>OZ022529.1:10101618-11301618 GCA_963989415.1 Cerceris ruficornis | reverse complement strand
GCAGACGAGATATTATTTCAATGTTATAAAGATAACGTTATTAAAAATCACGTTGAAAAATAGGAAATAATAATTGCACCAACAATCCAAATCAGGAAAAATGCCAAACACAGGTCGAACGAGTCTTTGTTGTTTTTTTTCAAATTTCGCTATTTATGAGAATAAATGTAATTCATACAAAGCGGATGAGATATTATTTCAATGTTATAAAGATAACGTTATTAAAAATCACGTTGAAAAATTGGAAATAATAATTGCACCAACAATCCAAATCCGGAAAAATGCCAAGCACTTATCGAACGAGTCTTTGTTGTTTTTTTTTCAAATTTCACTATTTATGAGAATAAATGTAATTCATGCAAAGCAGACGAGATATTATTTCAATGTTATGGAGATAACGTTATTAAAAATCACGATGAAAAATTGGAAATAATAATTGCACCAACAATCCAAATCCGGAAAAATGCCAAGCACTTATCGAACGAGTCTTTGTTGTTTTTTTTCAAATTTCACTATTTATGAGAATAACTGTAATTCATGCAAAGCAGACGAGATATTATTTCAATGTTATGGAGATAACGTTATTAAAAATCACGATGAAAAATTGGAAATAATAATTGCACCAACAATCCAAATCAGGAAAAATGCCAAGCAAATATCGAACGAGTCTTTGTTGTTTTCAAATTTCACTATTTATGAGAATAAATCCCTTCAACATCTCGATAATTCGATTGAAATTCTTTCTTTTTTTAACGACAAGATACAACAACGCGTGAAATTCTCGATCGTATCGTCGCAATGGCAATCTCATCGTCGAGAACGATCCCCGATGTAAAATCGATTCTTGTTTGACAGCGAGTATGCACAAAAGCTCGGTTGTCCTCTTTGACGTATCAACAGCAGCCCATGCACTTTATTTGCAGAATTTCATGCAGCCACGTGCATTAGGCCTTATCGATTCACAAGCGCAGTACTCGAGCTCCTGATTCGCGATTATTTCCACTTTTTTTTATTTCAAACTTCTCGTGAATTTTTCAAAACGCTATCCGAAGATTTCTTTTTGCACTTTTACCATCTCGGAGGAAATATAATCTTGGGAAAAATTCGTCATTTTTGTATGGAAATACGTAGAGGTCGTTTCAAAGTCATCGAGGCTCCAAAGGAATTTCAACCCTTGGCGAACGAATGCCGCGATATTTTCGACATTATAAATATTCCAAGAAAATCAAATGCCGCCATGTAGGCGGCATGCCGTGATATTTGAACTAAAAAACCTGGTATTCACATAGGGGACTTTTACTTTTTTTATTCCGTCGATCTACTGGTCATTGCTGTAGAAAAATGCGCTCGATCGTTAAGGGTTGAGTTTCGAGGTATGTGCAAAGTGGGTTTCTTTTTCTGTGGAAGCAATAGTGAGACAGAGATTTCTGCAATTCAATTTTGCAATGACTTTTACTTTTCAGAGGCTCTGATTAGAGCTTATCGACGTGAAAATTCTTCATTTCTGTACAGCAACTTGCAGAGGTCACTTCAAGGTCGATTTGGGGTTTCAAAAGGAATTGTTGGATAGTTTATGGAATTTTTACAAAGATTTACATTTCTCCACGGTGCCAAGAGGAGTTTAATATCGCGAAAATTCTTCATTTCTGTATAGAAACGTGCTAGAAACTGCAGAGACAGTTTCCTCCCTCAAAATTATTCACTTGCTTTCCAATTTTGTAATTTCCGTGATGGCAAAGTAATTACTAAATTCCTATTCTTGGTAAATACGAAAACCGTGAAAAATAAGAAAACAAAGTTCGAGTGACAAAAATTAAATAAAAAATTCACTCCGACCACCCTTTCAATTATTTACGACAATGTTCCATCAGAGAATTTTTCTATTTCCCGAATGGAGATCAGAACAGCGTATTTTCCAATTGAAGGAGTCTTCACAACAAAACGACAAGCATCAACATCCATGTCAAAGGCCCAGAACAGATTAAAACCATCCCTTCCCAACTTCCTCGTGACGCCAGGAGCCTATCTTCCCCTCCGCGATCTCAAAGTGCGCAGATAAACTGTTAGAAAATCACAGAAAAAAAAGAAGAACTCGGTAGCAGCGAAGAAAGATCGAGGAAGAAGCGATAACGATATCGCCGAGTCACTTGAAGGCGCCGATCGTTATTAAAGCGGCTGAAACTTTCAAACGACAGTGGTTAACGTTTAAGCTTGAACTTTCCCGCTTCATTATCAACTAGGGGTCATTACGTTTACGAAGATCCAACGATAGCCGCGAACATTAATAGTTATTACGACACGGTGAAGTTGCATATCCGAGGAAGAAATCATTTCTTGCTTCAATCCGTCGAAAGACAGCGATCACGGTGGTTCCTCGGACGCGCCGAGGGACGAATAGGAGTCGAAGGAAAATAGAATCAAGGCTGCACCGAAATAACAACACGCTGTGGCTAGTTGACGGCCGAAGTAAGAGAGACAGATGTAAGTCTGTGAATTACCGATGTTTGTTTTTACAACCGGTGCCACGGTTGAGGAGGGCCGCTTGCTTTTATCGAGACATGCGAAAACTCGAGGAACTCGAGATAGGAGTTCAGAGTGCGAGCAGTTCTGTGGGTTTAACATTCGTCGGTCTCTGTGCCCATTTCTTTTTTTTCTTCCTGTCAACACTAGAACTACGAGCGTTAACACCTTCCACTACGATTTCTCTTGTGTCTTGCAATAATTCGGAAGCTAGTTGCTCAAATAATCAGTGATTCTTGATATATCGTATAATTTAACGTAATATTAATATTCATGGAGTAATATTATCCCGTTGCGTCTCATTAACACTAGATTTGCAGGCGTGAAATTTGTTGCATTGCAATATATTAAATAAGGGCTTTGAGAAAAGAGGGATGAAGCGGCAAAGATGGCAATTCGTTAAGTCATTATTGTATTATAAAATACAGGTAAAATATCTACTGTACAGCGCCTCTGTAAAATTGACAAATATTTATAAAAGAAGTAGGAACCCGTCAATTTGACGGCTTCCGTAAATCTAGTGTTAATACTTTCAATTTCATAGGTTTTGCAGAGCTTGAAAATTCCCTATCTCATTTATCTGATCGCGAGTGTCACTCGTTATTGTAGGGCAAGGGGTTAAATCTGTTATAGTTAAATATATTAAACAAGTACTTTGAGAAAGTAGGGATCGACAGGGCAAATAGGACGATTGGTTAAGTCATTTGTGTATTATAAGGTGCACAAGAAATATCTGCTGTGCCACATCACCACAAATAGGATATAACTCATACAGTATTAATCCTATATTAACACTTTAATGGCCAATCACACAACATGTGTAACACACTTTGTGTGATGATTTCTCTCTCATGTAATTTACAAATTTAAAAATGAGCGGTGAAAGGGCCTCATGAGTGGAATAGCCTAGGGCCTCTTTTCATCTAAATCCGCCACTGACTATGAGCTACCAGCTACTACAGGACTATTTAAAATTGTAAAGTGGAAAATTGAAAGCCTTACTTTCCGTTAAAAAAGAAGCGTATACATTTTAAAACTATATTTTACAATATAAAAAAAAATATAAAAACACACCGGATTTACCTGACAACGGACTTATCAGCTTCTATTACATTGTCGCTGCTACGACGACAAGGGAGAGCAAAGGGTTAACTTATTTCTCGTATTCTATTCTTCTTGCAGAACCCATCGGAGAATAGGGTTCTCCTCAACATCACTCAGAGCCACGAAACATGAAACACACGAAAGTTCTCGTCCTTCTGCTGGCAGCGTTCGCCAGCATCGGCGACGCCTACAAGATCCTCTGCGTGTTCCCTTTTGAAGGGAAAAGCC
Organism: Cerceris ruficornis; assembly: GCA_963989415.1. Classification (NCBI taxonomy): domain Eukaryota; kingdom Metazoa; phylum Arthropoda; class Insecta; order Hymenoptera; family Crabronidae; genus Cerceris; species Cerceris ruficornis. The sequence continues at coordinate 11,297,766 of OZ022529.1, read as the reverse complement.
ACTTTATAATGTTCAACGCATTGTGCAAAGGGTTGGCGAGGAAGGGACACCAGGTGCACATGGTCAGCCACTTCCCGCAGAAGTCTCCAGTGGCTAATTTCACGGACATCGTCGACCTTAGCGACGGGAACGACGTGGCACTCAGCATGGCATTAGATACGGCACTTGATCTTCATAGAAATCTCCTTTATTATACCACCGATTGGTTCGGCGTGAGGATCTGCAATCGTATGCAGACACCGAATATGCAGAAGCTCATTAAGAATCCGCCAAAGGAACCTTACGACATGATCATCACTGAAGTGAGTTTTCTATTTTCTTGGGTTAATTAGTCCGTTTGGTTGGTTTTTGGAGAAAGGAATTTAACGAGTTTAAGAATTATCAATTGAATTTTTTAAGGTCAACAGGATTGATTAATTGTTGAGAGCAAGTTACGACACTTTGCAGACGATAAGAGTGCAAATTAACGGTTCTTCCTTGGAAGCTTTCAATTATCGAGCTTATCTCGAATTATTTTTTATTGGCTGCGAGTTTTTTTCTTGATTTTGACATCGTATTTTTGTTCCGCTGTACGTACAAGTCTAAACCTTCGAATCGACAAACACTATTCTACAGATTTATTTCATAAAAAATTATTATTTCTGGTAAAATAATCGTTTGCTCTCAATACTTAACACTAGAAGTACCGTCGTTGAATTTGTTATATTTAAAAATCTTAAATAAGTACCTTAGAAGTAGAGTGAACCAAAAAGTAGAAAAGATGGTTAATACAATAATTTATGTTTTGTAAGATGGCCGTGGAGTATCTACTCTCTGACTTCCCTATAAAATTGAAGAATTTTTATAAAAAATTAAGAAACAGTCATTTTGACTGCCGTGGTAGTTCTATATAGTGTTAAGTAACTATTCAAACGTTGACCGAAGTTCTTGCGAATTACATTCAGAATTTTTATTAATATTAAATAATTATAATAAAAGTCAAACTGATTAGTATATTGCCAAGTGATCATTTAAAAAAAGACATTTTAATCTTGCTAGAAACAGTGCAACCTTGAATTTCCCTGACTTATGAAACGTTTCTAGTATTTCTACGCACCTTGCTACATAGGACTCGGTAAAGTTCTGAATGCACCGGTAGCCTTGGCATTATCCTCCGCTGAAATGCCCTTCCTGGACGATATTATGGGCAGTCCCGTGAACCATGCCTTCCATCCGAGCCTTTATAACGAGAACGCAGTGCTAACGTCATTCTGGGATCGTTTTTGGAGCTTCTACGTAAACACCAGGTACAGCTTTTTGTACTACTGGTATTCGGACGTGCAGACGGAAACTGTGAGGGAGATCCTTGGTGAAAATTTGCCGACTATAAGGGAATTGGAGAAAAGTGTTTCGTTGGTACTGGTGAACTCGCATCACAGCTTCCAAGGGGTCAGGCCGTTAGCTCCTGCCATTGTGGAAGTTGGAGGATTGCATATCGAGGACCACCATGAGAGGAAGGTGACTCCGGTGAGTAACGCGGGAGTATAGTGCGCTGTGCTGAGAAGATGGCGCGCGAGACGGTTGGGCGCCTGGGATTTGCGGTGAGAGTATATTTTTGATATTGGTGGGTGGAGAGGGGACATTTTGGAGTGACAGTAAAATAGACAGTAGTGTTTGAGGGTGGAAAGATGGTCTGCGAGGTGATAGAGAACGTTTTGAAGTCTAATAGAAAAATAGGTAGTGCGCTGTGCTGAGAAGATGGCGCGCGAGATGGTTGGGCGCCTAGGATTTGCGCTGAGAGAATATTTCTGAGATTGGTGGGTGGAGAGGGGACATTTTGGAGTGACAGTAAAAGAGACAGTAGTGTCGGACGATGGAAAGATGGCTCGCGAGCTAATAGAGAACATTTTGAACACCAATAGAAAAATAGGCACTACTGTGGGGCGCTGGGAAGATGGCGCGCGAGATGGTTGGCGCCTAGGATTTGTGCTGAGAGTATATTTTTGAAATTGGTGGGTGGATAGGGGTAATTTTGGAGTGACAGTAAAAGAGACAGTAGTTATTGACGATGGAAAGATGGCCCGCGAGCTAATAGTGAACATTTTGAACACCAATAGAAAAATAGACACTACTGTGGGGCGCTGGGAAGATGGCGCGCGAAGACGTACAGAAGGAGGATAGCTATTGAGTATATTTTTTTATTTTAGTTTCCAGATAGAGCCAATTTTTGAGCTTCATAGATTGATAGAATCTACCTTTGAATTTTATTGATGGGCAAAGTATTCTTTTTGACTGCGATAGCCAAAAAAAAACATTACCTTTAACTCTATCAAACTTACTAATTGATGTTATAAGCTAATAAAATAAATTCCTACAGCATATAAGTGTTATTGTGCCTTTTTAGGAACTGAAAAAATGGCTGGATTCGGCGGAAGATGGATTAGTATACTTCTCCCTGGGGTCACTGGTAAACTTTAGTTCATTTTCGAACGACTCGTTGCGAAACCTGTACGCATCTTTCGGAAAAATCGCTCCCGTTAAGGTGTTGATGAGGACTCCGAAGGGCATACGACATCCTGGAACGCCTGACAATGTCCTCACGCTATCTTGGATTCCTCAAGTTCCAGTTCTCAGTAAGTTACAATTTTCCTTTATCGACAACTGTTCACTCGACTGGAAAACAAGTTGATAATGATTCTATCACAGTTATTCAAACTGTATTAAAGTTTTTAATTGCAAATTTCAATCGCGAATTGCAATTGTATTAAAGTAAATAACCTTGCGTTATCAGTTTTTGAAGTTTTCCTAGGTGCCACGATGGAAAATAGAAAACGCACGAATTTCTAGGAAAAATTTCTATCTAAATAGTCTTTATATATTTATATCTATAAAAAAAAGAATAATAATCTCCTAGATGCTGCAACTTAATTGAAAAAGTAATCCTTTGTTATCAAGGATATCAGAGACTTTTCACTCAAATCGTTTCTGTATCTCCTTATACTTCACGCTGTATCTCCTAAATGTTACGTCAATGAGAAACTTGCTATCGGCGTACGATAACCCCTTCAACACTGCAATCGTAATCGTGAAAGTCTCTCGCAATTATCCATGACCTCAGATATTTCCCAGACGCTAAAAATTGTTCCTATATTTGCTTACACTTCGCGCTATATCTTCTAAATGTTGCATGAATGAAAAGAATGACAAGATAACGCCTTTAACACGTACATTACATATTCTTTATTCTCCCATAGAGCACAAAAACACCAAAGTATTTATAACGCATGGAGGTCTAATGGGGTCGCAGGAAACGCTGTATTATGGAGTTCCCGTGATAGGAATTCCTGTTTTCGCCGATCAGTATCGAAACATTGACCTTTTCGTACATAAAAACATGGGCGTTCGTGTAAACGCCCAACACATAACCGAAAAAGACATGGATGCCGCTCTCAAAGCTGTTCTGTACGACCCCAAATACAGGTAAAAATTTCTACAATTTTTTTCTTCACCCTTTCGATCGTAAGTTCAACATTTTTTGCGAATTTTTATAATATTTAATTTACAATTTGGTAAATTGATATTATTATTATTGTTGTTATTCTTCATTGACGGGCAAATTGCCCTTTAGTACACATTGAGAGCAACAATAGTTACAGTGTGCATGAAATGAAATACATGTAACAACAAATATAACTATAGCTAGTGCACGTGTTTCACGGTTATTTTGTAAAACGTAAACAAATTGCGGAATCGATCATCCTTGAGAAAAGAAAAAGAAAAAAGATGAGTAAAGTAAAGAAAGTGAGTATTGAGTAAAGAAAAAAAATGAAAATAAAACTACTGCACATATATCAACAAATATAAGGTAAAATTAAATAAAATAAAATATTATATATAATAAAAAAAATACAACAGAGTGTAGTGGATAGGGATAAACAAACGATATTGTAAAGAAATTTCGAGAATCTTGCTATAGAATTTCACGTGGAAATGAAAGTTCTATTGAATTGAGGATTTTCTTGAAATTAATTCCGACTAATTGGGAAAAGGAGAGTTGACAATTTTCAAAAGGAATCGCAGCCGTTGCCAAATTTTCGGGTGGTTTCGAGTATCGGGGATGAAGAATTTCATCGAAATTCCAATCTGCCGAGTACACATTTATAACTGTCTGTCGGAGTATCGGGGAATTTCGTCGAAATTTTAATTATGCCATCGGGAGAACGTCGATAAAATTGCAAACTGGTAAATTTACAACTTGACGGGCTCGATATTGGATATCTCATCGAAATCTGCAGAATGCATTTACCCTTAAGTAATAAAGTACGTCAACGTTCGCGATTAACCGTGCAATTTTCAAAATCAACATTTTCTTTGGAATGCAATCGCATAAAACATTTTGCAAATTATGAAAAACTTCGTTATGCAGAAGAAGAATTATAGAGCTTCGATAATTAAAAATAAATGTATGACATTGCAGGAAATTGAATTTTTTAATTAATTTGTATTCGGCGAAATAGAAATTATTGCTATTTGTATTTAAAGGGGCTGTTGTTTTCACCGGGCACTGTTTTTTAAAATTAGAATTTTTCGAAGTGAAACTTCTTGCGCCGAAGTAGAAACTACTACAGGTTAGAGATAAGGCCCATTTCAATAAGGCCCAATTTTTGTGATACCGAATCTCTCAAACTGAACTATCGTTGACAAAGTAGAAATTCCTACCGCTCGAATTTCAAGTAAATAAGGCCCAATTCTTTTGAAATCGAATTCCTCAATCAGATTCTATTTAACAAACTAGAAATTGCCGCCGTTCAAATTTAAATCGACACGTATTTCAATCAGTCCCAATTCTCCGATAGTCCCAATAACATCAAAACCTACTACAAACCACTTCAAAAAATTCAATAAACTTTTTTCATTTTCCAGAGAATCCGCAAAAAGAGAATCAAGACTCTTCCGGGACCGTCCAATGAAGCCTCTGGACACAGCGATCTACCATATCGAATACATCATCAGAAACGGACCCAATTCCTTAAGATCGCCCGCCATGGACATGCCATGGTGGCAGTTACATCTCCTCGACGTTTTCGCCTTTATTCTAGGATGCCTTGCAATTGTCATCACCGTGGCATTCATCCTCCTCAGGCTCGTTCTACGAAACGTTCAAAGAGACACAGTAGCAAAACAAAAACTCAACTGACGTGGCAGTGAAAGAACGTCAACACGCCACGATGAATCATAGTATTGACTTTCTTTTTTCTTGACTTAAATAATGCAAGTGTTTTTCGAGTAATCGCTGCCATTGCGTGGACGAGTGCACCGTGATTATATTTTCATTCTATCTCCATTTTCATTGGTCGAGGTAGAATTGAAAGCAGGATCGTGTATTTAAATGTATGCCGGTATTATGTAATTATTATTGTGAGGACAACAGAGATTGTACAGCTGACACTCGAACTTCGTTTGACTGAAAGAACGCCTTGAAATAATGATTCTTTCGTTTCACGTGTATCCTAGGGCTTATTTCCATGATTTCTTACGGTGCATAAAAGTGTAAACTATAAAGCTGTACGGATCCGATAAGTAAAGAAGGAAGAGATGTTCTCTGTGTTGACGAAAGTGCAGTGATTTCTATCAATGTGCGAAATAAATTGTTTTTCCATCCGATGAGACTGTTTTGTGTTTTATGTGATACCAGAGACACGTAGAATTACTTTTATAGGTACATGGCGCGTTTGGATAACTGGATGACGTGTGTTTTGACACTCTTAATCAATTTTAAGACAGAGTACAAAGATTTTATTGATATATTGTTGTATTTCGAGAAAATGTGTATCGCCACATTTATACCCGCGTGGAATGCGAATGACCATAGCCGGTGGTTACAGGGTCAATAAATTTACATCGCTGCGTTTAATAACTGTACAGTGTGGCGTGTAATTGCTGTACGGCGACGTACAGTCACACGTGTTAATGGCACGCGAGAAGCTCCACCCATTAAGTTCTCCCTCCGAGTGTCTTTCTCATCCCCACCACTCCGTCTGCGTTCGGAGGCCACGCCCACTCCGTTAGATCTACTGCAGTCTTGCTTTAATATTCAATGGCGCATATATTTTACAGCTTCTTAACAAATTGCAATATTTCTGCGACAATTTATGCAAATATAAGAATAGTGTCTGTTTTTAATGATTATTGCCTCCAACGGTGAGCATGACGATGAATATTTATCGAGTTTGTAATAAGAATACATTAAATTTATTCTTGTAATTTATTATCCGATTGCGTAATAATTAGGGAGTAATTAAAATGCCGAACAATTAGCATAATCGATATTCCACACGTGGTGATAATATGAGCCGTTAATGTTTTACGGATGTAAATCTCACGGAAATGTGAGACTGTATTGTATTAAAGATCGTAACGTCAATTGTTAATTTTTGCAAACTTTATTTTACCGTGTCTTGACGATAAATAAGGAAAAAGATTTTATTATCGATTATTCCGATATCGTTTCAATAATGTATATGACAACTCCAACAAGAATAATAACTCGCGTTTATTCCCAACGAACGCAATTATCCACGTGCAGCGTATTAATCAGCGATACAAAATTGAAAATATATTCTCACCCAAATATTTTATAAATTTCTCCGTTTCAACTTCGCAGCCGTTCAAATCGTTTTTCGTGTATCCGTTTGAAATCACCCTGGATTTCGCGCGTTCAACACCGGCGGCAAATTTGAATCAACAACTCTCCGTCAAACATCGTACAGAGTTACGCTTTGTGCAAAATTTCCATCGTCCGGTGAAAAAGAACGGGAGGCGGATTTGCAAAGTCTGGTAATACGATTCTCGCGATATGAGTCTCGTTCTCGACGCGTTTCCGGTGTAGCACTTCGATGTGGATTAGCACGATGTAAATTTTCTGCCGCTGACAGACGACACTAGCGCTGAAGGGGGAGCTTTTGATTTTTTTGACACGCGTCGCTTCGTGCACGATTTCATTGTTTGCATTTCCGAGGGGAGAACGACAAGTTTATTCGATGCATGGATTTTGGAGAGAATTCTACTGTGCGTGTTTACGTCGCTTTATTCGTTGCCAGCGCGTACAATTCTTATCTGACGAGGAGATTAAGGTGTTCGTTTCATTTTACAAATATTTTCCGACAGGCTTTTTGTTTGTTTACTCAGTTTTGGTAGCAAGAGCACTGGAAACACAAATTACCCGACTTTGGAGAATCATATCTCACTCGTTTCTGCGTCCACTTTGATGAAATTTGCTTCAGCTTGTTCCTTGAAGCCTTACATATCGATTTATCGCTGGGAAACAATTATTGCACTATCGGTTTTTTAGCAACACTCGCGAGACAGAAATGTGAGAATAACTTTTCTATTAGAAAAGCAACCTATTTTTACCTAACACCATCTCAAACAGCACAAAATGACGCCTTCAATTCTTTGCAATGATGTGCAGAGCGTAAATGACGCCTAGCAGAGCCATCTGCCGAATGGGCCCTAAAGCTCAACTTTCCTAACTTTCAACGGTCATATCTCGCTTGATTCTGAACCGATTCTGATGAAATTCATTTCAGCCCATTCTTTGAAGCCATAGCTATCGATTTATCGCAGGAAAAAGCATTTCGCACAACTCATTTATTTATTACGGTTCACGAAATACTTCATCGTCGAAAACGTAGCACGATCACGAAAATTGGATTACACGAGGGACAAATTAATAATGATATTGCCGCGTAATAACAGAAATGAAGAGAAACGAGTCCGAAAATCAACAATTGACACCTCTCGTTCCTGATGATTCAACATGTTGCAATATTCTGACGCAAATTTGCGAGACCGTCTGACGCACGAAGGAACAAGAGTGCTGTTATTCTTCGGAGAATCCTTTTCCCTTTTCCTGTTGACCGCGAACTTGTTCGCTTGGCAATTGCGTCATTGAAACATCTACCTGCGAAGTCATTCACCTCGATAAAATCCTCCGGCAATTCGTTAAAGTGATTTCTTTTTTGCGGTAACAAGGATCTTCCTCCTTGCGTCATTCGGAAGGATTTCTCTCAAAATAACAAACTTACGGCACGCGAGGAGAGTAGACGTTAAACCCAAATAAATAATTTTACAACATTCTTTCAATTATCATTATTGCTGCAATTAAGCCTATTGCAATTGTCGATGAAGTTTTGTAAATCTTTAACACTAGAACTACCAAACCAGGCAAAATGCCTGGCACACAATTTAATATAATTTTATATTAACTAATTTAATATAATATAAAATTTACAGCAGACTGATAAATATTAATTTTTCTTATCTTCAGTGACAATGTAGCGCCTTATTAGATTATGGTAATTTACTTTGTAGGAATGATAACAAATCGAACCATTCAACAATGCTGATATTTATTTCAATGAACAAAGCTCAAAGTTCCTCTCGCACTCAAAATTGTTAATATCTCAAAAAAAAAACACTTTCACAACTACCTTCACAAATTTCAGCGTTTAAAAGCAAAGAAAGTGGCACTACCAAAACACTCTCCCCATAAGGCCCATCAAAATAAAATGAAACTAACAAAATTCAATCGAAAATCGTCGATGTATCGATACGTATCGAATTACTCTACAAAACAACCATTTTCACGTAAGCTAGAATATCAAGCGTATCGTCAACATCGTCAAACAAACATTCATGTAATTTCATATCATCATTGCCACGCGTTCAATATTTTCGACTCGTTCTCCTATCACGAATCGTCATCGAGAAACCCATCAACATTCGACGTCACGATTTACCCGATTTTATCGGTTTGAAAGTCAAGCTACGTGAGATTTTCAGCCGATTAGTTTTCCACTCGTATCATCCTCGTACAGATATGGAGGAATTATCGGAGAGGTATGTTCAGCGTGGAAGTATTTTTCCGGATACTTTGCACCCGTGTCGTTCATACGAACGAGATTCGGGCGGAGCAGTTGGCGAGGGGATTTTCGAAGGACAAGATTAAAGCTTTTGCTCTTTGACCTGTTTTTCTGACTTTGAATCAGCTAGGTGGAATTAGTTTTCGAAAGTTTTCTCTCTGTCGTTGGGGTGTTTCTTCCCTTTTTGCTTTCCTTTGCGTCTTTTTGGATGCAAAGTGATGGGTTCATTTTGTCTAGGACATATTTTTTTAGGTTTTGAGTGAGGTTTGAGCCTTGAAGGCTATGATATATTAATTAACTGAGAAAAGTATTTCAGGGAAGACGGAAAGGACTTGAACTTGTACTTCCTTCGATTGTGAATGCTAGCCTTTAAATCCCTAAGAAACAATAACTCTCTTTTTATTAATTTAAAGGTGTGGTATAATTTGTTGAAGGTATATTGCTATTTTAAGTGAGTTTCCAACAATGGGGATTGTAATATATTAATTTATAAACTAGGAAAAATATTCACAGAGTTGAACAGGATTTGAACACGGGCTACTTGGTTGCAAGTTCGAGCCTCTACCTACTTAACCACCATAGCATTTAAGTCTTCATTCTTTTTTTAACGATAATCGAGCTAATTGCTGATAGAAACACTTACGTAAGTAAAGGCCAAAAATTTCAATTAAGTCGGTTAATTTGTAAATTAATCTTTTGTTATTAATTCTAAGAGATTGTTATTTTTATTTTGCTTTTCAACGATATCATTCAAGTGGAGATATATATCTACCACATTTATTTGGGAATCTCCATGTTATTTCTGGAGGAACAGTAATTTTCTGAAATTCAGCGGTCTCTGTAAACGTGCAAGAACTTATTTTTATATATAAGCAAGTTTTTAATTAAAACCTCTGGAAAATATCGTTGAACAGGAGTTCTTTTTGTCCCGTCGGATATCTTTAATACAATATATTCCAAGCAAACCACATAATTGCATGATATCCTTGGGATAACCTCATCCGACAGAATTTAATAAACGAAACTGGCTCTATGTGGAAAGTTTTTTAATACTCCTCGCTCATCTAATCATTTATCATCCCTAAACGATACAAAATTTGGCGAACAACGCAGCTTTATTAAATTTCCCGCGCAGGAAACCAAAAATTATTATTACATCGAGAAGAACTCATCTGCTCTCATCCGTTCCAATGTAATTCCGCCGAAGGAGACTTTAATAGAAGAAACCTTTTACGTGGAAGAACATTTTCTAATATTCTTCCGAACTATCCCCGTAATGGCACTCGCAGAAAGGCGAAAAAATCCAGACAAGAATCTTTGTAATATAATTATATCAATTTTCACTTTCTTCTAAGCGGTTGAAAACTTTTCAGCGTGTTTACAAGCATGCGATTACTAAGTCGAGGTCGAAAGGACGGACTTTGTGGAGTTGATTGAAAGGCCCGATATGTGTTGTGTGTAAACTCGGAAATGCTATCTATGGTGCAGCGTATATGCACGCGATAAAGCAGTTCCGATGTATCTCTTTGCAGCAACTGCGCGTGTCGATGCGTATCTGGCGATTCGAATATCGAGGAACTAGCGCAAGCAGAGAGATTTTTAGTGGAAAAGGGAACAAAACTGGGATGAATTCTTCTGCTGACAGTTTCTGACACTTCGACGGTCATTTTTTCCCCTATTTCGATAATTCCGAATGCCACCTAAAACAGTACGTCCTAGGGGAAATAATTATAGAACTTTAATCCCCACAAATACAAAAAAAATTAGATACTTTCTATGCCAGGGAGATTTCTTTGTGTTTGTTTTGCACGAATTTTGCATTTTTTGAGAACAGCATTTTCGTTAGTTTCTTTCATTTTAAAGGAAATTTTCACACAGAGAATTTGAATTTGGCGCGCTTTCTCATGAGAACTATAGCGAGGATGATTTGAAAGAGTATTGAGAATAAATAATGAAATGTGATGAAATGTAGGAAGAAGTAAAACGAGCATTGGAAATTTTTTGTCTAAAAACGAAGATAAAACCGGTTCTGGATGCCTGGGGCCTGTTTTAATGGCTGAAGATCTATCAGGTGGAAGTTGGGTCTTCTATTCTTCCTAACTTTCTTCACTTTGACGGAAAAATTGCTTTGTTAGACTTTGTTGTGCGATATGTAAGGCACATTAGATATTTTTGTGTTTTAGGAAACATGCAACTGCGTTTGTTTTAATAACTTGTAATGTCAAGGGGCGTTTTAAACATATCGTTTGTTTTTACTGTTTGAATAAGAGAGTATATAGCCTTCATTATAGAGTGATTATACATGTGTATCTGGAAAAGAAATGTACATTAGCGAAATTGGAAATGTTCGTCGCACCTGAATTTCAACGGTTCTTTCGAGATATTATATAATTCGGTTGAATTTATATCCAGCGGGAATATAATTTTCTCAATTTTCCAGCCATGACAATTTAAATTTGCCAATTAACTGATGCAGAATGTAGTTATTCGTTCTTCCAAGTTTCCACGAATTTTCAATGTCTTACAGTTCTTTGGAAATCCATGTCAATATTTAATTCCCTCTCCATACAATTTCTCAGATTTTTTATATTATAAAATCCCAAGTTCTTTATCTGACAATGGGATACCCACGATTTAAAATTTCCAGTGATTTTAAGTAACTTCCATTTTGTTACACACTCACTCTTGTTATTCACTCACTTTCTCAAATCTCCTGCATTAAACAAACTCTAAGGCTTCTAAAGCTTCTTTTTTAGCCAATTGGGTTATGACATATTAAATAATAATTCCGAAAAATGTCCCGAATCTGCCGAGGGAGGCTTTGAACTCGGATCTACTAATTTCAACACTGAACCTTTATCCGTTTGCACACCATAGCCCCAATTTCCTATAAATATTCCGGCTAAAACCTACTGTGTTAGGTTTTTAATATATTTTGACCCAACTCAGTTATGATATATTAAATAATAATTCCAAAAAATGCCCCACAAGCAACAAGGAAGGTTTCGAACTCGGATCTACTAATTTCAAGGCCGAGCCTTTGCCCCTTTGACCACCATAGCCCCAACTTCCTATAAATATTCCGGCTACAACCTACTGTGTTAGGTTTTAAGTACATTTTGACTCAATTCAGTTATAATATATTAAATAATAATTCCAAAGAAACGTCCCAGAAACAACGAGGGAGGCTTTGAACTCGACCCAGCTTAATTTCAAGGCCGAGCCTTTACCTTCTTACACACCATGGTCCCCCATTACAACTCGTATCTTCATCCTTCCACAAGGCATCCCGTAACAGTAATTCGTGGGCCCTAACGTTCGCTCGGAGCGCCTTCATCGCATCAGTACGTTCCTCTCCTCGATGGATGTAACACCAGCTCCGTGATTCTCTCTCGTCGCTGGCTCTGTCTCGCTAAGTCATTCCAATTCTCTGTACCGTCGTATCTTCGAAGGTCAGTGCATTTTCGCAAATTCTATCCCTCCTCCTTCCGGCGTTGCGCGTTCCAAACCGTGCACGAGATCACTGCCGAGGTGGCTCGTTAATGGTTGGCGCAATTGGCACACTTAAAGCGGTGTCACGTGGCTCAATGACGATTACGAGCGGCTCAGGAATCATTGAGAGCATTTATTTGCCGGCTGCTTTCATAACTGCTTGGAGATTATGTCATCGAGAGATGGCGAATAATGGGTGTTTTTTTTTTCTTTTGTGAGAATTGATGAGGTTTTTTTGTGGTGAAGATTCTTTTTTTTAGCTGTTTTTGGATTTAACTGGCGTCGTCAGTTTGCCTAGGATTTATTGTTCTAGGTGGGTGTAGAACCAGTGAGATAGAGGAAGGTGGATGGTTTGTGCGCAAGTAATTGTGTTTGGTTTTTCTGTAGTTCGATTAATGTTCGTTTGTTCGGTAATTTTGGATGTTCACGGTGATTCCAGTTTTAATGAGCAGTAAAATAGGGGTTGGATGGTTAATATCAATCGTTTAGAATAATATGGGAGTTAATATGCGCAGTAGAGTTTGTTTTTTATTCTTGTATCTATTTGATAAATTATCGTACGACTCTTCCTTCCCTGGGGAAACTATCTCCGCGTTCAAGCTTGCCCGTAGCCTTTCCCCTTTTCAATTCAACACCCGCAAATTCAATTTTCCCGCGTTTCTCTCACCACCGACTATCTCTTCCCCGCTGCTCCATCTTCGAACGTAACCCTTACGTTTCTTTTCTCAAAAGGTGTATCGACAAATTGCTACAAAATTCACAGAAAAGATTCGAAAAGTTTTGCTGTTTTCTAACAGAGCAGAGCAGAAAGTTTCAACCCGTGTGGTCGAAAGCCATGCGGTCCGTCGATGCGCCATGCGCTATAAATAAATCGCCATACCACAGGCGATAATTGGCACAGTGTTTGTCATTTCGACGTTACGATTTAACATATATCATAGAAGTTTACGAGAATTATTACGCAAAGTCTTTGACTGAGGTCACCGATTAGACTTCTCGCTCGATGCGACATTTTTTTTCTATGAAGCCTTTAAGTCTATAAACACCGTAGACTCTTAACGTGTTATTGTAATCTCGCATTTGATAATAATTCAAGGTGATCAGAACTATCACTCCATAGATAATCCTCCTTCCGACTATCTACAGTAAAACCTCGATAAATGCATCATGACTATCCCCTCCATATAGGGGGATCCCCCTTGGCGAACCTCGAGGGAACAGTGTAACATGATACCAACCGAATGTATCGGTGAGGCAATACTAATTGGATGGTCGACCGTTTTCATTCTCGATTTTTTTTTAAACCTTTGCTAACGTATTTGTGAGATTTTTCTGATTAAAATGATACCAAACACGATATAGTTTGAATTACATTTACTTAATATTTAACACATTGTATGCGGGTCACGTAAAAATACGTTTTTCGGAAACTGTGCACAGACCGTTTAAAAAATCGCGAATTGTGCCATTAATCAGTTAGATTTAAAAAGTTAACTGTATCTTCGAATATGGAGAGTAAGCAGTTTCCAATTTGCACTAATTTTTTGTAAAAATAAAATTCCCGCAAATTTTTCAACAAGTTTCCCGCTTCAGTCCCAATGAGGCGACTCAAAATACCCGCATACAACGTGTTAATAAATTTATTTACTATTTACATAATTCAAATTATATCGTGTTTGGTATCATTTTAATGAGAAGAATCCCAAAAACACAATTGGAAAAGTTACATTTAAAAAAATTATCTTGTATCAAATTTTTGCCAAATTAGTATTTAATATATCACAGCCTCATTGGTTCGAAATACACCTAAACGATATAGTTTGTATTATATTTACTTAATATTTAATAAATTTACTTACTATTTACATAATTCAAATTGTATCGTGTTTGGTATCATTTTAACGAGAAGAATCCCAAAAATACAATTGGAAAAGTTACATTTAAAAAAATTATCTTGTATCAAATTTTTGCCAATTTATTATTTAATATGTCACAGCCTCATTGGTTCGAAATATACCTAAACGATATAGTTTGTATTATATTTACTTAATATTTAATAAATTTATTTACTATTTACATAATTCAAATTGCATCGTGTTTGGTATCATTTTAATGAGAAGAATCTCAAAAATGCATTTGGAAAAGTTACATTTAGAAAAATTAAGAACTCAACGAGTTTACTGTTGCATTGGCAATGCCTCGCCGATACTTTCGAGCAGCTCGCTTTGTTTGCTTGCTCTCTCTCTGTCTCTTCTACTGTCTGCCTTTTTCTAAGTTCGCTTTCGGCTCGTGCCGTAATGTAAACACAGATTCGACACCTGTGCTCGATAAGAGCACTGCTTTGACCCCGAAATCTCTGCATTCATCGAGGTTTTACTGCATATGTTTCTTGATAAGCCGGACAGTGTTTCAATGATTCGCAGATATCGCTGTATTTGACGGAGATAGAAATGTTATTTAACTGCTTTTTCTAACAAGCTGGCAATGTGTAATTATATCATTGATGGAAAATAACGTGTTTAATAATGACATAATTCAAGTACCACATTTATCCAGCAACTTCCTAATACAGTCTATCAATAAACCGCCAATACTCGTTATAGATAAACTATCAGGCACTTATCTTCCCAGCCATCGGTAAAACTGATATCACAGATTCGTAAAAACTGCAAACTTCAAGAACGATAACGTAACGGTACACTCAAAGGTTATCGCATAAGCCGCTGGACGATCAACTCGTCGGAAAGATTATCACGTTCTCTTCTCGTTCTCCCTAAAACCTTGATAATCGTGTTCTCCAACACCTTAAGCCACCAGATAACTTCCAAGTCATCACGATTACTTCGCATGACGAAACCTAGCCACAAGCTTCCATTATCACCGACTTGAATGATGAAGCGAAAATTCTCACGCTTAGAATTTAATCGATACGTGACTCGTTATTATGAACAGGAGTCATGAATCCGTCACTTCGACAACTTTACTGTCGCGTATCTCGCTGCTCAAACAATCACGCTTCTCACTCTTTCACAGTCATCCTCGAACGTCAGCCGGGGTACTTCAGTTGCTCAACATCAGCCGGGACATTCACTGATAGCTGTCTTCCGTTTCAACATCATCAAAACTGCTAGAACTTGTCTCCCGACGTCATCACAAAACTGCTGGGACTTCTCTTTGGACTTCTACTCAGAACTGTTGGGACTTCTCTTCGGGCATCGTCCGAAAACCGATGGGACTTCTATGCTAGCATTCTCTATAATACTTGGAACATCGTAGAAGTCGAATCGCCATTCCGAGGATGAAGATGTGTTGAGAGTGAAGACAGATAATCTTCCTTTTGTGATGAAAAGTTTGAAGTAACTTCTTGAGACAGTTTTGAAAAGTTTCTTTAAATCGAAGAGAGAAGTAGGTGCGGTGCATTTGACTGTTTGGATTTTAAAAATGAAGAGTATACTGTCGATTTTGGTGATATTGCTCGCCTGCTATCAGCAGACGAATGGACTACGTATCCTTGGAATATTTCCACTTCCGGGGAAGAGTCATTGGGTGATGATGGAAGAACTGATGAAGGGTTTGGCGGAACGTGGACATCAGGTGGATGTCATCACGCATTTTCCACTGAAGAAGCCCGTGCCGAATTATAATGAGATTATGTTGAATCAAGAGCACGAAATTATGGTGAACAAACTCACTGCGGGTGATGTAGAGAAATTCAGTGGAGGTTCTATGCAGTATTTCACGTATATGGCGGGAACAAAGGTCTGCAGCCTGCTGGAACTTCCGATTTTCCAGGAGATTATTAAGAACCCTCCGAAAGATCCGCCTTACGATCTTATTATCCTCGAGGTAAGAGAGATTTTTAGTTTTTGAATGAGGCGCTTCTGTGTGAACGTTAATTTTGAAATCGTTATGTTGTTTGTGTAATGCTTCTGAGAGGGAGATTAGAGGCGGGAAAATTTGAATTACTTAGCCAGTATTTGGAACTTTGCAATTCTAATTTGTAGTGTCTGTTTCATTGTATCGATTTGGCGGCGGGAAGATTTGAATTACTTATCCAGTATTTGGATCTTTAATTTCTAATTTGTAGTTTCACAATTATATTGTATCGATTTGGTGGCGGGAAGATTGGAATTACTTAGCCAGTATTTGGAACTTTAATTTCTAATTTGTAGTGTCACAGTTATGTTATATCGATTTCGCGGCGGGAAAATTTGAATTACTGAGTCAGTATTTGGAACTTTAATTTCTACTTTGTAGTGTCTGTTTTATTGTGTCGATTTGGCGGCGGGAAGATTTGAATTACTTAGCCTGTATTTGCATCTTGAATTTCTAATTTGTAGTGTCAGTTTTATTGTGTCGATTTGGCGGCGGGAAGATTTGAATTACTTTGCCAGTATTTGCATCTTTAATTTCTAATTTGTAGTGTCACAGTTCTATTGTATCGATTTCGCGGCGGGAAGATTTGAATTCCTGAGTCAGTGATTTGGGACTTCAATTTCTAATTTGTAGTGTCACAGTTATAGTTATAAATTGGAGGCGGGAGAATTCGAATATGAATTTGCTGCTTAACGGAATGATTTTCTAATCTCTACGTCAACATAGCGCACAGTTTTAATACTAAGATAATTATGAGACTTATGACTCCCTGAGGCTACGGTGTCGAAATCACGTCAAAAGAACTTCTCTAGCATCAAAGAACTCGAACTTGAACATGAAATATAACAGGACAGTTGCTCGAAACACGCTTTAGAATTAAAATGACATTACCCGTCGTAATTACAAAGTTCGCGAAGCCTTGAAAGCATTACGCAAGACCAACACGAAAAATACGTGACGAATGATATAGAAGCGACACTTCTGCCGCAGAAGAATCACTAGTAGATTAACACCGACCTTCATTAATGTCAATAGCATCAATTAAATACGCAATATCTTTTCTTCTTCCATTCACTTCCTACTTTGCCGCCTATCTGAATTAATATCGCAGTATTATCACATCTGATATCATTTTTCATTTCTGAAATCTCAAATCTAACATTTCTCAAATTTCCAATCAAGAATGCCATTTCCTTACTTATGTAATCGACGTGTCTTCACAATTATGATAAATTACCGACGATTCTAAGTATTTCCTCTACGCTAATTACTTTTTTCTCGCCCATATTGCGCATTTCTTTCCGGCATTGTTACTTAACGCTCCTGCCGAGTGTACAGTCCGCGTCATTAATGTCGCGCGGGTCAAAAGTGCGGGAAATTGAAAAAAACTGCACCTAATATTTAAAGAAGCATGAACAGAAAATCCGTGCCTTGAACATTCATTCCGGCACTATTATGTAAATAAAAACAGCGCGAAGATAATGACAAAGTAGCACTCAACGTCTAAAAAGCGTAAATACATCGTCTCATCGTCAAAGTGCTTTATGAACGTTAATCTTCCCGTGTTTGTTTAACAATCACAGTTCTCAAAAGCAAAGGATCGTACACGTTTTGCAATAATTGCTTCTATCGACTAAAACATAGGAGTTTCAAGATGAATAACTGGTAAATAATGACGTCACTTAACGATGTCGTTAGAATACATAACAGAGATGCAAAGTCATGAATGTGGATGGACGTGTCGATGTTCTTAAAATTTCCTAGCACCATTAAGCAGTTTTCTTCCTCAGATTACGATTGCATACCATTGCAAAACTTTCGAAGGACTAAAATGAATCTTCTTTTCCAGATGTTCATCTCTCCGTGCTACCTAGCATTCGGTCGTCACTTGGGTGTTCCTTTGGTCGGCACCATCACATCAGCCTTTCCAGAATGGCTCAACGACCTCACCGGAAATCCCCTCAACCCGGCCTACATGCCCAGCTTATTCGCACCCTTCGACAATAAGATGAACTTCTGGCAAAGGCTCCAGAACACCTTCATGACGGTGTCCATTGCAGCGCAGATCAGATATTTCACGAGCTCGCAGAGGGAGGTCGTGAAAACTAACTTCGGCATTGATACCAGCATCGATGATCTCTACTCGGATGTCTCTCTCATGCTGTTGAATTCGCATCACAGTCTGCATGGAATCAGACCGTTCACCCCGGCGATCGTCGAAGTTGCTGGTTTGCACATCAACGAACGTGGAGATCCTCTTTCGCCGGTGAGTCGAAGATTTCAATTCTTTCAGTCATTTTTGACAGTGATTTTTTGAGATTTTTTGGTGGAATAAGACGTATTTCTGTGTGAAAGTATGTTTAGAAAGAGTCTAAAGTGAAGACTAATTAATACTGGTAACCACAGACTGAAACTGTATTCGGAAAGTAAAGTATTTCTTATGGAAATCTTGGGCTGTATGCGCGCGACGATTAGGTGCAGTATGCTCGATAAATGGCGCGCGGGATTTCTCCCCTCCATGGTGCTCAAGCGTCGTACTGTTATTATGACTTCGTCAGTGATGTTTACGTTTCTAATTTGGAGTTTCTGCCAATGAAAAGGCAGTACTGATCTCAGACTATTATTTCAACTAACTGTACACCAAGTTGAATTATCCAATAATCCAATGACACGACTGTCCAAATCTTCTATTTAAACAAAACTTTCGCCCTCAACAAATCAAGCATTACGCCGTCCCATTAAGAAAGGAATGCGCGAGTTATTCTTCCATTAATCAATTAGTCACTTAGAAGTCAGAAATATCACATTTCTTTTCTCCTCCATTGCATTAACATAATACGATTCTCAGCGTAATTCTCAATTAAGATAATTACACTTCCAGGAGACGCTGGATCTTACCGTTCCAATTTCATCATTCTATCCATTCGTTTCTCGACCTCTCCAACCTCTCACGATTGCAAGGGGAGTTATTAAAAATCTCACGAGGGTCGCTTCGATCGTCGATGTCCCAGAATTCGAGAAATTTCGATGCGATAAGCCACTCAGCCGGCTATTTATGCTCCTCCTTCACCTTCTCGCATTTCACGTTTTATATTCCTCCGCGTTCTCAAGCCGCCTTGCATTAAATGCGCATCGCCTTCGTGAAACGTGTCGCGAGAAAGAGATCCGTCAATTGTTTCGTCGTATCGCGAAGATCATGGACACGATACGAAGTTCGAGGCTGAATGGAATATCGAACGTCCCCGAAAGATAGTTGGGAATGTCTTGTCAGCGTTTTGCTATCGGCACGTTGGAGGAGTTCCGTTTGTCGGGCTTACAATCAATGGGCGCTAATTCAAATATAACTTCGTCATTTGTGGGACATTTTTGCTAAATTGTTGTTTAATGTATCGTAGCCACGGTGATTTGGAGGCCACTTAAAACAGTATGGCCGTAGTACACTAAATCCTTGACAAAGGCGTCATGAGTTTTAATACTAATTGGAGGATCAACCGTTTTTATTTTCTATTTTTTTTTTAAACCTTTGCTAACGTATTTCTGAGATTTTTCTGATTAAAATGATACCAAACACGATACAGTTTGAATTATATTCACTTAATACTTAATAAATTTAATTACTATTTACGTAATTCAAGCTATATCGTGTTTGGTATTATTTTAATCAGAAGAATCCGAAAAATACAATTGGAAAAGTTACATTTTGAAAAATTAGCTTCTATCAAGTTTTTGGCAAATTATTATTTAATATATTACAGCCTCATTGGTTCGGAATACACCTAAACGATACAGTTTGAATTATATTCACTTAATACTTAATAAATTTACTTACTATTTATATAATTCAAGCTATATCGTGTTTGGTATCATTTTAATCAGAAGAATTTCAAAAATACAATTGGAAAAGTTACATTTAGAAAAATTAGCTTCTATCAAATTTTTGCCAAATTATTATAAGGGGAAAGACACGAAGTAGGCCATTTGAAACAAATGGGCTATTATCAATAATCTATATTAGTGTTATATATAAAGAAATTATTTTTTTAATCTCGCGAAAATTCGGCTGGAAATGACACTGAAGATCGAGATACTAATATTTGAATTGGGTGAATTCAGGAGATAAAGAAGTGGCTGGACGAGAGTACTCATGGCTGCGTTTTCTTCACCTTTGGCTCCATGGTGCGCATAGAGACTTATCCAAAAGAGAAGGTGGAACAGTTCTACAAAGCGTTTGAGAGCATCGCACCGGTTCGTGTTCTGATGAAGGTCGCCAAAAAGGAGGACCTTCTGCCAGGATTGCCGAAGAACGTAATGACTCATCATTGGTTCTCTCAATTGGCTGTATTGAGTACGTAATTCAACGATTCCTTCTATTACTTTTATACAAAAAATATCCTATAACCCCCACACCAAGAAAATATCTGACTATGTTAACAATTCTAAAAGAAAGCAGCAAAAAAAACCCTTTAAAATCTTGAGAAATACGAACATAAGAGTCTGAATGAAATAACTGAGAGAACTCAACGAAATTTACAGAGCACAAGAACGTTAAAGCCTTCCTCACCCATGGTGGCCTTATGGGAACCCAAGAGTCAATCTACGCTGGTGTACCATTAGTCGGTATTCCATTGTTCGGCGATCAACCCACGAATATTATGAACTACGTGAGGAAAAACGTTGCCGTGTCCCTCGGCTCGATGGATAATGTCACCGCAGAGGGGCTAACGAGCGCTTTGAAAACCGTCCTTTACGATCAGACTTATCGGTGAGTGCAGCCAGAAAGGGCAACCTCGTTCGAGGAACTTCTATCCGATGAAGATCTCGGTTTATGGGCAGCTTGATTGAATTTATTGTTTCTCAGAGAATTACCGAGAATTCGATTGCGCGAATTTTTCCGTCGGCTTATACGTTGGATTATTCTAGAAGAATTCTATCTTCCTGGAGCTTGGAGGAAATTCGAGATAGAGTTTCAAGTTTCTCGTCTTTTTCCTTATAATGATCTCTGCTCGGATGATAGTTGAATGCCGGGGAATTGGATTTTATTTATTGTTTTACGATTAGAATGAGACAATTTTAATAATCGTGTCGACCTCCAAAATATCGAATCTGAGGTCTGAACACTTTAAAACATCCATTTTAGAAGCTTCTGAAGCAAGATACATTCAAAATTCTATCTCCCCAGCTAAATCACTGTTATAAACTCCGAAAGTAATTATCACTAGAACTACCAAACCAGTCAAAATGACTGGTACACAATTTTTTCCAAAAATTCTCCAAGTTTATGGAAGAGTCTTAGAATAAATATTCCATGTCCATCTTAAAAAACACAAATCACCGAATCGATTATCTTTTCCGCCTCTTGATCCCTCCTTTTTCAAAGTACTTATTTAATATTTTGAAATATCATAGTTTTAACGCCGGTAGTTCTAGCGTTAAAACCTAATTTAATTTTTAATCTCTATATTTAATTTTTAGGGAAAACATCAAGAAACTTTCTTCCCTGTTCAATGATCGACCGATGAGCCCATTGAACACGTCGATCTTCTGGGTGGAGTACGTCGGCAAGCACGGAAAAGCCCTTCAATCGCCGGCAATTCATCTCTCATGGTGGCAATCCTATCTACTGGACATTTATGCTTTCGTACTTCTATGTATCGGCCTGGTGCTTTACATCATTGCGAAGGTCGTGTGCATGATAAAGCGCATCGCGTGTGGTGGGTGCTCGAAGAAAAACTCCAAAGTGTCGGAGTCGAAGAAGAGGAAGTAAGGAAGAATTGTACGGAGCGTACAGTCGCCTCTGTTAATGGCGCGTGCAGAGGTTGCACCCACTACTGGTGCCCCCTGTTAGTGTTCTATGAACTGACGATGACTGCGTTGCTAGCTCAGCTCGTGGAAGGTCGATTGTTTAATACCACACATCGTTTTTGATGTTAATTATATTCAAAAATGCAAAATGCATTCACAACTCTTCTTAGGAAGGCCGTGGTTCGGTAATAAATTCATGAAATCATTACCTACGATTATTATTTTGTACTATGAGAGAGATTTGTCGACTTTAAAACGAAGATGCTGCAGTTTTGGGAGAGACAAGCGGAAAAGAATATGGAGGTACGATCACCTCTCGATATGGCAAGTGGAGGGGGTTCATTCGATTCATGAATACTCTCAATTTCAAAGTTTTCGATGATTTATGGTTAATATTCGATAACATTGAGGCAGAAAAGAATAATTTTCACTTTAATCAAACAACGTAGACGTTGCCGATCAAAAACTTTGTGTATTACAACATGAGAGTTCGCCAAAGAGTCTAATTCCCTTTTTACGAGTCCTCATGCAGCTAAATGCACGTTAAGGGCATTGTCCATACGATGATTAATATATTTTAGCGAATTGTACATTTCTACGGAATTATAATTGCAAAAAAATAAATACACCTTTTACAATTCCCCTCGTTGTTTCCACACCTGAAAATTCGGTTAGGCGAAGATGAAGAGAAGGAAATGGTGTAGGTAAAAAAAGAAATGCCGCTGGAAAATGAAAACTTCGCATCAGTTACTAGGTGAACCGTGAAGAAATCATCGGCTTTGAAAGTCCCCGGCAGATATACGTCAAATGGCACATTCGGAGAGAGAGAAAAAAAGGAAGAGAAATATTCATGAATCCTACCTGGCGGTGGAGTTGAATTCATCGCCTGCAGCTGCATGCATTTCTGCTCCCTTTCCACCAGAATCCGATGGAGTTCCTCGTCCAAAAGCGTACTGCCAACTGTTGTATTCCCAGGCATCTGCGACACGGAAAAGTTTTATGAATTATGGCCCGTGATCGCCGCTCGTATTCAACCGACGATCGTCGAATCCCGCAAATTGTACGTCGCAGGGGGGAGAATTTAAGAGAGCAAATTTTCAAGGTGTCGCGATAATTTCAGATACTTCCAACTGTGGTTAACTGGTGTTGATTTATGCAACGGGGAGAACGTTACGTCGATGATAATATTTTTGATAGCAAAAGTGTAATTGAAGAATAAAAAGAAATATGAAAAGTGAGGTAGGCCTTTATAATTTGCTGTTCTAAAGTCATTTAAATCGTATTCTAACTGCAAAATACCAGATATTTGGCAACTCTCAAATTAAAAGAAATTAATATTCTCAATTTTTAAAAAAAAATTAACTTCTTTTTAAAATTCTCCATTTTGAAAGTCATTTAAATCATATTCTGACTTTAAATACCAGATATTTGGCAACTCTCAAATTAAAAGAAACGAATATTCTCAATTTGAAAAAAAATTAACTTCTTTCTAAAATTCCCCGCTTCGAAAGTTATTTAAATGATATTCTAACTTTAAATACCAGATATTTGGCAACTCTCAAATTAAAAGAAATGAATATTCTCAATTTGAAAAAAAATTAACTTCTTTTTAAAATTCTCCATTTCAAAAGTCATGTACTTAAATCATATTCTGACCTTAAATACTAGATATTTGGCAACTCTCGAATTAAAAGAAATGAATATTCTCAATTTGAAAACAAATTAACCTCTTTCTAAAATTCTCCATTTCGAAAGTCATTTAAATCGTATTCTAACTTTAAATACCAGATATTTGACGACTCTCAAATGAAAAGAAATTAATACTCTCAGTTAGCACAAGCAATTACCATTTTTTAGAGCGGGAATTTTGAAAACTCCAACACCTTTCTATTTACACTGACATGTGCCATTCGTTTGCTAGAGGAAAATAGCAAAAATGTTTCAGCGCAGAAAAATTCACGGCAGGAAATCCAGGAGGCGTAAAAGCTTTCGAAATCGCTCGATCATCGATGAAGCGGTAAAAGGAAGTCCTCCGAAGCCGGAAGAATTAAAAGCGGATGTGCGTGCGTGTTCGTGCATGCGCAGAAAGCAACTGACGGAGGCTTTCGCGATTTATGTCGGGAATCCATTTGCCGGGACACACGACGACGTGTAATAACTTTATTGCGCAGAAAGCTGCGTTATTGCATCTATCAGGCTGTCGCGACAGGAAGCTGCGACGAGAAACAGCCGATCTGCAAAGGGGACCTCTTTTCTGCAAATTTGCAGATTCACCGAGGATATTTTACATTTTTTCCGTTTACGAACAGATTTACAGATTTCTTCATTTGCTGATAGACTTGGCAATTTTTTCATTTACTAACAGATCTACGAATTTTTACACTAACGGGGTTGCGATTTTTTTTCATTTACTAATAGACTTGGCAATTTTTTCATTTACTAACAGATCTACGAATTTTTACACTTACTAACGGAGTTGCAATTGTTGTTTATTTACTAACGGATTTATGATTTTTTTTCATTTACGAAGGGATTTGGGAATTTAGCTTTAAAGAGATGAGAGTTGCAGACTCTGAGTCTCAGAAACGTGGAAGGCTTGAAGCGCTGCAAAAACTGTAGTTTTAATTTGTAATTTCAAATCGACAGGCGTTTTTATACCTGTCTGAAGTTCATATTTGCATACTGTGTTCCACTATTTGTACACCTGCGTACTTCTACATTCAAAAATGTTTATATTTCAATACTTTCATGTTTCTTCACAATATATGTCAATTTCGTTTTACTCGCGGGAATATTTATTTATATAAACATACGAACAATCAAAAACAGCGTGCAAATAACTCGGTCAAACGATTTCTATTATATTTCTGGCCAATTTCTGTCCTTTAAATGAAATCTGATAAAGTAAAATTGAATACAAAAGAAGGCGGGAAATCGTTACTTCCAACGTACATTTGAAATTTGGCGGTTAAAATTCGAGAATTTGAATTCCAACGGCACTTTACGAGCGATGACTATTGTTATCACGTGTGTATCGCGATTTACGGTCACGTTCAGTTTGCGGACAAAATTTCCACCGGAAAAACAAGCAAATCAGTGGGAATATCCATAAACGCGACTTGCTGTCGGCAAGTTAAACAATTCGACGGAATTACGCATCGTTTTACGGGCAGCCCGCTGGTTCGAAAACGGCGAGGAAATATAAAACAAAAAACATGAAATTTCAATAAATCCGACCACCGTGCGCCGCGAGAAAGAAATGGAATTCGAGGACGCGTGAAATCCCACCAAATCGATGACAAATAAAATTGATTGCTCTTCTCGCGGCAATTTCCCATCTGCTCCGATTCCGGCAGTATTTCCTACCTTTCGTTGCCTTTGTGCAAATTAATTTTATTCTGCGATTAAAAATAATTTAATCGATGTGGCATTTTTCTTTTCAAAGACAGGAAAAATGTAGGAATTTATTTTCTAGTTTGTTTAAATTGTATTAATTGTAAATGCAGCACCTTTTCAAGATAAAGTGAGGTTAAAGAAAGTGATTCATTCGGAAGCCTTTCCTTAGAATGATAAAATAGCGGGAAATTTGAACGAAGCATCGGATGAACTGCTGAGATAATTGGTAGAAATTAGAAAGAATAGCAGCGGACGTAAACGGTTAATAAGAGAAAAGTTATCAGAGCTGTTTATCTTTGTCGTGGCAGAATAGCAAAACGTGAAAGCGTGAGGGATTTCTGTGCAAATCGAGGATGAAAAAAAGAAAGACTTAAATACTTTACCGTTCGAACTTGCGGCGAGTCTGCTAAATACTTCAACAACTGAAGACACGGATAAACTGAAAATAAGAAAGAAAAGAAACTGAAATAAAAGCCGGATAAATTTGAATCAACCTCTGTCGAAGATTTAAACAAATAATTTATAATAGATCCTGCTACGTACCATAAAAATAAAATGCTGAAAAATATTGCAAAATGTGCTCGTAATAAAGACAAATATTTTCATAGCATTCAATAATTAATAATACTTAATTGACGAATAATGAATAATAAATAAAATCGATAAGGTTATTGCCACTTCAAATCCCTCATATTCCAATAAAATTGCATTATATTCCGTAGTCTCCAGTTTACCATAAATCCAATTAATTTTTGATAGAACGAAATCGATTAAAATAAATGAGATTTTCGTTCGAAACGAATGTGACAAATTCTGTTGTAGCTTTCGGAGCATCTAAATATAATATTCAATGAACATTTTTTACAATGTTCCATTCAATTTCAATTTCTTTTGACTCAATAAAAATACTTTAATCCTATTAAAATAAATTACTTCTACTTTACGGCGAAAATGCTCCAAGTTCTGCGTACAGCTTCTTCCTTGGAGCTTATAAAAACTCGCTGAAAAGTATGGCGGCGTCTATTAAACCAATCGTCGATCGGGGAAGGAAAATCTTTTATTTCTTCTCGTACCTTCCGTTCGCATTCTCTCAATTCAATTTACATAATAATACAATTGCCTCAGCAAAGACACAGGAGTATCCAGGGATCTAACGCAGTTAGAATTAGCTTTCCAACTCACTTTGCTCCTCATTTACGTGGCGAAATTGCGGCGGCATGTTTCGCGAAGCGCGGACAACTTTCGCGAGTCAAACTGCGAGTGGGAAGTTTCTTAGTTGGTGATCTTCAGGATCGACTGAGAGGCTTCAGATGTTTTTCCTCGAGACATTATTCCAGTTTGGAATTTCTTTCAATTAGAGGGATAAATTTTGGGATTGGTAAAATTTGAAAATTAAACTTTTTGAGTTTGAAGTGTGGGGGATAATCTGGCGAGTTGCTGAAACTTCAAGGTGGACCTAGGACTTCGCAGGGTTTTTCTTCGAGGAAGTATTTTATTTTGCAATTTCTATAAATTAAAGGGACTTTAAAGAAGATTAGTGAAATTTGTAATTTAAAGTTTCTTATCTTGGTTTTTTAAGAAGAATTTGAGAACTTGGTGATTCTCAGTGTGTGGATTTCAAAGAGATTGCCTTGGAGGAGGTGTCGCAGTTCGGAACTCTTTTAAATTAGGGGGCTTATTTTGGGTTTAATGAAATTTGAAAATATAATTTGCTCAATTTTCTGAGTGAAGATCTTAGAAAAAATGGAAAAAGTAAATACACAGACATTAATCGCGCCACGCCAGAGGTTGAAAGAAATTTCTATCGTCTCTCATAAAAGGGAATTTATTAAAGTCGCGACTCTTCGCGGCAAGGATTACATAAAACGAGGGAGAGGCACTGCAATTCACCTTGGAGACGCGGCTTGTTTTATTTTCACACTTGTCGGCCATATGCGCTCCACTTTTGCAGTTTAAACGTCGACAACGAGGACATAGTGAACCGTAGAGTTCCATGGCTCGTGAAACTCGAAACTTAATTAATTCCCCTTCATGCTCTCTCCTCTCTCTCTAAGTGTGACAAATTAACGGCAAAAGGCACGGGAATTTATTCCTGAATGAAACACGACCGAGCAACAAGTTTCTGCTCTTCATCCGTCGAGTTTACGTTTTGAAGCATGGCTCGAGTTTTCGGTGAAGTCTTGGGGGTGGTTTTGAATTTCGAGATTAAATGGGGAGAGGTTAAGATGTTGGACATTTTTGGATAGCGAAGAAAAGGAAATATTGATCGGGGAAACTGATAATTCGTTGGATTAGGCGACTTTCCCTGTACCGGAAGTACCTGTGGCTGTTGAAGGGAGAATTTTAAGGGAGATTTTGAATTTTTAGATTAAATGGGGTGGACTTAAATTGGTGGATACTTTTAGATAGCGAAAGAAAAAAGAAATTCGTCGGAGGAACTAGTAATGCGTTGGATAAGACAACTTTTGGTGAACCGGAAGTACCTGTGGCTGTTGAAGGAAGAATTTTAAGGGTGATTTTGAATTTTTAGATTAGATGGGGTGGACTTAAATTAATGAATAGTTTCAGATAGCGAAGGGAAACAGATATTCACTGGAGAAACTGATAGTGCGCTGGATAAGACAACCTTTGGTGAACCGGAAGTCCCTGTGGTTGCTGAAGAGACAATTTTAAGGGTGATTTTTAATTTTTAGATTAGATGGGTTGTTGGACTTAAATTGATGGATACTTTTAGATAGCGAAAGAAAAAAGAAATTCGTCGCAGGAACTAGTAATACGTTGGATGGGACAACTTTTGGTGAACCGGAAGTACCTGTGGTTGCTGAAGAGACAACTTTAAGGTTGATTTTGAATTTTTAGATTAGATGGGTTGGACTTAAATTGATGGATACTTTTAGATACCGAAAGAAAAAAGAAATTCGTCGGAGAAACTGGTAATGCGTTGGATGGGACAACTTTTGGTGAACCGGAAGTACAAGCGGATGCGGCAGACTCAATTTTAAGGTTACCTTAGAATTTGTTAATTACATAAGCAGAAGTTAACCCGAGTGTTTTTGGACAATAAAAGGAAACAGCTAATGAGGGTAAAAAGTGAGAAAAGCGTGAAAAGTGACTTCCAATGAATCGGAAAAACCGAAAAAAACGAACGCCGAAGGACATGGAAATGGTATTTCCCCGACAGCCCTATCGATTTCTTCCCATATTAGCAGCAGGAGAAAAAAACGGGGTCTGCGTTCCAGTTTCCATCGGAAATGCTGCCCTCGAACGTCCCGTTTTTACGCGGCGCATTCGTCACCCGTCGATCCCGGGTTTATGGGAACGACAGGCCGCGATCGTTCGACCTCTCTTTATGGCGTACCATAAAAGACGAGCCAGCGCCAAAACACTCGAGTAACCCCTGCGAAACTTCACCGGAAGACGGATACGCGCATTCGAATTTATCGAGACGTCTGACAGGCAAATGAGCCTTGGAAGATGGCGCGTATTTATTTCGAGAGGATCAAATTGTCGAGGGCTCCTTATACCATGGCAGTAGATGTTCCGTGTCGTGAAAATATTTTAGGGAATCAAATAGAAGGAATTTCCTGGTAATTCGGTCGTATTTCGATGTTTGCGGTAGAAATAGTAACAGGTTGTTTCAATGGAGAGTGTTTTTAAATTTTACAAAATGGTATGGATGGTTTTGGTATCTTTACTTTCTAAGGGTAGATTTAAGGTTTTTTCTAATTAAATATGAAATTAATAAAACGATAGGGAGAGCAAAAAGAGAATTTCGTTTGTATAACGAACGGATAAAAAGTGGCAGATAGAATTTTACTTAAAAGGTACAGTTTAAGCGGAATATGGCAGCGGGCGCGCGAGGTACAGTCACCTCCTTTAATGGGCCACGGAGGTTCCCCCTCCATGTCGACCCATTACCTGTCTATCATGCAATTCCTGTCTGATAATTCCAACAAACACAAGTCTGTGATAATCTTCCAACACGAATTATCACTTTTTACCCTAAAATTTAAATAAAAAAAAAATTAACGCATGGAAAACTCATATACCAGAACTTCAAAATATGTTATTATTCCCTAAAATTATATCACGGTCAAATATTTTTCTTTTCATCCTCTAATTTGAAAAAATGAAAAAGTACTTTGACTTCTCATTGCAGTTTTTGACCTCGAATGACCTTGAGTGACCCCAGAAATTAATGTAACTTTCCCGCAGAGCGTAAATCGATGGCAATCGGCACGATCGTGTTGGGTAATTCAACGTGTCTCGTTTCACTTGATTTACTTGAACGCGTCCCATGGCGTTCAATTTTCATTAAATCCCATTGAATCGTCGCCACGTCCATGGATCTTTTAACGATGTACGCGCGATGTCGTTACACCCCCGTAATTACAATCGCGTTAACATTATCGCGTTATAATTGCCATTACGTGACGAATTCGTAATTCCGCCGATTCGTTATGCCATCTTTTGCAGACTGAGCAGCGAAACTTGTAAAATTCTTTTGAAATTGATAAATACGCTGTTTCTTTCAGCTGTTAATTCATGGCATTGTTGAATGATGTCACGTTATCTGATAAGATTGAGATTCTTTATCTCGATCGTGTCATCTGCGACGGCAGAAAATAGCTTAGCTGATCCGTCGTCTGTTATCTTCTTAAAGACTCGAGTGGATTGTCTTAATCCGGGATAGGAAGACAGAAATAACTCATACTCGATAGTTGCAAGGTCATCATTTTTTGCTCTGCAATTATTGCAATCCTTGTCCCGATGATTGTAATTCATTTGGATTACACCTTTGGCTTTGGAACGATGCCAGAGAATCCTCATTGACTTTTGCAAAAATTACGTTTTTATTACTGAACTTTGGAGGACGTGATCGTTCGATTATTATTTATAACTTGTCCTACGAATATGAATAATTTTTTTCAATTAAAAAGGAACATCAGAATTGATAGGAAGATTAAAAATAATCCTTTGACTCAATAATAATTACATTATAAAAATATATTGTAGATTTAAATAGAATAATATAGAATAATCACATTTTTCATAGCTTTATTATTTAGTTTAGAAGTGTCTCGGATATTTTTTATAAAACGCTTAATAAGTTATTGTTAGAATACGATGACGTAGAAGTTTCCCGTTTCGATATCTCTCGAACTCGAGAGCTAATGGCAACGTCGAAGCAACAGATGCGACCTATAACCTGTTGCAACCTCCGCGTCGGTCCAAGTGCAACGGTGCATTCTGTTGCAGCTGAAATGGATGTTACCACACTCGACCTGCATCCCCCTTTTTAAGTGATTTTTCCACCGTGTTTGGTTCAATAAATTAGCTATCATCTCACCCAGATACTGATAAATATTATATTGCAAAGAGCAGAGACACTTTTCCTTGCTGTCATCATATTCTCACCGATAAAAAGAAGATTCTCTGTAAAATTTCAGTGAGAAAGAAATTTGTTCAAAATAAGATCGAAAAATCTGTTGAACCTCTTAATACAGAAACATCTTGATTAGTAGTTTAGTAATTGATACTCTACAAATTGTTATTAAGCAAAGTATTTTCTTAAATAACTTTAAGCGAATACTATGTGTTATAAATTCTGTGTTTTCACAATAAAAGCTTCCCATTGGATCTATCTTTTCCCATAAGAGGAGAGAACAGCCAGCAAGTAGATTCAGACAGAGGGCACCATAAAACCTAGCAGAACAGACAGCAAGTAGATTCAGACGGAGAACGCCATAAAACCTAGCAGAACAGACAGCAAGTAGATTCAGACAGAGGACGCCATAAAACCTACCAGAACAGACAGCAAGTAGATTCAGATGAACAAAGTACGCCAGACAGCATCACCGACACTTTTCTACCATCTTTTTTTACATTTTTCTAGATGTTTCATCTTCAGAATTAATATTAAAAATATTATTGACACAGTCCAAGATATTAAACGCGAGATTGCTGAATATTATTGATCGTCTTATTATACTTCACAGGACGTATATATACGCTTAAGAACTACGTCGAAAAGTAACGTTTAAGTAGATGCA
Source organism: Cerceris ruficornis (assembly GCA_963989415.1). Classification (NCBI taxonomy): domain Eukaryota; kingdom Metazoa; phylum Arthropoda; class Insecta; order Hymenoptera; family Crabronidae; genus Cerceris; species Cerceris ruficornis. The sequence goes on along the minus strand of OZ022529.1, from coordinate 11,266,244 downwards.
AGCCGTAGACAATTTGTAAATTGATTCGGTTGAATCCGTGCCACAATAATGAGACAATGCTTCCCCATTTCTCAGTTAGAGCGAAGAGAAAGCAAACTTTTGCAACATCCGGTTGACCTAATCCTGGTATTTGCAGTTCGAAGAGATAAATTACGGTGATATCAGCAGTTAGGAAGTTCATTATTTTATAAATTTAGGTTAGAATTTCAGTGTGTGGGTTTCAATTTGCATTTAGAATCTTATCGACATTAATAACAAGGATATGGTCGCGTTAGTATAATGAATTGAGTTTCCTGTCCGTTTGTCGACGTAGATATTGTAGAAGCAGAACTTTTGGGTTATCCAGTTACCATCATTGTAGTGTTTCCTGTTCAAAGGTTGCACAGATGCAATTAACAAGTTGCAATGATATCTTTCCTTCCTCAAATTTAGGTGAAATTTCCCAAGTTCAATGTGGAGGAACCGAAAGCTCTGGGTAACTTCTGTAATTTACATTCAGCGCCACGTACAAACTACCATATCAAATTATCGAACTGGGTCTGCTATTCATTACTTTTAGATGACAGCATAATTTCCATATTTCTCTGCTAACTTAATCCTAACGTTTTTAGCCCAAATTTCCAAATTACAATGATGTAATTTCCAACAAAAGAAACTATCGTCAATGTGGCGGCACGACCTATCGAGCACCACCACCGATCTACCAGTCGCCATTAAGCCTACATCCCTAGTTCCAGGATCGTCCGCTAGATCTCATGTCCACCGATGGATCGTTCTCGCGAGTTGTCCGACGACGATCGGTATCTATATATACGATCGCTCAACAGATACCATCGTCCCATCCGGGGCACAGTGTCTAGGGCTGGGCCTGTTCGGTCAGCCCTACTTGACGAGTCCACGAACAGGCCCAGGACGAAACGCAGCGCGCTAATCAACACCAGTGATGCCAGGATGTGGGATTTTTCCCACGCATGCGCACTACCTAATCCTCAGTAACCGTATATACTTCAACCAAATATGGGGTATCGTTTTAGATCCCCCGTTACTATATTGAAATACGGTAGAAATTACAGAAAGAGAGACTGTTGTTGCACAATAGATACGTCCATGGAAACAACCGCCGTCGAGCTGTGACGTTGTCAGCATGCGCATGCGCACGAAAGCTCCCACGTGGGGGAAAATCACACGTCCTGAGCATCACTGATCAACACCTTTACCCCTTTCCTAGGAACACAAGGACTTCCACCAGCACCCGCGGTACCCTTCAGTCAACATCCAACTTAACCAAGCAATAACACCCAATCCATGGTCGCCAATAATTCCTACAGGTCCACTCAACTTTAACCCCAATATTTTCCGCCCCATCCAAAGATCCTCTTTCATTGTTGCCACAACAATATCACACCTTTATTAATATTGATGTTAACAGCCCAGCACGAACATCAGTTCGACGTGATCCTGCGTAATTGAATATTATTTACGCGGCTGATTTTCATGGCAAACGATCGTCGCTGAGAATTCACGCTCGTCGAAACGACGAGGATAATCGACGTCGACGAAGGCCAGGGGCCTTCGAGATGAATAAACGAACGGCCGGAAGTGGATGTTTACGTCACAATGCTCAGGGATTTCCACCTTTTTCTTCGTCGTGACGAGCCAAGATTTTTCCTTTGGATTAAAAACAGATCCTTCGTCGATTTCGGCCTGCTGGATTTTCGCCAGGGTCTTCAATGGTGATTGATGGTTTCCATCGATCCAGAGATTTACGGGGATTTCGTTCGGTCCTTTCGCGAGGATCAATCTAGAGGGGTGTTTCATGGTTGAATACTTTAATTGACGGGTTTTAATCATTTTCGGGGTTACTTTGCAGGGCTTCATGTTGATTAATTGGTATTTGCTTTGGTAGATTTTCATTGTTGTGCAATTTGCCTTGGATTTTTGAGGTTAGTTTGCCTGGGATCGATATTGTTGGGTTTTGGGTGCACGTAGAATCAGTGGGGGTATGATATTAATATTATTTCATAATTGTAAATTATAGAATATGATGTAAAAAGTTCATAGATTTAACAATAATTTAAATAAAGACTCGCAAACTGAGAGTACGAGGTTCTGAATTCACATTCGCCATAGCCTTTGCAAATAAAAAATGGTGCAAAAAATTCTGCCACCGTTTTCTAGCTGTATTAAATAATTAATAAACCCTTTCTCATTTAGTTATATTTCAGTATTTTTTTCAACTTGGTAAACACTGTTTTTCCGTATGACAATAAAGAAAACCAAACGTCGTGCGATTTAAAAATATCAAAATTTCCATATAGAGAAGAAAATTCTATCGGTATTAAAACAATTGCATTTTGGAGTTTATCTTAAATTCATTTCCATTTACTGTAATGGAATTAAATCAGAATTTATCTCGGTTTCCACTCAGCTCGGTATTTGTAAGTTAAGAGCACATTTTGAATTTTTCATTGAATTCCAATGGGACTTGGAAACTCGTGCCAAAGGTTTTTCTCTCCCCCCCCCCCCCCCCCCTTTAAAAGTAGATTATTCGCAGCGGCACTTTAAAAAGTGGCACAATATTCCTTTTTAGAACCGGATGATGCCAGTTTTCAGGAGTTATGACAGTCGGTATTAGCAAAACCAAGGAAAATTGCCAGAAATTCGAGCAGAAACGTCCAAGTAAGAAGAAATGAACCATCGACAAACCGGCAGCGCAAATAAATGATACTTGCAATATTAATTTAGTTGATTCTTGAATTTCGTTTTCAATTTAAATGATAGAAATTTCCAACGATAATGCATTAAACTAATTCTGCAGGGTGGCTAATTTAAATTTCTATAGATAATTCATTATTGTTGACTTTTGAAGTAGAAGTTTACGATTTGGCGTTCAATTTTTCTAAATTTAATAAAACTATCGTACCATAAAGTTACTAAATATTTTAGGAAATTTTAAAGAATAGTAGTTTTACTACTTTCTGAGATATATTCAACATCAATTTAATTCCAAAGTACTTGGACTAATTTGAAGCAAAATTCTACCTTTTCCATGATGTTAAACTTGTGCAAATTTTATCAAATAATTATTCTACTATTTTCACAGTGGCCTTAGTAGATTCTCCAGTACCGTTAATTCCGAAAAATTTCCGGAAAGAACTCGACATTAAGATTTAAATATGCCTGTCATCTGCAGATAATGCGAAATGAAAAATATGAATGGAAAAATGCTGATCGATAATTTCAGTCTGCGAATGACTCATCGTTTCCTATCACAAATCCCATAGGTATTTCAATGCCAGACGTTTCCCGGACCTTTGATTACATACCCGGAAAATCGACTTCCCTCGACATTTTTCGTTGTACTTTAAAACCTCAAATACTAAAAAATATTTCAAATAGTAATCATAGTATTTTTTGCAATAAATTCAGCTGCGTTTCAATTCCAAAGTTACCAATACTACAAAACACCTTAGACTACCATAATTAACAGATCTGCAACCTCTATTTAACCTCTTGACGCCCTTGGCCACATATGTGGACATTTAGTTTTTTATAATTATAATTACTATCATTAATAAAACGAATAAAAATTTGATAATAAATCATTCACTATAGAATCTCTCAACAAGAAAAATAAAAATCTTATGGTTTGACTGCACTGACAATGTTATTTCCGGTGTACAGTTAAGGACATGAAAATAGCGTCAATAAAAAAATCGTCCCTGAAGAGGTTAATCATCGCTGCAACGCATAACAATTTATTTAACACACGGAAATAAATGAAAGAAAATTCTACAAAATATCCAACAAATACTGCAAACCCCTTTAGAGCACCACAATTAAAAAATCCACATCCACCGACTCGCGTGGCCATTTAAGCTAATACCGCAATATGCAGAAGGTTCGATCATCGTACCTTTATTCTCGCTGCACTTGACTTTTTCATTTCGAAGCCACAGCACAGCGTTGCAGAGGTAAAACTACGTTGCATTCTCTCGAGAGACGAAAGCGCATTACAGCTCCTGGAATACGCAACCCGACGAACGAAAGGAACGCTCAAAAATGTATTGTTACCCGCTGGAACAATGGAAACGCCGAAGCGCCTTACGGAGCTGCAGGACCTACATCGCCTGGATTTTAATTCTCTCGATTTAATTCAAATCCTAATTGCCGAGCTTGAAACGCGACTGGATTATGCAACGTAAACCGAACCTATGAATTGAAATGGATTCATGGAATATCTTCGATTCTCGGTAAAAGGTAATAAAACTTCGTCGGTGTCGGTCGTGTCGAAAGAGAAGTCGATAGGACGATGAGAAATCGTTGGGGAAAAAAAAGAGGGTGGAGGGAATTCGTCGAAGACAATTTTTGAGAAATATCGAACGACGGGGATTGAGTTCAAGGTGTCGATGAAATAGATGGCGATAAAAGTACAACTTCAATCAGATTTCTCTCGGATGTACAGGGTTGTTCATTAATGGCGCGCGGTGAGGATTTCTCTAGTCGTTTGTCGAGATTTTGATTACCCCTTTGTTTAAAATATTTTTAAAATGAATCTTTTGTTTTATAAGGATCTAAGGTGGTGATTGTTTATTAGTATGGTCGTTTTTTATTAAAAATTCTGTGGGTTTAACTTTGTATTGTTGGAGGAGCGGAAGAAACGGGTGTTTTCGTGAAGTGTACAGTCACGTTCGTTAATGGCGCGCGATGGGGATTTCTCTAATGGTTTGTCGCGATTTTGATTTCCGCTTTGTTTAAGATATTTTGAAAATGAATCTTTTGTTTTATAAGGATCTAAGGTGGTGATTGTTTATTAGTGTGTTCGTTTTTGATTAAAAATTCTATGGTTGAAACTTTGTATTGTTGGAAAAGCGGAAGAAACGGGTGTTTTCGTGAAGTGTACAGTCACGTTCGTTAATGGCGCGCGATGGGGATTTCCTCCGCTAGTTTTCAGCAGCGCCACCACGACACTTTTCAAAGTTGCTGCTGTTTTAAAGAAGAATCTTCGATATTTTATAATTACTGATGTCCTCTGATGATATTGCAAACGAATTTATATATTTTTCGAGAAATATCAATAAGAAACTTGACAGGATAATTAAGTGTCCGCGATATTTCCGCATACCTTTCGCCGTTATCACTTTATGCAAGGATTTCATAATAAATACGACAGAGATATTGGAAGAAAACTTAAATCACTCGCTGTACGAGTAAACTTTATCTCCCTTTTTACCCTTCTCGCCGTGAAATCTCCAATATCCGCAGATACCACCCTTCGTTTCACCCGATATACTCCGATATCACCGGATATTCCCTCTCTCTCAGGAATTCCCTTCAGTTTCTTTATTTCCTCGGCCGTCCGTTCGTTCTCCAGATCTATGCTTCGCGATCTTCCAACCTCGTTTTGGTCTCCGTGAAATTAAATTCTTTTGTTTCCCTCCGTGCTTCGTTCAAATTTCCAGCATGATTTACCGATGTCTATTTACCGGGAAAGTTTACTCATTTTACTTCCACTTCAAATCGAACGTTTTCCATTCTCCCCGCCCCTTTTGTCCTTCCCCGAGATAAATTACGAGACTCTGGAAGAATGAAACCCTTTTAAAAATGTATTCGCTGGGAAAGGAGGCGTACAGAGTACGAACGAATGTCCTATAAACGAATGGTAATCTTTTTACTATGCCTCCAGATAGTCGCATGAAACTTTTACAAGTTCTCCTTGCATACAGCGAGAGAAAGTGGTCTATTTTTGAAGTCAGGTAAACTATGAGAACGTGGTTCACAACAGTCAAAGTAGACACTTCAAGGATTAAAATGAAAAAAATTCAACCCTCTACGACCCCCAGAAGCCGAGAAACGAAAATTCGAACTTTAACCTGCACCGCCCCCGGGTCGCCCTGACCCCTCACCTGGCACTCCAAGAAAAAATACTTCGTCGACTTTGAAATTAAATATCTCGCAGTTTTGAGTCGGTAAATGTCTTAAAAAAATAATACTCTTTGCAGCAAATTCCCGAAAAATGAAGTAAGACTCTGACATTCTCTAGTTATACAACATTTATAACTCATATTTTGAGTCATTCGTAATTTTAGCCTTTTACACCACCCATTTGTTATGTCTGCGCCATAATCCTCGCAACAAGTGTAACTACGCATTGTATGTTAAACGTTCGAAGCAGCCTCGTTTCTCATGGAGTACTGTGTGCGCATAGAAAGAAATATTCCTCTCGAAAATGCCCGTGGAATACAGAAAACGTCCGTGGAAGCAGGTGCTCCTCTTAAAACAGCCACGCAAATGTTGATTTAGTTGCCCGACCTTCCGACTGATGCAATGAATGGTTTCACGATGTAACGATACGTATTGTTTGCTCCGCTAGTTCCCAACTCCATTCGCATCTGGGATCCGAGCTTTTTCTCTGCCTACTTCAAGACGATTTATCATGAAAAATTGCTATTTTCTCGTTAACATACGATAATAACGGAATATTCTTCCAAATGAATCTTTCTGAGCTGTAAGAAGATATTTCTTTGTAGGAAGAATTTTGAAGTTTCAACGTTCTATAATTGTTTTGAATTGTCAGAGGGTATTTTTTTGAGGTGTTAATTTCAAGGGTTGTTTGGACGTTTATGTAGTAGACAATGGTTCTACAGCTGAACTTAATTGACTGTGAGTTGAATTTACGTGATGCAGGACATTTATGGGGGTAATAGAGTAACTTGGTATCATGGTACATTTATGTCTCAGCTATGAGCAAGCTGTAAGTGGCCTGTAGCTTCTGTCGCGGATGATTTACACCTATTTTGTGACTGATGTGAAGCTACTCTATCAGTATCTCACAGTTACTTCAACACTATTCCTACCACGACCGGTCAAATGACCGTTTTTAAAATTTCGATTAGAATTTCCTATATACAACGTAATTGAATCGCCTTTAACCCATTGACTACCAACTACGAGATATCTCGTAGCTGCGCTATAAGTTTGAATTAATAAGTTAACAATAATGGCTGAGCGTGTATAGAAATTTTGGAACAAAAATGTTCTTTGTATCATTACAAATGTCAAGATTATATTTTTGATTAATGAAATCAATGTTCTAAAAACTTTCTGTCAGCTTCTCAAATTTTAGGAAGCAAAGGTAATATTTGCTTAGTTTTCCTGGCAGTGAATGGGTTAAACTTCACGACTTTTCCTCAAATATACGTATAATACATTCACATTATAATACATTTTTCAATATTCACTTCTTTTTTTGCTTTTCATTTTCTGGGAAAAAATTATCATTTGACAAATTCACCGGTTGCGGTAGGAAAAGGTATACGTGAAGTGTCGGTAGGAATAGTGCTAAAAATGACCTGTGGCTACTCTATTGGTGTCCTGCGACTACTCCATGGGTGGCCCATAGCTGGTCTGCGATTACTCAATGACCGTTCCATGATCAATGGCCCACGATATAGGTCATTCAACCTACACTAATAGCTTTTCCATGGCTAATCTTCAGCTCTAAGCCTCTCCAACTAAGATCTCACGAGGCTAGCCTCGATCTAAGAAAAGAGCAACCTCACGATGCCTCGAAAAGCACTTTATCTTCCACTACATTTAAAATTCTCCGACGAAATCAACCAGATAACCGAGAAACTCTCTTCCCCTTTAACGTAGAGACTGTTTCCTTAACTGTTTTCCTATAATTACGCCATAGTTTCAAGCTAACTCGTGTATTTACCAGGTTGAAATATGCTCTCTATCGGAATTTCCAGAGAATTTCAATTTAAAAAAAAACACCATTTGTTTTTCTAAGCGAAGAGCTGCAAGATGGTGGCTTGTTTCGCCGCAAAACTCGCGACATAAATTACCATAATTCACGACGAAGACGCTTAAGGCATTTAAACGACTAGGCGGAAGCAAACTTGAGCGACAGAATGCTCAAATAAATCTCAATGTAATCTCGTCGAAATTGAGACCCGTCTCACGTAAGTAATTACGCATGGAAATTCATCTCCGTGTTGTCTCCGTTTTACTTGGAGATCCGGTAGCGTCATGCAGAGATGAAAAGCAGCCCTGCAAAAGACGACGGGCAGTGTGCAGAACAATCCCGTGGAATTGCACGAATATTGCATTCCTCGAGGTGCGAGCAAATTGGGAAAAATTAGTGCAACATCCAGCCGCCCGGAAACTTTGAAGAATCCGCGGTATTTGCGGCTTGAAGGGATGAGAATTCGGGGAATGTTTGAAGCCTGGGATTTGTACCATTTTTCATTTTATGCTCTTCTTCTTCTTTCTGTTTTTCTACATTCATTTCTTACTGTTATTTTCCTTGATCCTCTATGGCTGCTCCTTATTCTTGTTATGCTTCCTCTTCTTCTGTGAGTTGTTATTCTTCATGTTCATGTTCTTCCTCTTATTCTTACACTGCTTCCTCGTCTTCTTCTGTGAGTTCTTATTCTTCTTGTTTCTGTTCTGCTTCTTCTTCTTCTCGTACATTGTCTTCTATGACTTTGACTTTTTCTTCAAATTCTTCTTGTTTCTGTTATTCTTCTTCTTCTTCTCGTACATTGTCTTTTATGACTTTGACTTTTTTTTCAAATTCTTCTTGTTTCTGTTATTCTTCTTCTTCTTCTTCTCGTACATTGTCTTTTATGACTTTGCAATTTTCTTCAAATTCTTCTTATACGACTTTGATTATTTTCTTCAAGTTCTTCTTCTACGACTTTGACTTCTTCTTCAACTCCTTCTTTTGCGAGTTCCTGTTCTTCTTCTTCTTCTTATTCTGCTTCTCGTACATCATCTTTTATGTCTTTGACTTTTTCTTCAAGTTCTTCTTATACGACTTTGACTTTTACTTCAAATTCTTCTTGTTTCTGTTCTTCTTCTTCTTCTCGTACATTGTCTTTTATGACTTTGAAATTTTCTTCAAATTCTTCTTATACGACTTTGATTTTTTCTTCAAATTCTTCTTGTTTCTGTTCTTCTTCTTCTGCTTCTCGTACATCTTCTTTTATGACTTTGACTTTTTCTTCAAGTTCTTCTTCTACGACTTTGACTTCTTCTTCAACTCCTTCTTTTGCGAGCTGCTGTTCTTCTTCTTCTTATTCTGCCTACTCTTCTTCCTCCACGAGTTCTTACTCTTCTTGTTCCTGTTCTTCTTCTTCTTCTCGCACATATTCTTTTAAGTTTCTTACTTTCCCTTCTTCTTCATCTTCCTCTGCATCTCCTTTTACAATTTCATCCTCGTTTTTCTCCCCTTCTCTTCATTTTCTCCTTCCTCTCCATCTGCCACTTCTTCCTACTTTCTTACTTAACAAAGCTCTGAAAATTTCCATAAATGCAAAACAATTGCATTTTTCATAGTTTCATAGCAATTTAGCAAATCCATACGCAACAAATTCCCAGCAAATCGTGCCAAGACACAAGGATCCAGAAGTGTTTGCCATAAACGTAAAATCCATCGGAAATCATCGAAACGCAAGTAGACATTTGCATGTCGGAACCCGTGGCGCTGAAGAGGATCATAAAATGTTGTGTCGTTTAATGCGTATCGAGCATTAGTGCATCGGCGACGTGCGATGCACTTTATTAATAGACCGAGAAACCGCACTTGACTGCGCGGAAGTCCTGACGTCAACATACGACCCTGAGGAACTAGCACGACCCAAGACGGATTGCTCATTACCAAGATTGATTGACTTTCTGCTCAAAAGCCTCCTCTTTTAACATTTCTATTACCCTTCCATCAAGTTCTTTATTTTTTGTTTCTTGTGTCTTGAAAAATGTAAAATTACAGATTAAGAAATGTTAAATTAGCAAATTCATTTGTAAATGAGAAAAGGATGATTTACGGCTTCTTTGCTGATTGAGTATCGCTTCTAAAGTTTCAGCGACGAAGAAACTTCCTGTGTGCAATTACTGATGTGTCAATAATGAAAATCTGACGTAACGAATGCAAAATTATGTAAAACGACTGGGTAATTTGAAAGGGAGCTTAATTGACTATCGAAACAAACTCTTTGATACGGCTTGCATAGAGATTTCCGGGGAATTAATTTCAATTTTTGTAGCTCGTAATTATTCGGTGAATTTTCGTGGAGCATCCTTGTTCTCAATGTTATTATCAAAGATAAATTGATTATTTAATGATTAATTATTACGTTCAATTGCATTTAATAGCTGAAGAATCTCAAATTTAATTCTAGAAGAAACTTCAAATTTTAGAAAAGCTCAAACATTTTAAAATAAAATTGCTCGAATCTTAAAAAGAAATAAATAAAAAGCAACTCGGAGAATCGTAAATATATTTATGATTAGCAAAAACATCTCCAATTCGCAATGTCATTAATTATAATTTGTCGACACAAGTGTGCAAAAAATAATTTACGAAGGACGAAAAAAACCGAAGCAATATTTCAATAATTCACGTTGTCGTGAAAACAAAACAACCCTATTAATTTCACGCGACAGAGAGTCGTCGAATATGGCAACTTCGATTCGCGGATTTCCAGTGCCAATTTTTCGCAATTTGCATACGATCGGCGAAGAGCCTGGGCGAAACATTTATCCTCTAGTTTCGATACTACCGTCATACGACGAATGAATAATTTATCGAGCGATACATCATGGGAATAAACCCGCGAAATTCTTGGGATCGCGAAATTTTTGCACGGTATTCCGGCCAATCAGCCGCCGTGGGATTTTCGCGCTTCCATTCGTTGCTCGTCGTCCGCGAAAATTTGCATTCGCATACCCATCTGTTTCTCGGCAATTCGCAAATGCATTATATTCACCGAGTGCATCCACGTTGCGAAATTTCCCGAGATATCGCAATTTTTCTTACCTCGCTGAGAAAAGCGAAATTCGCGGAATTTTCTGCGAATTCTGACAAACTTCCCTACCTCGAGAAAATTCATTGAAAAGATTCTGCAAAAATGTGGAACATGCCTTCGGGACTTGCGGATTTTTTTCTGCGAATTGCAAATTATCTTCGTCGTGGAATTGCAATGTTTGTAACTTTCCACAATCAGCTGAAAATAATGTTGAGCCTCCTTTCCACATAGTAATACTTCGTGCAAAAATTTTTACCTTGCAAAAATCGGAAACTTCCGTGCTCCAATTTGCAAATTCGAACCTTCCCTCTCTGCAAATCCAACACCCGCAATTTGCAAGAAATTATACAAATTTCTACCCTCTTCTTAATTTCCATTCTCGCAAATTTTTCATGCCAACCCGTCGCAAAATTATTGCAAAAACCATTCGAAAAATTGGTGGAAAACCTCGTCGCAAAATTCTTACGAACCCTATCGTAAAATTCTTGCAAACCCCATGGCATTATCGGTCGAAAATCCCATCGCAAAAGTCTTGCAAATCGCATGGGATAGTTCGTGCAAAGCAAACAGCATGTTTACGAGAAAAGGTCCGATCGAAAGCGAGTTAAATCATCGATCAGATTTTATTAATAGCCGACGTTAGATGCTGGAAATAAGCTACGGTTTTAAGGCTCATAAATCCCGCTGATTGTACACCGTTCCAAGCGCGAGCGTGAAATAAATGTGACCTGTCGTCACTCATGGAAACCCGACCAACTGCGGAAAATCCACCGATCGAATATACATCATTGGAGCTGCGCGTTCTCCATCGTATTTATATCCGGAGTACATATTTTCACGTCTTTGTTACAACTTCATGCTGTTCTCCGTCGATTTCGTATTTTCAAGGGAAATCCGGCGAAAGGTGACTGTAAAAACCGTTTTTCTTTACCGGAATATTTTCCAAATTATTTATTATAAATTAAGAAAGATAAAATGCCTGGATTTCTGATTTTTTCTTCAGTCTTTGGAAACGTATTAAGACGATTTTAATTACTGCGAAATCTCTGATTGAAAGCTGTAATAATTAATTATTGTATTAGTTACATAAAATGTTCTTATTAACACTAGAACTACCAAACCAGTCAAAATGACTGGTACACAATTTTTTCCAAAAATTCTCCAAGTTTATAGAAGAGTCATAGAAAAGATATTCTACTCCCATCTTACAAAACATAAATTACCGAACCGATCATCTTTTCCACCTCTTAAATCCCCTTTTTTCAAAATACTTATTTAATATTTTTAAATATGCTAGATTTAACGCCGGTAGTTCTAGTGTCAACTGTCAAATGGAAAGTGAAAAAGTTGAATTTTCCAGAGATAAAGAATTTTAACTAGGTCCTACTAATTAGGAGTTCATCTCTTCAACATGTCATACACCACAGAACCACCTTTCACGCGTATTCTTTTCCCCGAGTTTCCAAGGGATAAAATCAGTTCTAATTAAATTCTCAAGACGGAATTCATTTCAACGACGACCCGTCGTTGCAACTCGGAATTCGTTCTTTCCCCGTCGACGATAAACGGCGCCACCGTGATAAAACGTGCGGACAAAACCGTCGAAGTTGCATCGTGGTCGCTGCTTGAAATTCCAAGTGCATCGCGATGCAATGTTTAACCCTGTAAGGCCGAGATGAGCTACAGTTACTGCGTGCATTTCCCCCAAGTGTAATAAGCCGGACGATACGCGTGGAAATTGCAACATGTTGGTGAAATGTTTGTAGTACCAACTCTGCAAAAGGAAAATGTAATCGATTGCTGCAACTGGAAATTACTTCTTTCTACAGTTACTTCACCTAGGATCTATTCGTTATAGGTGTATTCTGATGCCACAGAGGTTATGATATATTAATTAATTAATTAGGAAAAGTATTGGGACCCACTGATTACGAGTGCACGTTTTTACTTTGTTTTTCTTTCGTACTTATTTTATTTTAACTGCTATCGTTATTTCATTCGGGAGCTACTGCATTAGGGAGCAGTTATAGTATGGTAATTAATTAATTAGTAAAAATTGGTCAGAGGTCACGGGGAACTTCAATAGCCAGAAAATAGATTTAAAGCAAAACCTTCTCTTCTCACAAAAAAACAAAGTTTGCGGTAATTTACAAAGAAATATATATATAAATAATATATTTAAATATATATAATATAATTTAATATTATGATAATAAAATTATTTAAATATATAAAATGTATATAAATATATTTTCTTTTTAAAAAGAAATATATTTCTTTTTAAATTACCGCAAAGTTTTGTTTTTGTTTTATATATATATCGTGCTACTTTTCAAAAAATTGTCGAGTTACTTTATCACGCGGGAAATCTAGGCTTTTATTCTTCAAAGTGAATTTACTAACTTTGCCTAATATTACAATTTAGATGTTAAAGATCAAGAAATTCTTTAAAATGCAATGTTTTCAAAATCAAGTTGAATCTATTATTTATAATAGTATTTTTATCATTTTTTAATGTGCTGTCGTGCAGCTGACCTTCAGATGCCACAGAGAATTCGGACTGTAGATGGTTAAATATAATTTTCATTGAAAATCGCCCCAATTTCTCATTCAAGTGTTTTGGTGGAAAATTTCCAAAATTATATTCCAACAAAATTCACGAGCCGCTATTTCAGTATTTATGTTAAAACGTCGGGAACACACGGCCTCGTGTTCGTTCCTGCTCTACTGCCCTCTAATGAGCGATCACGATGAGATATTCCCTACGGGCAAGTACGAACATTTCTGACAATGTTCGCGGCCTGCACTTCGGCATCGTCATAACGAACGCACGCATCGTTAAATCTCATTAGCCGCGTCTATCAACCCCTGTAAACCACCCCTTTGTGCACCGGCGACACCGCAGCCTCTGATAATCATATCCTGCTTTTTTTAGTACTTTAAAGAACATTAAGAATGCAGCTTCTTTTCAATATTATTTATTGAGTTTGCTGCGACTTTTGTAAGTTTATTATATCAACAAATGGGAGAGAATATTGTGGAATTATAAAAGATTTATAGTTTGGAATAGTTGTTTTATTTTGTGTTTTTAGAATTGGGGGTAGATGTTGGATTATTTTATGTAATTAATTTTTTTTTAAATGTATCAGGGTGATTATTAGTTATTAATTAATAGTGTGGGCTATAGAGAAAGTCACTGCTTCGAATAAACTGAAGTACCGGTCTTTTAAAATTTCTTTAAAATTACAAAGGCACAAGTTACGATTTCTGATAATTGTACTATGTTAATTATTATTCTCGAGTCAACTTTTAGCCGTAAATAAAGCCGATGCATGTAACAGTCCCATATGAAAGAGCCGCTTTGTCAATCTGCAGAAAATAGACGGTGGATTTTTACTTCAATTACGTGCATTCTCCGTAATCATTTCAATTTTCATATAATCATTTTCCTTTCATTGTAAAACACAGCTGCAACGGTAATCAGAACCGATTGACTTTTCCGAATAATTACATTCCTCTTTCTGAATCACGTTTCTCGATGAGATTATTTAGAAAGAGGAGATTCTCTCGATTGAACGTTAATTTCTCCATGAAATTCGTGTCTCAAATGCTCATTTAATTTCTGATTACCGTTTTCGGAAAAGGATAAGAAAAATATTAAAGAATTATTGTTAAATTTATTGGTAAATGTTGCAGACTCTTTCGAAAAAGTATTTATCCCGTCTTCGAAGAGGAATCTGCAAAGGATAATACCTTTCAACTTAGTTTACTTCTCTCATCTCACATACTGGGATTCAAGTTTGCTCCGCTGCCTCTCCGCGGAATTTCGAAATTCAAAAAGATGTCCAACTGTTCCAATATATTCAATTTTAAATTTTAAACATCGAATTGGTCTAAAATTTGGACGAAACATTTGTAAAATAGAAGTTAAAACTGACCTTAAGAATTTCTACTTGTATAAAATTAAGTTATACTGATTAAAAATGTAATTGAGGTTGCGCTACAGGAAGTTTTGAAATTACTCATTAAAAATTGAGAAATTATGCATTTCTGTGATAAAAATTCTACTTAATCAGACCTAACCCAAATAACTCTCCTCACAATCAACATTTCTAGATTAAAACAACCCCCAACGCCCCCTGTACAATCACAAAACGAAAATTGTCCAGAAATGATTTAAAGCAGTATTAAAATTATATTGCTAAAATATTTCCAATATATTTCGATTCTTTGCCAGATCTAGAAGCTGAGAATTTATTAATATAAAAATCAACAACGCCAAATTAAAAACAACTCGCCGCATCTCACTGTGCGATTACAAAAAGACTCCCCAAAAAATATTCAAATGAAGTTGTTAAAACATTTTCAATATATTTCGATTCTTTGTCAGATCTAGAAGTTGAGAAATTATTAATGTCAAAATCAACAACGCCAAATTAAAAACAACCCAGCGCATCTCCCAGCACGACCACAAGTCAAAGGAATTCACCGAAGAGATTACAAGAAATGCAATAGTTTTAAGTGCACCCTGTAGCATCACCTCGAAGGACGAAAATTCGAAGAACAGTGGACTCTCATGAAAGATGCACATACTTAATCGACCGAGATAGAAAGCACCGCATCCCCTCGTTGCATTTGTTCCCTCTAAGTTCGTTTTAAGGACGAATAAAAAGACGAGACAAGAAGAAAGTACACCGTGGAATTCTCTCTCATTATCCTTCCTCTCTTGAATCCGGAATGCCGCCTTTTGCTCGAAATTTCACGACATTTTCGTACGAAACGTTGCACACCGAACCAAGGAGGACTTTGGCGGAGGCAAGGACGATTGAGTTGTCTTCGCTCTTACATTTTTCGACCGTATTTCTTCCGCGTCTCTCTTTCGAATGGCTTTGCGATAAATTGCTCGTCGGTTTTGCCGGTGAACCTTGATATTTCGTGGTGTTGAATTTTGCCGGTTTTTTCGCTGTTGTTTTCTATCTTAAATTTTGCCGCGCGAAATGATTCCATTTGAATCTCGCGGTCTTCGGAGATTTGGGTTACCAAGATTTAGAGAATATAATTTAAAACAGATAATCTCTCAATTTTTATTTTTTAATTTCTTAATTCTATTTGAACTCCTTGATTCTATTTAAATTTGATTTCAATTCTCTGCGTTCTCCAAGCACATCTATCACTCAGATTCGACAACAGCTTTCAAATACATTACAAGTGCAAATCTCTCAGTTTTTATTTTGTAATTTCTTAATTCTATTTGAATTCCTTGATTTTATTTCAATTTAATTTCAATTCTCTGCGTTCTCCAAGCACATCTATCACTCAAATTCGATAACAGCTTTCAAATACATTACAAGTGCAAATCTCTCAGAAACCTAATTTCAGCAGGGCCATTCCCAACATCCTCGATTTTCCCAGACCTTAAAAATTCATCGTCGACCACTCCATTCACCCTCACAGTCATTGCATTCCTTTCCTTTGTCTCATTAACGTTACAAAAAGCCCATCGAAGCCATCCACTACCTATCGAACGTCGCATTAAAAATCCATCCCCTCGAAATGCAGATTTCATTGCGAGGAAAAAAAAAGAGAAACACAGAGAAGAATTCCATCGAAATTGCATCGAGTTTCTTCGGCGCGAAATTATTCATTTTGCAAATCCTTTGGAAAATAGAAAATGAAAAAAAGAGAGACGCCTGTAGCGAACGACAAGCCCGAAGGGAAATTCCTATGGGAGCCTCTACGGTGTGGCTTTCAGGATATAAGTGATGTAACATGCGAATCTGAGGATGAATTGCTTCGAGGCTCGCTCAAAGCTTCGCTTTCAGCGATGCGAATTCGCTCGGCTCGCAATTATTTCTTTTTACGTGTACGGCTTTAACGTCGTACACGCGAGAATCCATTTCCAACGGGCGACGCGTACTCGATGCATTACGTATTCCGTTAATACCGTCGACGCACCATGTGCGTCGTGTACTGTAGGCTGCATTAATTCCGCAGATAGTCCCTGTAACGTTGCTGCAGATTACAGAGGGGATCTATTGTAATCACTTGGAGGAATTATCATTTGCGGCTTTAAGTTTGCATTGATTTTCGACGAAACAACGAAATTCGTGTTGTTCCGTTGCATCTGCATGGAAGACTTTGCATTTTGACGAGGGTATTACTTAGAAATTGTAACATTTACAGTGTTACTTTGGGACTTAATTATTTTTTTACTGTGATGAAGATTTATTGGAATTAACTTCGAGACTTCAATTTATTGATTTTACTTGATAGCAGTAAGGAGGAATATTAACGCTACATCTATCAGCTTTAAATTTATTATATTTAAATATATTAGATGAGTTCTTTAGAAAAAGCGGAATTAAGTGGCGAAAAAGGTGATCAATTGAGTAATTTTTGTTTTATAAGGTAGACTTGGATATTTATTATATGCCTCACATATTAATTAGGGGAATTTTTATAAAGTGGGAACCGGTCAGTTTACCCGAATTAGTGGTTTATGTGTTAAAGAAAATTTTGGATGAATGCAGAATATTTTCGAAAGTAAATGACTGCAGTATTAAGTACTATAGAATATTTTGTGAGGTGTGATTAAACAGTGTATCCTAATATCGACAGATTTGAAATATTTACTTCTTATCTTTCATACCAAATTGATGAATTAAATCTTAGAGTTAATTTAACAAATTGCCCCGACTAATTGAGAGTCCGAACCCCTAATTCCATATTCCCCATAACCCCCTGTACCTTCAATACCTACAAATTAGTGTCACAGATCTCAGAAATCGATGAAATATTATCGAAATTAAATGACTGCAGAATGAAGTACTATAGAATATTTTATAGGTTATGGTTCAGCAGTGAATCCTAATATCGATGGCACAACATGTATGTCACGTAATACTTACAGCGTGAAATCAAAAACGCAACGTCATACGAACAATTGTTTGTTTTATATATTTTTATTTGAAGTGGACAGAACGTCCGCTGAAACGTAACAGTTGCAAATTTTGTTTCGGTTCTGGGTGGCGAGTTTACAGGGAAATCTGCGAGTGTATCTATCGAAATCAGGGGAAATTGCGAATTTTGGGGAGAGCGGCACAGAGACGTTCGGAATTACTCCAACTGTTTCGCGAGTGGAAACCGCAGTTGGAATTAATTGGCAATCTCTGACAAGTGTACAGTTCTCAACTTAATCGCCGATCATGCCGTTTCCAGCGAACGACGAGATGTACAGTGCAATTTTCTGGAGTGTATTTTGCATCGATTGGTAAGTAAACAATTGTAAATTGAAGTTCGAGATCCTTTTGTAAGAAAAACAGTTTGAGAATCCTCTTTGTATCGGAAATAAGAAAATTGGGGAAACGTTGTAAGAAATTGCAGGGCCTTGTCAAAAATTGGGCCCAAGAAAAAGGAGAATTCAACGTTTAATGTGAAAAATGTTCAACGTAATATTTAATAATTAATGGTACTTTCTGTTAGTGTTCAATTATTAGCAATATTTATTATTTAACCGTCGATAATTTACGGGTGCAATAAATATAGATTTTACAAGGTTAATTCTCTATAGAGAGGATTAAATAGTACGTTTAAATATTTCATGATACTATGTTCATTAGCATTCGCTAGTATTATGTCTACTAATACAATGAAATTATACTAGTCAAAATATATTTGAACTTTACTGATCACTTTAATTTAATTCTTGAAAGCCACAGAGCTTTTTTGCCTTTAACTCCTTACAAGTCCAGTTAAATTAATTCTTGTCTCATTTTCTCCTTTCTTTTAAATTGCGACTGCAGAGAATTAAAAATTTAGATCTCAATTCAAGCGAAAATTCTTTGTCTCAAAAGAGGGCAATTTAAAATTTAAATTAAAATTCATCCTAAAATAATTTGGATAATACCAAGATAGGAGGTTTAGAGTTTCAGAATTTTTTTAATTTTTGACCCGCGCAAATTGCAATGTCCAACGTCGAGGTAAACAGTCCGACACAACACCAAATAACAATCCAACAACATAAAGCTAATCCTCCACATAATTGCCACAACGGCACGGCACTACGTTAAAACGAAATTCGAGTGAATTCGTGGACAGTTTTGAGAGAAAACTCGATAATTGTTTTCATTGCAGATAAAACAAACCGTCCGCGAATATTCGAGTTTCCAGCGACAGAGTTTCCACATTGGCCGTGGTTCGATGCAGTGCTTCAATTAAGGACCCTTTGATTAATATTTCATCAGCGAAGCCTGCGCGAAAAGAATCTCAATTAAACGGCGATTCGTGAAAACGAAGAAACCTGAATTCACCGTTCGCGCGAAAATGTTTCCACCTCGCAGTTCCTTTTGTCTGCTTAATTTAATAATTATGACGATTCGTTAACGACGTTGAACATTAATTTACGATATTAATCATTGTTGATCACCCTCGAAAAACTGTCTCAATTTATTATTTAATAAATAGTAAAATCTGAAACAGCTGCTCCTAGGTGAAATTACCCCAATTACACCCGAAAATACAGAAAAAGAAAAAGATCCTCTCATCCTCATTACCGAACATCAGTCTCACTCCATCAGAACTGGCAATTTCATCCACCAAATTCAAGCAACTCGTAAAAACCTAAGTCCACCGCAAACTATCACGATCAAATCGCGATACACAATTAACACTAGATTTACCATACCAGTCAAAATGACTGGTACACAATTTTTTCCAAAAATTCTCCAAATTTATATGAGAGTCATAGAATAGATATTCTACGTCCATCTTATAAAACATAAATTGCCGAATCAATCAAGTTTTCCACCTCTTAATTCCCCTTTTTTCAAAATACTTATTTAATATTTTTAAATATGATAGATTTAACGCCGGTAGTTCTAGTATTAACCAGCAAACTGTTAATTCACTAATAAATCGACTCCTCTCAGTTCCTTCATCCTCATTATTCAACATCAGTCTCACCCCATCAGAATTGGCAATTTCATCTACCAACTTCGAGCAACTCGTAAAAACCCAAGTCTACCGCAAACTATCGCGATCAGGTCGCGATACCACAATTAACCAGCAAACTGTTAATTTACTGGCCACCGGTAATCCGTGGTAATTGATTTACCCGGACGAAACGTCCGCGCGTGCTCGCTTTCGTTTCCGTTCCGGCCGCGTATATCGCGTATAATAACGTAACACCGAAACTTCGTGTGCGCACGTAGGGCAGAGGCAAGGCTACAGTAGGGCGAACTGAAACTCAATTTCTCCCGGCACAATATCAGCGTCAAGATGCACCGTAAATTGATTTTCCGGAAAACTGTCGGCCAATGAGCGGCTATTAAGCACGAGGGTGCATTTCAAAAGTCTACCGCACTACGTGTACCCACCTCCGTCTGCAGATCCATGGCGAGCATCCTCCAACGACGACGGCTCTCTGGAGATGCTCGTTATATTTACGACGAATCTGAAACAAAAAGGGAACGAATTGGTTGGTAGAAGTCGATGGAAAATTTGGGTGATTTTGGAGTAATGTTAAAATTGTAATTGGAGGGAGTGTGATAGGAAAGGAGGTGGAAGCTTGGACTTGCAATTGTTGGACACGAATTCAAATCCTCCCTCGTCGTATCTTTAAGAAATTTGTCGCATTTTATAATTTAATATATCGGAAGGATATGCTAAGAGTTAATTACAATTGTATATTAAGATATTTATTGTATTAAGGACCTGGAATCCGCTGACAACAATAGGCCTTTGGCGAAATGATTACGGCGGTTAAAGTTTTGACCTTACTAAGTTCAAAGTTTCTTGGGTCGAGGACAATCTTTCTTTATTGAGAAATACTTTTATTTCTAATTTCGTTATTTGTTTCAATATCGAGTATTTATGTTTTTAACGCTTGTGTTGTTTCTCTCTCCCTGTGCTAACTTTTTCGTAGTTTTTCAGTTGAGATTTGTTGGACAGTTTTTATGGAATTGCGTCATTCCTTTTTATTAAGCGAGAATATAACTGTTTATCGGAGTCTCCAGAGAGGAACTGTGTACAGTTTTGCATAGTATTTAATTTGCGCTATGTTTTTTAATTCGCCATATAGTTTACCAATACGTTACTTCATTATTATTAATGGCTTCGGACGCAGGATGCATTTTTTACAAGCACCTATTCTTTACTTTTTATATTCCGTTATGAAATATAATACAACATCCAGCTCGTTAATATCTGCTGCGCAGAGAATATTTCAATTCCGCGCCTCTCTTTTTTTTCCTCCGATCGCCAGCGGGCATTTTTTTCACGTATTTAAAGCAACTCTTTTTTTATGACTTCCATGTTGACAATACTAATTTTTTAAATAGAAAATAACCTCTCGCCGAGAGGAGAAAAGTTTTAAATAAATTCGGGTTTTCGAAACTTATAAATATCTCGTGAAAAATAAATAGTCCCGACATAACAAACCTGCGGGGGAATCGAACTCACGACCTTCCGCGCGTGAACCTAACACTCTATCCACACGGTTAATAATGACTCCGCTCAATTATTTTCTATTACTCTATTTATAATCTCATCCAACTCTGTCCTTTTCTCCAAACTCCATCACGTCACAAATTCAATTATAGAATTTAAAAAATACTTTATTTCCTCCTTTCTTAACCTTACAAAATTAAAATGCTAGAAATGAAAAGATATCTTTAAGAAATTAAACTGTTATCGAACGAGTTTGAATAGCGGGAAGTTTAAACAGCAATTTAAAGAAGCAATTGTATTTCAAGAAGGGAAAATACGAGAGAGGGAAAATCGAAGGTGCTAGAGGTGAAATTTTCAGTGTTTTTATTTCCATCCGTAGCCACATTTTTCTTCGGAGAACTCCTCCGGCGTTTGTAGTAATAACATCCCCATAAATGCTAACGCATGTACTCCCAGTATTATTAAAGTTGCACGAACGTGTCCGAAGTTAATCAAACTTCCAAGTGGAGGGATGTAATTAAGCTCATTTTCGTTCTGTCACTCGTACATCATACTCCGGATGAAGAAACGAAACTTCGCTCGCGAGTTTTAGATCTGATCGACTTCGATGGTCGAGGAACGCGGCAAAAATATGCTCGAAATAAACTCTGCTGTATTTTCAAAACGGAGGAATTTTTATATTTATCTTTATTGCGAGAAGCACCTGATGAGTCACCATGATGTCACCACACATGTTGTCACCACAGAATTAAATAAATTAAAGAATTGTAATTATATTTTTCATTTTACTTTTATTTGAAATTTTACAAACTTCAGTAGTCTTATCTGTAGGTTAATTTATAAGAATTTTAAGGCAAGGCAATAAAGGTGTTTCAGAAAATACAGAAGCCGGAATCTGACATTTTTTTAAAGGAGCTTCTGACACGATACATCATTTAAATTCGACCTGTCGCAGACAAAAAAAAACGGCGATTCTGCTCTAATTTTTGCCTCCCACGGGAAAGATATTTTTGTGATGCGATTTCAAAATTCAGTTTGTACATTAATCGCGGTTCTTTCGGACAAACAAAGGTAACACGATATCGGGGTGGTTTCGACACACGATCCTCCCTTTAACAAGTAAAACGGATATTTCAAATAAACGCTGCCTTATCGTTAACAGCGTTAAATTAAATCTGGGTATTATTTTGGTGAAAAATATTTCGAATTCTGTCAGTCAAAATTCAAATGCAAAATCCTCCGCGCAGTGTCATTCATTCTGACGCGTTTCAGATATTTAAACTACCTTGCAGTGACATTTTAAATTATTCATAATTATTTCTACCATTTCGAAGAATTCCATTGTAAAATGTTGCAGTGAAAAATCTCGTTTCGTTCCGTTCCAAAATGTCAAAGCGTTTATTTGAAAAATATTTCAAAGTCTCACGTATAGTCGGCAGGGTGTGTGCTAAAATTTGTATGCGCAATAATTATCCGGTCTAAAGTATGCAGTGATTAAAAAAGGAGCGGCAATTTATACTGCTGGTGCTGAAAATTGCAAAATTATTCCTTTGTAACTTTCACGTCAAATCCTATGGCCCTCTTTTTTTTTGTTTCTCTCTCTTTTTCTCTCCCTGAATCTCAATTTCGCTGTTCCTCTTTAGCTATCTTCCTGTTTGTCTTTGCAGCTATCTAGCTACCTAATCTAGCCGTCTAGTTATCTAGTTTTCTAGTTATCTAGCCATCTGGCTACTCAACAATCTAGGTATCGAGCCATCTAACTATCTGACCATCTAGCTATCCGGCCATCTAACTATCTGGCCATCTAGCTATCCGGCCATCTAACTATCTAGCAATCTAGCAATCCAGCAGTCTAGCTATCTATCTGTATTCTCAATCCATCGGCACACAAATCGCAGTAATTTCCAATCTATTAAGATCGGTTGGCCCTTCGCGCGAGACTCTTTGTAAGTCTTCCGTGAAACGATTCTGAACTACCGGCTATCGGGTTTCGGGAGCCGGGAGCACTTTGTCGCCCTCGACAAAGCTAAATGCTCCACGATTGTTCCAATCAACGTGCCTAGAGTGGCATTAGAAAAGGGCTTTCAAGGGAATACCTCATTTTTCGACTAAACGTACTTCCATACACTGTCCTTTCTTCAATTAAAATTGAAAATTACTTGGAAACAAGATAGCTCGTTCTATCTCATAGTTATTTCATTAATGAAAATATTCAAGTACTTTAGACACTTTTTTTCAAATATTCCCATACGTTCCTGATGTTCAGGTACATTTACGTAACTTAATATCTACGTATTACGATTAGAAATTTCAAAATCGTTGAAAAATCTAAATGACATCGTACTAATTAGCCGAATATATCCACGTCAACCCCCTTCATTATCGTGACACACGTCTAACACCATTCAACCGTTTCCGTGTGGAGGATTTACGAGGATGGTTTGCATGAATGCTTCGTAGGCCGAAGGAATCAAGAAAAAGAAACCTGCCGAGTGTGAAAATAGATTTACGACACCGTTCGGTCTGCCAAGAAATCAATTCCGTGGTAAGCTCACAATTCTAACGATTGGGATCTTTCGTATAACGGTCTTTAACACCCTGAAAATAGCCGAGGAGGCTATATTCGCTCGTTTGTGATTTAAAGGCACTGTAGAGTTGTCAGCTTTAAGTCACTTTGGGCCGTTAAGATTGCGCTGCGATCGACTAGCCATTTTTTGGCGTTACTATACACTGTATCTTCTAGGGGAAAAATTGTGCTCGGTATTTTATGGTGCTACTGTACGCTGAATCTTCTAGGGGAAAATATTACTCGCCATTTTATGGCGCCACTGTACACCGTGTGTTCTGGGAGGGAAAATAGTATTTCAAGGAAATTGAGGCGATCTTTCGCATTGGAAATTTTATAATTATTAATAAATTAGTTGTAAATTGATGAAATAAGTTGAAATTACTGTTTACTACTGTTTTGGAAAAAAATAACAAGCTTCAATCGTTGTAATTTCTCTGACTTTTTAAACAATTCTCCAAGTTCGTCGGATTAATCATTCACGTCTGAAAATTTACATTCATATTTAAAATTCAATTACTGCTAATGGAAAATCATGAATTTACATTTTAACAAGAGATATTAAAGTAAAAAATTCAGGGTACAGTCATGGCACAAAATTATTTACATGCTTGGTGCGTTTGCATTCTAAATCAAATAGATAATTCCTGCGATAAATAATTAATCAACGTCTATTAACCAATTAATCAAAAAATAAAAATTCAACTTGAGAAACCAATTTATTAACAAAACCATCGCAATCTCGCATTGAAATCAAGAAATACAAAAATCTCGATGACTAAAAAGATCGACCGCGAAGGAAGACGGTGAAATACTTCAACGTCCACGCAAGAAACGAATGACAAACGAGGCAATTATTCTCTGTCATTCGCGATGGAAAAATGCAACTTTTGTTTACCGGCGAAGAACAATAGGAGACAGAGAGCAGACGTACAAATTAATGTTATCCCGTTTGGACGGAATTCAAGAGCATCGTCGATGATCGAGAACGATCGGCGAGCGAAAATTTTTTAAGACAATGCTTTCCGAAAGAAATATGGGTCGCGCGGCGAATTTTTGGCCGGCTTACAAAATTTTCAAAATTACCCATAAATCACGAAGAACGATCACCATATTATTGATCTTTCCCTGGTATTTTATTTGTCGAACTTCTTTGCTTTGATCTTGAAAAAAATAGGGGAAATTGTGGTAAAATAGCAAGGTTTATTTTTTTTAGACGCACACTTTTTTTAGATGCGCATTCTTCTTTGCTGGTCGAAATATACGCTGATATAATTAATATAGTAGATAATATTAAAGAAAAACCAAAAATTTGAGAAAAGCAACCTAACTGCAAACTGTGATAGAAATTGTAAAAATAAATTCTGCGGCAGATAATATTAAATAAAACCAAAAATTTGAGAAAATGGCAACCTAACTGCAAACTGTGATAGAAATTGTAAAAATAAATTCTACGGTAGATAATATTAAACAAAAACCAAAAATTTGAGAAAATGGCGACCTAACTGCAAACTGTGATAGAAATTGTAAAAATAAATTCTGCGGTAGATAAAAATTCTATCGGAATCATTGAAATACAAAACTAAACATCGAAAACGCATGAAATAAGTTACTACAAGTTTTCGAAATCTTCCGGAAACAACAGACCCTCGGAAATCGCCGGAGAAGATAAAGAGGGAGGCGAAAATTACAGGGGAAGGTTACAAAACCTTTTCCGCGAGTTCTGATTATTTGCAGACGACTGCGACACAATGCAGGATTCAACGAGTGGAGTCAAAGAAGCCGAAGGAAATCAAACGGGCTTGAAAACAAACGATTCGAGCATAGAGACTGCGGAAAACGAGAATAATCTTACGACAAGGGAGCGTTCGAAGCTGATGTAAACGACGGAAGAAAGCGGAAATCGTGAGTTAGCCGGCGTCCTCTGCCATCGATTCTTTTGAGACCATTGCGATTTCCGTTTCTAGCTTTTTGATAAATAGTCGCCAGCCGCAGTGTTGCAAGGGAGAAAGGAACATGGGAAACTGCGTTTCGAGTCGTAGATAAATGGGAAGCAATACTTTTTCTGTGCTGCATTCCAAGGAGTCTACATTCTACATTTCTTGGACCTCGAATTTCCTGCGTTCTACATCTTTTAGACACCAGATTTTCGAAGCTTTTTCGACCTCAAATTTTCTAGGCTCTATATTCATTGACCCTTTCACCTCCGATTCTTTGGATTTTGCAGTTTCAAAGTTCTATTTGTGCCCACAATTTTGAAAATGGTCTAAGTTAATTCAAACTTTAAAAACATTTTCGTATGAGATTCACACAAAATTTTGGATTTATAATAAACTTTCATTAAACAAGGCTAAAAAAATTCTAAATTAAAATGTTGCATAATATAAAAATATTTTTTAACTCCATTAAATATCTCGCAACAAGAAATATATGACTTAGACCACTTTCAAAATTATTTGCACATATTTCCTAGGTTCTGCATCTTCCAAATTCGACCGACATTAAAAAACAAAAATTGACCGAAAGAAGATAACCAAAGCAGAAATTCCATTGCATAAGCTCTTGCTTCAACGAAGCTTTAGAATTTCGAAGACAAAACAAAAGGTAAGAAAGTGACACGCATTTTCGTCGGGAAACGAGAGGAAGTACAAGAAAAGTTTTGGCGGGAGAAATATGCATTTCCTCGCCGTCCCCGGCAGAATGAAGAAATATGAAAACGTTAAAGTCCAAGGTAGTAAAACAGACATACGTGGAACTCTCCTCTGACGGTAGTCACCCATAATTCTTCTCTCAACTTCCGAGAAAACTTTCTAACCGCGATGGAGTTCGCTTTTGTTCGACTCGAGAATAAAAGAGTTTATAGAGCACTCCCTGCGAATTCTCTGGCAGTTCTTTTCTCTATTCGTCCTGGATATCCGCGATCCTGTTCCCGCGATTCAACAGGTCTTTGTTTTTCAAAGGAATTTCATCGCATTAACGTTAAAAATAACAATTTTTAATGGCCAATGATCATGCTATTGTTTGTAGATTTCTATTGATTCAAGGAATTAGGATAAAACATGGTAGCCGTGTTAAATGTTTTTGAAACACCCTGTACGCCCTCTACAATTAATTTTCCTAACACTGGAACTACCGGCGTTCAATCTGTTATATTTAAATATATTAAATAAGTACTTTGAAAAAAGAAGATGGACGTAGAATATCTATTCTATGACTCTCCTATAAGCTTGGAGAATTTTTGGAAAAAATTATGTACCAGTCACTTTGACTGGCTTGGTAGTTCTAGTGTTGATAAAATTCTACATTTTCTAGACCCCTGGATTTCCTAGGTCCTAACGTTTTCTAAATTGAAAACTTCCAAAATTCCAAATTTCCCAGATTCTACAATTTCGTAGATTGAAAACTTTGCAGACCCAAAATTCCCTAAGCCCTACGTTATCTGCGTTCTAAATTCCCTAAATTCGCCATTTTCTGGCTTCTATATTTTCTGAACTGGAAATCTTTGAAATTTCAAGCTTCTTAGGTTCTATATTTCCTAGGTTGTTGATCTGCTAGACTCTAAATTACCTGAATTCTCCATTCCCGAGATTCTACTCTCTAAATCGCAATACGATGAACGTTATCGCATCGACAGGTCACGCTGTTGTCGACACGACGATCACTTTCGACGTCCATTGAAATCGGTCGACGTTAACGACGAAGGATGTCTGGTAGATGAAACGTCGCCGATTATGCGATCAACACGCATTCATTAAATCGGCCTTGCCGGGGTCACGCTTACGCGAAACGCGTGTCTCGTTCTACTCTCGTCTCTGGCTCTGCGCTATCGAGTTACAAGGAGAAAGATACAATGGCTCGACGTAACGATTTCCAACCGTGTTATCGATGATCTTTCGAGTTGTTTGTGCTTTGCTGTTTCATTGAGGACGATAGGTGCTGCTTTACCGAGGATAGCTGCTGTTTTGTAAAATGCACCTGTGCACGCAAGCCTGTCCATCGTTTCAAGGTGAAAGCAAGTTTGTTACAGGCTTCTAAGGAAAAGAGGAGGAAAATTGAGAGGATAATATAAGCGAGCTGAGCGAAAATTGTTTGCCGTGTATAAATCAATAGCTAAGACTTCAAGGAACACGATGAAAAAGGGGCACCGAAATCGGTTTGGAATTAAAGACGATATGAGCTTCGTTAACGGTCGCTAGAGGGTGCATTAGCTCCAATAGGACACATCGTTCGCCATTTATGGAGCGAACTGTACAATATCCCTGTCACGGTGCTCTATAACCTCAAATACACAAGATGCAAAGGAATACCGACGCAACTATAAATCCACAGTTCTCCTCAATTCTCCCTTTCAATAAAAAATATCATTTGAAACCTTTTCATTCAAAGTTCTAACAGAAATAAAGACATATAACATCGAACTTCAATATATCGACAAGCAGCATTCTTCTATAATACAAGTAATTAATGTCTGTCCTACAAAGAGTAATACCATCAATTTGTTCTCGTATTTGCAAGCATTCAAGCTGAAACAGAAATCATTTCTCCATTCCTACGGAACATTCAGATGCATCGTCCGCCAGGGGAGAGTAGATTAATGAAGAACCCAAGTGAGAAAGTCAGAAGCACCCTTGAAACGTAACTTCCCTCCGCTTGAGTTATCTGCTGGATCGACCCCTTACGAACGACGAGCCCCTTTTTCAGGAAACAGGACAAGTTTCACATGCAACTCGCCGGCAGACCGTATCGAACTTGAGTGCCGTGCGAGATAGGGAAGTGGGTTAATCGAAAATTGATAATTTCGACGGTCTACAACGCCAATGAATGGCGGAGAATCGAGGGAAGGATCGTGGGATGATGCGGAATCGTGTAATCGGACGAAACGTAGAATCGATGAAGAACATCGAACTGAAGTCTCGAAAAGTAAAGAGGGTATCATTGGGGTCGTTGAAATTTGTCGAATGGATGAAACTCGAGGTGCAAATTGCCATGGAAATTTTCGTGGAAATTTCTGAGATCTGTGAAACTAATTTGTAGGTATTGAAGGTACAGGGGGTTATGGTGAATATGGTATTAGGGCCTCGGACTCTCAATTAGTCCGGGCAACTTCTCAAATTAACTCTAAGAGGGTTTTTTTTAATTGCTCCTTAACACTAAGACTACCAAGGTCAAAATGGCCGGTACTCATTCTTTCGAATAATACATCAACTTGGTATGAAAGACAAGAAGTACATATTCCATATCTATCGATATTGGGATACACTGTTGAATCACACCTCATCAAATATTCTATAGTAATTAACTTTGCAGTCATTTAATTTCGAAAATATTCTACATTCATCCAAAATTTTCTTTAACACAGAAACTACTAATCCGAATAAAATGACCGGTTCCCACTTTATAAAAATTCCCCTAATTAATATGTGAGCCATATAATAAATATCCAAGTCTACCTTATAAAACCTAAATTACTTAATTGTCCATCTTTCTCACCTCTTGATTCCACTTTTTCTAAAGTACTTATCAAATATATTTAAATATAATAGATATAAAGCCGGTCAAAGTCAAAGCTGAAAAACAAATTAAAAATTTACTCAAAATCCGATAGACTTATCACTATGTTAAAATAATAATCAAAATGTCTAACCCCTAAATAAAATAACCATAAGGGTTAGAGTGAAAATACAGCGCTAAAAGAAACATCGATCTCTCCTCCTTAGTTGTTTTTTTTCGTAATTTTTTCTACACTCGCACGTGGTGCACTTTATTCCCCTTTTTTTTAATGTACCGTGCAAAAAGGTGAGCATTTTTGCGGGTGCCAGGAGGGTGTCGTTATTTAGCAACAAATAGCCGTCATAGATTCGCCCACGAGGCGGTACACCGGGGAATATAGAAGTCATTTATATACACAACGTGACAGATAACGCGTTAAACTACGTGAGTTGTATTTTATGTTGGAAAATGGACAAAAAACTTCAGAGTAGCTGGTACAGTGGAATTCCTTTCTGTTAGAGTACACTACACGTCGTTAATGGCGAGTAGTTGGGCTACCACGTGAGCTGCTTGCTGTGTTGAATTCACTGATTATTAGATTTTTCATGGATGAAAAGATTTTCGCAGAGGTAATGGTTCCTTAGAAGATTCTTAGCAAGTTATTACTTTTCAGGCTTTCGTGGCCCAATTGGTTACCAATTGCCTTAGCTTCCGGCTTGGAGCCGCGTTGGAGATTGAAGTGAATCCGACGTTTTGCCGACATTGCAGTTAGCTTCATCAAGGTTTCGGAGGAACTCTGATACTGAAGAGGGTATCAGAGGGAACCCTAACCTATACCTTTGCTCACCTATCATCGGCAAAAACGAAAGACTGCACCCGGCATGAGGTACGGGGTGAGAGGAGAGTGTCGCTCGCACCGCCTATCCCCACCACATCGGTCCAGGACACGTGAGATCGACCAATGACAACCGAAAACGCAACACTTTCGTCGTTCCCATGACGACGCAACTAATGTGCGGCTCTTTCGGCCAATAACGCGTTAGAATTGAGAATGACGTCAGAACGAGGAATCTCTCTATCCGCCAGGCGAATCAGAACAAATCAGAGGCCAGAGGGCTTCTCTACTTTTGCGAGCTATATGTATAGTTGGCAAAAATAGAGAAGCACCGTCAACATCGCTGCTCCTCTTGCACCATAAACCGGAAACGGATCAAATCACATTACACCATCGATAGGTGACATTTAATGATCAGACTCGTGGAGGGAAACGTCCACGTTCATCCTAATCGAATATCCAAATATCGGGGGTGCAAATCCAATACGTGTTAACACGGCACCCACGAAACGATAGTGTGTCGTCGACATTACATTCGGTACTTCGCATTGCTTACTTTCCATTCGGTTCGGTGTACATGGCAGGATCGAAGACATCCGGTGGATGAATGTACACACTCGAAGAAACCGGAAACGTAGCCTTGAATCCTCGAATTCGTTCGCGGTGATGTTGGTCTAACGGTTTCCGAGGGTATCGTTGATTATCGAGGCACTTTCGATCGGTTCTAATTGGAAATTGCTGTCTTCGTATTTCCTAATCTGACGGATGTTGATTTTTCTTGAGGAACAGGGTTTCCTTTTTAACGCTGAAACTACAATTTTTCCGAAAATTCTTCAGATTTTCGTGTCGTTGTTCCTCTTCTTTTAAAGGACTTATTTAATATAATTAAATATGGTAAATTTATCTTTGACAATACGACATTAAGGTTTGGCCATAATTACTCATAAATATCTAATCATTAATACAGTGTATGGAGACACGCTAAGTAAATAAATAAAAACAAAGAAATGGAAGGAGGAATGAAAATTGAAACATGCGATTGTTTATACTTTACAAGATAGGTATACAAAAATGAAGGAAAAGCAGTGATAGAAATTTTGAGAACGTTGCAGAGAAATTTATAACCAGTTAATGGAAGTGGATAAGGAGGTGAAGACTAGAAATTATTCCCAATTTATTATTGAACATATCTTAAAACCTAAAACAGTAGGCCCAAGGAGAAATGACCATAACAGTTGAAGCTGAAAATATACAAAAGAAATAAGAAGAAGGAAGCAATAATCAGCCATTTTGACTGGTTGATTCTGACACGGTAAATAAAACGAGGTACCCAGCTTTATCGAGTGTTGAGTAAGAACTAGAGAAGGAAACATCATGAATGGCGAGTGATTTTCTCGAAAAGTTGCTAGAATTTATAATGCCCGCATTTCCTGAGATCTCCCAACCGTAAGCGAGTTTCAATCGTTGCAGGGAGCTCAAAACGGGTCGCACGTTTCTTTGACGTTGCAGACGTGCAACGGCGAAACTTTTGAATTACGCGGGAACTTCGAAACTGCGTTCATAAGCCTGACTTCGTCGTGTTATGAATTTCTCTCAAACATCGCAAAATGTTTCACCGCGAGAGTCTTCAATTCCACTCCATTTGGATGAAAAATTAAAGCAAGAATACCAAAAAACATTAACCGAATCTATTAAAGAGCTGATCGAACAACAAATTCATTAATATCTTTAGTCTTCGAATTGTAACTGATCGCTTTGCCACGTGATCGAATGGCATCGTCACGTGATCGAGAGACATCGGTGTTTGTTTATCTTCCGTTGGAGGTCGCTGCAGAAACGACGCGGCAGTCAATACTTATCAACTGCAGAGAGGACATCATATTATTTCTTATTAGTAGAAATTTTAAATTATTATTAAATAATAAATGCAATTTCTGTTTCAATGTTTCTGATAAAGTAGAAATTCCCTCTCTCGTGGATCTGGCGCCATGAATAATCGCATGGTTAAACGCGAGTGAAAATATTCAAGCAAGCAGAAGTTCGTAGTATACACGCGAGGCAGATTTCGTGTCAGCCTCTATAGGTTTGCTGTTGAAGGGACGTTTTAAAGGGCTTACGAATGCAACTGTCAGGCAGGTTCGTTTTGTCGGAGAACCGAGCGATTTTAAAGTGCAGAACTTTGCGGTAATTGTAATAACTTTAATAAACTTCGCCCTTTCTCTGAGTCCCTCTCCACTAACTTTTCTCCTTCCTCTTCTACTTCATCGCGAAGACATGGAAACACGTGCTGAAACAGAATTTCGCGAATGGGAACCAAGCGTAATGCACGCTTTAAGTGATACTTAATTGACCGTTTAATTGGCGAAGTTTCTGTCGCATTGTGTCGAGGGAAGAGCGCAAGGAATTCTTGCAATTCGAAGAACATTAACAGCGAAGAGGAGTTCCCAGTAATGTCGTGGAGAATTTTCATTTTACTTTCATCGAGAAGTTCAAACCTCATAATTATTAATTAGCGTAGTTATGTCCGTAAATTTGTATAACGAATTTGTAGCAACTTAGTTGGTAATACGGTTATCTTTCGATACTTCAACGACTGAGACTAAAACAAGATTTGAATTTGGCGCGTAAATAAAATTATCGTGTTTAACCTAACTTTTCAATCCTCACGTTTCCACGGCAAAAATTGAATTTGAAAGAAGAAGGTATAATATTCGTAAAAGTCGTGGGTAATATCTCCTTTCCATAATCCATGCTTCGACTTCGATAGAATCGTTGTGTGTGCATTCACGCGTTATCGAATCGCGACGAAGCAGACTGGAAATTCCATCCTGCTTATTCCATTTTTCTCGAGAAACCCTTGACGGTGCGAAAAGTATCCGGCGGAGTGTGAGCTGAAAGAAACCGGAGACGATAGCGAATTCATGGTGCACTATCTGCTCGAATAATAGACTGCGCGGGAATACCCTCTCCACGCGTCATTTATCGTGCGCATTGTACAGTACATCCATGCTAAGCTTCTCTCGAAACTAAAGGGCACAGAAGTTGGAGATTACGTAGCTTCCGGCACCCTAACTTGAATTTCAACTAAGATACTACTCTGCGTGGATTATCATATATTAAATGATAATATAGGATAAATTTCCTAAATTATGAAGGATGATATAAATTAAATTTGGCGGGGAATTTGAACTTGGGCCCACTAATACTTTACCTCCTTGTCCACCGTAGCCTTCTATTTTTTATGGTCATTTCTCCTAGGATCTATTGTCTTAGGTGGGTTTCAAATCGCCCAGGGTATAATATATTTAATAATAATTAAGGAAAAATTTTAAAAAATTTATGAGGGCTTTGAACTTGGGCCCACTGATTGCGAGTACGAATCTTCACCTCCTTGCCCACCGTAGCCTCCTATTTACAATGTTAATCAAGCTAAGATCTACCGTTTTAGATGGATTATGACATAATAAATAATAATTTAGGAACAATTTCAAAGAGTTGATGGATTGAATTAGGGCCCGCTGATTGCAAGTCCGAGCATTTGCCTGTTTCCAGAATCGAAATATCGTCGTGCAAGTGAGAAATCTAGGTGCAAACATGCTAACAAGATTAGTACGACCAAACATCACCACAAATTGCACATATAGAGAGTTCTCTACATGCACACCATTAATTGAGGTAACTGTACACTTCCCTGTCTTCTCAGAGACTCATGTTCTTCAAAGAACCCTCCTACGAAACTGAGATTTGGATGCAAACGAGAACATTATACTCCTCGCCCAGTCATTTACATCTTACACTTTCCCATAAAATAGTTTTAAGGATATTTTATGTAAAGGACGATAAGCGAATAATGGATGACAAATAAAAATATCTCAAAGTCTAAAAATACTTAAAAACATCTCCGTCCTAGCGAGTGGAATAAAGTTAAGTTAACGACCATAGAAATATTTAAATTCCTCGGTAACAAAGCTTTCGACGCGCCGCATACATATTTTCTAACCTCTCAAGGTGCTTTAATACTTCATTTTCCATAGTTAAAAAACATTCCTTTTATATAAACTATTGTAATTAAGTACAAACAAAATCCTTATTACAATTAGTAATATTATTCATTAACCCAATTTCGAGCGCAATATTTTGCAATAAAATAACGACAAAATTGAAGTTTCCCGAGTCAGCATCGTAAGTGGACGAGCTTTCCAAACTTTCACGTTAAACTGATTGGAATAAATTAAAATACGGTTCTCTGCATTCGCAGCTAATAACCCGAAAGTTAAATTAAAACGAAGGTCCGCGACCCTTCCGCCGTTACATCGATCTCGTGCTATTTATTCGCTGCTTAATGGCAGGTTATTTTATCGCTAAATCTAAATTGAAAGTGATCGATCGCCGCGATAATGTAACAAAGTCAAATCACGGCCCATTGTCGTCGACTCGCGCTAAATGTGATAATTAAACGACTCGTCGAGGGGCATTTCTAAACTGCGATTAAATTGCAATTATACGGAGAAGAATGAGCAGCAAAGAACGTTTCCTCCTTTCCTAAATGAATCGCCATTAAATTCGATTCATCGCGATGAATACGATTAATAAAGATAAATTAAAATTCCAAATCAAACTTACAATTTACTTTCAAGATGACCCGTATCTCCGACTTATTCCTCAACCTTTCAATCTCTATGCAATTAAAGAACATTGTAAACTGAATTTTTATTTTATAATACGATTTTCGAAGAAAAGAAACAAAGTGTAATCGACAAAGTGGAGTTTTTAATGAATTGAAAAATAAAATGAAAAGGTGTGTTTGTGAATTAATAATCATAAATTAAAAGGTGGAAGCTGTTCTTTGTGAATGGACCCTTGAACTGCAGAGGAGAGAATACTTTTTAAATCTAAGAGGATCGATGAGATCCTCTACGTAGAAAAGACGAAGACTGGTTGCGTAAGTACGAAACACGTTTCTTATCGTTTTCGTGTTTCCACCGAAGCGGAACAAGAATATCGACTGTGAAGCTTCGCTCTATGGCGCAAAACGATTCAACGTGAATTCTAATCGCAGTTACAGCGATATACGAACGTCGCAGGAACGTTCTTTGAAAGGTAACCTTTCAAAAAGAGCGCAAAGGTTAGCTCGATCGTTCGTCAAAATTCGTTGAATATCCTCGCACCTCGGAATTCCCTTAGAAAATTGATCCGATAAAAATATCTATCTATTGTTCATAGTACATTAATAAACAATACGTGAAACGGTGCTGAAAACATTGCATAATAAGCGCATTAATTGTTACAATTGTGAGTGTTGCAGGGAATTGAAACGAAAGGTACAGTCACCTCGTTTAATAGCGCGCGGTGGGGATTCCCCCACTTTACGGTCTTAGGACGAGTATATTCCATTGTTATTTTAATAATAGCTGTATTCCTCGATAAATTCTACTTTTGGTGATCAATATAAATTGTTGATTGTATATGATTCTTGTAATTGGCAAAATTGAAGAAGTCTTTGATGTAATACAGTAGCAATTATTGTTAGAATATGAGATAGCTGTGAGAATGGAGTGAGAAGGGCCCTGGGGGGATTCAAGTGGCCCTTCATGCCCTAATAAAATAAAGTGAGCTTTTAATACGTTGTGTCAAAGACGCTGTCAATTTAGACACTTATCAAAATTACAGTTAAGGCGAAGCTGATGGTTCAGTGGTCGGAGATAATGGTGAATTTAGTTTTGACTGTTGGTATTACAATCTATAGGTAGCATAAAAGATAATCTAATTGTTTCCTTATTAAATAACGCAACATTTTTTTATTATTAACGCTAGAACTACCAGCATCTGCTACCTTTGGGTATATTAAATAGGTACTTTGAAAGAGAAAGAACCAAGCATGACAGAAGATGATTACTCAGCAATTTACGTGTCACAAAATTATTATAAAAAATTAGAAACTAATTACTTTGACTGCTCGAATGGCCTCAACGTTAAAATTAAAAGAAAATTGATGATTACGACACTCCTTTCTGGGAATCTTTAATGATGAAAGATTAAAAAATTAACAAAGATGCTCTACGAAATTATCCAATTTTCCTTTCACCTTGGACGAACATAATTACACATTTAATTAGAAAGTCGTGATCGGTCGGATGTTTATTAATTAATCGAGCGTGCTGCCGTGGCTTTCCTAATTAGTCCCAACGCTCGCAACGGACTCGTCGTGACGGTCGAGGTAGTATCGCAATTATGCAACGTAATATGCGAGAATGTGAAACAATAATCGCGTGCACGCGTTGCGTTCAATGCGATTAGAGCCGGCGTCGAGTGTCAACTTCTTCGGGAGGTCGAAACGCGCGGGGTGTTTAATTCACGCGACGGCGCTGTTTCGAGGGCAATTTGCCGTGTGGATAATTTCAATTAATTAGCACGAACGATAAGTGCTGGTGTAAATATACAAATTGATGGGCCTCGGGTTAATAACGGGACTTGAGTATTATTTCTGCAAAAAGTATGGGGGGAGACTTTCTCCAAATTCTTCTTAAAATTAAATTCATTTTAACCCCTTGCCTTACTATTTAATTTTGACGTTTTCGACGTAAATATTATCATTTAATTTTGCATTGAAATGGATCGATTTAAAATGATTAGGTTATTACTATTATTAGTTTACTGTGGAAAGATAAAAAATCGGATTTTATTCAAGTGAATTGCAAAATATAGTCTTTTCCACTTAAGGGGTTAACACATCGCGGACAGTAAAAATTTCAGTGAGCTGCAAAAATAGACAGTCAATTATTACATTTCTAACTACACAGAGAAAAAATAAAATAGTACGAAAACACTCAATGAATCATTTGGCTATCACATTAAATTGCATAATAATTGCAAAAACTTAAGGTTATATAAAATTAAATATATAATATTATAGCATTCACGTCCGCGAAAAAGTTAAAATCTTTATATACTTTGATTTTATGCTGAGATTTGTTAAGTTTAATTTTTCTATGTTTAATCAGTACACTTCGATTGCTTCTCCGACTTAAAAAATTATTCTCGCAGTTTGCAGCTAATGTAAAAGTGTGTTTTGACATCTAATGAAAGTAGGTGTATGCAAAAGAGCGATAATAATTAATTGAATAATTGCAATTCGTATGTAAGACGAGAAGTAGGTACTGTCGAAGCGTGACATATTTGAAATACGGAATTTCAATCGATGGATGTAAACCGCGGCTTATTTTGACCGCAGCAGTTAACGCAGAAGTACCAAAGACGGACGAGGAGGTCAACGAAGGTCACCCAATAGTGCACCTAACTTGGCTATTAACCGTACGAGTACTTGTACTTCATGGATTGGATACATGCAGTATTCTCTCCTCTCTCTCTCGATTCTCTTGATCACTCTTACGGTCTCTCCTTCGTGTACTCACTCTCGCAGACCCTATCTTGGTGGTTGCATTTCTCCCAAGCTCTCTCACTCTCGCACTGTCCATCTTGAATGTTACTTCTCTCTCAAGCTCTCTCACTCTCGCACTCCTTAATTTCGATGTCATATCTCTCTCATTCTCGCACTGTCCATCTTGAATGTTACTTCTCTCTCTCAAGCTCTCTCACTCTCACACTCCCTAATTTCGATGTTATATCTCTCTCAAGCTCTCTCATTCTCGCAATGTCCATCTTGAACGTTACTTCTCTCTCTCAAGCTCTCTCACTCTCACACTTCCTAATTTCTATGTTATATCTCTCTCAAGCTTTCTCACTCTCGCACTCCCTAACTTGGATCTTACATCTCTCTCAAGCTCTCTCACTCCCGCATTCCCTAATTTCGATGTTATATCTCTCTCAAGCTCTCTCGCTCTCGTACTTCCTAATTTCGATGTTACATCTCTCTCAAGCTCTCTCACTCTCGCACTCCCTAATTTCGAGGTTATGTCTCTCTCAAGCACTGTCCATCTTGAATGTTAGTCCACTCTCTCAAGCTCTCTTCCTCCAACATTCCCTATCTTGGGAGTTATCTCTCTCTCTCAAGCTCTTTCACCCTCGCATTCCCTAACTTGGTGGTCGCATCTCTCGCAAGCTCTCTCAGTCTCACGTTTCGCACCTTAAACGTTATCTTTCTCCTGCCTCGATGTCTCCTTCTCTCGTAATCTCTTCTCTTCGTTCTGTAAGACCGTTTCATGCTGCAGCTCCCTCCGTTGTTCCGAAGAATCCAGCACTTGCGGAAGACGTGCTTTTAACACACTCAACCGATGACCTAGTACTCCTTCATTCTTAAAAGGTGGCAACCATTGTCGTACTACCAACACTTTGCAGAAAAAACGAGGCGTGGGAACTTCGAGAAGCTTTAACTACCATCAGGCTCATTTCTGAGGTATTAAATTTTATATTCTCATAGCTACGGAATTAGACTTTGTTCTATTATAAGATATAATTAACTTTAACCAGTTAAACTTTAACTAACATAATTACGTAAAACCAAACTCATTTTTGAGTTCCTAAATTATCTATTTTTCCATTAAGTCAGACTTTATTTTGCCACATAAAATAATCAATTAGTTCTTTCAGCTTCTGTAAAAAGTTAGCGCTTAACAAAACTGCTCGGCCAGTTTGTATAAATCGGCTGGAAATATTGCAAATTTAAGATGAAAAAAAGAAGCGAAGTAATAATGTTGCAAATACCCAAGGTTGTACTGGAAAATTCAAGGAAAGCACGAAGGTAAAGTAATAGTTGGCGATGAACTGCAACGATGGGAACTGCGATATCATCGTGTAGTACAATAATGGGACCCATTACCGTAGATGGATTTCGATCTCTCCTCACGCGACACGGAAAGAACCCCAAAAGGAACTGTGACTCTTGATTAAAAGCTTAATTAAGAACTGTGTCGTGGCTCCAGGTCCAAATTCGTGGAACTGATAAGAAGAAATATATCGGTCGATCTAACTACCCTCTTAAGCTACCATATTAAATAACAAATGGGAATTTCATTTCAACGATGACCTATAATAACCTACAGATCTTGATTGAATAACAGAATTCAATATATTTTTAATCTAAACATTGCAGAAATTTTCATCAATTACAATACATGTAATAAAATTATATTTAATTATATAAACATATGATTAAATATATTAAGGAATATTACACACGTATCTTCGACGAAAGGAAAGAAACACAAATAAATTTATTTTCTAAAATAGCAAATTCAAGGAGTTCTTTGATTATTTGGAATAGAAACTTTAACAGACACTTTTAATTATCGAGCATTAAACGCAAAAAGGTAATTGTACTTCTAAAATTATTAATTACTGATATCTCTACTTCTAAAAAATTAAAAGTTGTCGTCCAATTTCATCGTAATTTCGATCCAAAATCTGACGAGACCCAAGATGAACTTGAGTGTCAAGATAATCGCAGTTCAACGAAGTACTAATCAAGTAGGATTCACGTTGAAACTACGAGCTAACTCGAGACGAGAGGAAACTGGGATTTCAAGTATTTCATCCACGGAAAGATCAATTATGATCGGTGCCATTACGGGATCATCTCGAAACGTATATATACAGCTGCCGCAGTGAATTATTGTTTGTCACTCTGGCGGAAGGTTCACACTTTAAACGACTTTTTTAAAAAATAAATAATAATGAATATCCGAATCATTGATTTGCGAATAATATATTGATTATATATT
Organism: Cerceris ruficornis; assembly: GCA_963989415.1. NCBI lineage: Eukaryota > Metazoa > Arthropoda > Insecta > Hymenoptera > Crabronidae > Cerceris > Cerceris ruficornis. The sequence continues at coordinate 11,226,416 of OZ022529.1, read as the reverse complement.
TTTTCGGCTTGCAGATCGACTAGACTTTTTTTCGGATCGATAACTAACTTTAAGAAACAGGCCATAAATACATTCCGCAATTTATAATAATCGTCCGCTATATTCTTATATTATACTTTAATCTGTCTTTTATCAAACTGTTTACGTTTTAGTTGATATTATAAATTAGTTTAGTTTAGTCTAATTTTATTAGAAACTTTAGTTATAATATCACTATTCTTTTGCTTGTTTTGTTTTTGCTTTATATTTCTTACGTCTATCTTGTAATATACCAACGGGTTTTACCAGTTAATAAAATAAATAAATAAATAAATAAATAAAATTCAAAGTAAACGATTCGAAGGTAATAAAAAAAAGAAAAAATTGTCCGCGACGTACAATATTATATTTATTCTTAACATTAAAACTATCGGCTTTATATCTATTATTAGTATATGATATTGAATATATTATATATCAGCAGGTCATTTTTGTTTTATAAGACAGACTTGGAATATTTACTGTATCGCTGCCCTACAAATTTGACAAATTTTTTGAAAAAATTACGGTCAGCTTGACCGTCTTGGCAGTTTTAATGATAATTAGATTACATTTATCAGAAAAAAGTATCAGAAGAGGGTCTCTGGTGTTAACTGTGATTCTGGGCTGACCATACGTAAGTTATTCTACTTAAAACGCAATGACCGAGCGATCGGACTGAAACGCCTCAAAATATCATCGATAATATTTATTGCGCAAACAAGATAATTGTTATTCCGTATGAAATACATTATTTGCGCTTTACAGCTATTCATACCAGATAATTTATCGAATGATAAAGGCGAGCTACCTAAATGAAGAATAATAATCACAGAATCAAATAAATAGCAAGCGAACATTCGAAACCCATCGTGAAACCTTAAAATCGTACAAAACCGGCATGCCAACCTGAAAAATATCAAGACACACTACGAAACTTCATCCCTTCAAACAAATAATTAAAAAAAATTCAAATATCGCTCTCAAACTCTCACTTTACAAAATAATACCCTAAACAAATTATTTATCAAATACTACGAATCAAATTAAACTGACGAACACAAAGGATCACCGTGAAGCTATTGTATTACGTAAAAAAGCAATAAAAACGGTCACAAAGAAAAATGCCCGATCCTCCGTCAACGTCCGTCCGTTCTCCGATATGAAAATAAGATATGCTCCACTGACGCGTGAAATTTCACGAAATTTCGACGTTCGTCATTCCCGGGGGTATGAATCGGCACCGTCAATCGAATACCATGGAGATTTCCAAGTATGCACGTCGCGTGTCAAAGAGCATCATCATAGAACATCGGCGCCGTGTTCCGAATGCAGCCGAGCCACTTACGCATAAATATACGCGCCATAGTCGTGAAAATGAAGCATCGATCGTAAAATCGTACATACATGACGTACATATATATATATATACATATACACCATCGATTTACGGGGTCTTGATGTTACGAAACGTGGTACCCATGAGACATTTACGGTCAGAAGCAAATCAAGTTCTACGATCATGCTCCGGCTTGCACCATAGTCACGCGAAAACGTCGAATGGAGAATTTATGTTTCGTTTGTGCCTATATTCTTAGGTTCCGTTGCACTTGCCATTATAGGGATTGTATGGTGGTATTATAGAACGGGTATACCTATAGGGGGGTGGATACTCGTGTGAACTCTATAGTTAAAGGCGTGGGTTGGTAGGGGGTGAGAATGAGTTTGAATTTTGGGAATTTTTTCGAAATTGGGACTGTTTTGATTATGCAATGGGATCGGTGAGGATCGGCCATTACGCCTAGGCCCTTAGTTCCAGGATCGTCCGCTAGACCTCGTGTCCACCGATGGACCGCTCTCGCGAGTTGTCCTACGACGATCGGTTTCTATATATACGATCGACCAACAGATACCATCGTCCCATCCGGGGGCACAGTGTCTAGGGCAGGGCCTGTTCAGTCAGCTCTACTGACGGTCCACGAACAGGCCCAGGAGGAAACGGAGCGCGCTAATCAACAACTTTACCCTTTCTTAGGAACAGAAGGACATCCACCGGCCCCAGGCACCGTGGTTCCTTCAAGTTGTATGGGAATGAAACCTGTATGGCATGCGGGATGCATTTAAAATGTGTGATTATTAACCCTTTAACGGTCGTAAAGTCATCTTTGTCATGACAATAGTAGTACTTTGTCTTGCACGTGTGAGGTGACAAAATGAATCGAGTCTAATCTCGCTGACTGCGGAATGTGTGGACAATTGTCTTATCAAATGAACATTACCAACGGAGTGATTAACATGTACAGTGATATAACAGTGACAAAAACAACAAAAAATGAACAAAGAAAATTTAATGAGTTTTGGATAGTGATGGTGGTAGTGAATTCTTTGAAAATAATTCTGAAAGTGGTTTTGATTCTAGTAAGGAGACTAACAGTGACTCATTATATTCTAAGAAAAGAAAAGTTGTTATACCTATACAAAATTCAAATGAAGAAAATGATATAGAAGGAGAAAATATTGGCGACTTGGATAATGATTGAATTGAAATCGATAGCTTCAATGATGATTTATTGACGATGAATTATTTGAAACTCATACATTTGTAATACGCCTTCTAAAAAGAAATAATTTTTAACGAAAATGTTCTTACAATACTGGGAATTTTTCACATATATTCCGGAGAGCAACTACCGACGTTATATCTACTAAAATTTAGCTAGACTGAATAAGTACTTTGGAAAAAGAGAAATCAAGAGGTAAAAAAAAGATGATTAACTAATTTATATTTTATAAGATAAAAGTGGAATATTTACTTCATAGCTCCCCTGTGAGTTTAGGTATAATAATTTTTCGAAAAAATTACGATCCGGTAATTTTCACCAGCTTGGTAGGTTGAGTGTTAATATCTGAGGGTTGTTTGTTAATTAATATTAAATATCAGACTGTATTGGACACGATTGGAATGGAGTAAAGGATTCTCAATTAGTCGGGTCAACTGAAAATGTTTATTACCGCAGAAAGATTCTTTTTTATTATATATATCAGAGCCTCGGTAGTTTGACTTGCTCCTAAAACCTAGAACTGAAACTCGTAGGTGAAACTATGGTAGTTAAAGACTCCATTTCACCCCATAACCGAGTTCCCCTATGAAAACAGGAACGCCGAGGCTCGCGTACGTTCAATTTTCATGCACGAATGCATTTGCATGGCAAAGATGAAAAACCACAACGTGGAAATGGAAACTCGAACGAATATAACGCCGACATTCCCCGGTTTTCGTTTTAATCGTTAACCTTGGATGTACTTGGTCTCTACTCCTTCGAGCTTCTGGTCCGTGCCGAGTCTTGAGGAGGTCATGTAAATATTTATCAATGATAATTAAGGGTTCCTTAGATCTGACTTGCTAATACCAATAAGTGTTTTAGTCTTGGTCGACTGACGGCTGTACGTCAACTACCGTAATTATCTGTTAGATGGGGTTGCTTAACGCTAAAACTACCAGGGTTATGTTCGTTGTATTTAAATATACTGAATATGTACTTTGAAGAAAGAGAAATCTAGAGCTGAAAAAGGTGGTCGATTAGGTCAATTGGGTTTTGTAAGATGGAGGTGAAATATTTGCAGCCTGAGTCCCCATCGGTTTGGGGAATTTTTATAACAAAATTGGAACCGGCCATTTTGACCGACTGGGAGTTTTACCGTTGATTTGCGTAAAATACTTTGGAAAAAGAGAAATCTAGAACTGAAAAGGTGGTCGATTAGGTCAATTGAGTTTTATAAGATGGAGGTGAAATATTTGCTGCCATTGGTTTGGGGAATTTTTATAAAAAAATTAGAACCGGCCATTTTGACCGCCTAGGAATTTTAGGGTTAATATTGTATCTTTGTTTCCTGAAATTAAATTGTTATAAAAGTCTTGGATGATTCGTGGAAATGATTGTAACGATTTTATTATTATTCTAGGCGGTACGAAAGTCAATAAACTATTTTAAAATATAATAAGTTCCTTCCTATTAATATTTTTCAATTAAGAACGGAATGGTGGCCATTTGCAGGACGGAATTAAATTTAAAAAAATACAATAATATTAATTTACAAGACAATGAAAAGCCTAAACCGGAAACAGCAACTAATTTCGCAAAAACGCTTCCGCTAACGGAACCAATTTCAGTTTTTAGGGGTATCCTTTTTTGTCGATGGGACGTGAACCATCATTTTGTCTTTCTTTAGTTGCTTCACGTACCGGAAGACCATTTTTCTTTCCAACGGCAACGACCTACGCCAATGAGACATCGAAAAAATACCAGGTTTTTTGCTGTCAGATATAATTATCGTTCTTCTACCACTTAATTAGTCTAGCAGCTTGTACGAGAATTTTCACGACGTCAAAGATAACACAATTTAATAGCAAATAAAATCTGACACGTTGAACGGCAACCTACTTTGTAATTTCTATCGAAACGATGCTTTGATAAAATATATTTAGCAACATCTTCGAAGTGCAAATTAAATATAACGCAAACATATGTGTCTTAATAAATATAAAAAACTACAAATTTTATTATATATTTATTTATTTTGAAACTTTTGTGTATGTTATATTCTCATTGTATTATCTGCCAATATATATATAAGAAAGAAAAATATATATATATTGGCACGTAACAAAATGAGAATATGACATACACAAAAGTTTCAGAATATCAGATAAATAATTATAAAACGTTGCAACTAAATTTTGCAATTAGAATTTCAAATTTTCAATTAAAACAAATAACTGTATATTACTATGATGCATATGATGAATCCTTTGCATTAGTTACTTATTTTTTGTTACTTTGACAAAGAATCTTATCTTTGCGATAAGAAATTAATTGAAATTTGACGCTTAAAATTTCAAAGCATGCATTGAATTGCAGCATTCAAAGAACTCACCAAAGACGCGGGAATCCAGCGTAGTTTCTGCCGGAAGCGGAAACTCTGGCCTTCGTCGTCGGCGAACCTCTGCTTTTCTTTATCGCTGAACACTCGCGGAAGCGAATTTTTAAATGTTTCTCATCCGATAACCGAAATGTCTCGAATAAATGAGATTTTTCGTCCATCGAGAAAGTACTTCATTTATTTTTTCTTTAAATTCGTTAATTAATCATCCACTATTTACGCACACACGAGAATAAAAATTAATAAGATATCGTTACATTCGCATTCGTAAGGATATCTTTACGAAAATTCGCAACTTTTCTAGCACATTTCTATTTCATTTTCAATCACAAATATTTCGCAGGCTTCATTTTCAAGTAGAATATTGCCGGATAGGGGAAACGTTTCACTTGCAGCGTTAAAATTTTTTCCCTGTCGTTTAATTCACGTGCTAATTCAATTTATACCCCATGAAATTTAATTCCCCGTGCTAGCCATAAGTTTAAGGCGTGCATAAAGGCGTTCTTTAACTTCCGGCGAGAACATATTCTCAGCATGCACGTAATTGTATCAACGGCTCTGAATTTTTAATTTTTAATTCAGCATTTTATCGAATTTTGCAGCGGAAAATTTCCTGAATACGTTAAATTTCATATTTCACCGGTGAAAATATTATTTTTATAATTGAATCGAACTTTTTCTGGAATAATGTATGGCTTCAGCAAAGAGTGCAAAAATTTTGGAATATTCGCGGAATTCTGGGAACATAGTTATATAGAGGTGAACAATACCATATGAAACAAATATATGACATAATACAACTAATATATAAACTAGCAAATATATCCTAATGTAATAATATAAATAAATAAAACAATAAGCTAACGTCTAACTTAATATAACTAATATATAATATAAATTTTGATTTCTATTTTCTGCCTTTATTAGTCATTTTAATACTACTAATTATACGTAATAATTAGCTCTAATAATCCGATGTGTCTTGCTGTATATCAAATCATTTAACCTTGAGAAGTTAAGTGAAATAGGTCAATAATACACAGATATGTGCGAATTTCTCGAATTATCAATTAATAGGGACAACTTGAGGGAGATGTATCATCAGATGCTGTAATATGTCTACCAAATCGCAGTATTCCATTTTCCATTAATGGTCATCCTGTACAAAAGGCTAATGGGTGCATTACAGCACAGTTCGATAATCTCTGATAACGACGCACAGTATTCCGCGTAGTCATCACCTACGCATTTATTTCCGCTGATTTTGTATACGCAGATATTAAAATGACTGTATGGGAAGTATTATAGGACATTAAGATTTCGACTTTTTATTGCAAAATAGTTCGAATTGGAGTCTGATGTAATTAAAATTTACATCAGAGTATACCGTAACTTTTCTAAAACCATTTTTCCGCTTTGATTCTTACGTTCATAGATTATATAATAATTCATAAATAATTGCACATATTTTGGATCTCACTTAAAATAAAATTCACATCGGAGCCTAATTCAATTATTTTTCATTTTATTTCCACCTACTTATATGCAGCTACCAAGCCACCGAGAATATTTTATACTGGTTAATAATTCACAAATAACTGCAAGTAATATCGTCCAATAATATCTTGCAAAGTTAATGTTAGCATCGGACTATAATTCAATTAATTTTTCTATTTTAACTGCAACATTTATTTCACAAAGGACCTGCCTAGCTCTGCTTGACCACCAAGCCACTGTGGGCACGATATACTAATTAATAATTCACAAATAACTACATGTAATATCGTTCAATAATACCTTATCAAAATTCACAATAGACTATTAAATTTCTTCTAATTATTGTTCTACTTTAACTGCTGTAATCATTTCGCCCATATATTTCGACCTATCTACTTACATGTGGCTTCCAAGCCAGAGAGAATATGGTATAATAATTAATAATTCATAAATAACTGTATATAATATCATTCAATAATATCTTGCAAAGTTAATGTTAACACCGGACTACAATTCAATTTATTTTTCTACTTTAACTGCTACATTTATTTCACAAAGGACCTACTTAGCTCTACTTGACCACCAAGCCACTGTGAGCACGATATACTAATTAATAATTCACAAATAACTGCATATAATATCATTCAATAATATCTTGCAAAGTTAATGTTAACATCGGACTACAATTCAATTAATTTTTCTATTTTAACTGCTACATTTATTTCACAAAGGACCTACGTAGCTCTACTTGACCACCAAGCCACTGTGAGCACGATATACTAATTAATAATTCATAAATAACTGCATATAATATTGTTCAATAATACCTTATTAAAGTTCACAATAGACTATTATTCAATTTCTTCTAATTATCTTTCTATTTTAACTGCTATAATCATTTCGCCCAGGACTTATCTAACCTTACACGACTCCGAAACGCTAAGGCATGATATAATAACAGTTCGTAAATAATCCTGCAAGGTGACGGAGGTTTAAAGTCAAACACATTCGCAATGTTGTCGTCCGATCCATTGATTCCGTACCGTAACCGCAGCTTCCTGTTAAATACCCCAGCGAAACCTTTCGTAGTGATAACAGTGTTTACATCCGCGCGACTTCGAAGCACGAATTCCCCAAAGCTCGAATTCTCGGAAGGATTAGGCCAGTTCGCGGAGCACAATGAAAATTTTATAACGCTACGCTGCGCACGAAGGTGAACGACATTTTCGAGGATCCTGTGACTCGTTAACATTTAAGAAACTTTAACGTGCAAATATTATAATACGTCTCATTCTCATAATGCTAAAGATTGTAGATGATTAAAAAACGTGATAATCGAGGCGATGGAGGAAGCGTTTTAGGGAAATAAATATAGCAGTTAAAGATGAGAAGAAAAGGCATAGAAGGTCTATTGAATTGGAGGAAGTATAATTCTCGATGATTGTCTGTCAATTTTTACTTAATCTCCTTGAAAGTAGGGAATCAAGGGTTTGGCATTCGATTAATTTTTCGATTACACCCAATTCTGTTTTTACACGGTTTTGATTTAACACGGTCTAGAAAAAAAATTGATTCCGTTTTTACAAGATTTCATTCGATTTAGCACAATTAAAAAATCTAAAATATTCTTAAAATAAATTTTTTAATCAATTTATTTTAACTGTTTTTTACAGGGTTGAAGGATATGGAACTAATCCCCTTTTTCTATATATGTACTTCATGCCTTTTTTTACTCGGTTTTTTTACACGGTTTTTTGTCTGGAACGTAACTACCGTGTAAAAACAGAATTAGGTGTAATTGTGCATTTTAAAGAACACCATTAATGCACTTGCCATAATATTAATTCTATTCACCGGTGTTTGCTTGTCAATTACTCATATAATATACTTCTAACAAATACACTAACGCTGTAAACCTGTCAATCTGACAGTCGACTTGTCCATCGCGATGTCAAAAACGAGAAATAAAAGTGACACGAACTTTCTCAGAATAATAACACAAAAAGATCTATAGTCCATCTATTATGTAGTATAATAGATTTTTTACGAACCAGTCTTAAACACGAATCATCCTCTCATTCTTCTTCTGCTGCAGGAAATCTGTAGCTTGAAGCAGTCCACAGAACAATGTCCAAAGCACTTTGCACATATAACGAAACACTTTCGCGAAAAAGTTGGAAAAAGTTCACGAGACACGCGGACGCGCGGCGACAACTGAACGCTCCGAGGGCAGAAACGTGACTCGAGGTGCGCGCGTCACCGCTGCCGGCACGGCAGCGCTGCTCTCACTGCCTGAAGTCCTGCGCGTGCGCACTAGCGTCGGCTCCCTTCGTACATCTTGCTTTAGGAAACTGATCGAAATAATGCAAATATTGTCATAGTAATGATAGAAATGAACTGAATTTTGAGAAATATAGTGAGAACGGAGTTCAAGGCTTGTAACTGCAATTAATACTGCTTAAAACTATACGTCAAAATGGAAATACAGAGAGTTAAAAACGAATGTACGCTTTATGGCAATAGTAGAGGATATATCATTTTATATAGATCTCTGATAGAACATATGGAGAGTATAAATCTTATTTTTCCTTGGAAAAATTACATTTTCAGCAGCTGTTGTATATATTTTTAATATTGCTATGCACTGCGGGTAGAATTTTATTGATATATCTCGTGAAAAAGAAAGCTAAAATTGTGCCGAAAGTTTCAATGTTAGATATTGGAACGAGACTTGGTGCAATCTTAATAATCGACTATTTACTACTATATCAAGGCAAGCACCGCTTTTCAAACACTAAATAAATCACTCAACTACCATATTACTAAACAATTTAATACATAAATTCAGTAAAAAATTGCGTCCACTTTCACACGAAGCGTCCAGCCGCGCGCCGCGTATCGAACTGCTGTGGCGTCGTTCGATTCTAACGGCGCGCATTTAAACTAAACGCCTGCGCGAAATTTGAAATCGCGACGATACACGAGAAGGAAAATTCCTGAGGCGTACGTTTAAATTCCCAATAAATATAGTTGAGTAATGCAGTTTGTCCGTAATAATAGGTCAGTTCATCTCGTGTAATGATCCCTAAACAGTTGTTCGCAAAGAAATGCCGTGCAATGGAGCCAGAAAGTGGTTAAATCGTGCAATTCGTTCATGTACAGTGGCAAGTTAAACGACTGAGGGTAGCAATTTAACTGCATAAATTTATTGTCCCGTCATTGTCGTTACTTCATCGAATTGAACGCCTTGTCGTTACAGGAGAACACGTGAAGCGTGCCGGTAATAGTCACGCGATTAATACCAATCTTTCTGCTCTGCTATAATCATACGGTGTCATTTTCTTTTCCTCTGAGTGAAAACGCGACATTACATCGAATATTTCCACCCGTTTTTTCATTCTCTACCATATCGTTTATTAAATAAATAAGTACTCGCGATTAAACAGATATCAAAGAAAATTAATCATCTATTTCTTCTTCCACCAAAGATAGACGATTATTCGGAATACCATGAAACGTATTTCTGCGCATAGAACACCATTGTACAGTTTTTCCCGCAATTCTGTCGTATTCAAACGACAATTGGATTTTGCAGCGGAGAAAGCTATAGAATTCAAACAATGCGCACGCTCTGCCGACGGCGTGGCACACAAGAAAAAAAAAGCATTTGTAAAACGTTACAGCAGTATTCAATGAAAGAAGATAAATATTCCATGCACATTTATTTCTCCATAAGCGAGATCCTCCGCTGCTGTAAAAGAGACATATAGCTATAAAATGGCGTTGTATCTCCAAGCTATAATTCTTATTAATTCTTTCAAACCGAACACACTCAACGTAGAGACATTTGCAGTAAAATGATCAATAAGATGAAATAAAGATCTGAAATTTAAAAAGGATCTTTTTCTTGTCTATTCATTTCCCGATGGCAAACATTCCCTTCGATTATCGCCACATTCTCGCGCGCCAGGATGGCAATCACAGAGGAGATCGATTATCTGAAAACGATGAAGAACTTTCATAAGCATCGTTAGTTTATTAACAGTGTTACACGCACAATCATACATAAAACAACCTTTTTATCCGATTACAGATACCTATACCCATCTCATCGCAGCGTTCGCTGTCGAATGACACGGGTCTCAATAATGCTCTTCTCTTCTTTATTTTTCTTTTTCATTTTGTTAGTTACTTTGTCTTCAAGTCGTTATCTGTATGCCATGTCCGTGTCGCGTGCCGGTACACCGTGTCGATTACGCGAAATCGACGATACTTTTAATTACAAAAACGCAAAACAATTTACAACCTAAAAAGGTCAACAGCCTGAAGGACAGGGCGGGTTAAAGTTTCATGGAGGGAGGAGGTAGCATGGGAAGGAAAGGGTGAAAGGGCAGGAGACAGCCTAGTAGACCAGAAGAAAACGAAAAGAAACAACAAACTTGTCCTCCTCCGCGTTATAAAAATTACAAATTGCACTTTTCATATTATACATTATTATAAAACTGCGCTCTATTATTTTTTTTTTAATCTTTTTTTTCACTTCTCTCACACTTTATTCTTTTTTCCTTCTAATTTTCATCCGCCGCGAGGAATACGGGGGTTATTTATACATTCCTTCCACGAAAGCCACTCGAGGCTTCGCTTTCGCACTCTTATTTTTACGTTTCCACGAGTCTCGATCGCGAATAATCGCGCGGAACTCTGGAAAATGTTTTACGGGGAGGGAGAGGGTGGGATTTCGTTTTCATTTATAAATACACACGATCTGCGCGCTAACGTTAGAATTCGTTCCCGTCGTTTTCTGTGTCTCTCGTTATCGCAGATAAGCATAATATCTCTTCTCTTTTCTTCTTCTCTTCCAACAGGTTCATCATTCTCTCGCTCTTTCGCGCTCTTTCCTCTCGCAACGAACATTCGCTCTTTCTTTCTCGCACTTTCGCCGCGTTTTACTTCTTCCACGCGCTAAGAAAACGAGAAACGAAATCGATCGTACACGGAAGAACAAGGGAGACGGTAGTTTTGTACAATCGTCATTTTCCACACCGTGAAACAATTATCCACGGTGAGCACGCGCAGGCGCGAATTCATTAGCACCTCGACGAGCCATCACGCATTCTATCTACAGGATATTATTATTTCTCGTCGTCGCTCATCGTCGTTTCCTCATTCCATCGAAAATTCATCGAAAAAAAACGCAACGGCGATCGGTGAACGTTGAAATCGCGATGCAGCCGGTTCGTTTATTATTCATCCTCTGAACTTCCTCCCTTCTCTTCGCCCGCGCCATCTCCAACGAGACTTAACCCTCTAACGCCTCCTTTGACTTTCTGGTGGCGTGGAACACATCTAAATATTCTATTCTTCAAAGTCTGACGAATAATACAATTTAATTTGTAAAAATCGGCGAATGTTTACACTTCATCGATTATAAATCAAGTTGAAATCATTAATTAAAATTGTATTTTTGTCATCCTTCAATATCGTGTAACTGATCTTCAGATACCAAAAAATGATTATAGAAGGTTAACGACCTCGTCGAAGATGCGTTAAGCAACGACTTTTCTTCCCGCTCTATTTACTCTCTTCTTCTTTTTTTTTGCAAATAAGCCGCTCGAAAGTCGCTTATCTTCGTTTCTTTTTGCACGGCCAAGAAGACCGCTTCCGTGGCGAAGGATACGAACGAGAAAAGTGAAACGACGTACGGTACGGCTTAAAAAAAAATACATATAGATATATATTATTTATAATCTACCTGGATATACGTTAAAAAGTCTGTCGAGGATCGAATCGAAGACTTCTCTCGTCTCCTTTTTCTCGCTCTGAATTTTGGTCCACGAAGAAGTGCTTCCACGTAGTCGAGAAAGATGGGAAGTCTATTTTTCTCTTTCTCTAGGCGCCATACATTTCATAAGTTCACCGTTAATTGAGCCGTTCAATGCACACGTCGATTAACTCGACTTTTTGAATTTTTTTAAATTTAAGTCTCAAAGCACTCGATTGAATCCTAACTTTTGTATGGTTGGGATAAATTTTCGTAATAATAACGATTGACATCATTAAATGACGAAATTTGTTTGGCCATCGAATAATAAATAATTGAATTCAGAAGTCAATCTAATTAATTCCAAGCCTATTCCACCTTATTCTTTTTGTACTTCGTTAGAGGAAAGCTAAATGCGATTATATATTCTACAATACTTATTTGTATTTATATTATGAAGGGAATTTTAAAAAGGAGTGTATACTATTTCATCACGTTTCTCCACTTTAGGTTTTATGGAGTTAATCGATTTGTGCACTGAACGGCTCAATTATCGATTTCAACACTAGATCTACCAAGGCAGCCGAAACGACTGGTTCTTCGTTTCATCGAATAAATGAAATTTATTCCAACGTTCCTTACGCACAGACTTCATCATTTTCTCTATGCCTACTTTGCTAAATGTAAGGACTTCTATTGTTTCATTATTTTTCCCCTCTTTTAATATTCCTATTAATTAATCTATACTGTCTTAATCGATGGTAGTTCTAGTGTTAATCATTTCTCCGTTCGAGGCATTCCAAGTTTCCTTTCAAACTCGAAAGTATCGTGACCCCTAAATTAAGAAAATATCAACGACAGTTGGATTACGATTAATCGAACGGACACGGCTTAATTAATTAATGTCTTAACCCTTTCGGTAACTATTGCCACGTATATTCGGAGAAATAATGTCATCGACGTACATATACGCAATTGGGGTTGAAATATTGCAATATAATGGCGAGTATTATCATTTATAGTTTTTTCTACAATAAATGATAGCTTTCATAGCAGAATAAATGATTATTTCTCCGTGTAAAAGAGAAACGTTTGCCCGAAGAAAAGGTTAAGCGTAGAATTAATAGCGTTAATTAACGTTCCGCCGATCGTTTATCCTTCTTGACACTCTCGACGATCTTGAGATTATTTTACACGATTGCAAGTAATTAATACAAGTTTCTACAAAGATCGCCGAGGCGTCGATGGAGCTGTGGGATCGGCAATACCGGAAAAGAGGCTTTAAAGGGATCATATTTGACGATACAAATAAAAAGAATACAACAAATCGATCTTTTACGATCAAAGGGACGATCAGAAATATTAAGTTTCAAGTTTGACCACGTTTAACCCCTAAACGCGGGTGTACTTTTATTTGTATACAAAAAAAGGCGGGAAATTTACCGTGCCGTTTGAAATTTCCGCAAAATATCATATCTAAAACGATAACGAAGGAAGAGCACAGTATAACGAGAAATTTAAGTTAAACGGATAAGTAGCTACGATAAAAAAAAAGGAAAACTTAAATTTCCTATTATATAAGTGCATCGCGAGATCAATAAGATTCCAGCGGATTAAAAATAATTGAAATACAATTTCAAAGTTTCTTCCTATCCGGAAGATTAAAGATTACAATAACATTCTTAAAACTTCTAAGGGGAAATGTATAGAACAGAGCTAAGAGATTAAAAGAACACGTTTCTTAATTCCTTAAGGAAATACGTTAACACTAGAACTACCAGCGTTATATCGATATTTAAATAAATTGAATGATTACTTCGAAAAGAGATTAATCATTGATGAAAAAGATGACCAACCGAGTGATTTGATCTTTATAAGGTAAAAGGGGAATATTTACTTCATGCCTCTTCTATCGATAGTGGGAATTTCTTGAAAGAATTTACAACTGGTCATTCCGACCGCCTTGGTAGTTTTAGTGTTAAAATAGAAAGCGATCCGCCGGATTCTTGCAATCGCGTACAATAGATCTACGGTTTCACGATATGTTCCCTTCGAAAAACGGCAATTATTTCGGCCTCGAATTATTTATGGAACTTTCAGTGACGAGAAGCTGCCCGTTATTTGTATCCATGCCCCATCTGAATTCGAAAATTCGCAACGGTTTTATCGATTGGCGCAAAGAGCTGCCCACAGATGGAGGATACGTCTCCAATAACTCGGAATCTCACCACGCGAAGCAGCGCTCTACAGTCAAAATGAAACCGAAACTTAAATCCGAAAAATCCGTAACTAAAGGCACGACGAAGTTTTCCTCTCGCTCGCAATTCACCTCTCATTTCCAGGGAGCTTTTAACAGCGTCGAGATCCAGCGCGATTCAAAACGTGGAAAAAGAAAAATAAGAAAAAAAATAAATAAATAATCGCAGATGCTAGCTAGCATCACGCTTAAAAAGAAGAATCGTTTCGCGTAAATCTCCTTTATTCCCATTGAAACGACGTATTAAGCTTCCCCAGAGTCCCTCTCGCTCTTTCTTCTTTTTTATTTCATCGCTTCTCCGTTTTAACCTTAAATAAATAACACTGGGCATCTGATTATCGAACTTAGCAATGTATGTCGGTTACGCGCGCATACACACTCTATACTTTGCATGTAAATAATGCCTATTTTCCAAAAGGTATGGATGAAAACACGATCCGATCAGAAAATCATGTCGAGACTATCGAGACATCACCTCCGGTAATTTTCTAGTTTCGCCTCGTTATCCCTTCCGGTACCATTTTCGCAGAAAATCGGAAACAGCTTTCAACACTACAACTACCGGCATTATATCTATTCTATTTAACTACGGAAGCCGTGAAATTGATCAAATTAATAATGAATCACACTAATCATCTCTCTTTTCAAACTACTTACTTAACATATTTCAGTGTAACAGACTTAAAACCTATAGATCTAGTATGAAATACATCGAGTAAGTACTTTGGAAAAAGAGAAATGGAGAGGTGCAAAAGGATGATCAATTAAGTAATTTAAATTTTATACGATAGAAATGGAACTTTTAAGAAGATGTCGAATATTGAACAGGTTGAGAACCACTCATTTCAAACGCCTTGGTAGTTTTAGCGTTAAGTATGCCGTTTCTGTTACAGACTTCATTTCCATCGACATACGAGTCGCTCAGAAGCCAATGCGGTTACATCCATTTCTTGAAATTCCCTGACTTTTGTACATTTTAATGGAATAAACGTCATTCTATTAAAATTTACAAAAATCAGAAATTATGAAAAAATGAGCTTAACTGCATTGGCTTCTAAGTGACTCATATATCTTTTGAAAGCTCTCGTAAGATGGACGTGAAGTGGTTTAAATTATCGAAATTAAGATATCCCATGCATTTTATATAAACAATTATCTCAACACTACCTAGTATACTTTCCTTGGGTCATATATGACCCAGTGGTACCGAAAGGGTTATACTCGAAGCACAACCGGCTTGAACATTAAACGGTAAATCGGCTAATCTTTCCGCTTCGTTGTCCGTCTATGCTCATCTTATTTATGCATTTTTCATCTTGTTTTCTTCCCTCTTACATCAGCATCTTCGTTCAAACATGGATACTGTACAGCAATGGTTCTCAAAGTGTACGACTTCCTCGCAAGAACACCGCGAAATGTACAACTTTCGTAATTTTATAAAATTCAAAGTCTACAAGTTGTAAACTTTCCTCGGTTACATCCTTTTTTTTTGGAATTTGACACAGGACGCCTTGGGAGAATGTGGATTCTGCAAGGACACCAAGAATCGAAGTTTGGCAACCACTGTTCTACAGCATACCACGGTTCATTGTTCAAGCTGGTCGTGCTTATAGTCGTAGCCAGAATATAGGCGAGCTCGTAAAATGGACTAGGCAAACTACGCGTGTTTTAATTACCATAACAAAGAAATTCGGGGAAACGTGACCTTCCCGCGGACTCCGAACCGAAGTTCGGGTCGTGCGAGGAAGATTCTTCGTTTAGTTCAAATACAGTTGTAAGAACATAGTGGTAAAGGCAGTGAAAAAGATGCTTTGAGTTGAGATTCTTAAGTTTAATTTACGATCTCGCTTTGTCATGGCTACGACTATTCTAGCATTGTGCCAGGGATGTCGCGGCACAGATCATTTTTCTTACATTCGATGTAAGTTATTTGCTGTGTGATACCTTGATCCACGATTCGATTTTCCTTGGGAATACGTTTTTTGTTTGTTTATACTATCGATACACGCCGCAGTGGCGTTGAAGACACTCGTCACTATTCGTTGCATCGATAATTACCGATGTATCGACGATTAGCGCAGTGTGCATACACCTTTTCATTATCGAGTTTCAACGCGAATTCAAACGACTTTTTAGTTTAAACGCGCATGCATGGCGTTTCATAGGAATCATTGAACATTCTTAATGTAGAAAAAATATATAGCTTTCTAGAAAAAGATAGTACAACTCACTTTACAGATCTAGAGATTAAAATTTCGAGAAAGGAACCATCCAATCGGCGTGATCGTAATATGCATTGAGATTCTTCAGGTTTGATGTTAAGGAATCACCGAATGAAATAGCGTATGCACACGTGAAAATTCTAAGTTCACGACAATCGAAACGGAAATCGAACGAGGAAAACAGTCGTACTTTAAACCTTTCACGGTGAAATTCATACGACGTAAGTGAATGTTTCCCATCGTTCTCGCTCTCGATTGTCATGGAAAGAATTTGTATCGATTAAAATCGAAATACACAATGTTAGGATTAGAGTGCAAGAATTACAAATAGCTCCGATCGCATTCTCCTTTCATACGCTCCAGCGTTATGTTGACGAGCGATGTTACGCATTTTCATTTAGTATAAATGTCTCATCCGGTGACGTCGACGCACGTAGGCAAATTCAAAATTCAATACACACGAGTATATACTTTGCGGTTATACGAAATGTGTACTTAATGAGGAATCCTTAACGATTTAACCTTACGCGTACAATACATGATGCTTATGAGTTTATGAGCTACCATACTAAAGGAAAAACATACACCACTGAAAGATTATATCGTTATTATTTGCGATCGCCATTTATATTCGGATCGCCGAAAGCTACGTTTGCACTGTGCACACGCTCGGTGGAGATACGATGTTCAAATTACGCGGGTTTATTAGATGTGAATTTCGTACGATTTCCTTTTTTCTATTCTCGTTGTAAAAATTGATCTATTTTCGCTGTTGCTCCATTGGAGTTTTTTTTCTAGATGTTACTGTCGTTTTATAATTAATAGTTACTCTTTGACGAATGTATTTCTTTTAATTTGCTATCGTTTTTTTGTGTTAAACGTCGTATCGTTAATTAATGAACATCGTTCACACCGCCACCACATATATAGATAGTGAAGCACATTAAAAACATAGCGATAAGCTAAGTATTATACAAATATTGGAAAACCTCCACTAATTCTATGCAAAGTATAGCTTGTAGAATACCATTCTTTAAAAACTAGGACTTATCGTATTATAAGATAATATAATTCACCATATTTTTCTTTCTCTCTCTCTCTACCCATCGGTACAATCTTTTTTTTTCTCTTTTATTTCACAATTTTATACGCCGGATTTTATACGTGCAATAATGTATGACTGTGGACTCTGCTCCATTTTCATCTCTTTCGTGTCTTCCTTTTCCTCTTCATCCTTTTACTAGCAAATTCGATTTCATTCCTCGGATCACGACGAAAACAAATTTGTCGATAATGTATTTACGCGAACGTTCGTTTTCATTTGCATCGTATATTCGTAGAAACGTTGACTATTCCTATCAGCAGTCATAATTTATGTACAACTTAACGAACTTGGATGCAATTGTCTTCTCCTCTCTCTCTCGACTCTCTTCACGATATATTAAGATAAATTACGTCATAAAATTATATAGTTCGAGCTCAAACGCACACTATGCCCTGCCATGTCACATAACGACGATGATGAACAAGTTTCAAATGATTTTCCTTCTTCTCTCTCCGGTCGGACGTACATACGCGTACGTACAAGTACCATTGTACGTATAATATAAAATATGTCATTCGAAAATGAAATCCTCTATGTCCAATGTATCACTCTTATTTAACATCCACAGAAAAACTTCTCGCCGATGTACCAGTTGAGCTACGGACACTTCCCATCGGCCGTGAATGTCGGCGTAGATTGGTTAAAATTTATTTCAAAATGGATCAGAAATTGAAATAATTCTTACCACATCTAAAACGTATCTACGGCTCAACTACGTAAATCGGGGAAAAACTGACAATAATCCCGTACTACACGGGATGTTCCATTAGCAAAGCATCTTCCTTTGCAAAACGAGCGTAACGCGTTAAAATAACGTTCGCTGGAAACGTTACGCGAACATTTCCCCGCGTTACGTTCATGCTTCCTGGTTAAGCTCGTCCGTCTTCGTAGTATCGCGAGACTTATGATACGATGATGAAGTTAAGTGAAAGAAGAAAATCATTTTATTACTTGTTAAACCTTGGTGGCCTCCTCAGCCGTGGTATCAGCTCCGTTCTCACCGCCCTGGCGTAATTCGGTGCAGCGTATTGATCCGCCACGGCGATCGGACTCTGCAGGCTTTGTATGAACATCGGTGAATCCTGTAACTGGCCGACACCAGCTGCCTGATACTGATACTGACTGTTCGCAATGTCCGCTGTCGGATAATGATTAGGTTGCACGAACTGAGGAGGATTATCGTACTGCGGATACGGGATGGAACTTTCTGCCGAGAACTGTGGTATCACCGGATTCACGTTTACCGGCGTGGTAGCAAAACTGCCAGGATCATAGGTCTGATATTGATTCAGCTGTCCAATCTGCGTCGTACTGAACGGTGGAGATTGAGGGAATTGAGACGTATCGGGGAATAGCACACTGGCAACTGTCGGCTGAGGAAACGTCTCCGGTCTTGGATATGGCGACATGTTAGCCGTAACGTTGCTGAGACTCTGAACATTCGGTATACCAGCGATCTGCGACGTTCCGTAGCTATGAAACGTTTGCCTCCCATGATCAAGGTCTTTCATACCACTCTGCAACGAACTGGCAACGTTAAGCTTCGACTTTGAGCTAGGACCACCGGTTATCTCGTTGTGCTTCGTTCTAGCCTCCGTTACGAACGGATGTCGAACGTTCACGATACTCTGGGGAGCACGCAACGGTGGGAAATTGATTGGCGCCATTTTTTGTACCGGATTTTGTTGCTCCAAAGCCTTCCTCGCTACGGCGAACGCGGTGTTGTCGTTTCGCGACGCTGGTCGAGAATGATGCGCTCCGGACGAGGACGCGTGATTCTCTCTGTGCAACGACTGAACGGACGACTGACCGACGAACCTCGACGGTAGATTGTTTATCGATGTGCTATTCCTCGTCTTGTAGTCTTGATTATGTACAGAGGGATCCTTGTAGTCGGACTGCATTTGGTAATTCTTCATCTTCGAATCGATATCGCTGGAGAACTTCTTCGTCGAATAATCTTTGGACTTTGATGGATTATCGTGAGAAACTCCGCCACCGACGCATTGGGTAACACCTCGTACGCTACTGAACGATGAACCCTGTTGACTCGCGGAAACGATCGACGTGCCTTTCGTTAAAGTTTGCTCGTTTGACTTTAAACTATCCGGATTACCGTTGTTCTTCTTTAAAGACGGATTCATTCTGCTTGCGGCGATCCCGGAAGTCGTGCTGATAGGGTTCAATGACGCAGCATCCTTGTTAACCACTGCGGTGTTCACCGAACGAACGGATGTCTTTGATATTCTACCTTTACTTCCAATATGATCGAGGGACTTTTGTCCACCTTTACCCTTGTCCGACATTTGACTATTAGCTGGCAAGATTTTGTTATCCGCATTGTTGTTCTGATTCTTGGACAGCAGATTGTTGTGGGATTTACAGTTGATTGTGACGGCTGGCAGGAGCAAAGCGCTGGCTCACTTTTTGGTCATAATTTTCAGATATTCCAGAGCGTTTTGAGCAGCGCTGGCTTGAGCATCTTTACTAGTGACACCACAACCGTAACAAACTGCCACTGGCAAGGTCGACAGTTGCACAAGGCACTGGCATTTACCTGTGACACGAAGTAAGAAAGATTTCTTCAATTTTGCTACATTTCGATAACCTTCTAAACTTGTGAGATTAATATAAATGAACATTTTTCAATATTACAATTGATTACTAGAATATCCAATTTCATGAAGCTCTTAATAAACGTAACGTATATTTAAAAAACAATAAGACATTGAAATTAATTATTATTCGTTATAATAGAAAATTACGGATTGCTTTCTAGATATCATTTTAAAATTGTAGATTTCGATGAAAACACGACTTTTATCGATATATTTTAGTTAGATAATACAGATGTTCTACATGGTGATAACGGTGTTAAAGGTCACGCGAGGAAACTAGCATTTTTATTTCTCTTTTTTTGTAAGTACATTACACAGGAGCACATTTCTGTTAGAAGGAAGAATATACAAAGATCTGGATCATGTCTGGAATTAATTCTGCCAAGTTGGCTTTAAGGAAGGAAATGAAAAATATCATTAAGCAACTCAGTTGCGAAGAGAAACAGAGACAGTCGAAAAGAATATTCGAAAAAGTAAGTGTTTTTAAGAGATTGAGTAATCAGCATTTGGCTTCCAAAGAGGTTATGTTACAGCTGAAAATGAAACTTAAAGGACGTTATAATACAGATGTTCAAATATGAATTAATGGATAAACAATTAAACGTACAAATATAAATTTATCTGTTACGTGACAGCTACGTTGTCTACCGCAATATCAAGAAAGCAAAAGAATCTCATTGTATTTAAGTACTAATGATGAGGTCGATACATTGCCAATTTTGAAGCATATTTTTGAAGCTGGAAAAGAAGTATACGTTCCCAGATACAAAGGAAAGGAAATGGAAATGGTTAAACTGATTTCGATGGAGGATTACGAGAAACTTCCACTAACTAAGTGGAATATCAAACAGCCGGATTCCAAGGACATGAGAGAAAATGCTCTAGAAACTGGTAAATCTTTAAAAGTCGATCGTGTGGCCGCATTTTCTTATAATTTTCAATATATTACTCGATCGCTTCATATCGTCTACAGTTTTAAAAAATAATAAGAAACATAGTACTTAAAAAAAATGATTTCATTGTAGGTGGACTTGATTTAATACTTTTGCCAGGTGTTGCTTTTACAATTAATGGTAAGTTAAGTTGATTAATGATTCTTATGCTTTCGTAACGATGCATCGTTATTCAGGGAAACGCTTGGGACACGGAATGGGTTATTACGACCGATTTTTAAAATGTTGCTTTGAAAAACAGCAGAAGAGACCACATTTAATCGCGATAGCATTTAACGAACAGATAAAAGAAGATATTCCTACGACTGAAAATGATGTACCTCTTGATACTGTACTTACAGAAAAATGTACTTAGAGAGAAAGATTTTTGGATTCGTTAACACTGATTCGATATATCGAAATGTAAGGAGTAACGAATAAATACGGAGAAATACGAAAACTTACCGCTGATAGACTTTTCTTCTATATCAACATATGTGACTTCAAATTGCTGTTCCGAAGCAATTTCTTGTAAAAATTGTACCAAGTTTACATCGCCGTCATTTAGACAAGTATTCTGTAAAAGAAGACATAGACAGATTAAGTATGGTGAAATGCATAATCTTCGTAAAACAATATTCTTCGTATCGTTTAAATTGATTGAATCGGAATACAAACCTGTAGTTCAAAAAGTTTAACACCTGTCGACGACTTCAGACTTTTATGAAATTGCGAAACTTTAAGACTATGAATGTTCGTGAGCGTTAAGATTTTGCTACCTTTCAAATCTGCGTAACGGGCATTCACGTTTGCATTTCTTTGTAAAACCTATAACGGACAATTAATATACGTAAATATTTAATCGCACGACGCGTCATTGAGAACGCTGCATCAATGACTGCATTTACATTAAAAATAAAAATGAAGTGGAAATGTTTGCTGTTAAGAGAGATGTACACTACTGTGTAAATGATCCTGGTATAAGTAAAACAACTATCTATAAATCTTATACCACCATTACCAAGGAAAAATCATCCGTTATAGATTTAGGGCGATCAGAAAGGTAGCTGATACTTCATAAACTGCCAGAAGGCCAAATCACTTCCACTTCACTAAGCATACACGCACATACAACCACACGAACTATTCACATACAGATACACAAAAGCAATTTGTACAGCAAATAACACATCTATGTTAAATCAACTGCAATGTCATGTAATGAGTAATCTCTACGTTTTTATCCGTTTTATTTTATGCTAATTCAATAGCATATATTTATATATCCTCGATGAAAATAGTGGTAATTATACAGATGATGGTCCGTCCCACCGATTTCGATGATTTTTTAATATGTTTTCAGGATCATCATTTAAGCAACTTTTTCCGATATATGTAACCCCCGCTCGATTTTAGCTTTCGAGATATTGGCCAAAAGTTTTTTGCCAATATCTCGAAAACCAAAGCCGAGCAGGAGTTCCATGCATAGGAAAAAGTTCCGTAGAATCATGATTCTGACAACATATCGAAAAATTATCGAAATCGGTGGGACGGACCATCATCTGTATAATTACGAAAATAATTTTTCCGTATCCTTTCAACATAAACACAGCAGTTGGAAAACAATTTATGAAAGTTTTAAGTTATATATATATATATTTTTATAGTGCATAAAAATATATATATTTACGTAAGAGAGATAAAACAATGTTTGATTTACATGCATACCTTAACAAACTTAATGTAAATTGGAAAGTCTTACCTCATCTTCGTCTACATTGGGACTCTGGGTGTCTATGTCGTGCAGTGCTTGCCACATTTTATGGGCAGCATGCCTTTTAGCAACTTTCTTACTTTTCCCTTGACCGACCTCGCGATACTTTAGGACAGAACAAACAATAGTAAATTCTCTTTCGTGGGGTAAGCCTTCCTCGTTTTCCATGGTATACTTCGGCGGAGGCCAATGATGAGACATACACATTTCTTGCAAAGCTCCAATTGGATTTGTAGCTATTTTCTCTTCCCCGTATCCTTGCAACTCTTGCAAATTTTCGGAGCTATACAGAGCGAAACGATACTGACATTTTTTCAAGTAAATACGAGCTAAAGTGTATTAATTCAGTTTTAAGACTCTTACTCTGGTATACTATTTGGAAGGGGAGAGTCCGGCGTCTCGCTATTTAATCTACATAATTTATCTAGTACCGCTCTTGCAGCGGCGTGCTTCGCTTCTTTCTTGGACCTTCCGGTCCCCATTGCTGAAACAATTGGATCTACTTCAATCGCCTGACGCTTATCATTTAACGTACAATTTCAATACCAATTAACATTTACTCACAACGAAGAATATCGAAACGGAAAGAATGATAACAAACAAACGAATACATATATACCGTTGCATTGTCAAATATTTATTTACAGATAGAAATAAAGCTACTATACTGTGAAGAATAATGTCACACTCAGCACGCATATCATTTGTACACTACGGTATTAGCAATACATTAGTTAAAACTGCAAATACAAACCAACAATATCGGCGACAGTGACACGGTAACGAAAAGTAGGCTCGTGTATAGCACCCTCTATTTGTATCAGCTCGTACTTTGGTGTTGTGCCCCTACGAGAAAGTAATTCCTGAAGAATAGAAACTGGTGTTTTGTTGGACAATGATTTCATCTCCAATTGTGCTGCCTCACTTATCGGTAATTTTTCCACCATCAAACTATGCAAAGATAATCGAGCTCTGCTACGACGATTAACATTATTCGAATGATTAGGGACACCACCGACTCCAGCCATCATATTAGGCCCAACCTGTTGTGGTTGATGCATTTCCTCCATTTCTATGTTCTGGAAGCACGGATAGAAATAATAATCTACGACAAATTCAAATATTCCTCTTAACCGCTTATAGACGATACAGGCCTTGGGAGATGAGAAGAAAAAAGAATGAAATATCATAAAAACTCATAGCATTATCAACGATATTTGCAATTAAAATGAACTATTACAAACGTTATTAATAAAGCCAAATTTTCATTCCATTGTTACACTAAGTACTTCATAATGATATAATTATGTAATCTCTAATGCATAATTCAACACTTTGATTTCATTTCTGTATGTCATAATTCCAGATCGAATTTCCAATTATATGCTTAATAAACATAATTAAACGCAAAATAAGTTGAAAATAAATCACAAATAAAATACTTGGCATAACAATATTACGAATATTATATTCTTTCTCAAACTACTTTTTAATGTCCATGTCGCGTTCTATTATCTTTTGAATTTTCTCCTTTTAATGTTAACGTTACTCACCGACATCGAGGCGACGTAATAAAATTAAAATGACACAAGAGATAAATGAAATATTTATTAATCCCACAAATTCTAATACTTGATCAATCGCAAACAGAGAAATATCTCGTCGATGAAATATACTTTTCATCTGAAATCGACGTTACGTACTATTACTATTCCGTACTGTAATATCATTAACATAAATAATACACAAAGTTGCCGACGTCTCTCTGATGTATACTTTCAATTAATATTTATTTCAACGACCCGTTATTTACAAAGTTTTTACAGACAATGAAACGTAAAATCTCAAAGAGCACAGGATTCCGTGAAATCATAATGATCCATGATGCAATTGAGCAAGTTTGAATAGCATTTAACTGAAATAGTTATTGACAAATGAACGAAGACTATGCAGTATAAAACGGTAGGAAAACCGGCTGGCAGCCATGATTGTTATAAAATTCATTGATTGATTCTAGTACGTCGTAAACGGATAATATTCGAGCGTAACACAAAGGTTAAGTTTTATTATTATTTAACTGATGATAAAGGAAAAGAAAAAAAAGCGCCCTTCAACATCAATGGGTTTCTTATTCAAAACGACGTTGAAAGAGGCGCACAATCCGACCGGCCGTAGTATCGTCCGCTACGTGAAATCAAAAAAAAGTCACCACCTTTACTCACAATTTTCAATCGTTCTATATGAATAAGCTGGCTCCTTAAACAGGCCAATTCCTATGCGAAAAGCGAATCCCGCTTTTTGTGACCGATCCAAGTCTCACAAAAAGCTTGATCCGTTTGACGACAGAAAAATGGTTCGCTGACTAGCGGAGAATCTTCCTCGTTTCTGGCTCTGCCGCAGTATGCGATGTGAGCAGTTTTTGTAGACGCAGAAGTATGCGCACCTTTCTGCGCAAGTGCATCGCCGGCGGTATTATGGAAACAGATGTTTGATATTTTACAATTTGAATTCGTTCAAATTCGATTTCGTCAACTTGCAACTTTCTACAAGTCTTTTCCCATAGATCATTTTTCGAAGTATTAAATTATCATTTATCTCTCGTTAAATCAAATTATTACTTTCAACTGAAATTATATCTATGTAGGAAATTTAAACAAATTTTCGTTCGTTGTTTCTTGTATGTTTGATGTAACGATTATGTTTTACTTTTTTTTTATGTTACGGAGATATATTTAAATTTGAAAACTTTTAGACGGTGTGTTACATTCTATTATTATGGAAAGTTATGTAAACGTGTTTCAACGAATTGTAATGGTTCGACGTTATATCCACGAAGTGTTAACGATCGACGGAATACGTGGAAAAAATTGAAGCGTTTAATATAAATTATAATGTTTCATTGCAACTGATTTCATTGAGAAGGGGAAAAAACAATTGATAATTATACGAGATATTTTTATTTAAAAATTGGCGCTATTTCCCGATATTACAATTTTAACATTCGTTTCTTGGCAACACCGGATGTTGGTGTATTTCTCATTTGTATACCACCTGGATCACCATTTCCGGTTGTTGCCCGCTGAAACGGCTCAAAGCAAAGATTGTGCGCCATTATTATACACTGACGCTGCAACGTATATTCTAAGCATTTCTTCTGATTTCTATCGCTTTTCGTTGAATTTATTTGTTTCCGGAATTGGAAAATGAGCGATTTCGAGGTAATTATTATCGTTCTCTTTGAATTAACAATTTCTAATGTAATTCAGTGTATACTATATTCGTAACGGCATGCGGTAGACTACAGCCATTATCGATCCAACAACATTTCACGGCGTTTTATATGTATATTGCGAATTTAATGATTTCGTTTTGTACTTTGCCATTTACTGTGAACCGCATAAATTAATATATCATTTTTATTTACCTGTCCCGATTTCGTCATCTATAATAAACGTAATAATTACAAGTAGAAAGGTTAAGCTGGTAAACTATAACCGAAACTCACGTATATTGTATTTGAGAATTTCTGTTACATTTCCTACGCGATATCACGTATTAATTTACAAGTATGGGTGAATGATACAGTCTTCGGGACAATTACTAATTATTTCATCAATATTTTTAGAGGAGTCCTAGCCGCAGTGAAAGCCCTCGCAGACCAAGAACAGCAGACGGAGGATTGAGAGATTCACGCTCACATTCGAGATCGCGGAAGTCACGCGAACGTAAAGAATCTCATAAACCAGTAAAGGAATATTCGAGATCACGAAGTCGTTCCGTATCGAGAGGAAGGAAATCATATCGTAGCAGCAAATATGCCAGCGCAGGACACCGCGGAAGCAGTCGCAGTCGCAGTCGTTCACCATACAGAGGCGGACGGTATTCTCGAAGTAGATCACGCTCCTATTCCCGTTCCCGTTATTCCCGCGAGCGTGACAGGAATATCTACCGTTCCCACTCTCGCAGCCCAATGTCATCCAGGAGACGCCACGTTGGTAACAGAGACAACCCATGCCCGTCTCGATGCTTAGGTGTATTCGGATTGTCTATATTCACGACAGAGCAACAGATTCATCACATTTTCTCGAAATACGGACCTGTCGAACGTGTACAAGTTGTTATTGACGCGAAGGTATGCATACGCTTTATCTCATAGATAATTAATTCTTATCAGTATGGTAAAAAAAACCTTAGTCTTTTACATTAGCATCACCCTTCGAATATATAAGTTGCAAAAGGGGATAGTAAGCAGTACCAGAGATTTAGAACGTTCGTACAGTAAGTTTATGCGATGCGTCAAAGGCCTCTGGTCACAAGTACTTCTGGCATAAACAATAGAAATCAGTATTACTCGTAATATGCCATAAATTTGTAAAAGGAGACGACGTTCTGCGATCTTTTCTTACGAATGTAAAACATCGGAAATTATATTTTAGACCGGACGTTCCAGAGGATTTTGCTTTGTATATTTTGAATCGTCCGAAGATGCTAAAGTCGCGAAAGAACAGTGTACAGGAATGGAAATTGATGGACGACGAATAAGGGTAGATTTTTCGATTACCCAGCGTGCTCATACTCCTACACCTGGAATATATATGGGAAAACCTACACATCTCCATGACAGAGGGTGGGATGGACCTAGACGCAGAGAGTAAGTGTATTTTCGAGAACTTTATCACGATTTTAAACGATCCATAGCGTCATCGGCAGTACCGGTCACTATGGTCATCCATTACTTGTTATACCATTGTCATGATCGGTTACACAAACTGCAAAATTATCTGTTCTGCGCAAAACAGAAGCAGTTACAGAGGAAGCTACCGCCGTTCTCCAAGTCCGTACTACAGTCGTCGGCGTACTCGCTACGATAGATCCAGATCACGCTCTTATTCGCCACGTAAGTTCGACTTTCAGTCTGTTACATGATATAATATAAGCAGTCTACATGGATATGTGTCTCCTTTGAAATAATATTTATTTCAATCGCACGATATTACTCTGGTTCTAGATTTGTATATTTAAAGAAAAGACTCATTGATTTGATATTGTATAATATTATCGAAACGTTGACCTTCCTAATTTACTTTTATTTAAATAATATCTTTATTTACACTCTCACCGTATTCACATGTAAAAGTCTCTCGCTTTAATGAAAACATGTGATTCTACCGCGTCTCTATTTAACTTTAGGGAATAATCGAGGAATGGCAAAGTAAAATAGAAATCATCGTTTCTAATAAGATACTCAATTGCATGTATCATTTTACTCCGATACATATCGATTACATCTCGTTGGCTTTTGATTTTCTCATTTTCACGCAAAGAGAAGGAAAAAAGTATGCGAAGCACGTGCAAAAAAACGATGGCAATGTATCGAAATCGAGAGATTACGCCTGTGTTTGATCACCTGTGTTCATATCACGTACCGTACGTCTACAGTTTCACACAAAACACTGTGTGCTGTCGTCGCTTCACCATTCTCTGTGTGCAATTAAGTAGCCTTAAAGAAAGGGATTTTTACATATGGATGACAAGGAAGCATTAGTTCGTAAGATTTATTATAAAAGTCGCTGTCCCGTAACTCGACGTTTCTATTCATTAAAAACCACATGAATTCTCGATGTCTTTGCAACAACGGTGACGTTCTCAGTTGCATGCATTCGCATATAAATTCATTGCAAACTAGAAAGGAACGATCGTGTTTTCATTATACACGAAAGCAGCGTACATCGATTCTATCATTCATCAGCTCATACACAAAACGATGCGTATAAATATCTCTTCTGTACGTGAAACAAGGCGTAAACCTTTCCAAACTTCATGCTCATAAACGGAAGAACTTCTTAAGTTGGATTCATATTTTCGTAGACCGCTTATATTTAGTTGAAACGAAATGTCCGAGTACATGTAAGTAGTTGAAAAAAAAAAGAATATATAAAAAAAAATTATGAAGAATGGAAGACAGGAGCATCAAGGAATGCATCCGATAAATCGTACGGTAGTAACTAAGCGTAACCCGTAACCTGGGTCAAACAATCATGGTTTTTGTTGCTTAATGAATTTCAGGTCGATATTAAGTGACACGAGTGTGATGCGAGAGGCCAGGTGTTTGGGAGACCATTTGTGTGACTTGACCCTTTGACCTCAAATTTCTTCTAACAATACTGTACTGGGTCAAAAAAAAAAATGCAAACGCTACATTCTTAATTAACTATTCTTACCTTACGTAATTCAGCATTGTATGCAATTAATATTACGAGCATTTAAGTTACGATATTGTACAATATCAATTAATGAGATAACTTAATGTGCAAAGGAGTGTAGCATAAACTCTCTTTGCATGAAAAGAAAAGAAAAGAGAAACAGTAAGGTTAGAATGGACATGAAAACCTTATTTTCATAAGTTTATATCGCTTTCTAACAGTTTTATGAAGATAAGGTTTGAATCATTGTAACGAGAAATAATGACTATGATGTGAAGGTTGGAATATAATTGAGTTCTTCTTTATTTTACTTCGATAATTTGATCCGTACGCTTAAAGTTGTATTCCAGCCGTTGGATAGTAAATATCACTGGCAGAAAGTGATATGAATCTGGAAAATGTGGTATTCCTAGACATTTATATTAAAAAAAAAAAAGTAATTGAGTAACGAGAGAAAGAGAGAGAGAGAGATTAAAAAAGTACACATAACACACAGAAAAGAAACGAAAAAAAACAAAACAAAAAAATAAACTTAAAAAATAGAACTAAGTTCTCTAACCTGTTTGTTTGTTTATAAGGTTTTGAATCAAGAGGTATTGGATGATAGAGGGAAGTTTGAAGTTTCACTCTGAAAAAATGAAAGTTTTGAAAAGTCGAAGACAAGATATCTGAAGATGTTTGTCTTGCTCGAATTTCAAGAATCCGAAGGTTTTTGCGCGCTTGTGACAAAGAATATGATCCGAATCGCATTCATTTCCGGCTGAGAAGTCTCAAGCCTAGAAGAACTGCAAGCACTGTTAATACCAAGCCCGAAGACAGTAAGAAATCGTTGATCGTCAGGCCCCCGACCTGGACAAGCCAGTGGTTGGGGGGTGAAAACTGGCCGAACGTTTCAGAAAATGTTCAAGAACCATCGAAATCTTTTATAAGTAGGGAAGAGCGTAAGGTTGCTCCCAAGGTTTATAACCGATCATATTCTTTATCCGTTGGTTTGGTTAAACTTGGTATATTTCGTGGTGATTAGGTGTTTATGAAATAAATAAACGCATACACCTTCTCCTATCCGTTCCCTCCACCATCCCAAAACCTCTCCATATCCTTAAGGGTAATATCCTACTGTTTTCATTTTACATAAGCATAAGCACAGCCGCATTGAACAGCTAATAAACAGTGTTTTTTAATATAATGTATTAAAGTCTACAATTTCTCTTTAACAACGCTGCGTGAAAATTGAAAAGTCATCGGTTTTCGCGCCACGAAATTCGTATATTGATTTGTAACCGCGACGAATATTGAACGTTGACTTACGATACTATCGTTTTCTTTTTACATTTCAGTAATGTGTTTATGATGGACTATGTTAAATAAAACATATTTTTAATGAATTTGTAATACTTTGGAAAATAATTATGAGTATTGATAATTGAGAAAATGTCGATAAGATGTGTTGCAGCCCTCTTGAAACAAAAATGTTATATTCCGGAAACGTTTACTTATAGCAAACAAACTAGTAGAGTTTCAATGTTTTCCTTTAGTAGACCGATAGTTTAGACTCTAAGCAAGACGCTGAAACAAACCGCATCTAAATCGGTCAAGAAATAAAGGAGATATTCGTGTTTAAATATTTGTCTTTCATCGAGGCGTTATTTCCGGCCAGAGCAAATGCCGAAAATTGACACATACTAGATGGTGTTGAAAACAGTGAGTTTCCACTCTTCCTACATTCCCATAGTTCGTGGCTTAAGAGGATCGCTGTATGGCCAGAAGGAAACAAGCTTTAAATGTTGCTTCTGCGATATCTCCCATGAAAATAAACCTTATTACAAGTAATATACACCGCGTTTTGTGAAACGCTTTCATGAAAATCCGTAACCATTAGTATCCCACGATTTTGAAACGGACAAATAAGAAGGTTATGACATGGAACAGTTTGATATTGGCGGTTTGTTATTAAAGCTGTGTTTGGTAAACGTAATAATAGTAAGCTGCAATGCAGCAGCACAAAAAGAATCCTACGAAAGTCTGGTTGGAGGACGAGGTCTGTACAATGCCAGTGATAACTTGGTTATCCTAAACTCCACTAATTTTAAGTCAACTGTCTACGGGGACACGAAAGGATGGCTAGTTGAATTTTACAATAGCTGGTGCGGCTTTTGCTTCCGATTTGCACCCACGTGGAAGGCTTTCGCTACCGATGTTTATCGTAAGTGACGTGAATGTATTCTGTGTAAATAAAAATAAAGATAATATTTGCGTAAGAATTACAACACAGCTGCATTGACATACATGCTGTACAACATACTCTAACGTAATTTCACGGAACTATTCTTGTTATCGAATCTTTGAACGTTGTATATTTCTTTGTTGCTTCTAGCATGGAGAGACATTGTAGCAATTGCAGTGATAAATTGCGCAGAAGATGAGAATAATCCGATATGTAGAGAATATGAAATTATGCATTATCCGACGCTTAAGTATTTTTCTGTAAATGCACATCCGTCGTCGTTAGGTACAGTAGTTGAGAAGCATGATACCGTTGACAAGATTAGACATACGTTGATAGATCGGTTGGAAAAAGAGCAGCAGGAGGGACGCGGTTTGTCTTGGCCAAATATTACACCTTACAGGTATTCATCTGTGTTGAGCTACGTTCCGTTTGAGTCGTCTCAAAATTGCCTTTAAATAGAACCGATCCTTTTTAATTAAACGAATGTTGAATTTTGAACTATCTTACAGAAATTATGAAATCACAAATATTTGGAAGGCTGTACCCGAAACAGTCAAATATTTCTTCCTGATATTTGAAAATACCGATTCACATTTGGGGGCAGAGGTTGCGTTGGATCTGCACAAAATAACAGTATTACAAATAAGAAGAGTAACTTCCGACAATGAACTCTTATGTGATACCAATAAAGTTACCAAATTTCCTAGCTTAATAGTTCTCAGTCGTACCGAACCACAGAAATTTATTAATTTGCGGGTACCCACGAGAGAAAGTACTTCCAATACCATTAAAGAATATGTCATTTCCAAAGGAGAAAATATCAGCGAAGAAAGTCTTACAGAGGGCCATGTAAATGAGGAAGACAGTCATTTACCAAATACCGTCAACTCAAACCAATTACAGATATTCGAAGAGAGTAAAGATACAGAGACAACTGGAGATCATTTATATCAATTAGATTTGGAGAGTACCCTACGATATTCGATCAGTCACGAAATTCCATTGACCAAACTCATAAGAGGAGAAAAGATGGATGCTCTGAAGAAATACTTGAACACACTGACAGCTTATTTCCCTCTGAGACAAAACAGCTTTTTCTTAGGAATTATTCGCGATGTGATCCAAAGTAAAGATAGCATATCGGGCGAGGAGTTCAGCCAGCTGATAAAATCGGTAGAGGAAGAAATGTCCCCTATATATTCCGGGCCGCAGCAGTGGGTCAGATGTAAAGGAAGCGCCGATGGATATCGTGGATATCCTTGCGGTTTATGGACAATGTTTCACATGTTAACGGTGAATTTTGCCATTAAAAATAAAGAAAATTCGCAGCATAATGCCGCCGAAGTATTGCAAGCTATGCACGGATATATAAAGAGCTTCTTCGGATGTGCCGATTGCGCGGAACATTTTCTAGAAATGTCTGCTAAAAACAAGATATTCGAAGTATCCAGCTACAATGACAATATCTTATGGCTGTGGAGGGCTCATAACGAAGTGAATGCAAGACTGGCTGGCGACAATACGGAAGATCCACAGCATAAAAAGATGCAGTATCCATCGGTGGAATATTGCGCGTCCTGTAGATACGAGAATGGTAGTTGGAACGAGAAGGAAGTTTTGCGATATCTCGAACGAAAGTACAGCTATGCAGGAATAAATCATTACGGTTCGAACGTTGTGCATAAAGATAAGAGCGATGAGAAATTGAAAATAAGACAAGAAAGGCTTGCATTAAGTAAATATAACAGTGGTAAAAGAATTGGCTGGGACTTCACGATATTCGATATAAGCATATGTCTGGTATTATACATCGTTTCAGCTGGAATACTTACATTGGTCTGCATTAAATTTACAGTTAAAAAGACCTATAGAAAAAAGATTTACGTCAGTTTACTCCATAAAGTATAAATTTTATTTTGAATAATTGATTTTTACAAAATACGTTAACAATGGTACATTGTAGAAAAGTCAGCTAAAAGATCACACAAACGTACGGTGTTCTTCTTTTTTTTTCCGAAGTGTTGTGTAAATATCTTGTACATTTTTACGTAGAACGTTTTTATTTAATGACATTTTTTCCATGGAATTCATTGAATGAAAATAATTATTGTATTCTTAAGTGCATACATTAAGCGGAGTTCTTGTAATTATCATGTTTCTCAGGACATTGTATTTACATGTTTTTATACATTATTAACGTCTTCTTTAAACGAATGGTTGTGAAGCAAGGCTATGTTTATCAAAAACTTTATTTATTATATATTTAGATGTACTTTTCGCGTGAACATTTCTTTCTCCAGATAGTGCAATGTTATAACAAATTGTAAATTGCAAATTCCAAATTTCTACGGCCCCTTTATTACGAGACAGTATGGATTTTAATATTCATATTACGAATTACAAATGATCCAGACACCGGAAGATGTTTATATTTATGCAATGCAAACGTGACGATATTAACGTATGTACGATACAATGGGAGAATAATGTAATAGTGAATATTTAATTACAACGTATGAAATTAACAAATCAATTTCTCGTTGTTAGATAAATTTTAGTTCTAAGCTAATTCCATTAATGTATAATTATTTTTACTCCTCCGAATCATGTTTTATTACAGGCCATATATTTACGTGACTGTGACAATCCTCGGAAAAGTATTATTGAATTTCCATATGTAAATAGTATTACAGAATCAGCTATTTCCATTACCATTGCAAACACATATCCAGTGTAACCGTCGGACTCGTTTGAAAAGGTTTTTAAATGGAATTCAATGAATGATTAGATATTAATTGATGTATGGTTAAACCTGCAATTTTATAAATAAAATGATTATATGTTATAATTGTCATAAAAACGAAAATGGAATCTTTGTGTTCTTTAAAATCGTAACACCGTTTGAAACGTCGATCTGATAACATGCGCTATTTAAATGTACCTAATAAAGATCAACAAATAGTCAAAAACTTGACGAAATAGATTTATGAAGTATTTCATACATTGAGAACAAAAAGATGCAACAAGTCTTTCGAAACAAGACATTTCCGAAAGAGTACATTTTTCCCGAGTTTTATATCAGTGTCATTTACTCTTTGAATTCGTATAGTGCCACGAATTAGTTGTGTCCCATATTATACCGTTATGGGGTAAATGAGACTTAATATAAGGAAGTAACAACGCGAAATACCATTTTTCGCCCAATACTTCCTTCACATTCTGCCTCCAACCTAAACTGTACATGTAATTATTCTTATTACTTTCATTAGCCACTGTGCCGTCGAACACTAAACGGTAATGATAAATGCACAAAATGCCAGTGTACAGCATTCCGACTACAGTCACGATGTACAAAAGTAAATAAAACTGTTCCATGGAACCGTCGAATCCAAAAATGAATATAGCCAGAGGAAAGACCATCTTTATGATGGACATTGGGAATTCAAAGTGAATTCTACTCCATATAAAGAAGTTATTGTAATAAAATGCATAACTAGTCGCCAGAAATAAATATGAAAGAAACATGATGAAGTATCGATGATTGTAATGACCGATGCAGCATCCTGTAAAGATACAATGATGATCGCGTTTCAAGACACAGGTATCACAAATTGGACAGTGCCATGAACGTGGAGGTGCCAGAGTTTCGCACGAAGCGCACAATCTCCAGCCGGTCTTTGTGTTTGCTGCACTGACCGGCATAATGTCTCTTCTAGTGCTCGTATCGCAGAGCACCGTATATGTGAAGTTCCCAACTATGTTTAACATAATGAAGTTCCCAAAGAGGAAGTGTAAAACGTACGGCAATGTATGAGTATCGTACAATGCTGGCAGTACCACGTACAATTCAAACCAATACAATAATGGTACTATTGTCAATATAAAAACCATGGAGCAAATATCGCTCGCATTTCGAGGCCAAATATTTTTTCGGATGATCATGTTTAATATCTTCTTTCGTTTCTTCGAGAAACACGTGAATCTAATTGACACGCATGATGGTCCCTTTAAATGTGTAATCCACGATGCACGTTTCCTCAAGTTTGGGATATCTTAACCTAAAACCCGGCATTAAGGATTATTACATTTGTTATGTTTTTTTTTAAATGTTATTTCGAACTTTTCCGTTCGTATCTTTAAGTATATTGTATCGTACTTACCGATAATTTTGTTACATTTATTTTCTACGAATTTAACGTGTAAGGATCATTTGCGAATTTCACGTACGCGCGAAGTCCGATTCCCATTCAAACTTCCCATAGCATTTCTCAGTTTCGTAGTACGCTACCCGCACAACCTGTTTAACCAAGCTACATCATTCATTATAATTAAAAATACTGGTTTTATGCGATAAAAAAAAGGAATTCTATACTATGTATATATATTGCGACATTTGTATTAAGTTCGGAAAAAACATTGTGCTAGAATTCAAGTTGATGTAATATTTTCATCAATTACTGAATTATAATATTCAGAGAAAATATGGAATCCAGTGAAGAATTTCCCTTTCCATTCCCACCGTACGAAATACAGAAACAATTCATGAAAGAGTTGTATGGATGTTTAGAGAATGGGAAGTTGGGAATCTTTGAAAGTCCAACAGGTACCGGTAAGTCTATGTCCGTTATCTGTGGGGCCTTAAAGTGGCTTTTAGACTATGAGGAAGATCAGAAACGTCGACTGAACTCTGCTATCTCTGAGCTCGATGAAAAGATAAAGGGCTGTTCGAATAGCTCTGCCAATTGGTTTTACGTTCAAACTGAACAGATACATTTAAACACGGAGAAGCAAGCGCTTGAAACTCAATTACACAATATCGTAAAATATGAATCAAAGAGGAATGCATTGAAGGACATAGCTGACAAACAAAGTAAAGTACAAACTAAGTCGTATAATAGAACAAAAACAGATTACAATAAGAAAGGGAAAGATACGGATGAGAATAGTCAAGCAATGGAGAAGTTAGACATAGAGGAGAAGAATATTGAGGCAGACTTACTTCTAGATCAACTACAACAGTTAGATAATTCCGAGGACGAGGACGAAGAAGAAGAGCCTTACGAGGGTACTAAAATCTTCTTCTGTTCTAGAACTCACTCTCAATTGTCGCAATTTGTGGGAGAGCTGAAGAAAAGTCCTTATTTTAATAAAGTATCTGTGGTACCATTAGCATCTAGGTAAATTGTTAGGATGTATTCGTCAAAAAACTATTAATTCATTGAGGCATAAAATTGCACAAATTTCTCTATAATAGTATCCTTAAGAATTTTATTACATTCTCTTCAATACAATCGTATTAACTTTGTGTAAAATTTTAGGCAGAATTATTGTATTAATGCAAAGATAAAAAAGTTAAAAAATTTGAATCTCATCAATGAGAGCTGTCTGCAATTGCAAAGGAAGAAAACAACAGTGAAGGAAGAAAAAGATGTTAAGAGAAAGAAGACAACAGCCAGTTGTCCATTTATGCCAGGCAGTCAAGATGTATTAATAGGAGAAACATTGTCGGAAATTCAAGATGTTGAATCGATTGCACAGAAAGGAAAGGATTTCAAAACGTGCGCGTATTATGCGTCGAGAAAAGCCGTACCACACGGCCAATTGATACTGGTGCCATATAATTCTATATTACATAAATCGACCAGGATTAGTTCTGGAATAAATTTGAAAGGGAACGTATTAATAATCGATGAAGCTCATAATTTGCTAGATGCCATTGAAAGGATGCACAGCATCGTTATTACGGGCAGGAATTTGCTGCATTGTTATAATCAGCTTTCACAGTACCAGAAAAGGTATTTCTTGTAAAATATTTACAGAAAGTATTAGACAAATCTGCGCCAACTCGGAAACGGTGCCGCGCGATGGCTGAAGTTTCCGCGTTGGGTCCTAAGATGTTAACAATAGCATGGTCTTTCGTTTAATAAGTAATTAAAAATATGACTTTTAGGTTTCAAGCATTGTTTTTGGCCAAAACTGTCCTCAGTCTGAGTCAATTAAGCTTTTTCTTGAAGAAGCTTCTAACGATTTTCGGTGCTACCACAAAGTCAAATCCAAATGACGCAGTTGGCGAAGGGGCGGCTAGCAAATTATATAAAATAGAAGAATTTGAGCTAATGGCAGAAATAGAGACGATAAATATATTTGAATTGCTAGATTTCATTAAGAATTCTCGGCTAAGTCACAAACTACAAGGTTTCGTCGAACAGTACGGCAATAATTTGAAGATACATGAGCACAATGTTGCAAAGCCTTCCGGTGTAACGCAATTCTTGAATTCGATTAAAAATAAGGACACCGATTCCAAGCAGCCAGCTGCATCGACAGATACCATAAAAACTGAAGAGGAATCGAATAATCCGCTGCTAAGAATTGTAAGCTTTTTAGAATGTTTAAAAAGCAGATCCGAAGATGGACGCATATGCGTCACCCCAGGTCCGACAATTGGGCAAAGTATCATAAAGTTTCTTCTATTAAATCCAGCTGCACATTTTCACGATATTGGTATGCAACTGATCTTTCGATATTCACGTAATAAAAATCAGACGTTCGTTGCCATTTATGTAGTGTAATTAATATAAATTTGACGTATAATCGTAACAGTAAGGGACGCCAGAGCTGTCGTATTAGCCGGTGGAACAATGGCACCAATATCCGAATTTACAGAACAGTTGTTCGTAGCGGCAGGCGCTGAACATGAAAGAATCGTTACATTTTCATGCGATCATGTAGTTCCACAGGAAAATATAGTGTGCAACATTGTAACCCATGGTCCGGGTGGTACCGAATTAGAGTTTAACTTCCAGAATCGACAGAATACAAATCTGGTACGAGTATTAACGATTGTCATTGCGAAAAATCTATTAAATTCGCGATACCGGGTGGTCCTCATACTTCGATGTTACAGTTGGATGAATTAGGGAGAGCTCTGATAAACGTGTGCAACGTCGTGCCAGCTGGAATCGTAGTATTCTTGCCCTCTTATGATTTCGAGGCATTGATGTACAAGCATTTAGATAGATCTGGTGTCATAGCGAAAATTTCATTGAAAAAATATGTTTTTCGAGAGCCGAAGCTAGCATCTCAGGTATTATAGTGATTATAGTAATTAAAATTTGATATATGTTTAAGTCAACTTTACGTTGACCAACACTTTTATAGGTGAACGCGGTCCTGGAGGAATATGCATCGCATATAAAAAATCCAAAGGCTCCGCAAAATGGAGCGATACTATTCAACGTTGTAGGTCTGTATGCAAAAGATTAT
This sequence comes from Cerceris ruficornis, assembly GCA_963989415.1. NCBI lineage: Eukaryota > Metazoa > Arthropoda > Insecta > Hymenoptera > Crabronidae > Cerceris > Cerceris ruficornis. The sequence goes on along the minus strand of OZ022529.1, from coordinate 11,187,595 downwards.
ATCATTAGTAATTTTAATGATAAAAAGATATGTATATTTCGTAGGTGGTAAGTTGAGTGAAGGCTTAAATTTTTCGGACGATTTGGGAAGATGTGTCGTAGTTGTGGGAATGCCGTATCCTAATATTAAATCGGCCGAATTGCAAGAAAAAATGAAATACTTAAATGAAAACGTTGTACGTATAGTTATTTGCTTTTCTTTATTATTATTTTAATTCCATAAATCTTTTCTAATTCATTTACGTAGAAATCAGATGCTGGACGAAGCTTCTATGAAAATTCTTGCATGAAGGCAGTGAATCAGTGTATTGGACGAGCTATACGACACATTAATGATTATTCAACAGTTATATTACTCGATAAGCGCTTTTCCCATAAAACGAGAGCACTTCCGTCTTGGATTCAACGCACATTGGTAAATCATAATAATTTTGGTAGTATGATCGGCACCGTAGCCAAATTCTTCGCTAAAAAACGGAAATCTTCGGTTTAACATAAAAAATAATTAGTAAATGAAAGTCAAATATTACTTATACGAAATATCTAGAAAATTAATTTGTTTTATATAAAAGATTCGTTCATTATAAGAAATTGGATGGAAAGCATACTTTTATTTTTATAATAATTTGGAATTTGTGTGCCTCCGATATATGAATCCTTCGTAACTAATCGAATCGCAAATGTAATTTTCATCGCATATAATTCGAGAGCTGCACTCCAAATTTGTATGTAAGATCATGGGAGTAAATTTGACCAGGATATAAAATGGAGCATGGGAAATGCGACTGAAAAATTCATTTCGAAGTTGTATTCGATAATCTTCTTTTCCGCATATCTCTTCCGTATTGTTTTATATACACTTACATGGTTTATCGCATTTGGATAATTCTGCGGTTGAATACTGAAAGCACAGTATTTCTTATACCGTGCTCCTTGCTTCCCAGGAATGAATTCAACCGCTTTGTATTCGGGTTCATGTTTTTTCCATGGCTTTGTATATTCCAATTCTTCCCCTTCTTCTTCTTCTTCGTTATTCAAAGAATTGTTCTCTTTGATACTTTCATCTTCCTACAGCAGAATGATAACTCAAATTTACCTTCCCCAAGATTAATCATAAAGAACGAAAGTATCGGAAACTTCGTTACTTGTTCGAACCAGTCTGAACTACTTGATTCTAAATCGATCCAAGGTGGCAAACGGCCACCCGTGTAGAGCTGTACTCCCGGTTGATCAGAGTAGATTTCCATTGTACTGAATATCACATATATTCGTAAGAATAAACATATCGTGTAAAAAAGGAATTCTATAATTCCGAAATACAATACCGTCCACTTTTTTCGTGCCAAGCTTTCCCAACGAACAGACTACTAGTTTGCCAATTCTTCGTGACGCACAAGTTATGATCGTATCCTTCGCCAGGAGGAACCTACAGTTATTCCTTTCTAAATTGATCTCTACGATTAGCCTCTCGTCATTTAATCGTTTATACCTTTTCCATATACTCTCCTAGAACTCTTGGTATTCGAAAATCCATGATAGTTCCTCCAACACCACGTATCGCACCTGTTGTTACCGGATCCGTGTAGTCAGAGAATGTCCAGCGATCGCAATTCAATAATACTTTATGCTTCTTCAACTCTGCTTCTCCTGCATCCTGTTGATTTACATTTATTTGATCCAATGTCTCTCGTTAAATATACAAAGCTTACTTACATGACCGGCTAAGTTGAACATAGAACCATGTGATAAATTCACAATAGTAGGCTTGGAAGTTGTTGCTCTCATACATATCTCCAATTTATTGTCCGCCATTAGCTTGAATCTTACTGTAGCTAATACAGCGCCTGGATATCCTTCTTCGCCATCCTCGCTCAAATAACTCATAACTACCGAGCAACCAACGGTATAAGATTCCCATACTTGACGACCGAACCCGTTCAGCTTCGGAAACATAAAGTACTCTCCTGCAATCGTACAGGTTTAAGGGTATCATTAAATTCAACTTACACCTCCGTGCAAATGATGCCTCTTATTGTAATCGTTTTGTGTGAGCTGATGATCTCTGCCTCTAATAGTAATTTGCCCATTCTCGATACGATTTGCACATCTACCGAGTATGCATCCAAAAAATGGATTTAATATGGGATTCGTGTATCCTGCAATAATAGCTTATGCGAGACTGTCCTTGTAGAAGTTTCTATGTCACGATACCTGTCAAATTGTCAAAGCCAAGAACGATATCAGCGGGACGTCCGTATTTATCAGGACATTTTAAAGAGACTATCGTAGCACCCCAGGTGATGATAACGACTTCCATGCGATTAGCATTCGCTATAGTATATGATTTTACTATTTTTGGAGTCGATTTCCTATAAACCTGATCTCCAGAGTCGTCTATAATTATTTATAATTAATTTCAATTGAATATTTTCATATTTCCGATAAGTTTTAATAGATAAGGTACGTGAAAAACCATACCAGGCGAGATTTCTCCAAATACTCCTTCTGTAATTGTATTACCTTTACAGTCACAGCCATGAAAATCCATGCTAATTGCAGATTAATTGTTTTATTTACGTTGGATATTAATTACGATACAACAAATTTTTCTTCTCCCGTGAATACAAAGAAGATAAATAATTTTTATTTGGGGTACTCCTCTGTTTAAACAATAGAGAGTCGTTTGCACGGGAATGAATTAAAGATAAACATAATAGAGAAAAGATATTTCAACGTGATTACAGACGTTTGAGAGACGAGGGAAAGACTTTAGTCCTGTTTCTGCTGTTATTTGAAATGATTTATTAATAATAATAATAATGCATCACCTATAACTCGTGATGCTTTAATGTTACATTATAATAGTAATAATTATAATATATACTCCGATTACTATTTATAATTTATATAATATTTATAGAATAATGTACAATGCTTGGAAAAATACATGAATTTTTAGTGCAAATCAGACACCGCATCGAAACGTTTCCTGTTCAATTTTTCGTGTATGTCCCATTACATTTAAACCTGTTGAGTAAAAAATTCGAAGACAAATACGTAGTTATTGCATTTCGTTTTAAGAATCCGCTAGAATTTCCTCTTAATCATCAATGGAATATTTCTTTACTCTTGACATGTTTTGCTGCTGTTTTTCCTCCTCTCTCTCTCGTTTTTGTTACGTCTATGAATATAATATTCATGCAGTGTCCAATATCTCGTTTGGCAAACTATATTCGTATTTTTTTTTTCGGGAGAATCCTCTGACATTCCTACATTTTCTTACAATCGTCATCAGAGAGTTATATTACAGAAAAAGATTCCTTCCTTTTTTCCCCCCCGTTATCGTTTCCATACCGAAGCTTTGGGTTTTGCATTTCATTATCTTTTTTTTTTTTTCATTAAGGCGCACACCAAAGCAGTCACTTGTTACTTAAATACATGTGGAACACATTGCACTTAGCTTATTAGTAATACTCTTAAAGCTACGGAGTAATTTAAAATTTTAAATAAATCTGCCAAGGGGGTGGATTACGGATTTTTTGTATGGGTTGCAGTACATTCTACGTCCTCTAAGATCCTCGTATTTTTTTAGAAAAGAATACTGACGACAGACAGAGAGTTAGAGAAAAGAAAAATTAAAATTTCACACACAGATCTCGAATTATCGATGAACATGGAAAATAAAGTCATCGATGTTTAACGGCTTTCAAAATATATCTATCGGAGTAAGATTTCGGTTTGCGTAATTCAACGTGACAAGAATGAAATAATAAACTTAAATGATAGAGGAGATACCACGGTAAAACCTTTGTGTACAATAAAAAGACACTCGTTTTATAATTATCTTCTTGGTCGTGGGTATTATTATACAAATTACTAATTTGCAAGCGGCATGCAATTTCGGTGTAGGTTCCATGACAAATATTATTTACAATTCAATTTTACGCTTGAAGGAAATGCGCTCAGAATAACGGGACTTAAATTGCATACACATTCCTCTCCTTCCCTCGTCGTTTTAAATATAATGAACGTATAAATAATTAAAGTATCGATATTATTATATTTAGAATGGAAAACTATGAAGTGTTAGCTGTCACTATTGCAAAAACGAATAGGAATTTCATTCTACGAGAATTCATTTCAGAATTATGCGAAATTCATTAAACGGGTAATGATACTTTTACACAGTCATTCTGAACACAATTTCCCCGTACAATTTTTTCGTTTAGTCCATGAGATATATCATCTAATGATCTTTAATGAAATACAAAACTGCATTTGTTTCCTTTTATTCCTTCTTACTTTAAGCTAAAGAAGTTATAATATATAAAAAATAAATATAGCTTAGACTAGCACTGTTGGCGAACAATCGCCATTACACAATCGATACGTTTGACAGCTGCCGAATATTATATTTCCTCTTTTTTTTTTCTTCCCCCTTTTACAATTAAATTATTGTTACTATCAACAATTATTGATATTAGCATTCTAAGACTTCATTAAACATTTCTCAATTACCTTGGAAGCATTTTCAATTTTTTGTGTCACTTAACATATTAAGTACATGATACTAGCACCGCAGAATATCTTTGTACAGCATAGAAAGGCATACCCATGAAACATTGTTTTATAGAATTCTAATAAACACCGTTAAGAGTCTCAGTCAACCAATTCGTCGTTATTATTACAAGATTAAAGTTTTTGGAAAAGTATGAGTACAAACGAGATGAAGTATCAATTGTCGTTAGAATGTATAATAATAGATCGTTATGCAAAGTGCTGATTTTTAATGGGTTCACATTTCATGCTTGAGAAAGATTTTTTTAAATGCATCTTCAACACTTTCGGAGACCTACATCAAGAAGGATTTTATCGGTGGAACGAAACGATCGTTTTCCCTTAAAGAATCAAAATTCCGGTATGTCTCAACGACGAGAACTAAAATCAGTTGAACATCGAGAAGAATCGTTTTACAAGTACTTTACAATTATTTCGTGGATCTAGAAACAATGGTTTTTTCGTGTTTCCTAATCGTGAAAAATATTTGGAACCACCAAAAAAATTCTTCTTAAAAATTAAAACCTTTTCGCATCCTTTAACGCTACTGTATTTTATGTACATTGCGGCATATCCTACAATACTGATTATCATTCAGGGAACCGTTGAAAGAAAAAAAAAAACTTGTAGCTTTTGAGACAAAAACTTTTCGAGTTCGTTACACTTAACACTCTACGTGAGGTCGAAGAAATAAATGAATTATTTTGATTTCGATAAAAACACGTCGCAGAACATGCGCAACATGTAAATAAGTTTTGATTGGCTTGTAAGTTTAATCTAAATCATAATGTTAGTCGTTAATCATTATTGTACCAATAAATTAAAGATACGTGGAAAAGTCCAATTCATTTTCATTCTTTCAATAATCGTGAATTACTATCGGGATACCAGGTATCGTAAATGAGTCCTACGAGCGAATCTCCTCCGTCCCTTTCTCTCTTTCCTTTCTCAAATAAAAAGGAAAGAAAGAAAAAGATACATGTCTTCGGATACCTAGTATCTTGACTGTACGTTCATAATTGAAGTGAGCATAAAAAAGTGTCTGGCAATAATCACGGAATTTTCAAAAATTCCATAACACATCCCAGGCACGTTCTTATGCCGTATATAAATTACGTAAAGGAATGTATAATCGTTACAGTGTTAAAGAAATAATAACTATTCAAAATGTATACTTATATGTACAATAGGTGATTATGTATATGGAGTGTTTTCCTTCTTCTTCTAAAACAATTTGTAAACGTATCACGCCTTACGCTGCTACATATTCCTCGTAGATATACCGAATACGAATAAACGCTTTTTTTCTACAGGTACGCCAACCAGTCAAATGCATACACGTTTCTCGTTCTTTTTATATATATATAAAAAGAGGTGCTAATTGCTGATAGATCACGAATACATTTAAAATTCCTACTGTACAAATTTCTCACACGTGTAACTAGTGCCACAGAAAACTTTGTAAGCACGTGTATACAGAGTGTTGCCGCTAAAGTAACGAACGATTTTTCTCCCATTCGCAGTCATCTAATAAAAAAATGTTTGGAATATGAGTTGGTATAAAGTATACGATAGATATCTGTAAAAAAACATTGTCAGAAGCAGTTTGTTTTCACGGGAAAATCAAGCATGGCGGGCTCACCTTGGGTTCCACAAACAGAAATAGAAATTTTGTTTGCCGCATTGTAGAGGACATCGAGACGAATTCGAAACAGGTATTGCATGATATTTTTACTAACGTATTATACAATTTTCGACAGTTTTCTTCAAATTGTAGGTAACTGCGTCGTTACAAGATTCAACCGGCATCGTCGTTCGTTTGTTTATCTCCTAAACCGTTAAGGTCGCTGCAGAAAAGAGGGCAGTGAAGTCGTAGCAACGAGAAACGAAATATTTCACATTTCCACTGCTGTAAATCAAGTAATATGCTAATAATAATATCATCTAATATCTTATTTGAATTCGTCTCGATGTCCTCTACGATATGGTAACAAAGAGCATATGTGTTTCTACTTGTAAGACCCAAGGTGACCCTGATATCGCCCTGGAAACTGTTTTTGAATTTTTTTTGCAGATACTACTTCACAGATTATACTCTGTAACTTTTCTCGGTTAGACGACTGCAAATTGATGAAAAATCGCGAATTGCGTTAGAGGCAACATCCTGTACATCGTTTATATGGTTTCCTCTTTCTTTTAATGCTCGTTGGAAAGTTAAATTAATTCAACGTATGAAATGAAAAACAAAGAGAAGAAAATGAAGTACGACGGCTTTACGGCGAATGTAAGAATACACGTTTAACATGACATTATTCATACGCACATGTGGATGTTTCGTTATGCATACAAAAGAAAATTATACAAGCAGGAAAACATTGGGATTCTAGAAAAACTTACTACCGACCTATGATTTGCAATATAAATCTCGTCTATGTTTTTACGCGTACGCACGTGTATTGTCGTAAAGTAATGATAAGAAAATTATGAATGATATTGTAAGGCAATCGTCGATGTTTTCCTGATTGTACAACTAAAATTCGATGGTGGTATGCGACGTTCAGCTTAAGCATCAACAAACGTGCCCTAAAGCACTAATCTTAGAAGGTAAAAAAAAAAAGATTTCGGTGGAATGTATGTAAATCGTCAATGTGGACATCACTAACGAATGTGAGCAGATTGTTGTAAAATTAAAGGAACGATGAACATTCGTTTGTTCTTTTATCTAAGTGGCATTGGATCGTGTAGGTGAACATCTCGAATTAACAATTATTCCGGCGATTATGAAAATGGTTTAAGTTTGTAATTTCTATGGTTCTACATCCGTCTGATATGTCCTGGGCGAAATGGTCATAGCAGTTGAAGTGGAAAGAGTACAAAAGAAAAGTTAGAAATTGGAAAACTTGAACTTATCCCTTATGTTTCGATTGAATTAAACCGTTTTATGAAGTTAACCCATTCGCATGGTTAATAGTTATTCCATGGCACAGAGCTAGATACGAAACGATATTCCAAAGGTCTGGAAAGAAAGATTAAACGACTTAAACCACTGTCATAATTGCCAGAACAAAATTCTCAACTGTCGGTGATTAGTTAACGTTTTCGATCAACTTCAACGGATCTATGTAACGTGAATACATGTCTATAATCTGATGTGTGCCGTCTTTGCAAGAGCAGCTAATAGAAATGTTTCGAGTGCTCGATAATAAAGACAATATTTACATGTTTCAATGCCGACGGTTGATGCATACGTGGAATGTATGAATAAACTAATAAGGATTATATGGTACACCTTCGAATAACATTGCGTAACTTTGAATACACGTTTTCAGAAGAACGATATATCTCTACACTCGTACTATTTTCTTCACAGAACACACGCGAGACGTTGCTACTAACATTATCAAATTAAATACAGTCTGATCAGGTATAGGAGTCTCGTCAAGAAGGATGTCCCAACAAATATTACAATATACGGAATGTTTTTAAGTTCTTAGTGTACACGATGGCCTGCATTTAACACATGAAAAAACGTTCTGCAGGAGGCAGTGCTTCGACAACATGCATGCGCGGTATATTACCCGAAAGTATTCAATGATTCGTTAATTAATCCCGCCGCGTCGGATGTTCCACGATTCGTTATTGATTTCTATTAAACGTTACTTTCAAGATTTTACCAAAATCGCCGTATTATAGCCGATACTTTGTTCTTCGTTAATTTAAATAAGCCAGTGCTATGATAAGAATTCCCTCTCTAATTCAGAGATACTCGGTTTCCTATTTCTGTTCAGTCGTCTGTTAGCCTGCAATGGTACAGTGGCGTCCTGATTTTGACCGTGCACTGGAATATCCAATAATGTTTCTCTATGATCACGGGATACACCATCACGGTCAAAGGTCACCGGTGAAAATCGTACCCTACTTATCGAGATCTGACTGTCCTTCGCGGACACGTAACTCGAATCCTCCGATGTCAATGAATCCGGCGGCGTTGGATTCGTCGGTGTACCAGAACCGGAATTATTCTTACTGACACTTTTATTCGGCGAATTGTACGAGTAATTGGATCGTTTCAAGCTCGATCTGAGTCTGCTCACTACCTCCAAGTTACTTGGCCTCTCGCCCGAATTCGAATTCGAATCGTGGGAATTCTGACGCGTGAGTAATTGGGAGCCGTACTCGTGATTAAGCATACTAGAATTATAAGTTCCTACGTTCGGTATGATGTTCGAAGATCGTTGATAATAATGACCGGGCGAATATAAGGAATAATCGTCCTCGTCCTCTAATCGAAACGTTGGATTGATGTTACTCTGACTCGACGTACTCGCGTTCGAGACGTTTGATGACGTGCGATGATGAGTGTACGAGGGAAGTCTTGAAACGGGCCGTGCTGGACTATTTATACTGCTCGGATTATCATAAGCATGTGGAAATTCAGGGCACTCGAGCATTCTATCGCTGAAGGATCGATAAATGTATATAAAACGACTATCTCTATTATGTCAATATTTCACTACGTACTGCTATGATACTTACTGATAATCCGTAGGTACGAAATACGCGGGATCGGCTGGTCTGTAATATTCTGGCGGTACAACGGTATAAACTGGAGGCCCGTAATCCGGAAATGGGGCAACATTGCCCATGTAAATCGTCGGTACTCTTTCCATACGATCGACTCTTCCGGTGTCGTGGGAATATGCGTCTTCGTTGCTAGTGCTGCTGCTTTTCCTTCGTGGACTCGGTGTCGGTGCATTGGAGCCTGTACTACTGGCATAATGCTGCGGAGAATCCGTAAATCTTAAAGGTTTATCGGGCATTACGTTAGATGGAAGACCGGGCGCTATTCCACCCATGTTACTCAAGAATGGTCTGGAATAAGAAGATTTTATTTCATTCAGGAACGTGTACGTGAAGCATGGGAGCATCAAATATGATATTCAACACTTTGCGTTCTAATATAGCTATCAGTATTAATTCTATTTATCGATACGACCGATGCTGCCTAGATTGAGACAGCACAGGGTTGTCAGTGGACCGCAAGGTGTTGAATCATCATATAATACAGCTTTAAGTACCTATAATGTCGTGCTGGTCCGTGATACGTGTTATGAGGATATCCACTACTCGAGCTAAATTCGTAATCAGGCCCAAGATAACCAGAATTACGATTCGATCCAGTGTCCGCTTGAAACCACCATCTCGGAGGTTCATCCTCACATTCGCCAAGCCTTGGATGCAGCCTCGGATGAATCGGGGATATGTTTGACATTCTTACATCGTAGCCGGTCGCTACCCCAGCTAACATTGCTGCGATATTGTACAAGACCAGTTCTATTATGCTTAACTTTGGTTTCTTTATTTCTCCGTTATAAAGCGTAGGCATTGGAACAGGCATCGGCATAATGTAAGGACCAGTTAATCCAGGCTTCAGTGGATAATCCGGTGTTACCCAGTCGGTCGATAGATCAGGCGGTAATGCTGTATAATCTATAAAAATAATCAGATTTCTGCAATAATAATGGTGACATTGTCGAAAGGTACGGTGGAAGCTTATTATATACTGTGAACGGTGTTACGTCTTGTTTTTTTTTAGAGGTAGAGACAGTTAAGTAAATTGGAAGTAGATATTAAAATTGTAACGTTTCGTTACTCTTTAATGATAAACTTGCTGTATAACTATTATGATTATTTACTTCTTACCTTTATAGTAAATAATATTAAGCATTCTATGAGATTTATAGGCTCGTAGGTTTGTTAACTTAAGTTTACGGTAATACAAACGTATTGCCACTCTCGCAACATGGTTCACTTGTTATTACAGTACTTACAGTTACTTGTGTGTATAAGCACAACGTTTCACGTGCATAATATTAAAACATTGCATGCTGCATCCTCATTTCATCAACCTTTTACATCTCTAATCATACAAAAGCCGATGACTCGTTTTCTTTTTGTCTAGGTATAGTTACGAGACGAGAATAGACCCCAGGATTTTAAAAATCGACCAAGTTCATCGAACCATGGAGATGTTTAAATCTCCGAATATCATTAATAGCATGCTTGGCCGATTTTCAAAAATAAAGCAAAGTGTACAGTGAGAAAGAAAAAGGAGAAGTATCTACTAAATACTAATAGCATCGTGCTTCCATGAAAGTACTCGACTTTGAAGTAGATAGTTCTAGAAAGATAGTAAATACAGTAATCTAATTCCACAGAATTTTTGCTTCGATACTCGAAAATTTTGTTTCTGTTCTTCTTTCTTTTCATCCATTCGTCCGAAGCATTCCAGAAGACAGACTGTGCTTCGTACTTTCCGCTTGTGTCGGAAGAGAATAAAGACAAACAAGAACGAAACGAAAGTAATATTTACTTATCAAACGAGCTGGAAAACTTTGGGGCAAAAAAAGGGGCCAAACCCAATCGGAGTTAACAGTTAGGATTCTACTGGAAGCATGCAAGGATTCTTTTACGCTCGGTTATTGGCAAACGACTGACGTCCAGAAATTTCCGATACGATTACGATAAACAAGAACAGCAGATCCGATATTATCGCAATTGTCATCCGACTCTGCTCTTCGGTTAATGAAATAATTCAATGCAACATGTACAAGAATAATCAACAGTTAACTCACATACATGCATGATAGATATCTACATTGAAAATCGTAACATCGCGTATGTTTGAATTAGAAAAGAAAAAAACAAAAACCACAAGCCGAGCGTAAAACTTTTGAAAAACGAAAAAACAAAATTCAATGTGTCCAACTGAAAAGGTTTTATTGAAAAAATTTCTATTTCTAAATACAAGTGTGCGCGTGGCTTCGTGTGTCGTATGTGATGTGTGCAAAAAATTATCTGTATCTAAAAGAATTTCGGGGGATAATTCCTATGGTATTACAGAAACGGATCGCTGTTAAGTTGTGCTAGAAATTGACAAAAATCCAAGATTAATCTAGATGCATGTTTTAGCGAAGGCAATGAAGAGAGAGAAAAAAAAGGTAGCACAACTAATTTCGCAACGAAATGACAATTCGTAGTAATAATCCGCGTCTTAAATCGCGAGCTGATCTTAAGCCTTGAAATTACGACTATGAAGAAAAAAAAAACACACCTCAATTATAACGCTCCGGCATAAAAAAGATGTATAATTAAGATCAAACTTGCTTGTAATGGCAGAAGCATAATGACTCCTTTTCTTTCACGTAGTAGTGGGCTGTTAGCTCTGCTTGTTAGAATGTTACTCCAAATAATATCAGAAAAAAAAGAACCAACACCAGAAAGACTGCATTTACATTTTATGTGTACTCGTTAAGTTACAGTTTGAAATAATGAGGTTCTTATCGATTTAAATTAGGATAAATAATTTGTAGATCATCGCTACCCTTTATTACGTAACGTAGTACCCTTTATTAAGATATTAATAGTATCATATTAATGATATTAATAAAGGGGATACCCTTTATTAAAGTATTACTTTAAGATAATATGATATACGTAATGTAATTTGATAGACAGTTTTTATCTTTTTCAATTTCCTTTTTTCCTCTTTTCTCTCTTTTTCTTTTTTTCGTCACATAATCGATCTGCACAAGTATCACCTTTTAATCGAGCGAATCATGAAACTCTCCGTATCCCCAAAAACGAATATAAAATCATTCCTCTACGAGAATACATACTGATATGTATAATTCTGAGTCGTACGAATAAAATAATTCTAATGTATAGTCGCAACGAGAAGAGGGGATATACTTGGGCTAAAGTTCGTCTACGCCGGCTCTTACATTCACAAATCATTAAAACACGTATCTTAGCGTACTTGCTCCTAGATAATCCATAAAACAATACAGGAAACATTACTGGATGGTGTACAACATGCATTCCTACGTGATCAACTCTAAGCAACATCTACCTAAAATAGGGCTTAGCAAAAAGAAGGAAAAAAAAACAAAAAAAAAAAACACAGAACCAAGTTCAAATATAAAGTATAAAAAGACATTGTCCACTTGAGATCTTTACTTCACTACGATGCATAAAGGTAAAAAGGTATCATTTCTCTAAAGTAACTGCAACTGGGAGGAGAAACGAGACGGGTGGAGGGATGGATGGAGGTCATTTACAAAACGTGAAAATACATTTTGCGCGGCAGCGTTAAAAAGACTTACGAGTGGGATAGATGCTTTCCTCAGAAAGGCCTGCGGTAGAGAAAATATATGATTGTTACTAAAAAAGAAAGAAAAAAAAAAGAAAGAAAAATCATATATAAAGATGAAGTGGAGAAGAGAAGGATTACGAGATAACGTCCACGAGTTATCCACTCTAATCGGCGCGTCTCATTTCTACCATTACAATTCGGATCTTCGGTTTTCATGCACGATCACTTCTCGTTCTTTCTCGACTTCTCCATGGAGAGAGTTTTCGACGATACGTGATCGATTGTATTCACGTCTTCGGAACTTTTGTGAAAGGGAACGCTCCTAAGCGATCTGGTCGAAGTTATCTTCGGGCCGTATGGAACTTGGGAATTCTGATGTTCGGTGTCCTGAACGTAATTGGACGTATGGACAATCGAATCGACACTATCGGCATGATCGTCATCGTAATTGCATAGGTACTCGTTACTTTTAGATTTCTGTGTCAACGATGAATTCGAATCGAAGCTATGGTCTAATTGCTGATTACGTTGCCTCGCAGTAGCCGTTTCCGGCGTGCTGCAAACGCAATCGAAAGACGTGGGGGATCTCTTGTACTTTGTCTCGTGAAATAATCCTAAGGAATTCTTCGAGATCGAACTGTCGTTCGAATGTTCCGAGTCGAAATTACAAAGTTCCGAGGTCTCGAGTTCTAAGCTCTCGAAGTCAATTCCCTCTCGTGAATTAGCAGTTAAGAATTTCGGCATCGAGCTACTCTGATCGGAATCACGTCGATTGAATTGCGGTATCGATATCATGTTATCCAAAACGCTGTACTCGACTTTAACGGCGGTGATCTTTTCGTCAAGGGCATCACGGCTACCCCAGGCCTTCATTTTATTGAACACTCTCAAGGGACTCTTGGAAATTCTCGACTTATGCTGAGACTTTTTCCCAACCGAATTCTCAGGGCTCGACTCTAAACCGTCCGCGTCGTTGATCTTAATAGTTACAGAGTTCTTCCCTTCGACGCTGCGAGGTGAATTCAGAGAGCTCTTCCTCGATCCGGAAGGCGAACGAAAGAAATCCGCTAAGGAAGCTAATCTCGACTCCGAGCTATCTCTTCTCTTCGACTCTTTCGATTTACTACGATCGCGCTTTTTACTTTTAACACGTTTCGCCGTACCGGCGAACGTGGACGCTACGTTCTGGACGAAATTCGAAGAGTACGATTGTTCCCATTCACCACCTGGCTGATACTTTTGGCACTTCGGCGGCGTGATTCTCGTCGTAGATTTACCAACCGTCCTCGAATAATTGTCCGTAATCACCGAATGCTCGTCCGAGAAGTGAGCTTTAAGATTATTGTTCGACGATTTATTATGTAACACAACGGACTCGTAAATATCGTTGTCCAATATTATAAAATCCTCCCCGATATTGCAGGGCGGGCAGTTCGTGCCCTGCATTACGTTATGAGAATTCTCTGGAATGTCGTTATAGCTATATCCTGGCTGATTGTCTATCAAATTATTTGCTGAGGAGTACAACTTTCTGGAGGAGGGGTTACCTATTTCTTGAAGAAGCGGGGACCGATGTGCGCTTGCCAACAGGGCGGTACGCAGAGGTGTCTTTTCGAGATCTGGAGCGGAACGAGACCATCGTTTCCCACCAGGAGACGCAGGATTTGGCGGCTGGGTAATAATAGCCCCGCGCTCGCGTTGATGAAGCGTAGATGGTCCCCATGTCTTACCCTTTACTCCATCTGCTGGTACTAAAGGAGGAAGACAAAAAAACAAAACGCTACTCACTACGATACTAGGCCTCTTCCTCCCTATCTTGTTACACTTTAAGCTGTTTACTTGTTACTTGAAGTTCGTATGGCTAATATTATCACTGTGCAGTTACAAAACGAATTATGTCGTACGATTCATTGTAAGCGATCACTTTTCACACATGTTTAAAAAAAAAGAAAAAAAAACAAGAAAAAAATACAGAGACAACTGAACACAACAGAGTCACGAATGTGTAGAGATGAATCTGTATAAATCTTCAAATATATGTATATATATATATATAAAGATCTTCTATCGTTCACACCATGCTACTTATAGTGAATATTTGAATACAACGTGTCTACTAAGCACAAACAATGTAAAATTCGAATTCGTTGAACGTAATAGATGATATTTCATTGCAAAAACCATTCATATTGAACAATACATAATCGTGATCGTAAACTACGGAAAGTAGAGTTTTGTTTTTGTTTGTTTACTCAATCGTAATCACTCACATGCTATCGCTCGCAGTCTTGGAATGCTAGGCGAACCCGGCGGGCTGTTGGGTCTCGATGGATTCCTTACTTTTCCACGATCCAGTGCCGTATGCTGAACAGTTATCGTATGACGGAAATCTGGATAACAGAGTTTCCACGAATACAATAATTAGTATCGTAAATATTTGCTCCGTTGAGAAAGCGATATCGCAATAGAACGTGGAATTTCTTACCGGATGGAGCACTAATATTACTTCCTGGCTCTTTTTTGTTTAACTTTAATCTAGACTTCTTGAACTTTCCGCGCCTCTTATTCGGCGTAGGAGTATTTTGTTGCTGAATTATCATAACAGTGAGTTCGCGTTCTAATAAATCTATTTCTCGAGCAGCTAATTCTTGCTCACGTTGCCTCAAGTTCTCTTCGTGCTGTCGTTGCTGAACTTGCGCCTTCGTCAATTCTTCCTCTCTGCAGCGCAATTCCTGATAATCATAGAGCATGAAAGAGTTACTGGAAAAGTCATTGATACAGGACAATAAGAAGTATCGATCGGATGACGGTTAAATTACTGTGGATGTAATAAAACCGTATTATCGATTTAACGGAGCAATGCACAAGTAATTTGTGAGCTTCAACTACAATTATGTAATACCTTACCTCTTCTAAGGAGCGGCATGCCTTTTGTATAGCATTTGAAAGAACAATTTCATGTATTATTCAAATCCACAACTTTCATATATATACAGATGTGTTAATAGTGAAATTTCATCGGTAAACGAATCGACTTTATCCCTTGGTCAAATTCAACATTCATACCTTTTCCTTCATGCGCAATCCATGAAGAACTTGTTCAATTTCGAGCCTCCAGTCTTCTTGCATCGTGTGAAACGATTCGTGTGGAGTTGCCGCGAATGCACTACGAACTTCATCTAGAGCTACTAAAATCTCAGCAAATCCAGGTCTCGCGTGGCTGTCCGACGCCCAGCAAGCTAGATAATTTCGTATTATTTCGACAAGTTTTATGTGAATTTGAAAATTACATAGACACAACGAGAAAAAAGCGAAGTAATTTTTAAGATGCAATAACGTACCTTCCATCAAGTACCTCCAGGGTTGGGGACAGGTCGATGGAATAGGTAATGTAAGTTTATTTACCGCAACACCGTATGCTACCGCCAGAGCGTCTATACCTTTGTAAGGCGTTTCACCAGTTAGAAGTTCCCATAAGAGTACGCCGTAACTGTAAATAAGTATTGAGAATTCATGGATAAAGGACGAAGGATATCTCGATTCGATAAAAGCAATTATTATTACAATTATAGTGACATAGGAGGCACCTAGAACTGACCTCCAAACATCACTGGCTTTACTGAAAGTACTCTTTTTAATAACCTCTGGTGCCATCCAAGCATACGTGCCCGCCGCTGACATACGTGTCGTTTTATAAACTTCTCTCGCTAATCCGAAGTCGGTTATCTTCAGTGTTTTATATTGCAGATCGTCATTTTCTATAGGTTCGCTTAACAGCACTATCGATAGTAAAGACAGTGTATACATATGGAATTTATTTCTTAAACGTAGACTTACTTTATTATAGGAACTTACCATTAGAGCTTTTTAGGTCCCTGTGAATAAGACTTATAGGAGCTTTATTGTGAAGGTAATCCATGCCACGAGCAATTTGTATCGCCCAATCGACAAGTACATCCGGCCTAATCTTTCTACCGCTAAGAACCCTGTTCAGGCTACCACCTCGTGCGTATTCCATTACGAGACACATATTTGGCATTTTTAAACAAACTCCCTCTAACTGCACGATATTCTCGTGCTTCAATAACCAAAATAACTTTGCCTCTTGCCGAACATTTTCCAATGTTACGCTTGGTTCTTCGTCGGGATCCTGGCGAGCTGCTTTCACAGCTACTTCGTGCTTCTGCCAGAATCCTCTGTAATATTATTTAAGTATATGGCATCGAACGTTAGTATATCTCACGCGCAACCAAATTTAATTGCGTACCTGTAAACTTTCCCGAATCCACCGACCCCTATTACTTCTTCTAATTGTAACTCTTCAAAGTCTATTTCTACTGGTTGAACTTTATCGATCACCGACGAAACTCGATCGATACTTTCTGCCTCCGCAACAAAATTTGCTGGAAATATACCAACTTTTCCATGAATTTTTCCAGTCCACCATCCCTCGTCACCAGAGATTTTTGAATCCTTAGATAAGACCTGGGAACAAAAGACGGGAATTTACTTTTCTGTTCTGATATTCGATGTTTGTAAGCACCTACGAAAGATGGAATACCTCGACGGTTTCGCCTCTTTGCAGGGATAATTCATCCTCGCCCTGGGCAACGTAATCGAACAATGCCGTGAAAATTGTCGAACTGTTGTCCTGTCTTGACTGAGACGAAGAGTGCGTACCATGAGATGGACTAGTTTGTTGAGAAACAGTTCGTGCTGTACCGCCGCTATGCGTATCAGAAACACTGCTATCAGACATATTGTTGCTAGATGTACGTCCATACAAGTATGCGTAACTGCAAAGGAAATATATAACGATTTATATTTTACATTATCATGAAATTCATGACGGTATTAAATACGCGAATAACGGTATTTCACACCTGGTGGAATGATTGTTCGTTCTACTACTATGTTGATAACGCGGAGATGAATTTGCTGTATTAGGGCTATGGGGATTTGAGGAGCCATTCTCTGGATAAAGTAGAAACCGCTCGCTCCGATGACGAGCATCCGGTTGTCCGTGGTCCATCAAGGTAGACAAGCCTCTCGCCGATAGCCCGGCCGGCGGCATATGGCCTAACACTCCCTGTATTCTTTCTTTTTTCGGAAATCACCCTCCGCTTTTCCTGTTGTCTTTGCGCGTTTTATTACTTTGATTATAATAAGCGACATGTAGCGTCGACAGAGATTACCAAAGGTCTCTCTTAAAGGTAGCTGTACAAAATCCCCTAAGTATCATCGACAGTCTTAAATTCACCTTCCCTGACTTTTCAACACTGTACGTACGTGTCCACAAATGTCATGAGTTTTGCACATATTTTTTTTTCTAATCATAAGCTACACAAGTACATACAGTTCTTTAAGATCGCCGTATTTACATGATATTTTCATCGGCAATTTAAATGTATGCACACGTTTCACGAGGAAAAAAAAGTGGGGTGAGAGGATGGTGATCGCCACCACTACCACCCCGTACATAAAAACACTTTAACGGTGACCGGCATTTTGATTCGCGAGTCCGATAACAACGCGTCAAAATTTCGTAATTTCCCGCAGAGAATCGTGCTCCCGCCTGTGGCCGAATTAAATGAAATTTCAAGAGAGCGTAAAGTTGCCCGATATGCCGTAAAACCACTCTCGAGTCTCGCGTCAGGGTGTGTATACCCACAAGCCACTGTTGACGAGGCCGATTCTTCTTATTGAATCGGCACTAGGAGCAATGTACACGGGTCATGCAGGGTTTAAAGCGACGTGTTCGCCTCCCCGAGGACACGACGCTCCGCGTCAGCCCGGAAAACGCACGATGATTCCACATTTAATGATAGAAAACGGAGCAGCACTCATAGCAATAACCTAACGGACGCCATGTTTCGTTTGACGGCCCCACCGTTGACGTGATATATTGGACCGCGATTCATGGGGAGGACATTTGAAAGGCCGCTCATGCTGGTCAAACTGAACAAGACCCGTGTACAATGAAGCGATTAAATTATTCGGAACGGAGAACATCGGTTTTAATTATCGTTGAACAATTTAATATCGTAGTATGACGAAACGTATGAATATATGAAACATGTATATTGCTCTCCGAGGGTTACGGCTCTTTAATGAAAGTATTTAAACGATAACGATACCTTGAATCGTTGTCGAGGGAAATTGTCGAACGACTGGCCGTATATAGAATCATATGGTTTATGTCCAGAATCATCTGAGAAGTGAAGATGGCTACGAAGCTAGTGAGTCGTGTGCGCCAAATCCATTGATTAATAAGGCCGAGATGAAATGTGTCATTTTATTGCTTGCCATGTGTTTTTCCCAATAGAGAAGACTGACCATGCATAGGTCGTCGTGTAGAAAATGATGGGAAGATGGTGAGGTTTTTTGCCACTGTCATGGGTTCTCAAACGCTGGACATTTTGAGACAAGGCGTCTGGGCGAGCCTGACAGGAGGCTGGTTTTACGATCCGCATCTCGACCTTTTTTCAAATACATTTCACCTTTATATCTGGCTTTTCCTGCTCTGCCTGCCATTCATTCTATATCTTGTGAGTAGAATCGCGTACTCGTACGTTTTATTCAAACAATCGTTTACATTAGGTGAATGATGCTTGTATAAATTGTATATGTTTATAAGAAATGCAGTAAAGTGTATTTTACATGCTACGTACTTTGAACTTCGTTATTCGTTATCTTCGTATTCTCACGGACAGTCGATTATTTTTATAATCACGAAACTGCTGACTCGTTCTACGTTCTCGTTATAAATTGTATTACCTAACGTCTGAAAAAGACTTCTCTGTTTTTTTTCTTTTCCATATAGTTTTTTCCACCAACGTTCTATGTCTGGGTGGCTTACTGTTCATCGATCGGCGCACTTTTTGGAACGATAAAGTGCGTCAATCATGCGCTCCATTGTGTGTATGATACGACCGAATGTTTAGAAGAACCAAATCAAACCGTTAGTCAGCAGAGGTCTGAAAGCGACAAGAGACGCACAGCTCATGGCAAATGCAAAGAACAATCACAGGATCAAGTAGATCATGGAATAGAACTGCAAGTTCTAAACGGTATAATGGATTCATATAAATTCATTGTGTTACATAATGGCCATATTTATATTAATATAAATATAACAAAGCCTTGTACATTGTTTCGTTTATCAAAAAGATTTCGGTCTCTTAGAAGACGCGATATTCTTAAATTACAAGATCCGGCCTGACACGGACAATTTCTTTTTGCACTTGTTAACGAAACATCGTTTTCGTGTTTCAGGTAAAACAGACACTCCACCTGTAGAATGCTCATCACGCAACTCATTTATCGAACCAAATGTACAGAATGCAGATGCGGATAGTATAACGTCCGAATATAATCGGGATAAGCCTAGTTCTACTATAGATTTAAAAGTAGAGATACATCGAAAAAATAGTTCCGAAAGCTCAGAGGAAGCGCAACAGCTCGGTAAACGAATGGTACCTAGTAATATAAATGTACATGAAGTAGAATTAGCTGCTGCACATTACCATGAACCACGTTTCCGAAATTTGATCAATGGTAATAATTCTTTCCTACGGATAAATATTTCGTGGTGTATGGCACTTTGATCTTTTATGTAAACTTCGAATGCTCACAGAAAGACGATTAAAACGACAAAAATGCGTCGTAATCGCCGAAGAGGATCGATTGGGATCACGAAAATTGTGTAGACACGCGTCCGAGGATTCTCGCAATCGACACTCTAAACAGGGTAGCCTTGGTAAAACAGGTTCTGAAAGTCAAATAAAACAAACGAGCTCGTTAGAATTGGAACATCATGGAGACGATTACGCGTATTGGAAGTCCAATCAAAGCGTTCGACGTCTCAATTCCAATTCGATTCCAATGGAAACGCATTTAATAAACGATCATCCACAAAGCTTAGAGATAATATCGAAGAAGGAAGATACGGATAAGAATAAAATTTCCTCGCATCCGCAGTCTTTGGAGGTAACGTTTATCGAAACTTTCCAATGCCAATTAATCTATTAATATGAATGTAATATTTCATATTCTCGGTTTATCAAGGTTATCACTAAAAAACCGCATCAACAACTCGTTCATCCGCAAAGTCTCGAAACAATTGGTGCTACTAGCAAAAATATAACTACTACCGATGACAATAATTTACCGCTTCATCCTCAGAGTCTTGAAACAATCAATACTAAAAAGGTATGATTACTATGTTCAAAAAAGACCTACCTATTGTTGCATAACACGATGTCACTGTCTTAAACAATATTTTTCAAGGTTTTACCACAGAACACATTGAAAAGAAATCAACTACAGCTCTTATCATACCTTAGTTATGGTTCGGAAATAGTACATCCAATAGCGGAACAAAGTGACGAACAATTCGCTAACGAAAGTTCAGGAGGCTTTAGCCTTCGTGGTTCCTATAGTCCATTGCCTGCACGAAAAGTAGCTTGCGAAGCAAGTACATCCTCCGATCGGGACAGAAGTCTTAGCACTAGCCGATTTGAAGACGGAGATCCGAGGTAATCGTTAAGATCTAACGATGACCGAAATGAATCTACAAGGTCTTAATTTCCTTTTTTTAACTCCTTGCCGTACAATAACGAGTGACACTCGTGATGCGGTAAATTGTACAGGAAATCTTCAAGTTTTGCAAAATCTGTGAAATTGAAAGTATCGATGAGAAGCGATACGATCAATTATTTCTGTAATATTAATATCACGTTAGATTATACGGTACATCAAGAATCGCTAATCGATTTTCATTTTAGAAATTTAATTCTGAATTATCACGGAGACCGTGGAAATAGAAATTGTACGGCAAGGGGTTAAATAGCACCTACAGGTTTATTTAATATTTATGCTATGCATTCAGATATAATGGAGATGCCGGTATAGATAACGGCTGTGCGAACTCACGCGACGCATTAATCGAAGAACCAAAAGCCAGTAGAAGCAGAAGATACAGTAATACGAGCCAAAGTAGCCGTGAATTCTCGGACAGCGAGAGGCGGGACGACAAGCAAGATAAGTCGAAAAATTTAGATGATCCGTTAAATGCCGAGAGCGTAGTTGGAATAGATTTGTTCTTTAAGAATGCCATGGAGCCGTGGACAAATAAAAGTAAGTCTTAAATATCCATCTTACGTAGTACCGAAGTATGTGTAATAGATGAATCGCTGTTATCTCTAAGTTATATTATCACAAACTTTTAATTTGTGCTGCCAGTATTTTGGACTTTTATTCAATCTGATGATACGGATACATTAGAAAGCTTACAGACGGCTAGTACTGATTGTAAGTTGGTAGAATTATGATTTCTGTACGAATGATTTGCGGACATTTTTTTTTCTTTTGCTAAAACTCTTAGGCTCCACCGGAGGGTAAAAAAAAGTGTCTTGTTTCGTTAGAATCGAAAACAGTAAATCATTTAATCCGGTACATCTGAGAGATACTGGATTTTCTATATTTATTGTCCTTGCAGATCTGCCAAACAAGGAACCAGATTCCGGTTCGTCCAGTACAACGACACTAAGCATAGAGAACGAAGTGAAAAGGAATTTACTTCCACAGCTTGAAATAGATAATAAGCGACACCAAGGTGCAATCCCGAAGCAAAGCCGTCCAAAGCCTGCAGCAGAGACCGTAGCGATCTCGGAACAGCTTAAAAGAAGATTAGAAGCGAAAATGGAGTGGGAAAAGAGGGATGGGAAATTTGAACAAAGAAGTGGCTCGAACAACGAATTAAGTACACTGCTGCCTAGTCCTGCACCCCCTTTATTAGCCGCGTTATTAAATTCCGGCCGAGATTTACCCGGTCAATCTAGTACAGTGTCCGATCTGAGATTAACGCGTATCTCGGAAAATCGTAATTCACGAACAAGACAGAGCTGCTTGAAACGCTCGATCAAGTCGCATCGCGGACCACGAAACAGAACACGGGACGATAACGTCGTACCTTTAACAGCTCTATTAGGATTAATATCGAACAGAGAGTGTCATTTAGCTGCCAATCACAACGACACTTCCGAAGGAGCTGTCCATTATTTTCGCGACGATAACGGGCGATGGTTAGCCTACACTTTCGACGAGAAAGGATCCGGTGTTGCCGCAGCTGCGCAAGTTCCTACGAGCAACAACGACAAGCTGCTGAACACGTGGTTGCGACAGCAGCTCAATCAAAATTTACATTACGACGCTAATTGGGAGCTGACGGATTCGTTGAGTAACAGTTACAGCAGCCTTTCGTTGAACTCGGCTGGACTAACAGTGATAATTGATACTCCTCCGGTCTTATCGAGTCCAGCGAACAATCAAACGAAGACACAAAATTCATTGCCGTCGAATTTAATTTCATGGAGTGCCGAGAGCACGAATCAATGCACAATGGATATACCGGAACGCGATCAGTTCCATCTGAATTCGATATCACGGTTGGATCTAATGGCAGATAGGAATCGAAGATTGCAGAATCTCCTGGGAAACTTCAATGTGAATCCTTATCGCACAGAATCCAATAGCCGAATACCCGTTATAACGCTGCGGACGCGTGAAGAAGCGGACATCAACACGAGCTTATCGTGGAATCGATTTATCAGCGGCTTAGACGGTTTCGGCACGAAACCTAAGCAAACGAGACACTATTATAAATGGAAAATCGGTAAATTTCCGCATATCAAAGTGAGATTCGATCGGCTATTCCTACTGGCGTTGCTCGATAGGAATTTAACAATTTTCGAAACCATCATCTCCACCGTATTGGCAGTCGCCGTTGCCGGTTTGGGTCTCGTGCTGCTTCAGCAAGGATTCTACCGAGACATATTCGCATTCATATTCTGTTTCGTAACTGCCGGCTGTCAGTATTCATTATTGAAATCCGTTCAACCCGATGCCGCATCGCCGACTCATGGATTCAATCGTATCATAGTATTTTCTAGACCTGTATATTACATACTCTGCTCAGGATTCGTCCTGATATTCAACGAGTCCTTGAAGAACTTCAAGACGCCCGAATTCCGTGTATACGGCATACGGGTCTCCGATTTCGACGTTATACTTCAGATAAGGAACATCCTCTTGATCTTCCTACTGTGCTTTCCAATTTCATTCTCCCTCGGATTATTCCCACAGATAAATACATTTCTCATGTATCTCTGTGAGCACATAGACATACATTTGTTCGGTGGCAATGCAACGACGAGCTTGGTCTCATCGATATATTGCCTCGGGCGCAGCGTTATCACCGTCCTCGTACTATACGGATTTGCATACGGCGCACTGACGGAACCTAAATCGTCTCAGCACATATTATTTTCGATCTTCGCCGGATTGTTGGTCGCCATATCCTATCACCTCAGCAGATCATCCTCGGATCCAACTGTGATATGGGACATAGTGAAAGCAAATCTATGGCCGCCAGAGATCTACATGGAGGAGAAGGAAGCAAAGATCATAGAGAATACGACTCGTAGAGACAATTTAACCGCTACTTACAAAGAAGCGAAGATCCGAGCATCCGGGAGGAAGAAGCACGTGAAGATCAAAGTCGGAGAGCAGATGTCCGACACGGAATTAGTTGATCCTTTGCCTGAAAAATTGAGGGCCACTGTTAATGCTAGATTAAAGAACGACGTGATAGTATGCGCTGTGATCGGTACATTGTCATTCGGCATTCACTGTTCAACGGTATTCACGGCTCTGCAGCCAGAATTGAATCCAGTTTTATGGGGTATCACCGGTTGTCTTGGATTCCTCCTGCATTACATCGTACCACAACTCCGTAAGCAATTGCCGTGGCTTTGCTTATCAAGACCTGTACTGCGTAGCTACGAATACGCGAGATTCGAGGTACGCAAGCCGGTGAGAATAACGTGGTTTGAAAAGGCGTACGTTCGTCTATGCTTCCTAGAGAGGAACGTTCTTTATCCCATAGTGTTCCTAAGTGCATTGACCGAGTGCTCGTCGAAGATAGTGAACAAATTTGGAGAGAGCATAGGCGCACTTATAATAGTCGTTTGCGGATTGAAATCCTTAAGATCCGCGTACTCCGATCCATCCACTCGTTACTTAGTTCTCATATTCGTTGTGCTATTCTTCAAAATGGACTTTCGTGACATCAGCGAGACATTCTTGGTCGACTATTTCGTCACGGGGATAGCATTTGCAAAGATTTACGAATTACTGCTAAAGATACGATTTATAGTAACGTACGTAGCACCATGGCAGATCACATGGGGAAGCGCTTTTCACGCGTTCGCTCAGCCCTTTTCGGTGCCACATTCTGCCATGCTTTTCCTACAGGCGGGAATCTCTGCGATATTAAGTACACCCTTGAACCCTTTATTGGGCAGTGCGATTTTTATATCGTCGTACGTTCGCCCAGTGAAGTTTTGGGAGCGAGACTACAAAACGAAAAGGGTGGATAACTCCAACACCCGAATGTCCTTGCACTTGGAACGGAATATGGGAACGGATGATAATAACTTGAATTCGATATTCTACGAACAATTGACGAGGTCACTTCAGCACAGCCTGTATGGTGATCTGGCTCTTGGTCGATGGGGAAACGTGGAGCAGGGCGACTGTTTCTTGCTGACGTCCGATTACTTGAACTGTCTGATACACGTCGTTCAACTGGGAAACGGACTGGTGACCTTTCAACTGAGAGGTCTTGAGTTCAGGGGAACGTACTGTCAGCAGAGAGAGGTTTGTAGAGAATGGCTTGGCTTCCCTATCAATTTTATGCATTTTTAGAAAGAATAGTTAACCGGTCATTTCGATCGCCTTGAGAGTCTTCACAGCCGATGAATTATGTAATTTAGGTTTTATAAGTTAGAAGTGGAATATTTACGGCTTCCCCTATTTGTGGGATGTTTCGAAAGTATTGCGAACCGGTTGTTTTGTTCACCTCGGTAGTTTTAGTGTTAAGCAAAGTACCATTGAATTCAAAGATCGCTCTCTCTGATTCCAGGTGGAAGCCATCTCCGAGGGTATCGAGAAGAACGACAGCTGCTGCTGTTTCGAGATAGGCCATCTGTCCAACGTACTTAGCGTAAATGCAGCCTTCAGCCAGCGCTGGCTGGCTTGGGAAGTTGTTCGCAATCAGTACATTCTAGAAGGATATTCCATCTCCAATAACTCGGCGACCTCGATGCTTCAAGTATTCGAATTTCGCAAAGTGCTCATTACTTATTACGTTAAAAGTATCGTCTTCTACACGGTGAAATCACCGAAGCTGAAATACTGGCTGGAGAACACCGATATCTTGGACGCGTTGGAAGGAACGCTCGACAAGAACTTCGTTGATCTCGATCCTATTTTTAACATGAACATCGACGAGGACTTTGACTTCCGTGCGAGTGGTATCACGAGGAGTAGCTTCTGCAACGCTTACATGGATTGGATACTGTACTGTACTATTAAAAATGATAAGGTGCAAGCTTCTCTTACGTATTTATAGATGATTATATTGAAGATCGGCGTAACGTTGTTCATTCGTTGATATTTCAGACGTTGGACAGAACGAGAGATTCTTCCCTGGTGTCTTTATGCCTTGCTCTGAGTCTTCTAGGAAGACACTTCTTGGGAGCAGTGTCTCACAATACTGTATCAAATGTAGAATTTTTTCTGCACGGGCTGCATGCTCTTTTCAAAGGTATTGCTACGCGTAATCACACTTTTCTTTTACCTTTACATTTTTCCACCTTTGAATGTTACTCTTACTTCGCCTAGGTCGTAATGTTTTCGATGAATTTCGATAGTTGTCTCATTATGCAGAATTTACGCTGAAAAAGGAACTTATTCGATGAAATATCATAAGGAAGGTTTTCTTTTATCTATTGTTAATAGATTTTCCGATTATTTTCAGGTGACTTTCGCATAACATCTACTCGCGACGAATGGGTACTGCACGACGTTGATCTACTGCGCAGCGTTGTAGCGAAAGCTGTAAGAATGGCATTGAAATTGCATCAAGATCACTTTCTCAGTCCGGATCAGTATCTCGAAAGGTCCGCTCTTTACGAAGCTATCGACAGTCACGATAAAAATCTTGTAATTAGTCACGAGACGGATCCACTTTGGAGGAATGCCGTTCTCAACGGAGCTCCTAGTCTCCTGGCTCTCAGGTATATCGCTCAACGATCTCACCATAATGTGATCATCCTCACGAAAGTTCATCTACAATTTTGACTGAATTTTCAGATACACACGGGACGACGGTCCCCACGAATACAAAGTTATTATGCTCAATAAACGTTACTTAAGTTTTCGTGTAATTAAGATGAATCGCGAGTGCGTACGGGGTCTCTGGGCCGGGCAACAGCAGGAGCTTGTATATTTAAGAAACCGAAATCCCGAAAGAGGTTCGATACAGAACGCGAAGCAGGCACTGAGAAATATAATTAACAGTTCGTGCGATCAACCGATCGGATATCCAATTTATGTCTCACCGTTGATGACGAGCTACGCGGAAACAAACGAACAATTGTCTTCGTTGATTGGAGGACCGTTGAGTCTCAGCCTTATTAAGACTAATATATTAAAATTGTGGCAGAGGTATGATTTACTTTATAACGGTGACGTATTGCAAAGTACGATAGTGCATGCAACGATAGTGAATTATTCGAAGTATTATGTTCAGGATAAGAAGAAGATGCGGCCAAGGTTGCTCATCCGGTGGAACAGGCTCACAGGACGACGGAGGTTTCGGAAACGATGGGGTTTACGCGATGACCACGTACAACATTCATACAGGTGCTCGTGATCATTACGCTTTATGAATACAGAGTGTCCTTCCGATTTGAGAATAAGACTTTTTACTACAGGTTACGGACAATCGGGTCACAATACATCCGGTTCTCAGTCTATAGACTCCGGATGTCAGATCGGTGGCTCGACTGGCCGTGGCTCACTTGGAAGAGCTAACACGGGTTCTCTCGGTGGAAATAGAGGGTCATTAGCATCGGTTGGAAAACCCACGAGCTCCACGCTAGCTAGTTTCGCCGGTCTTCTTAGCAGCACCGACATCAAAACGGAAACTAAAAGTGAAACGAGCTTTTCCAGTAAACTCGACAAAGATGAGGTTTATCAAAGAGTTCGCGTAAGTGGAGAAACAACGTGAATTACTTAATTAATCATTCTTTTCATTTCTTCATTTCTCTTCCAATGTACTTATTCGGCATATTTAAAGATAATAGATGTAACATCGATAGTTCTAGTGTTCAGTGCGCTTCAAATTATCGAAACTATGATACATCGATTATTAATAATTTAAGGTAGATATCCTGAAAATACTTGAAGGCCGGTCTATCAACTGAGTGTTGGAACCTTTATCTCCATGCTCACCGTAGCCCTCCGGTCAAATGATAATTCTCTGTTGTTAGATCATGGATCCTAATCAAGTCTACGATGCAATTAATTTGGGTCGTCGGATAGATGTTATTTGGCCTGATGAGAGGATGAGACAACAAGGCGGTAGGTCAGGATGGCAACATTGGGTACCCGAAAGAGGTATGGAAGGTTGCGTCGTTCATCGTTGGTCCCCGAATCATCGTGATCCTAATCGACGGTCTCACGTTGACAAAGTCATTTTGCTCGTTAAAATCGACGATAAGTACGTCCCGATAGCGGAACAAGGTGTACAGGATCTCGGAGCAGAAGTTTAACGAAGTATTTTTAAATCCTCCTCGGTAACTTTCTGATAACATTCAGCCACGTACCGTGAGACAGTATGACGATGCATTAATAACGAGAAAATTCATTCCAACTGTAAAACGAAAATTTCTGCGTGAATGATATTCTTGAATCTGTAAATAACCGCGGAACAATGAAACTTGATGAGTAACGTTAATTCCACGATCCGTAAACTCGAAAGATACCTTTTCTATAACTGACTTTCAGCGATTTCCATTCACCGTTTTACGATAATCAATTTCTGTTTTTTCTCCCGAATACGTTTTGCGTTCTCTTAATTCAGAGTGATTGCGAGGAAACGAATACGTATTGTAATTTTCTTCCGAAGCATTTCAAAGGGAATTCGAACGATTGTAGATTCGCGATGCTTGCATAGGAGGAAAAGAGAATGGTATTTTACCGGTTTCGAATTATCTTACAATTAGAGATATTACTTCCTACGTGTTTAATGAGAAGACTAATGCCAATCACCAAGTTATTCAATGCAAAATAATTGTATCATGTTGTACTATAACTATGTATCATATGATTATTAGATTGTTTAAATAATAATCGGGGATGATGTTGCTTGTTGTTAAAGTAAAATTGGATTGTAACTCTCATCGATCGAATGATTATCAATGGGCACGTTCACTTTCCATTACTTGTCATATGAAAAAAAAAAAAATAGTATATATTTTTGATTATTAATAAATTAACAATAATAAAATAGCATATTTACCGTATATTTATTAGGGGATAATAAGGTGAACACTTAATATGCTGCTAATCGTATACGTCGAACGTCCCGCAACGTAACAACAAGTAACATCGGATAGAAATTTTGTATATAAACGTCATTCGTGTTTTTCTACATTTTGTTACATTTTTTTTTAAACTACTCGATATAGATAAGTTGTAAATAATGTGCAACATCTCTGCAAGATTAAAAAGCGTCCAAATGTATTTACTGAGCGTGTAATTTTGTGGGGCCATCGAATTGCCTCTGCAGAACATATCGGTGCATCGTTGATAACTGCGCCATGTATAACAAACTCGAATAATTCAGTTTGTACATCTCTATTTTACGAAATTACAAAATGAACGTGGTAGTGCGTTTACCAATGATAACTGTCGCGTGAAAATAATTACCATTAACAATAGATAATAGATAACACGGTGTAAAGCGGTTAAATAACTAAGTATGTGAAAAACGCAAGGAAGTAAAAGTTTCATCGTGAATTCGCCGTGCAAGGATTATCATAATAAGCGCACTATGACATTTCTTTTTATTAGATGAAAGGAATAAACTTTTTATCATTATTTTAAGGACTCATTAAAACATCTTTCATTCTAGTTTTGTATATATTCGTGTATATTAAGTTTCAATCCGTTCTCGCAGCGATTGTTATAAAGGTTTTAAACGTATATTCTGGTTACTGAAGTAATTGAGAGAAGAAGAAAAAGATGAAAAAAAAAATAACGCAGGGTTGCTTGCAAAAATTGTATAAATTTCGACGTTGCGTAGGGTTCTCGTTTTACTGTTAGATCGAAAGATATATTTAGCACGAATTGTTCTCTTCTTTTTTTGTTTTTTTTTTGCAAGTAACCGAGAAATCACAGCATTGCCTTATCACGGTGTTTGAAAAGCACCTGACTGAACAAGAAAATTTTAGCTAATCTTTTAATTATCGATACACACTTATGTATTGCTTGCTGCCGAAAGAGAGGAAAAAAAAATAAGACAACTCTTTCACCGGGAGATACACGGTTTACTAATCTTTATTAAATCTCTGGTCTATTATCTTGTAATTGACTTTCATACATAGATTGTACAGAATTCTTTTATGATCAAGAATAAATCGGAACTAAAATCGTAATCGATGACAATTTGTTTGTATCCCTGTATCGAATCATGCCGTTCATAGCTTATTGATTTTACAATTCGTATTTAACGATACATCATATTAATATAATATTGTCATAGTATTTTAAATGAACTTTCCAATGGTAAATGAACTTAAGTCGAATTAATGTATTACGGCGCGATATCGTTGTAAATAATTAACAGTAATTACGCAAAGTAAGCGAGACACATTGAATTATACTTCGATTTTAAAAATGGTGATTAGCTTGTAAGTATAGCTTCGATCCTTGCGAGGAATTCATAGATTTTAAAATGGCCGTTATTACTAATCCTCGTGATGTAATATACTATGTAATATACGATCGCTCTAAAATCGTTTTATAGTTACATTAATATTATTGCTACAATATGATACATTATCGGAGAGACTTGTAAAATAATATAAAGTTATCTCGAAAATTATATATATATATATATATATATAAAAAAAAAATAAATATTACGTTGTCTTTATAGAAAGAAGCCGTTTTTACTTTATTCTAGTACACGTTAATTAGCTCTCGAAGGATACACTTATCCATAGTATGTGCAATTAGTCTTTAAAATTCGTAGAAATAGAATATTCGTGAAACGTAACAATAATTCTGTTTACAAAAGCTGTAGTACAATTGTAGTTTGCTATTTTATAGAAATTGATAGTCCTCTACGCGCTATTGTGCAAGATTCCCTTAAAGTTAACTTCATTTAGTACGATTCAATGTCTAATTCGAATATTATCACTGTTAAATGTATTACATGACTTTTACAATAAAAGCAAGTATATCGTTTGACGGACAACAGAATTTTATAATAATAGCGTTAGCTAAAGTGTTACTCACAGCATGATAATAGTATTAAAATTATATTACATAAATAGCATTCAGTCGCTAGAAGATTTACAAAACATATCGACATAACGTATATATTACATCTAAACTTCGGTCTTTTTACTTTCAGAATTTAAAGGGCTATCAGTTAGTTTCTGTATCAAGTTTTCTATCATTTCCGTATCGACTAAGCCGATAAATTTATCGATGACTAAGCCATTCGAAATCGCTATTACAGCTGGAACGGCTTTCACTTCGAAAATATGCACCAATTCTGGATTTAATTCTACATTTACGATAGCCAGGTCTAACTTATCCATTGGTTCTATAAGTTCTATTAATTTCGGCGTCAGTATTTTACACGGATCGCACCATTCTGCATGGAAATTAACGATTACCGGTACGGCGCCATTCATTACCTTATTTACAAATTCGCTATTACTATTTATCTGGAATTGTTTGTTCCTTCGGTGAAGCAAGGAAACTTGCCTCACCAAGATCGACGAGAGTTTGCTTGTATTGCGTAGCATTTTTGTGTACATTAAATAATATTCGCGTTTATAATTAATTTCAATTAAGTCGAAGATTGAAATATCTCAGTCCAAATAATGCATATTATTCTTCTGTGAGACCTAAAATTAATCGTTTTTTAAATTGACATAATAGTTATGATACAAATAGTTAAAAGAATGTATTTACCATAAACTTTTAAAAGACCCAATTATTTATTCGTACGGGTTTAACGGATTCTGTAAGCCCAAAATTAATATATCCAGCGATGCCCATGATCGAAGAGACAGTCAATAGAATAAGTAACAAAATACGCCAGATAAACAAATGATCGTACACCTGAAAAATGGATAATCAAAGTAGCACTTTTTTAATGTACGAAAAAGCACTAAGAATTATATAATCACCTGAAATTTATATTACTGTCTAGCCATTCTATTAATAATAATATAACTATATAACTGATAATGTATTGCAAAATAATTCTGTAAATACCTTATTCTCAGGTACGCTCTGTTTCCCAGATGCTCTGGGCAAGGCGATTAAAATAAGTGTACATATACTAACAGTCAGTATGGCAATAGCACCGATTTTCTTCTCAATTCGTAAAGAGATAATAAATATCAATGCGGCTAACACCCAGAGCAACAGTATAAGGAACAATCCTACTCCGATTCCAAATATCAACGTAGTCATGCCACTGTAAAAAAAGAATTATAAATATTTATACTCTTTATTTGCTACTAGTTTATTTCATATTTACTTGATACTTCCGAAATGATTCGCTTATAATTATTATACGCGATAATCACAGAAAGCTGTTGCCCGAATTGTATGTGTGAAACAGCAGAGATAGCTATCTGTGTAAGATAACATTCGTTACGAATGATAGGCAAAGATTACGTTTGGAAAATCATACTTTAAAGATCGTATTCACATTGCACACGAATAGCAAAGTTATACTTTCAGCTTACATTTAAAACATAATCCTCACAAAATTCTTCTTTATTCTATGAGCAATTATTCATTGCCACTGTAATGGCATCGCTGTTAAAAAAGAATTTTATTCATATTTTATATATTTTCATGTGATATAATTTAAAAGAATAATTTTATTTAATAATTCTTAAGTAAATCGTACGCCACACATTTATATGGTGAGTCTATGACCATGACCAGCTGTGACAAGCTATGACCATCTATGACTAACACGAGTGTGCGTCGCACAGTGTGCGATCATTATTGCGATGTTAAGCTGCCTCACAAGTTTTCATGAAACGATTTTCTGGATGCCATACATCTGTAAATTAACACGAAGATACTTCATATAAGTGTACATTTTAAAGCATTACTTTGTCCAACTGAACTTTATTAATAACAATTTACTCACGTTGATATATCTTTAATAAGGAGAGAAATGAAAATCTAAAATTATCATTGTAAAGTTTATTAAGTTAACATCAAGAACAGGCACAGGACAGACACAGAAGAGCCAGGACAGGCACAGGAGAGCCAGAACAGGCAGAGGACAGCCAGGATAGGCACAGGAGAGCCAGGACAGGCACAGGACAGCTAGGGCAGTCAGGACAGACACAGGAGAGCCAGGATAGGCATAGGAGAGCCAGGACAAGCGCTGGAGAGCCAGGAGAGGCACAGGAGAGCTAGGGCAGCCAGGACAGACACAGGAGAGCCAGACAAGGCACAGGACAGCCAGGACAGGCACAGGATTTATTAAATACTTAATTTGCAGTCTTAAAAACACACAATTGTATTTTATAAATATTATATTACATATATTTATGCTGTATATTACAAATGATGAATAAAGAATTTGTTAAATCGAAAACACTTTTAAACTTTTTTAAGCACTACCCTTGTTCCATTCTCCAAAATTAGATATTCCTTACAAATGTCCAGCGAGCGTATCATGGATATATAAGTCTTTTAGCACGGTTCAAACAGATTTGAGCAGCGCAATCAGGCAAGTGATACGAGTCAACGGCAAGTCAGAAAGCTCTAAAATTCGTCTGAGATATTATTGGTTTACTCCACTTATTAACTTAGAAAATTTTAAGGTCAAACTCGAGCTTGCAAGCTCACACGTGATGGCTCATAGCTCAAAAGCTCATTTTGATGGAGTAAATTCCAAATTTTCCTCCATCGAAATGAGCTTTTGAGCTATGAGCCCGCAGGTGTTGAGCTTTTGAGCCATTTTTCCGGGGTTTTCGAAAAAATTTGTCACGCTCCGATTGAGCTTTTAGTTTGAGCAACCACGCTTGAGCTTGCAAGCTCAAATTTGACCTTGAAAATTTCAAAATGCTTAAGTGGAGTGAACCAATAATATCTCAGACAAGTTTGTGAGCTGTCTGGCTTGCCGTTGACTCGTATCACTTGTCTGCGCTGTTTAAATGAAAATTTTAAAGTTCTAAAGTGGAGTAAACCAATAATATCTCAGAAGAATTTAAGAGCTTTCTGACTTGTCGTTGACTCGTATCACTTGCCTGATTGCGCTGCTCAAATCTGTTTGAACCGTGCTAAAAGACTTATATATCTATGATACGCTTGTTGGACATTTGTAGGGAATATGGAATTTTGGAGAATGGAACAAGGGTAGCGCTTAAAAAAGTTTATCAGTGTTTTCGATTTAACAAATTCTTTATTCATCATTTGTAATATACAGCATAAACATATGTAATATAACATTCATAAAATACAATTTTGCGTTTCCAAGCCTACAAATTATTTATTTAATAAATGACTGGGTACAGTTACTATATGTAATTATATTGTACTGCGACGTTGACACTGATTGCTGCATAAGAGTTACACTGTAAAAGTGAACAAATTGATATTAAAAATAATAATTAATTATAAAAATTAATCTCTATAAATTCGTAGACTTTACCGCCTCCTACAAATACTAACATGAAACATATCTCAAAACTTTGGTAACACTTTTCCAATTTGAACTTGGACCTCCTGGGTACGTGTTGCACATGCTTGCCGATTTTTGTCGGCAGATGTCTCTTATTTTTAGTCTGAGAATACTTCATGAAGATTTTTGATGTAGATAGGGATAAATCGTTGGTAAAATGGTAAATAATTTCGATTGATAAATGAACTGTTAGTTTAAATTAACATGATAGCACGAATTAAATACTCATGCTCTCCTTTCTCATACCAGAATGTAGATTCATTAATTTTTATTTGCTAATCGGCACATTTTAAAAATCGGTTGAAGGTTAGAACTTCCTTCCACAACTTTGCTTTAATGATTTTCACTGTGTTGCATCATAAAATTTCTATTTTACGAAACTAATCGAATTTGAATTTTATATTCCGCCAATCTTATCGAGAGAACTTGATGCTTGGAATAATGTTGTTTTAACAGAATGCACTCTCGATATATGGTAAAAATCATTTAGATCTTATTAATCATGCATGACAAAATAGTCGTTTTCCTTTAGAACATGTTTTTAAAGGAACGATTTGGCAAGTCTCGATGAAATTAGAAACTGGCATAAGGCGTTTCGATAAGTATCATGTTAAAAGATGGAGTGCTTCAAATAATAGCCAATCCTTTAAAATTTCTTGTAAATTATTAAGAAATATGCGACTGAACTTAAAGTATAATATTGTCATAGTTCCAGAACTTCGCAGCGTGTAGGGCAAGCCTTGTTGGCATAACACGGTCGGTGCAAGCAAGGAGAAACTTCGGAAATGGATTTAAGGAACGTTCAAGATCGCATGATTATAATTCTTCGTTACAATTACATCTACCTCAAGCTACGACTTTACATGGATTTTCAGTGGGTTTCATGTGAATACATGACTAAAGTAAACGCATGTTTCATTCATAATCGTGCATGCTTCTAGGTTCGATCATACTCTTCGGCGAAGAGGCCAAGTTTCTTTTCACAATTTCTTGAAAATATTAAGCAAGAAATGCAGAAGAATAAAGAGATGAAGGAGTCTTTAAAAAAGTTCAGGGAAGAGGCCCAGAAACTCGAACAGTCCGATGCACTGCGTTCCGCGAGACAAAAGTTCCAGGCAGTTGAATCCGAGGCTAATAAGAGCTCTGAAGTTATTAAAGAAAAATATGACTCTTTCAAGGGAAAGGTATATAAAAGATATACTTAAAACAATATTATATAATTACGTAAAGGTCAATCACGTTCTATCGCGCAGTTTCAAGAAGTTATCGAAGAAGCTAGTAAGACGGATTTAGGTAAAAAAGCTGGACAGATAAGCGAGGAAATTTCCAAATCCGCCAAAGGTGCCGTAGAATCAATTTCCGAGAAAGGTCAAGCACTCGGTAAAACGGGCGCATTTCAAACGATATCACAGACCGCCGAAGCTGTACGGGAAGAGTTAGATCATCAAGGGAGACATGGTAAACTAATGTTTGCATTTATAGAAACCATATCGATAAAATACAACTTTTTTTTAATGTTAATCTTTCGGAAAAGTTTATGTTCCTCTTAAAAAATTACGGAAAAGGAAGGAATTGATAGAGGATGTAAATAGCAAACACATCGAACCAAATGCCGACGCGATGGGTGTCGAGCTGCATAAAGATTCGAAATTCTATCAGTCCTGGCAGAATTTCAAGGTACAGTTCAATATAATAAATCGATATCCTTTGTACCGAAATGTATTAATGTATTAATTACTAAACAGTTGCACCTACTTACAGGATAAAAATCCGTATGTGCATAAAGTATTAGATTGGAAGATGAAATACGAAGAGTCGGATAATCCTGTAATCCGTGCTTCCAAGCTACTTACAGACAAAGTTACAGACATAATGGGCGGAATGTTTCAAAAGACAGATCTATCGAAAGCATTAACAGAAATCTGTAAAATAGATCCTACCTTTGACAGAGTACAATTTTTGAAGGATTGCGAGACTGACTACATCCCAAACATCTTAGAAGCTATGGTTCGCGGAGATCTCGAAATCCTAAAAGATTGGTGCCACGAAGCACCTTATAATTTAATAGCGCAGCCAATTAGGCAAGCACAAAAATTAGGATATTATCTAGATAGTAAAATTTTAGGTACGTTATCAACTGTGATATTCCCATAAGTATACCACTATCCCAGGGATCGGCAATCCGCGTCTCTTTCATCTAAAATCTCTGGCTCTTCGGTTCAACTCAAATAATTAAGTTCTACCAAATAATTTACCTTAAAGAATATTCCTTTTTATTTAAAAAAGATTGCCAACCCTTGCAATTATCCATATATCTACTTATCGCTATCACGTGCGTCGTATTATCATTAAAATATTCTCAATTTTTAGACATTGACAATGTGGACTTGGTAATGGGTTACGTCATGGAGCAAGGACCAGTTTTAGTAATTAGTTTTCAATGCCAACAAATAGTGTGCGTAAGGGACGCAAAAAGTAAGATTGTCGAGGGTCATCCGGAGAAAATAATGCGCGTCAATTACGCTTGGATATTATGTCGTGATCCTACGGAACTTAATCCAAAAGCTGCATGGCGTTTGCTCGATTTGAGCGCCAGGAGTGCAGAACAATTTGTATAGTTTATTCCTAATATACGATACATAGTTAAAACTGAAAGGATAATCAATGTGAATACGTGACTGAAAGATATGTGAGAATTGCTAGGTGTTTCTTTATTACTGTTAATTTGCTCGTCGAGTGAAACGATCGAATTTAGGATCTCAAATCGTTGTAGCACGTTACCGAGAGTGTTCACTCTTGCCGTTTAAACGTAGCATTGAATTTCAGAGAAAATTATAGACGAAAGCGCAGAGAAACTTAGGAATTTCGTTGCAAACGTTTGCGGAATACTATTGCAAACCGACGAAATCTAACGTCGTAG
This sequence comes from Cerceris ruficornis, assembly GCA_963989415.1. NCBI lineage: Eukaryota > Metazoa > Arthropoda > Insecta > Hymenoptera > Crabronidae > Cerceris > Cerceris ruficornis. Next base: position 11,150,099 of record OZ022529.1, on the reverse strand, counting down.
CACGAATTCCTCGAAGATGAACGGTTACATATTAATATTTTTCTAATATATTCAAAGCAGCATCGTTATTTATAATACAATGTATTGCATTATTCATCTGCCTAAAGTTTTTACGTTAGGATTATACATTTCTGTAAGCCGTGACGGATAATTGAATACAGTTTCAGATGTATTATTCAATTATCTTCGCATTATGATATATTTTATGCAATCTATTACGTATGCGTGTATCAAAATTTTAGTGATATTGTTTCTGTACATAATTCGATTCTTGATATTAAAAGAACCGTTAAGTAGTAGAATTACGAAATGATTTACATTGAACGCAAGAAGGATTATTGCGTTGCAATGGATGTTGTAAATTTAGATTACAAAGATACGTATGCAAGTTGCACTTTAATTTTACGTATTTATTTGCATAATTGCAGAAATACACTCGAACGGAAGCACGTACTAAGTACCGAAAAACGTCTAACAGAAAGAAAGTTGTAGTATGTATAAGTGTACATATGTACGTACAAAACTTATGTTCATAATATAATAATGTACAGCCAACGACCTATTAAACAGAACTATCAATTATTTTTTAAAGATTGTAATATATAAATTAAACTTCATCGTTTTCAAATACAACGGAGAACGTCTTTATTACGAGTATTTCCCGATATGAACGAAACAAAGAATTTTAATTAATGTTAACATTATTAGGATCTTGGTGTTACAATGACCAAATCATTATATATTAAAGTGTTATGTATAAAATTAAAATATATATTACACAATGACTTTGAATTTATTTGCTCAATATTAATTACATTTTCTACGAAAAACCATAATTCTCATTTAAATAGATCATCTGTAGTCTGCACTATAATAAAGCAGGCCTCTCATTGGTTCATCCAATGACAATTTCGATATAACGCAAACTTCGTTTGCATTTCATTATCATAAATTAGAAAAAATTGATTAAAACTTTCATCCTACTATAATTGTAGCAATTCATTCACTAAAATTAAATCCATCGGAATAAAATTCCATCATTTTCAATGCTATTATGTACGGCAGTTAATAATATACTTAAATATATTAATTACATATTTTGAAAAAAAGGGGGAACAAGCGGCAAAGAAGATGATCAGTTAAGTAACTTTTGCTTTATAAAATAAACATGGAATATTTACTATACTCATTCTCTATAAATTTGAGAAATATTTATAAAAATATAAAGAATTACATCTACCGTCACGAACGCCGTACATAATTTAACACATGTGCGCTCGTGTGCGCTGCGCGCGTGCATGCGCGCATTATATGCACTCATGTATACGTACATGAATGTATCCAACTATATAAGATATGTACATACGAAAGCGATAAAATATACGATAAAGAAGGATCGTCATAAAATAACGCAACTCCGTACGGTCATGCATTAAAATAAAAAAAAACATTTTCAGCCGATTAAGTTCGATTCCAACGTTCCCTTAGATTTCAATCTCGAAGCGAGAAATAAAATACTATATTCCAGTCCGCCATTAAAGCAGAGGCGCCATGACATACGCTTCCGTTCCGCGATACTACTACCGACCACTACATTGCAATAGAAACATCTGGACCTATCTAGACTATTCGTTGCAAGGTGCATAAGTTCAAGTTTAATGTATAACGGATATATTATTCGTACGGATACAGTTATCGCGTCGAGTCATGCGTAAACCTTAATTTCATATCGCTGTGAATTTTTTAATGCATTTACGAATACCCGAGCCGCTCGTCCTGTTTGTTTTCGGGAACACGTAACTGAATGTTTCCTCAGAAACATGGCTGAATATCGTTTCGCTGGTGTGGTGAAATTTTGTGTACAGAACATTTAAAAAGGATATCCGAAGTTCAAATACGCGTGTAATAGCAGAGACATAATGACGTCGATACATTTCGTCGCTCATCCGTTGCCAGGAACAGACGATCAACTTAACGATAGGTGAGAAAGCATATTCGCTATCGGTTTCCCATTAATGTATCTTTTTACTATGTCTGTCTCTTCCTCGTATCGAATTCATTCTATCCCACTCGTACGTTCCTGCGTATGAATTCCAAGCATCGATTGCACCGTTGCTTATTCTACGTACGTTTTGCGCTAGTCGAACGGAAATTGCATTTTGTACAGGAATGATACTTCGATCTAACGATTTTACGTTATAGTACTGGAAAGTTACGAGCTCGCTGTCATATCGTTGCATTTCAGCTGAATAATATGCACGTATACGTGCACTATGCGTGAAGGGTAATGCATAGGCGAGATTAGAAATCATTTGCTGATCTTAGCATATTCTGGGATCGCTGGATCCTACTTATATTATGTACATTGTATTGAGAACAAAAAATTACTTTAATTGTTACTTTGTTGCACTTCGATGTCGCGTTCGAAGATCGAAGGAATTTTATTTTCGTGTTATAATCGGAAAATTGTTTCTTTTTTCTTCGGAATATATCAGTTGATTCTTATTAAAGACATTATTGTATAATAAAATTTCCAGGTCCTTGATATTATTGTTGTTATAATGTTGTTTTTTTTATTTATTAATTATTTCTGCATTACTTTATGCGGATTATAGATGTTCCACGTTGGATTATTTCGATTTGATTCTATATTTTACGTTATTTTATATGGCAGAAAAAAATTAATTGATATTTAATGGTCTGATAATTAGGAATTTGAAGTAGGTTCTCCATGCAACTATGTTGCAGCTCAGTAATCTTGGATGAGAATAATCCGATTTATTTCATGAATCTTAATATAATTGTTGGAAGTGCTTATAGAAATTGAAATTTATCAATTTTTCACATTTAAATACGATTTTGTTGTATATGTTATTCTATACCTTTTATGGAAATAAAGAAATTACATCTTATTAGTCATTCTTATAGGTGATAAAATGGAAAAAAAGTAAAATATATTTAAGTTGCTTTTGCCATTGCTATTATCATCATTAAAATGCATAAAATTTTAATTACACAGAATACAATTTTATTTCTTAAAACGTGTACATCATTAGTGTTATGTTTAGCGGGTGAGCTGGACATAGCTAAACCACTTTAAAGATTATATAACCGAAATTGCAAAATATTTAATTAATATTTCTCTTCTATCGATTGTATCGTATCGTTACATGCATACATATTTATATGATATAACCTAAATACATGCAGTTTATATCACATTAAAATTTCATCTTTACACATTCCATCGTTTACATGGAAGATCATTTCCCCGGAATACCATGAATTCAAATTTTTATTTTCAACATTTTCTTTGAATGTCCATTACTTTAAACACCATGTAAAAATCAAATTGCAGAAAATAAAGTACCATGAAAATCAGGAAACGGTGCACAGTTTGTATGCTATTAAATGGTATGGCATAAAAGCTCATAAGATTTTACATATAAATACTAATAATGTGCATAAATAATAAGTAAAAATATATCTTTGTTTATGTCAATTAAAATTCTTTTGAGAGCCATGGTGGGCATGGAGGTTCCGACTTTCAATTAGTGGCCCGAGTTTAACATTATCATTTAATTTTGCATTGAAATGGATCGATTTAAAATGGTTAGGTTATTACTACATCTATTAGTTTTCTATGGAAAGATTAAAAAAAATCGAATTTTATTAAAGAGAATTGCAAGATATAGGATGAATAGCCATAGCAATTAAACCTGAAATGCGCAACAACATAATGCTATTGCTGTGAAAACAATGATGTATAATTTGATACATGCATAAAATAAAGATATGAAATTTGTATCAAGTTTTATACATTTTTTATCTTATTATTGTCAATCATCGCAGCTTTAAAATAATTCATTTGCATTTAATGGTATTTTTTGTAATATTAACGTGTATAATGCGATGTGTAATTTAATTGTTAACGCTATTATTTCAGGTTGAAAGAAGTAGCTGAAAAGATTAATAGATATGGATTCGTGACATTACCAGCATTTAGCGGATTAAAGATTACAGTAAAACGTATCGTAGTTGGACCAACACACATTGCGCTTCTTACAGAAGACAATAGAATTTGCAGAGTTGCATTTACAGTACTGTCAGATCGATTGGATCTTACCAAAAATGAGCCAAATAAGAAGTAAGCTAATTGCAAAACTCTAGGCATTCCATCTGTATTAAAAAAAATATTAATTCTCGTTTAAAAATTGATAATGGCATTGTTATCACAGCACAAGTAAAAGTCATGTCGGAAACTCCAATTCAACACCAAATGGAGGTGGCAGTAGCAGCAGTGGAAACAGAGGAGGAATACCCAGATCACGTGCAAGAATTATGCGCAGCAACTCTGCCATACGTGGAGGTGGGAGCAGCGGAGGCAGTGGAAGCGGAAGTAGGATAGGCGCTCCAGGAGTGATTATGGGAGGAGGAAGTAGTAGTAGCTCGCGTCCGATCGCATCTGTTTCTGCTCCCTTTGTTCCAGAAGATTTAATATCCCAGGCACAAGTTGTATTGCAAGGAAAAAGTCGTAATCTTATTATCAGAGAGTTACAGGTTCGTTTATAAGTGTCCAGAACGTAGAAAACGAGCAGTGCAAAAATCTATATATAAATTACATACTTACAATTAACACTTGTTTTCTAGCGTACAAACTTAGACGTTAACTTAGCAGTGAATAATTTGCTATCTCGCGACGACGAGGAAGGCGACGATGCCGAAGACGCAGCGGACAGCTACGTCCCGGAAGATCTTATATCGTTACTAGACGGTGGATTTAGCAACGAACATTCTGTTATAATCGATGCAGATTCTATGTTTTCTGAAGACATGTTTGGATACACCGGAATAAGAAGGTGATAGATTTATTCTCCCTTTGCTTTCGTCGTCAAAGAGTTGATCACTCTTCATTCAAAATCGTTATATTTTTAGTCGTGGCAGTACTTCACGTAGAATAGGTAACGACAGAGAAGGTGAACGTTCATCCGAACGGGACAGAGATCGCGATAGCTTTAGCAGATGGAGAGAGCGTCAATATTGCGGTCCCCGTCGTTGGTTGGAAACGGCTCTTAAAGATTCTTGGGAAAAGGAATCCGGTAATTCCTCGACCGACAGCTTTAACTATACCTCAAATCGATAATATATCATTATTTTTAATCATAATTTTTCTAAAAATCGTCAGATAATAAAAAGAAGGAGTTGGCTTCGAAGAGTCCATTTTGGATATCCGAGGAATTGGAATGGTGGCATGAACGCGGCAACGAGCCTGCCCCTCGTTTCGTGCAGATCGTTTCACTTTACAGTGAATTAATCGCTGTTTCTACTACGGGCCAATTATATCAATGGAAATGGTCGGAGTCCGAGCCGTATAAAAATCTCGAGGTATTTATCGATGCGAGAACAGCACGTTGAAACGTCTCGTTTCATGACGTATAAATTTAACGGGCAATTATGTATTTTAGAATCCGAATGTACATCATCCAAAAGCTATAGCATTAGCCCTAACAACAGAGAAAATAATTAATATATCGGCAACTGCGATCCGATGCTCTGTCAGTACAGAAAGCGGCAAGGTAGCAACTTGGCTTGATGAGCTTCTGGGACATGTTGCTTCTCGTCTTGAACATCCAGCTCAAGCTTTCTCTGAATTCACGTTGGATAAAATCGTGTCACTTCATACTTGTGCTTTGTACACTGTCGCCAGACTTGAAAGTGGTACACTGTATTGGTGGTTAGTTCAAAATGCATTCTCACTTTAATTTCTTACCTGTCATTACGTCGAGATTAACCCATTTGCATCTGTAAGCGGAATATTCCGCGGATGACGATCGTCTTTCATCACCAGCCGCGAAATATTCCGCCCTGTACAATTTTGCCGTATTTAGAGCTATGATGCAAATGGGTCAATGGCTTTCGTGTTCGCTTTATGATAAGAGCTTGCTTCGATACAGGCTATACATCCCATGGAAAAAGAAATTAATATACTTTTTATGTATCCATTCGTTCAGGGGTGTCCTGCCTTTTGCCCAGCGCAAGAAATTGTGGGAGAAATATAAGGCAAAGGCCCGTAAACATCGACCATCTACGGTTTTGCCAATGGACATCAGCTATGGCACGCACGTTTGCATGAAAAACAGTCCTATTTATCAACCTGGAACAATAGGTGTGTTATCTTGGAAAGATAAGGGACGCTGGAACGTCTTCGAGGGTTTTTACGAATCTGTTTGATCCTTGCAGGGTTTACAATTGCCAACGGAGTCCCAAAAGTTGGACAATTGATGTCAGCAGCTTGGAACTTGGACGATGCTTGCAAATTTAAAATTCTACCAGCTGGAACGCACTTGCCAAGTGCTAATACCGACAAACGCGAATCCAATGGAAACGGTGGAACGGGTACTGTTAATAAAACAAACCATAAAGAGACTGCTGACCGTCTTGATATGCCGCCGCCACCTTCACCAGCTTCGAGCACATGTAGCGATACTGGTAGCATCACAACGAGTCACAGTAAGAAGTTCATATATTCATTGAAATTAATGGAATGCTATTTATGTTTGCACTTCCTTTCTTGCTTCTTTCGTGGCACTGTTTTGGTTTTTTATTCATTACAGAATATAACGTGAGATTTCACATCGTTTAATTTTGTCGAATACGAAGATGATAGGGAATTAGGAGTGATCAGTTTATAATCTGTGTAATTTTCTTATTTTTATAGAGAGACAAAAACGTGTGGCACCTCGTAGCGAAGGGGAATTCGAGAGGAAAGACGAGGAAGATTGGCAATTAAAGGATGTTGTTTTCGTAGAAGACGTTAAGACCGTGCCAATCGGTACGATTTATTACTGTGGACGTTATTTCAGATTCTTTTTTCATCGCCATAATTTATAATAACATCTTGATCTTTAGGTAAAGTTATCAAAGTTGACGGCTGCTACGTCGCCGTAAAATTCTTTCCCAGGGACGCCAAAGAGAAAGAGAAGGAAATTAAGGAAAAAGACTTCAACACGTCCGATTTCAAAGATCTAACGGCAGAAGAATCAATAAAATTATTGGCAGATTGCAGATTATTACGAAAAGACGAGTTACAGGTGAGACATGTTCGGACATCGATGTCAATCGAGATTAATTACTTTAAGTAAAACGATTAACGTGCTAATTTTATTCCAGGTAATTAAATCGTCCATGATCCCAAGAGCTCCGGATTGCTTCCAACGAACTCCAAGAAGAGTAAATATAGTCGAAGGATCTAACGATAGCCTGTTAACCATTGCTACCGATGGACAAGGTAAATAATATTTTATTAGAAATATCATTAACAACGAGAAATTATAATTGAACGTCTGTATAGGAATCCATGCGATATTGAAGAGTGGAAATAAGTTAAGTTACGTTGTGTACAACCTGAGTACTGGCAGATACGTACAAGATTGTTATATTCCGTCAGATATATCCTCATTCTCGGGCTTGCACCCTCAAAACATCAGTCTCACGAGTGCAGGAGAGGTATAGTTGAAATCGTGTCATCTTACGCACGTAAGATCATTTGTGCACAAAATAAAACCTTGTTTTACAGAATATCGAGTGTTCCATGATACTTCGCGACGGAAATAACACGATTTATCCAATCGCAAAGGATTGCGCCGATGCCATTCGTGATCCAAACGCTTTAGATCTGGTCCCAGTACTTTGCATCGGTGCCTCAACCATTCCCATACCGAGTTGCTCGAATTCCACCAATCTTAAAAATCAAGTTGCAATTATTGCACTAGCATTTGATAACCTTTTGCTTATGCCACGTATATTAAGGTGTGATTATGATAGCGTTAAACAAGTATTTTGTAATTTGGAACAAGACTTGAGTAAGTACAGATGGACATTATCGATTAACGAATTCATTTACAGAGATATGCAAGGTGTAATTACTTAATTTCGATGTATTCCCTATTTTATAGAAAACAATGTGTCACAGATACAAGCAATCTTAACCGAGCGCTGCGATGGTAATCGTAATATTCTGCACGCTTGTGTTAGCATGTGTTCGCCAACCTCGAATAAAGAAAACGATCAAGGTATCTGCCATGAAATATCGACAGAAATATGAAAACTATTAGCCTACGTTTTTATACCTATTCTTTACGAAATAAATTAGACGCGATTAGAGATAAACATTTACTTACAATCCTGTTAACTTAAAGGTATCGAGCGTGAATTAGTTACAAACGCAGTGGACGGCACTTCTGCGCCTATCGAAGAGCCAATTCAGACATTAAGTTGGCCTCCCGAGGCGTTCGATAATACATCAGGAGAAGAAGATAGTCTCCTTAGCATCGGCGCTGCTAGCATATCTATGATGAATAAGTCTGGTAATTGTTCTTTACTCTCGCTCAACGCACTATTCTATAAATACATGAAATTCATAATTACGTCATTGTTTTCCAGGTGTAGGAGCTACTTCGAACAATACTTATATTATAGATTCGGCCGAGAGAAGGAACACTGCATTACTTATATTAAAATATATGTGCGAAAGTAATATATTAGCACCACATTTAAAGGAATTACTCACGGCAAAGTAACTAAACATATCGATTAATCGAATAGACAATATTATATCATTATGATTAAAACAATTATCCTCTTCTTCGATAGGGATGCCCAAGGTCAAACGCCATTGATGTTGGCAGTGTCAGTCCGCGCGTATCATGCCGCTCTTATTATACTCGACATCGTACAAAGAGTTGGAAAAGATCAGAAGGAATGCTCTGCCATGATACTACCATCCGATGCAAATCCAGATCTGTCTCCATTGTTCGTCGTTTGCTGCAACGATACTTGCAGCTTCACTTGGACCGGCGCAGATCATATTAATCAAGTACCGTGTCGTCTTAACACTTAAATGTCCATTTTCCTTCAAGTATATTCACCTTACAGTAATTCTTTTCTTCTCGTTAGGATATATTCGAATGCCGAACTTGCGGTTTGATCGACTCTCTATGCTGCTGCACCGAATGCGCTCGTGTTTGCCATCGAGGACACGATTGCAAAGTTAAGAAGACTTCTCCGACAGCTTACTGCGATTGCTGGGAGAAATGCAAATGCCGTGCTCTCATTGCCGGCCATCAAGGCGCACGTTACGATCTCCTGTGCCGCCTCGTAACTAATACCGATCTTGCTACGAAGATAAATTCACGGTAAGTTGAGTGCGCTGTTTTTGAATTTTATAAACATAATTAACTGTTTGGAGCTACGTATGTTTTCTTTGTTCAATAGCGGAGAAAGCATTTTACTATTCCTGGCGCAAACTGTCGGGAGACAATTGATAGAACAGCGACAATGCCGAACAGCTCCCCGGCAACGTTCAACTTCGGCAAGTCGCAAGGCACCTCCGTCCGATGGTGAATATATATAAATATATCATATACATTACTGTTATATACATTTAAATATGATTATAATAATTTCTATCTACGTACCGTCTGAATTTTATTAACTCTGCACGGATGCATCAAGATTAAACACATTTTAATGCACTTAGGCTTGGGCACGGACTCAGCGGACATGCCTGATCATGATCTGGAACCTCCTCGCTTTAGCAGAAAAGCTTTGGAAAGATTGTTAAACGACTGGCCAGCCGTGCAATGCATGATCATGTCTGGAGTTCCAGCAAATGGCAATGATCAGTTGTTTGGAGATCAGGAACAATTATGCCGTCAGAGTGGTACCGCGTTGCTCGATAAGTTCACCCACTCGTTACTCGTCAAATGCAGTGGAGAGGTGAGAATATAACTTTCAGTATAATACGAGAAAACAATACGGAAGAACATAAAAGAATATTCTTTTAGATGCTCGATACTCTCCTCACGACTTTAATACGAGAATTGCAAAATGAATCCGTGCCCGGACGGCAGGAAGAGGCGAACAACGTCGCGCGTCGATTTGTTCGATCCGTTGCACGAATATTCGTCATTTTCACGGTAGAAATGGCACCCAACACTGCAAAGAGGAGAGGGTAATACGAATTTCAATTATCAAGAAATTCTTCGTTGTTTACTGCTTCCTACATTTTTCCACGCTCAGGTATCTCTTTCTCAATTCTAGTACAAGCCAGGCATCACAACCGTTGATGAAATGTCGTAAGGTTTTCCGAGCCCTGATCAAATTAGCGGTCGAAGAATTGTACGAAACTGCTGATTCGTTGATAGCTCCCGTTAGATTAGGTGTTGCTCGTCCAACGGCACCATTTACTCTAACCAGCTCTGCCGTCGACGTGATCAACGGTTCCGAGGAATTGTTCTCCATAGAACCATTGATTCCTCACAGCGGCGTCAGTTCTCAGACTTTGGACGCTGCTCTGCAGACCCAACAAGGAAATAATAACATAACTATCGCCAGAGACGTCTCCGCCATGGATGAAACTGAAGGCGGCGAAGGTAATTTTTCACGTTGCAATCTCTCTATACAGTTTCTCTTCAACTTTATTCCATTACGACACCGTGGATTGTGGAAATTACCAATGTAAGATCTTAAAGTATCAAAGAATAATACTTATTTATGTATAGAAGTCCCCATGGACGTTGACGGTGATATAAGCGAACACGAAGAGTCCGGAGTTTCCGGTACAGTTGCCGGTCAACCGTTAGGTGAAATTGTTGACGGCAATGCCGGAGGTGTCGGCGAGGAACAAGCAGGAGACGGTGAATCTGATACGGAGCTAGATCTTTTAGCGGAAGCCGAGACAGAGTCAGATTCTGACGATAACCACAGCAATCAAGACGCAGCATCTGCACAGCGCAGTGTTCAAACTGGTGCGACTGCAGGTTCCGACGGTGGAATGGGATCTATACTGTTATTCCCTGAGGACGAATCTGGAGACTCGAGCCAACAGGAGGACGATGAAAGCGAAGCTGGGGAGACCGATGAACAGGACAACGAGGAATTTCAAATCGGCGATGAACAGTTGGAGCGCAGAAGTGGCTCGTCCGGCCATCTGCAACGGAATAATCTCGCACCTGTTTCCATGCAATGGGCTATTCGCAATCGCGAATCGAGTACACGCACCGCAGGTCTGCGGGTGACCGGTGGAAGTAATTTGGTTTTCATCGATCCTGCATCTCTGAGACGCACCACTGCAACAACTGCCGTTGCAGCTGCACAGGAACCCATAACAATCGGCACGACTGCCAGCTTGGCACGTGCATTCGGCATCGTCATCCGACAGATCGCCGATCTCTTGGTCATGATGCAGGATTACAAGACACTGGCACCTTCCTTGCCACGATTAATGGAGATCAGTTTTCAGGATGCCTTGAATTTGCAGGTAAACTTGAAGTCTATTTGTCGTCAATAAGCAACATTTTTTCTGTCTTCTTAACGCGTTGCGAATCGAGGATCGTTAAAAGTAGCCAGTGGTCAGATACTTTCAGCTGTATGGCACCAACGTGGTGTCACCGGACGGCGTAGTGTTAATAGAAAAAGATTCGATTCGGTAGAAATAATGAAACTAGCGAATTACAGGTGGCATTCAACGTGTTTAAGGGTTTATAGCAATAATAATACGTAATGTACTTTACAGATGTACCTAGAAGCACGCTTGAAACCAACATGGGATTGGCTGCTGACGGTAATGGATGCTACCGAGGCACAATTGAGATTCGGAGTCTCATTAACACGTAGTGCGGACCCTACACATCCCGAGCATCCTCTCAACAATGCACCGTCGCTCTCTGGAGGGAATTTCACCGGATTATTGAACACAGCTGCTTTGTCGTTGACACTGCAATCTAATACAGGTCGGAATCAACGCAGTGGTATCGCTACCAGCTCCAATACCTCGACTCCACAAGCTTCTACGAGACTCACCGTTGGTTTTGCAGGCGTTGGCGAACCTCCCAGAAGCAGTAGAGAACGCGAAGGCATGTATCTTATACTTCGAATCCGTGAATTCTTCTTATTTAACCTTTTGACTGGCGAATACTCGTGTCTGAAACGATCGATGTGGATGCCTCAAAGTTGCTATCGCTGAGAACGAAATACTTCATTTGCTCAGAGTTTCCTTGCAACTGTTATTCCTCAGGATAGCACGTGCATTTATCTCATTGTGTTAGTTTCACTTATCGTTGCAATACGCGAAAATATTCGCAAACTTACATAAATTTGAAGTTCACGCTGGTAGCTTTCATAGAGATGCACGTATAGATATCTACAGTCAAAGGGTTGAATAGGTGGAATGAAATCTTAAGCTCTGCATTTGCAATTTCAAGTTTTCCATGTGTTATCAATTGAATTCATACAAAATCAAGTACATTCTGCGAGCTCTAAATGATTGCTAATCGATTTGCTTTCAGGTGGCGATGTGTACTCGGCGAGACGTGAATTTTTATCCTATTGCTTGTCCTTAATGCGCGCTCACAATGCCGAACACAGAGACAGCTTGCCAGTATTAGATGTTTCCGCTTTAAGACACGTCGCTTATGTTTTCGATGCACTCGTGTATTACATGCGATCGCTCTCCGAGCCGAATACTTCGAGAGGCGAAGCTCAGAAGGAATCTTCTACTTACACCGGTTGGAACGACCAGGTTTGTACGAATCTACGTACGTTGCTCACAAACAATTACGGGATATTTCAAAAGTACCGGGGTATCTGCACGCTCTCTGATCATGAAAGTTCACTTGGAACCACGTAGTTCCACATTATGAAAGACAAATCCTGTAATTTCTCCGTAGCTGTGTTTTTGCAGTCTTCGGTGACAATACACTCTACTGAACAATCGAGGTGTAATACTCCTTCATTTTCAAATATTCCCCTTGCGAGCAGTACATTTGGAACTGTAATTTCTAGCGATGTAACGTTTCTCACGATTACGTGTATGAAATCATAGGATGAAAATGACAACGACGAAGGAGAAGAGTACAATTCCCCGGCTCCTACAGCTATGGAATCGGACTCTGCGGATTTTCCTGACATACTTCAAGTCCCTATTTGCGGATCCGGAAATAACAGTAACAGTACACCGAAAGGACGAAAGCATCCTTTCCTGCAAAGATCAGACTCTACATTGTGCCTTGGCTGTCCACCTCTGGATCCATTCGACACCGTAATGAGCGAGGCGTTGCCACTGGCCGATCAGCCGCATTTGTTGCAACCGCATTCAAGACGCGAAGACCTCTTCGGCATTCCGAGACAGCCGTTTTGCCTGAATACAAACACCAATCAGAATACATTGGAGGGTTTGCCCACGAGACTTGGACTGACTGCACGAAATGCCGATAATCAAAACACGGTAACGCCAACGTTCAGCCAAGTTATTCAAGGACCCGCTTCGACATCGTCGGACATGAGACGTAATTTCGGCTCGGTCGGCGGAGATGCTACATCTACAAAATACACGGTAATATTGTCAGATCGTAGAGAGAACGAAGGAGAACTCGTAGAACAAGTAATATGTATTTTGTTTATGACTGTTCAACACTAAAACCACCAAGGCAGTCGAATTGATTCCCAATTTTGTCGAATAATTCCCCAAATTGATAGGAAAGTCTTGCAGTAAATATTTCACTTCTATCTTATAAAACGTAAATTATTTAATTGATGATATTTTTTTTCAAAGTGCTTGCTCAGTATATTTAATTAGATTTTACGCTGGTAGTTCTAGTGTTAATCCTTTCACTAAAGTATCCCTTTTTCATACACACAGACTCACGAGTTCACGACAGAATTCCCCGCAGTCTCTCCTTCTCATTTTCTCCATTTACAGACGTATTTGTTCTATGTATTTTAGGAAAAAGTAAAATCATTTAATCATACCAACGATAATCATTCGCTTGTTGCGGAACAGATTGATCGAGCACCGATTATAGTATCCACTAATAATCAAAATGACCAGGGAGCAGGAACAACCAAGAATAAAGATGCCTGCAAAATTAATAGAAGCGTTATTGTCAGAGCTGGAACTGTTTCGGTACGTATCTAATTTAACGAGCGACGTACATTGATCGAAGAAGATTTTATAATCTTAACGAGGTCTCTTCTTACAAGTAATATTAAATACTCGTTGTAATTTAATATCAAAGGACGCAAGCACAAACAAAGTTGGTGCACCGGAGGTACTGGTCGTTCCAACTGTCGAAACCCAGAACGTGTCGGAGGAGGTCGACCCTGCAGTTTCGAGCCATGAAATATCAGCTCACGAAACAGTCGAGACTAGCCCAGTGGAAACTGCCAGAGCAGTTTCATCAATTGGGACGAATATATCCCATAACATTCTATTGGGACGTTGGAGTTTATCATTGGACCTGTTTGGCCGCGTCTTTATGGAGGACGTTGGCTTGGAAGTTGGATCTGTCGTATCAGAATTGGGTGGATTCCAGGTTAAAGAAGCGAAATTCCGCAGGGACATGGAGAAGCTACGAAATTCTCAGCAAAAGGACGTCACTCTTTCAAAAGTAATATGATACAATATTCAATTAACCGTTAGCGGACGGATGTATGCGAATTTGCTAAATTATCGCAAAGTTGCGGAGCTGCCTTAAGCCAAACTTGAAGTTGTTGGATCTTAGAAAAATGACTATAGCAAAATTTATATAAGGCAGCGCAGTACGTTCGTTCGTTTCGGGTTAAGAATTAGCGTTTAATACTTCGTACAATTTTATCTAATTTATTCTTACTTAGGTCGAACGCGACAGAACACAGTTGCTTGTACAAACAATGAAGGAATTAAATACCCAATACAATTTGTACAACAGACGAGTCTCCAATACGCCACCTTTGGCAGTGAACCGCGTCAAAGTGACTTTTAAAGACGAACCCGGCGAAGGTTCTGGTGTTGCTAGAAGCTTTTACACTGCCATCGCAGAGGTTTGTTCCGTCATTTTTTAACATTACGAACGATCTGACAATATCTCTGATGATAAAACTAAATGTATTCATCCCGCAGGCACTTCTTGCAAACGAGAAATTACCTAATCTCGAAGCGGCACAAGTGGGATCAAAATACACGCAATACAATGTTCTTCAGAAACTAAAGTGTCGAGATCGTGACCGAGATTTGAGACGACAGGTTGATACGACGTTGAATTTAACTGTAAACATTGTTATACGTGGATATCTGGAATCTATATATAATCTGTAACTGAAATTCTATTACAGAATCCCCGATCTTCCGGGAAATGTCGGGAAACCCGTAGAGCTTTGTCTTTCGAAGCTCGCTCATTTCATCCATCGGGCTCGGTCGAAGGGAGCAGTAACGCAGGACCTGGTAGTTCATCATCGAATTCCCATCCGTTGCCTGTCAGTCATCCAAACAACGAGCACTTGACTATGAATCAACAACAGCTCGGCGATAGACTCTATCCTAAAGTAATCTTTGAGAGAAATTCATCCTTATATACCGTTTGCAAAGCCAAACGAATCACTTTAACACTAAAACTATCGATGCAGTGAAAATGGCTGGTCTACATTTTTACGTAAATTCTCCAAATTTATAGGGAAGCCGTAGAGTAGATGTTCTACGTTCATTTTATAAAATATAAATTACTGAGTTCATTATCTTTTTCTAAAGTACTTATTTTGTATATTTAACACGCTAATTGCCAGCGGTATTTCGCTAGTTTCTTCGTTTCTACCGAAGTGAAACTTTTTTATTAAATTCACATCTCTATAAAGCAGAAACTTCAAAGGCACAAATGGATATATATTCAGCAGAACTTTATCTTTTTAACGGCGATATTTTAATATTAAATGTATTAGAAAATTCGTAAATATTGCAATTTAAAAGTCATGTGAAATTTCATTGAGTGCAGTAGCGTCAGTCACCGGTGACCCCCGTGGCATTAACGTGTTAAATATAATCAATTTAACACCGATAGTTCTAGTGTTAATATTGGGTTACTCTTAATGTATGCGATATTAAATGATACTGGTTTGTTTAGGTACATGCATTACGACCAGCGTTAGCTGAAAAGATAACTGGAATGCTGCTGGAATTGTCACCTGCTCAGCTACTGATGCTGCTAGCTTCGGAGGATGCTCTGCGACAGAAAGTAGAGGAGGCTTTTGAACTGATTCATAGCCACAATCAGGACTTGGCGAGCGAAGCTTTGCTGGATCTCGACGTGTTCAGTTTAACCGCACGTTGTGGAGTTAACAAGAAAAAGATTGAGAACAGCATTTTAGACGACACGGAGGACAATGCTCCTCTCTTCTATTCTCCGGGCAAAAGAGGATTCTATACACCGAGACAGGGTAGAGCCAGCTATGAACGTTTGAACGTATTTAGAAACGTGGGCAGGTAAGGCGCTACACGTAAATTTCTAAGTAAATCTACAGACAAATCGATAAACGAATGTTAAAAATTGCAGTTAAGTTACAGATCGCATTTAACGTTTAATTCTATTACAGGCTTATAGGATTGTGTCTTTTACAAAACGAGCTCTGCCCGATATTTTTGAATCGTCACGTAATGAAGTACATTTTATCGAGGCCCATACGTTTCCATGACCTTGCATTCTTCGATTCTGTAATTTATGAAAGCCTAAGACAACTCGTTATCGATGCAGAAACTAAGGATAGTAACAGCTTGTTCTCAGCACTTGATCTTACATTCAGGTAGGCACTCTTCATATTTTACATTTCGTTCGAAATATTTCACGTACATATACGACCGGCGAAAGCTATCATTGTGGAAAAATAAGGGCTCGAACTAGCAATTATTGAGCTGCACTTCAAATACTCCATCAGTTTTGGCAAATTCGTTTGAATTTATTATTTAATACACCTAGGTTGTTCAGAATCTACCTAAAATGGTAGAGTCCTAAATGAAATGAACACAATTAAAGCCAGAAACAAAGTACATAACGTAAACGCTGAGCAAGAAAGTATTTAGTTATCGCAAATCGAAACTTCTAGCTACACTGAACCTTTCAGCCAGAAGTATTTGTTGTCGCAGTAATATTGTCTTTTCACGTCAAGTTTATCATCGGTTTCTACCTTTCAGTATTGATTTGTGCCCCGAGGAAGGAGGGGGCTCGATTGAACTCGTACCTAACGGTCGTGACATAGAAGTTACAGCGGGCAATGTCTATGATTACGTACGAAAATACGCGGAAGTTCGTATGATCAAAGTACAGGAGAAAGCATTGCACGCTATGCGAGAAGGGGTATTTGACGTTTTACCGGATGGTGCACTCGACGGCTTGACATCCGAGGACTTGAGACTCCTATTGAACGGAGTCGGAGACATCAATGTTTCCGTTTTGATATCGTACACCTCGTTTAACGACGAGTCTGGAGAAACAGCGGAAAGATTAGCGAAGTTCAAACGATGGCTGTGGTCTATCGTTGAAAAAATGTCGCACGTTGAGCGTCAGGACTTGGTAAGAGATATTTTACCTAGATTCATTTCTCCATCGCGTACAATAGACTCATGTAACGCGAGTTTCTACAACGCGACAAAGATAGTTGCGGTTACCGTTTTCATCTAACAAAATTTTTCGCGGAATGTGCTAAATAATAAAATACAGGAATTACCTAATTCAATTAGTCGCGCGTTGTACGAGAAAAATTCCCGTACGGCATGATTTCCTATGACGCGAATTCCTACTACACGGTTAATCGCGTTATACGAAAGTCTACGGTTTTTTACAACAAGAAGGTCTGGTTTCTATTGTTTTCCATGTACCTAGGTATATTTCTGGACCGGATCACCGGCACTGCCGGCGAGCGAGGATGGTTTTCAGCCGATGCCGACAGTAACGATTCGACCAGCCGATGACGCTCATCTACCAACTGCGAATACGTGTATCTCTCGACTATATGTTCCATTGTACAGCTCACGTCATGTCTTACGACACAAGCTACTCATTGCTATCAAGACAAAGAACTTTGGATTTGTATGAATATATTATGTGACCATGTTTTGTGAGCAATAGCCGTAAAAAGAAATCACATTATTGATAATGATATAAGAAAGAAGTTATATGTTGTTATTTTTTTTTCCTTCCTAGAAAAATTTATAACATTTATAAATTTATAAGGTGTAATTACGAATTATGATTTCTCTTATCGAAACGAAGCGGTTCGCAACTACGATAAGGTTTTATGTTAAAGTGTCATATTTAGTCTTTATAGTGATCCAATAAAACTATCAAAAATTCTGAGCCGACGATTTCGTTAACGTACCCCCTGCTGTCTCTGAAAAATCATCGTTCTTTTTCCGCATGGAACGTATCGTTCGATAAATAGTTGTTAAGACGTAACAATACACTTTGTTAAGGTATTTAACAACTTATTATACAATTAAAAATTTCTTTTATTAGGCATGTTTAAGATGTAACATAAGATGTCGACAGGAAATTGCAGATTCTTTTTGTTTGTTTGTTTTTTAATGCACACCAGTAGTAACTTCTTTTTTTTTGTTTCTGTGGGTATATCAGCATGTCGTTGACTATAATACATAATATTTTAAAAACCAGGCTATAATACGAATACAGGTTACAAAATATGAGGCTTGGTGTTTAATAATAATAATAATAATAATGAAAATTATACATAGTTCCACGTAAAAAACTGTTTTCATCGATGATGATGATGCTAATGAAATATCAATGTAAAATCATGGTAATCTAAACTATGTACGTTAAAATATTATTATTATTTATTTATTTATTCCTTTTTTTTTGGTAATTATTAATCCTCTCTTGAGCCGCCAAATTGTGTGATGCGAATTTGTAGGCGAATATCGGCCGAACATGAAGGTATTAGGAAAAATAATCTAGGAATGTCTAGCTGCCCTATTTCGTATTGTTAAGATACTTTCTTTTTTTTTAACATGTTCAAAAATCTTGATTCTATCATAAAACAATAATTAACTCCGTTTACTTTACGCTGCTTAGTCTTGGCATGCACTCATATATGTCCTCGTTTCTGTCTAGGATTCAATAACAATATATACTTCGAAAATGACGTTGTCATTTTGAAACGAAAAATTGAATTTACAGATTTTTTAAATATATATTTTTCCTAAATAGTAAACTGAAATAGTAAAAAATAATCTATTATCTTTAATTTACTTAAAAAAAATGTCGCTAATGCTAATTATGTATAATATAATAAATCTCATTGTTTATAAATTTCTAAAAATCGTAAAGTTATATACAATAATTATATTATCCATTATGTACTCGACAAAGTATTAATAGAAACTTATGTACAATGGTTACCTATTGACCACTTCCTGAACTGTTTTGGGGTAATTTTGCGGTTGATTGGCTCAATTGAGCCAACGTTTCCGGTGTCGCATGTGCTTTTAAGATTGAATTTTCAGCTTCCAATTGATTGATACGATCCATAAGCTCTGCAATTTTTTCCTTGAGTACTTCAACCTCCTCTCGCACAGCAAGCATTAAATGACTCTTAACAAGATCCTACAAAAAGATCCCCCGTTAACGCCAACATTATCATTCGTTAAGTTTATTTGGTAATTGCCCCCAGTAGAGAACGCTTACCATGGCTTGCTCAATCTTATTATCAATTGCTACAGCGCTAGTCCCCGACATACTGCAATAGAAATTACATTGCAAAATTTATTTACAGGATATACACATGCTGTAGCAATCAACTTCGTATTGTTTTCTTTCGTTAAAACCCGGCAATAAATCGTTGCACGTATCGCCAGGATACTGACGCACAAAAGTAAAACATTAACTGAAAATTATAAAGCCAAAGTATATCATAATATTTTTCATAATGTACTTCGTGAATCAACGTCTTCTTACGAAACATTTTACATGTATCTCAAAGAAACTTTCCCCTCGAGATGAATATGCAAGTTGCGGTATTCTCGTCATTGTCATACTCATTTTCAATAATATTTAAACGAAATTATCTAAAGCACCAGTACCTTTCGTTATCCTCGAGGGTATGATGCTCGTCGCTACCTTGCGTGACTTCGGTTAAAGACTCTAAAAGGGTTGTATCGGCTGCTTGAGCAGCAGCTGCAGCAATGATGCCTGAAATGGAGTCCTGCTCCGGATCGGGTTGATGAAAGGTCATACTCCCTTGTTGCATACCTCCTACAACATTCTGGCAGCTTGCTGATACCTGTGCCATTTGCACTTGAGCACTGCTACCAGATGTTTGGGGTTGCATCTGAGACGGCGGTATTACTTGAGATTGTACCGGTGCTCCAGGAGCATGAATAGTCGAGGAAGTTTGCTGTGCACCTGTTTGAGGAACTTTGTGTATATTCTGAATGCTCTGCATTCCCTGTATGGCAGTCAGTGGCTCGGAAATTTGAGTCATAGGTTTTTGCGTTTGTAGAGTCTGCTGCGGTTGCTGCTGCTGTTGCTGTTGCTGCTGCTGCTGAGGCTGCTGTTGAGGCTGTTGCTGAGGTTGTTGTTGCTGTTGCTGCTGAGGAGGAGGAGGATGTTGTTGAGGCTGCTGTTGAGGTTGCTGTTGAGGAGGAGGATGTTGTTGCTGTGGCTGTGACTGATGCTGAGTAACAAGAATGTTAGGTGCCTGCGATGTTGGCACAGGTGTTTGTTGAACCGACGGTTGACAAACGTTTGGAACCAGTAAAGACTGGCTTTGCGCGCTCACTGTTACATATGTGTCTTCTTTAGAATGCGGTATGTTTTGCTGAGGTGTCACATTGTTACTACTAGTCTGTGTTAATATAGAAATAGAACCTTGAGGCATACTTTGAGGTTGAGCCAAATTGCTGGGATGAGTAGGTTGCAAATTAGAAGGTAACGTAGATCCTTGCCCTCCTTGCTGCTGTTGTTGTTGCTGTTGCTGTGATGCTAATTGCTGAGCCGAAGACTGGAAGTACTGAGGGATTTGCGTAGGTGCCTGAACCTTGGCTTGCGGCTGCACTTGCACAGGATTATGCTGCGCATTTGGGGGAATTGAATTGCTAACGGCATAATTAGCACTCGAAACTGCCGCAGGATTATTTGGCACACCGAGCGAAGAATGCACATCTGGGTGTGCCGGCACTTGTCCATTGGTATCGATAACGATACCTTTATCTTCTGATACCACTGGTTGTTTAGGTGCATCTGGCACGACGATACCGCTGTCCGTCACCCCGTATGATATGCACACCTCGTTTGGATCGGACACTTTCGGCGTACCGATCGCCGTTGGTTGATTGACCGACGTGTGATCCAAATAGTCCATGCAAGTCCATCTGCCTCTTTTAAAAGGCTCGGTACTTTCGATTTTAACCACCTTAAACCGTTCGTTTCTACCGTGCGAGTGTACTTCACGCAGGTCTGCATCTTGCTTGGCATTACTCGAGAGTAAATTAATAATATTATTATCGGTAACAGACGTGATGTCCAAAGTGTTGATATTGCTATCATTTACCGAATTGCTGACATTGTTGCCTTCGGAGGGTACTATCGCCAATCCATACTGAGAACTCGTAGGAATCACCGGTGCTGTACTGAGGGCAGCGTTGCTCGTATTAAAGAAAACATCCTCCTTGGAAAAGGTGTCTTCCGAATAGCTCGGTGTTTCAATGTCCAAATCGGTAATGCGCGAGTGTTCGACAGAATTGTCTTCTGTGTGAGATTCGTCCAAGTCGTCGTTCGAATCTTCGCCAGCATCATTGCTCATACGACAACCGACGGTAACGCTTGTAATCTGGAAGGATGACGTCTTTTTCCGACACTGATTACTTCCCGTCACGTTGCTCGGAGTGGTCAAACTAACCGGCTGGTACAGTTTATCTGGCTCTCCTAACCGTATTGTCTCTGTAGTTGTACGATGCACTGGATTAGATGTCTTCCTACTACCATCCAACAGTTTATGCGATTTTCTGTGTACATTATCTGCCATTATTATAGGAACTTAGCATTCGAGAGGTACGATTTTTGCATCCGTTGTTCTCTTGCATGTTAAAACCGACATCGCTTTTAGCCGGGGCCTTTCGGCTTGAAACTTCTTCGCCTATATCACGATTATCAGCGTTCCGTTTCAGACGAACCAATTATTAATATTTACGGTGATCCGAGTTAAATTCATATCCTCATCTCTCGAAGGTGTTGACAGTTCACCATTTCATCAATTTCACGGGAAAGGAGTGTATTCGCTCGAGCACCGTCCAACCGTATACTTACACTTTGTATTACGAATTGTCCTTTATCCCTTTTACGAACGATCACGCTACATTTAATCTCATTCGTTTACATTATTATCAACCCGATGCGATTTCCATTATCCATATCCTTTTTCTACTCTATTGTAGTAAGCGAGCAGTTTAAAAATGGCTGCCAATTCACTCGCGGAATTGCCACGAATTATATCTAGAGCATCTGCATGTTCGCGAGCAAAAATCTATTTTCATCTGCGATATAGGCGCATCGCAAGAATAAGCACAAGCTACTCTTGTCTGACCCTTATCTACGCGAATACGCTGATAGAAACTTTTAAGGCTATTGTTTCACGTACAACGATTACCAGCGATCGTCGCCCGCTCCCGATGGAATTTTTCGCTCACGTGAAAACAAATTTTCGTTCGTTTGAATTTCACACTTTCCCGCATTTATCAAGGACTGATGCCTCTCGAAATCTATCTTCTCCTTAAAACTCCTGAAACTTTATGTTATTAAAATAATTATAGACGAAATAATATCATGCATTCCTTATAAAATCGAAAGAGATGTCGAGGAATTTTTTTTAATCGAACGCAAAGATTAAGTAACTGTAATGTAATAAAATGAGGGAGAAATCTATTTTGAATTAATGTATTTTGAATTATTTCTTTCATTATAATTATCCTTTTCATACGTAATTATTTGAATGAACGTGTTGCATCAATGTTTTATAGTTTCTATGCCTTTTGTACAAACATGTTGCACGTGCGTTTTATCGTAAGATTTAATGACACTGCTTTTACTATTGCGCGCAAATTATTGCATGTAAAGTAAATCGTTTAAAATTGTTTAAAAATATGCAAAGTAAATTGAAATAAATGTCATGGGGTACGGTGTTATATTTAAATTGTGAAGATAGCAGAAATGCGCAGCCTCTCACGGACCTAATGAACGAGAATCGATCATTGATTGCTGAAATATTTCTGTAGATCTACATATTTTTGACTACCGTACAAATTTCACCGTGACATAACCAGAAATAATGTTGAATACAATAAGAACGTGTTTAAAAAAGAACATAAAAAAGGGCAGCAAGAATTTTCGATTCAACAAGTCCGAAAGCAAGAATCCAACACTTAAAACTTTGCCAGGTATGATCTGCGAATTAGATAAATAATATGCGATGAATTCTATGTAAAACGTGATTATTTTTTAAACAAATTCCACCTTCTGTCATTAAGTAAGATTACCTTAATAGTTTTTCAGTACCCGGTGAGCAAAGAAGGAGATCACAGAGTCTACGTTTGGGGTTTAGCGCAGCATGGAGGGCTTGGAACAATGAAATCTGCGAGGATATTAAACGGTGTTGCGTATATTTCAAAGCCAAAACGATTATTTTTCGGAGAACAATTTGATGTAACAGATATAGCTTGCGGTTATGGCTTCACAGCATTTGCTGTAAGCTCCAAAAACAAGAATATTCTGTATGGCAGTGGGTTAAACACAGATTCGCAACTTGGTAAATACTACTTGTTCCTATCGTGATGAGAAATAG
Organism: Cerceris ruficornis; assembly: GCA_963989415.1. Taxonomy (NCBI): domain Eukaryota; kingdom Metazoa; phylum Arthropoda; class Insecta; order Hymenoptera; family Crabronidae; genus Cerceris; species Cerceris ruficornis. The sequence continues at coordinate 11,126,444 of OZ022529.1, read as the reverse complement.
AAAATTAATTACAATTTGATTCACAGGTTACGATGAATCCGACGAAAAAAACTTTCCCGACGATGTAATACATAACCCGAGACAGATCGACTTACCGCTTAAAGATACTTCTACAAAAGTATTAGACATAGCAGCGGGTAGAGCCCATTTGCTGGTATTAACGACCGAAGGTTTATTCACATTAGGAAACAATGCGTACGGCCAGTGCGGTAGACCTATAATATCGGGCGAAGATTACAGAAAGAGTAAAGTCATACATCACATACCCGATATTAAGGGTAAAAAGATCAAAGCCGTGACAGCTGGCCAAGATCACAGGTATGTCACAGGTATATCACAGGTATTATGTGATGTATAACAGTGAAATATTTAATTGTATTGCTTCAATACCTTTTGTTATTGCTATATGATAGCATACTCTTAACAGAATCCGGCGAAGTTTATACATTCGGTTGGGGTGCAGATGGACAGACTGGTTTAGCCCATTATCAAAATGAATATAGACCTAGCTTGGTTAAAGGAGATCTCGCCGGACAGCATATAATAAAAGTAGCATGTGTCGCGGATTGTGTATTAGCATTGAGCGGTACTTCAGTATTTATATTTTACCACTTTAAAGTAGCGTACCATTCCCGTAATATACGGTAGAAAATTTCCTACTAGATTTTCCCAACGTAATTTTAAACACGTAAAAGTTATTTCTAACGGATGAAATTTGTACATATCGAAAATTCTTTATTACAGATAAAGGAAAAGTTTTCGGCTGGGGTAATTCCGAGTACGAACAATTACATTCTATGGGTGATAATCGTCAGGTGAATATCGCCACGGAATTAAGTATATGCAAGGAATTGGGATATATTACGGACATTGCTAGTGGTGGATGTTTCTGCATGGTGTTGAACAGTGAGCATTTCCTTGATAATACTCGGATATTAACAATCGTTATAAATGATATCAGCACTTATATCTGTTACACTACTTTTAGCATTTCGAATTCATTAAGAATCCATTAAAAAATCATTTCGCAGATACAGGCAGCGTTTACGTATGGGGCTACGGTATTCTCGGCCTTGGCCCTCATGTTCAACAAGCTTCGAAACCGACGCTGGTTCCACCTACTTTATTTGGTAATAATGCGTATGAGCCGAATACGAAAGTAAGTTGAATCTGTAGAAATGACTTTGAAAAGAAAAACATACGATTAATATGTAAGACATAGAATGTAACATCATACATTTACCTTTTACACAGGTGATTAAAATATTTTGTGGAATGAGTCACTTAGCAGCGTTAACTAACGTTGGCAATTTGTATACATGGGGTTGCAATAAATTTGGATCTTTAGGATTGGGTCATTCGAAGGATCAGTTTTTTCCACTTAGGGTGAGCCGATGAATGAGAAGCGAATTTATAAATGGATCGTCAAAAAATGAGCTTCGTTTTTGTTACAGGTGAATGTAGCGGCACAAGTGAAAAAGGTTGCTTGCGGAATAGATCATACGGTCACTCTTTGTAAACCTTTTGTTTGAGACATGAGCATGTATTTTTTACGTTGTATGTAATATAATATATTTGAAGAAGTTATTTACAAAATGGTCGATTTATTGTTTGATTACAGTAACATGTCATATAGCTGTGTATAATTGTCTTAATTAAACGTTAAATAAAAAAAAACATATATTTGATAATTGAAAATAACGAATTTACGTATCATTACGTCATGTAACTGTAAAGGCATGCGATATAAAATATTGATTTATCGTGACTCTCTTACATACCTTTACGAATTTGTTAATGAAGTTTGATCTACACACTTTTCATTCTTACACGAAGAAGTAGCATAAAATCAGTGCGAGAAGAGCAGAATTAAATGCGATTCCGCTTGTACCACTTGTACAAATTAAATTCTCGTACGAAATGGTATACTTTATCATACTTGGAATTCGGCAAATTCGAGCGTCTAGAAAGAAGTGTTAGCCACAATTAACATTAACAGCGAGAAATACAGTTTGCTGTGATGCTCAGCAATAAAGTGTTTACCTTTGCATTGAATGGGAATACTCGAGGAATTGGAAGTAACCGAAATATAAAGCGGCGGACACTGATGGATAAAAGTAGCATCGCTGCAAGAAACTGTAACGCTATGCACGTCATTAGTTATCGATGCGCAAGAAGCAGATTCGATATTGTCTGTTGCATTGACATGCAACAATTCTCGGGAAGTGCATACTCTTAAACTGTCAGAGCCAGATCCTTGAATCTAAAACATTACATCGACAAATTGGTATTACAAGATATGCAATAATTCCTTTCACAGTTCAATAAATCTTGAATAAAGGAGAAATAAATTACTTTTATCGTCGCACTGGTATCATCGGTACGGAAGAAGTAATTTGGATGAAGCCTATAAAAATTAACACCGCGCGGTTCGACATAATCGACATAATCATTCGAGGATCCCGTGGAAACGTAATCGGCTCCACATTGCGTATTAATTAGGCGTTTAGGCACTGCAATAAAATTCTGCCGATTGGTAGGTGTTCGAGTAATTTACATAAAAGGGCAATTAAAATTATTTCTACCTTGCTTCATACGGGAAACCAAAGCGGTAATTGGTGCAAGGGCCTCGTTCGTATCGCCGACACCGACAGAAAATAAGTCTGTTCCAGAATTCTGCACGAAAGGAGACCATGTGTCCTTTGAACCGTATGTTAGGATAAGTAATGTCGTATCTAATGGAAATTTATTAATTGTTAATAATTATAGTGACTGTGAGATCGTTTATATTGTAGACTGTATGTTAATTAATCATTAATTACCTGGTACCTGTTCTTGCATTCGTTTTATGTTTTGCAAGCAGTAATCTTTGTCGGTATCGGAAATAGATGATACTCGTGGAACAACTAACACAATGTTAGACCTCGCACCACCTTTACCTTGATCACGTTCGGCATTTAATCTGTTCATTAACATTGTGTACACATTGTCAAGTGATTTTGGTAGATCGAAACCGCTGGTAACTGAAAGGGAATTAATGTTACACTGCCGCCTAAATGAAATTCATAACAAATTACGTAATAACTTTCGTTATACCATTTTCATAATGAGACGAGTTAAATGCCAAGAAATCTAAAATAGTATTGGTACTATTTATCAACGGCAATCCATCGTAACCATTGATTATGGTGAAATTGCTATTAAATTGATTTACATTGATGTTGTCCAGTAAGTTTCTAAAAAGAAACAAGTATCCATTATATAATTCGATGAATACAAAGCGTACACTTTGAAGTCTGCGATAATTATGATGAAACTTACGCAAGAATAGCTTTTATTTCGTTAAGGGGCCACTTCGTGTCAAGAATCACTGTTAAATCGGTAGATATTTCATTGAAATCATTTAATTTATCCGTATCTGCACATGACAGATCCTTGTTCAACGATGCAGCTGTAAAATGATGAAAATGTTCTCTTTAAAACTCGAAAAGTTCGTCTGATTCTGGACTAGGAATTAATAGCACCTGTGCATGTTAGCTGAAAGCCAAAAATACGATATTCATAATTAATACTTACGTATATACACTGCCAAGTCTTTTACAGCTTGCACAGCAAACTTCTCGATTACAGCGAAATCAAGCGTCGCCTTTGTCAAGTCTGGATCCAATACCAGAGCGGCACTGTAAACCTGCGAATAATAAAAAAAAGTATTACGTTACAATACAAATGAATATAACACGTTTCATGCAATATCTAATATTTCACCTGTGCAGACATCGTTTCATTGGAAGCAACGGACGTGAACAATGTTCGTCGATCGCATGCTCTAACCGAGGAATTAAATAATCCACGTGCGCTATAATACATGTCCAATACTTGCGACAGTTTCAAGCCGGAATACTGTGTGTACCAGTTGTTAATTTCACTGGCAATAATTAAACCGTCGAGGCCCCCTCGAATTTCTGCCGTTGTTAATTCGAGTTTCTCATTGGAATTGAGGAAATACCAGCGTGGCATTGCGGTGGAATTCCAATTACCATTTGCTCCGACGTTAAGTGTTTCTCCTCTGGGGCCTTGTATCAAAGCCACTTCTGCCAAGTCTCCTGAAGGTTGATAAAACTTGTGTTAGCTTCTAATAAATCAAACAAATTATTGATACTGTTGTCTTTCGATCTTAACTTCAATTTCTGTGCTCGTGTAACCTAGGATCGAAAATTTAAGATGGGTTTTCAATCAGTGAGGCTACAATACTAGCGATTTGAATTCAGATCCACTAATTGGGAATTCGAGCCTTTAATATCATATACACCCTGCTAAACTCATTTACTAGGTTGTGAAATGCATTAGCGATATTACCAGCTAAAGTAGCGATCCATTTATTATCTAAATCCAGCCCCGATGGGTACGCATCCTGTTGCATCCCATCTGTCTGCAGATCTTGAAGTACAACGCTTTCAGGCTGTAGTCCTGCAGCTATTCCAGCGAGCAATACCCCAGCAGAAACAGCTCCCCATCTGAAAAAGTTATATTAACATTAAAATACACTTGAAATGTTTCAATCATAAGAGTATCTAATTAATAAGTCAATTAAATAGCTTTCTACTTACGGTGTTTTAATGACACCGTTTTCTACAGGACATTTACTACGCGGAGGTAATTGTATTATCCTTGCGATATCTGGATGATTAGGCGGCAATTCTGGGTACAATGAATTAGGATCGATCGTACCAGGACCTCCGTCTTTCTGCTTTGTAATAATTTCTCTACAAAAGATTGGATAATTGTAGGTCGACGTTATAAATTTCTTGCAGTCTGTTCTTCAGCTTGTACTTACATTTCATCGCGCGACAATGTTTCTACATCGTTAATAGTGCTTTCGGTATTTGCTATATCCTCGTTATCGACGCTCCTTGCATTTCTGTATGCGGCATTCGCATATCTGCAAACTCTCGCCTCGTCTCCCCTTTGAAAAATTTCAATACTGCTGGAGAACATAAAATGGAGGGTACACTGAAATACATAATAATTGAACGTTAATTTTTTTTCTTCAACGTACTGCTTTAGGTGGGATCTCTGTCTCACTCGTAAAAAATATTTTGAAACGTATATACGTACTCTTTCTATGTCCGTGATACTGTTATTAGGAAATTGAATAGCGTTTCCAGGTACAAAACGTAATGTTTGTGCATGACGGAAGAACTGAAAAGTATTTGGAGCAAATGGTGTCACTCCATCCTGTATTGGAACACTTGGATTTGGCACAATTCCATCTTGTCGAAAGCTATGGACGAAATATTAACGATATACGCATATAATAATATAATATTCACATGTATCTAGATGTATAATGAGTTAAATAAACATTTACCGATGTAGAAGAGCAACAGCCAAACTTCTTATGTCCATGTTAAGGCCTTCTGTATTTTCAATCTTACGGATTATCGCAATAAGCGTGTTCAAAGTATGCGGCAGTCTATTATCCCTTTGTAAAAGGAACTTATTCTCATAACATTCTCTAAGCGAAGATGGAAGAGTTCGAAGTGCATTTTCTTGCGCATATGCAGCTAAATGAATGTAATAAAAATTATAAATATGTAAAATTACTTCTAATCTTATAATAAAATTGTATTTCATACGGGGGAAAAAAATGTTACAATTTTTACCTGATACGAGAATAATAATGAAATAAAAAAGCTTAGCCATGTCGCCGGTCCTGAAAGAAATTATTCGTTATACTTATGCTACTCATGTGTGCTTTGTAGAGGAAGAAGAAATTCCGTAAAATACTATTATATTTAATGGATGAGTATTATACTCTACCTGAAGTTAAATTAACGTAACTACACTTGAACTAAAATGTTTGTTAAATAATCCTATTAAAAATACCATGGGCCGCACTGAGCAATTTGATCAGAGGTACTTTTTACACAGAACAAATGATATCCCATTAGTCCCATTCAACCAGGTAAAACACCACACCTTTCCAGAGATATAGTGAAACCTATCATCACTACAAAAGATAAGATATGATACGTTATGAGTAATATAGCAGGTGCCCCAACTGATAGCAGATGCCCTTATAAAAAATGCAGCTCCAAGTCCTAAAGGAACGACGGTAGTAAAAGCGTTAATAGATAACATGTGAATGAAATTTTCACTTATTACACATCTCATTGGTACCTGCTTCTGTTAATGATTTTCTACATTGTTTAATTATCGTTTATACAGATTAATATATCGTGTAAGTATTTTTATTAAATATTTATCGCTACTTCAAGTGCGATATAAAAATATGTATTTGAAAAATAGCAAATTTATAATCTCCATTATTTAAGACCTAAGAAATATGCCTTTATCGTACTTATCTTATCAGAATTAAAATAGGACAGTGCTTTCTTAATTCGGATGTATTTGTGACTCACTGGAGAAGCAGTTAAGATGATATTACAAGCGTATCATGTGTTTTAGGCCTTCAATAATAAACGTCATGTAGTAAACATGGCAATGAAGAAGATATTGTTATTAATATATTGTGGTAAGTTATTACTCGACAAGTACGATAATTAATATGCAGATACTGGCATTAAACATCTTTGTAAAAATCATTAACGTCCTGCAACTCCTTCGTACAGAATTGTTTTTTATACACTGTCAAATCAGTATACCAAAACAACTTCGAGAATGTTATTCAAACAGCACGCTAAGTATTCATCATCCTTTAAACATACGGATATTAGTGGACATCGTAAGAAAAGTGGAAAGGCATTCCTATACAACAATGGATATGAGAATGCTCTCCTCGTCATTGTTGCATAGGTACACAAGATAGTATATATATATATATATATATATATGTTTCTTTTTTTAAATTAATTACAAATATCATAATAAATGATAAGTGTTCTATCATGCCAGTTATTTTATATTAGATTCAAGTTCGATGGAATCGAATATCATAAAGATGTGCAAGTTACGGATGGCATACTTCCATTCAGTGCAACTGGAACGCAACGTATAAAGCAGACATTGGTAGAAGAGTTGATTCCAGGCAATGCTGATGCATTTCCAGCTCACATACTTTCGCAAACAGAACGTTGCATGCTACATCGAGCAATTTCAAATACCGTTACGAAGCAGAATTCTGAAAAGGCTCATAAATCTTGTCATCAGACCGGAGAAACTGAAAAAATAACAGGTTAGTGTGTTTTAAAGTCATACGTTTAAAATGTGACTAACAGTGTGGCTCACACTGTAGTCCTTTATAGGTAGAAATGTGCTTACTGGCACTTGGGATTGTCCGCAACAGCAAGGAGTAATACTGACACAGTACGGCACAGTAGCTGCTGGTGCTGTTATAGGAGCTGTTGCTGCATCGCTTCAACATCAGAGTATTGCTATAAATCAACTGATTGCTGCTTCCAGCGCATCTTTCTCTGGTACAGTAATAATGAATATACTTTCGATGAACAGCCCGTTCATATGCAAATTGTAAATACCTCGTTTATTAGATCCAAACGTCACAAATCTCCCAGACTTTGATTACAATGAGGAAGAAGTTGACTTTGTTCTGCCAAAGAGTCAAATGATACATGGACGGTCTATGTGGCATCAAACTCTCATGACTTCATCCACAAAACTTGATAACATTTGGTTGGCTACCATAGCAGGTAATATTTATAATTGTAAAATCACTTATATTGCCACTTTATCGTCAATCTTTGTCAATTTATTAGGTGAACTGGCAGAAATGGTAGTTTATCAAGGACCTGTGGTAGGACACGATATGACGCTTGGTGCTACTGGATTTTGGAACAATACAATGCGTCCAAGTATTTATTACCTCACAGAGTCGTATGAAAATTATGATGCAACTCGAGCCGAACTCCTTGGAGGCATTGACGGTACGTTATTGTAATGCTGTTCAAAGAATTTCACGAATGCAGATATATAACGTATAATATCGTAGGCCTAATCATCACAAACAATTTGCAAACTTGGATCCAAGACTTTTACAGTCTTCGTCTTAGCCAAATTTTAGATATGTATTATTCCAACGTTGGAATAGCTTTTAACGAAAACATTAAAGCCTGCAATCGAGCCCAAGGCTTCATGCATTCCGTCTCTCAAACTATTTTACAAGAGCAGGTACCTCGTAATACAAATACGGTAAAGTTTTCATACAATACGTTCCTTCTGATCGCAACTATCATTTATTATAGACATATGCAATAGCTCAAATGTTAGCTTATCGCAAAAGTATTGCATATATATCTCCCGAAGCTTTAAAACGAATGGTAGAATACGCGGTCGAGAAGTTCTCTTCTTACGCCAAGAATCATTTATTCACCGAGTTGCCTTGCCCGTACAAAAAGGATCAGCCAAGAGTAGAAGCCTTAATTGTATTTGACGGTGCATGGTCAACGGAATATACAATGGATTTCCTGGCGTAAGTGTAAATTCAAGTACATAGAATTTTTGTATCTTTCACGCTAATTGTAATAAAATATTTCTTATCAGAGTTTTAATACAAGATTTAGATGTATCGATATATGGCTCGAGAATGGGCGTGATACACGGCACATCGGGAAAATGGTTATTAAATGTTACGAGCAGTCCATCTCTTGCGTTTCAAACAGTACAGAATTTCACGGATGCTGCATGTACGGTCTGTTAAATAAGTATCTGCAAGATATTCTCAGATATTTTAGAAGATCTTTACGCAGGGCCTGAAGGATTGAATTACGCCAGAGTTTTGGAAACAACGTTTGCTCATTTGAATAAAACCTGGAAAGACAATCATGAGCAACAGATTATTGGAAGTCTGGGACAAGTAGTTGTATTATTAATTCCACTGGCGTACATGCCTAACAGTGAGAAGCAAGCAATCATCAAATTATTACGTGAAATAAAACACCATCATCCAGGTAAAACCGTAGATCTTTAATCGCGAATTTATAATCCTGAATCTCAATGTCGCTCTCTGCATTTGCAGATGTACACTTCGTGTACTATACATCAAGATACAATGCCAATTTATTTAAATCGTTTGTATTAACGGACGAAGATTATTTAATAAAGAACTCCAACATCGACGCTATCGTTCAACACCTCACAACAAGTATTCTATAACGTTTATGTATCAGAATATTACAAAACTTCATTGCTTATCGGTACAGTTATTAATATACAAAAATAAATATTTCTTTCAGTACCACGAACAGTGAGGCCTATCTTATATCAAGGGCAAAATGTTACAACAGAATTTCATCCACAAATTGAGGATTACGTAGGTCCAACAGAGATTATCACATATAAATTACACGCAGATTCTAGAAGGGGCATCAAGAAGATTTTAATTACAGTCTGCATTCGTAATAATGTAATATTATGCGAAATCTTCTTACTGTAACATTTTTTTTTCCGGAACGTAACAATTTTCAGATTCATGCTTTCGGCTACGGATCGATCAAAATTTGCACATGGTATCAATTTCGAGAAAATCAGAGACAAAATATGCATTGTAAGGAATTAGCTGGGCACAAAGAGATTAATTTAACGGATCATTTTAAATGCGTCGATAATATACAATGTCCCAGCACGTATTATCGAATTCAAAATGTTACTTCTTTGTTCAAATGTGCAGGTAAACATTTATAACAACGATGAACAGAGGTTTGTAATATTTCCTGTGGTGTACTTAAGATCACGTTTATTTCAGAAATGGAGTGCAAAACCCCGGATCAAGTACGGTTTATTCTGAGAGCTAAAAACGTATATTATAAAAGTTTAGCGAGCAAAAACGAAACATTGACGATTGCAGGATTTTTGTTGTTATTTCTCTTTCGTCTTAGTATCATCTAGATTCTAGTTTAACGGTACAAAATGTGAAACAATTGTTAACTTCTACGTGAATATTCTTTCTCTATGTCTGTTAAAACTGTAAGATTTGTATACAAATTTTTCACAAAACGGCACGTAAAACGTAAACGAATCGTATGTTCATTTTACGACTGACCACGTAATCCAATATGAATTGGCAATTGACAAACGGCGAAAATTTTATTGTGTAAAAAAATACAAAATTTTATTTTACTTACAATTTGTCGGGGGGAACAATCAGTAATTACGATATGCATACTCGTATACTAACTTTATGAGAAATTGGAAATTACTCGAGGCAGCGAGGCTTCCAAGTTCGGGTTCGACCAGAAGCATATCAACAGGTGGAAGAAATTCTTCTACCTTACCACCTAGTTAATAATCAACGTAGAATCATTTTTACCTTCGGATGAATGTAATTGATACATCGACAATCGAACAAAACACTTCTTTTCACTGCTTACCCATAAAATGCGCGAGTTCCATTAATTTGAAGAATACCGTTTCTTGTACTTGTTGCTCAGGATTCTTTTCTACGGTATTCCATTGGTCCCGTTTCGCGGCACGTGCCCAGATTCGTAATTTTATTGACGTTTTATCTTCTTCTTTTACGTATTCGAGCAAATCGAGAGCCTTTTTAAAGTCATACTCGTTCGCAATGACATTATCTTCGGATGTGTACAACTGAATTTATAACAATGTATGTATATCTTATGCCTCCTTTCGAGACATTTAAACAACTGGCACATTCGTTGGAAATTATTTCACTTAGTTGTTCATAAGAACCGGCATAATTTATGTAAATACTCACCGTGATTAATTCCGTTGGCGTGAGTACTCGTAATTTTTCAATATCATAGCCGTAAGTCGTGAGTACTTGTGTTGGTACATCTTCCTGATGAGCAATGAGTGCTAATTCATAATCAATCCCTTTCACGCAGTCATTTATCTCGTACTGAGGATCATCCGATGCGAAGAGAGCTAATTTCGCTAGCGATAACATAGACTGTAAAGAAATTTCCATATTTTTTAATAAATTCTTATATTAAAAACCATATATATATTTTTTACTTCACCTTCTTACGCGTTACAAGTTCGTACTCTTGAACTGCCAAAGAATGAAGCGTATTAGCGGCAAACCGCAATTCATTTGTGAGTGCAGCTTGCACCCAGGACAGCGTAGGATGTTCGGATAATTTCTCCGACAATTCAACTGTATTACCACGTCTGCATCTTTCTATTAGTTGACCTTGCCGTCCATCCTTCACATACCTGCAAATTTATATGGAATTTCGACAAGAAAATATTCAAACACATGCTTAAGAGTTAATACTTTAGTATTACTGTCGTAACACCCACCATGAAAAAAGAAATCCAACGAAATCTTGCGATGAAAATTTCTCAACGTAAGAATCCAGTCGGGCTTTGTTGTTCGTCAATTCGCATATTTCTATGAGGGACGCAAAGTCACAGTATTTCTCTGCTAGCATGGCAGCGTTCTCGTATTGTTCCTCTTTTACTGTAAAATAAAAAAGAAATCCTGCTTTCCACAAGTATTATAAACGAGAATGAGCGAATTAAGTGAATGACATACTTAATGGTTGGATTAAACTCATTCGATCTGTTTCATATTGCTTTAAAAGTATCTCAAACTTTTCCGTGCCACGTATACTCTCCAAGTGGCACTTACGACCGTCCAGAATTAAATCTATGAGGCTAACTAATTGCTCGTACAATTCGTTCCTAGTTGTCGAATCGTTAGTTCCAGTTATACCGTGCTTGAGCGTCATACTGTGCTGCATAGAAGAAAAAGTATATCGATTATATTACAAATTACTTCGAATTACAAATAGAAATAAGAAATACTAGAAACCATCGTAAGGAGGCTATTTCTGAGCCCATGTTTTCCAGCTGCTGCCGTCCATGGAAGATACTCCGTTATATTATTCGAACACCTCGTTGGAAGGAATTGTTCTGCATTATGTTGTCGATATTTGACCACTTCGTGTAACACTCCCTGTTACAGATAATTAAAAAGTATCGTAAATTATATTTACAATATTTTTCCACATTTTCTAAGATGACTCTATTAATTGCCAATGAATGCTTACCAATAAAATGGCATTCACTTGCATAATGTAAGACGCCACTTGCTGTATAGGTCTCTCGGATTGTGTTACGTCGCAAGCATTATTTACCAGAGTAATTAAAAACAAATGGACCGTGCTAACTTCACGATAAAATATATCGCGTGCTGTTAATTGCTCCGATACGTATGCTTCAGGACTTAGTGTCTGCTCTATTACGGAATCGATGATCTCCGAGTTTCTTAAAAATGGATATTGGAATGCGTATTAAATAATTCCTCATTGATTTATAGTAATTAGGAATTATTTAATGTATGTTTTATTCTTATTAAATAATTGAGAATTTATAACAAATAGATACCTGTTCTGAAGTGTATGGATGGTTAAAGCAGCGACTATTTTTTCCGCGTATTCGCTAAGAACGTGCGACGTAGACATAATTAATCCTCTGTACGTAACAGCACTGAACTAAATGGAGAAATTTATAAGGAAATTGTATGAATTTATGGAATATAGTTATAAATTACATATAATAACGCAACGGCTCACTCTGTTCCATAAATTATGCTCCTTGAGGAACGATATGAAAAAATCCAATGCCCGTTGTTTCCCTTCCAATTGATGCGATATTTGCATGGATGTAACTGCATTTACTGTCATCGCTGTAAATATATCCTTATAGGCGTGTACTTAATTATTGTTAATATAATTAACGATATAGTGCATCACATAATTACACAAGTCTCTGTGATTCGACCAGCGAGGATCGTTTGCTGGATAATCGTCGATTAAATCTCTTGCAACTTTCAGAACAAGTTTGTCGAGCGTAGCATCGATATCCATCACAGGTTCCTCTTCCAAGGGAAAGAGTTGCGAGAGAATTTCTTCGCATTGTGCCTAAAAAGCAATTATGTCATAATTAACAATTGTATCTTTTGAATTTCGTATGTCTCGTATTATTCGCAACGAAAAGACCGACTTTGCTTTGGCGCAGACTGAGAAGAAAGGCAGCTCGTAATTGAGTAGCGCCGTCGGAACTGTAGAACATATCTTGAAGTTCTTCGTTACTTATTAGACTAGTGAAATTCTGTGCAGCCAAATTAGATCGTTGATTATACTCAATGTTTGTTGTTGTATCAGTGTACGGTCTATAAATAAAATAATAATAAACCAATGACAAATCAATATTTCCTTTAACCGTGCAAAAATTGTGAAAGCAACAAACGTATTAAAATCTTGCGATGTGAAATCTGTCGGCATAATGGAAACCAATCCGAAACTTTTCGTGAAAAAAACCGGTGTTCCCGAACACAAAGCACCGCCGAGAATACTGTCTTCTGCGCGTCTAAAAAAATCTATTTCATCCTGCTCGTGCTCGGATATGCCTGTGAAAAATTCTACGTTGAAGCACGAAGAACAGTTTTAACGAATAACATATACGTAAGATTATAATAAACTTCTACTTACAATTCACAACGATTATCTCATTCTTACTGTATATGATAGCCTCCCACCCACATAATATGAAACGATAAGAAAATGACATGGACTCGATGCTACTATAAAACAGTAGGACACCGATGTCAACCGGTTTAAACCATTTAAATGTATTTGATAACGTTGTGCCAGATAATTGTATCAAACCTGTAAAAAAGATTGCACTTGAGATGAAACACATAAAGAATAGAAAAAAAATTAATCGAAATACAATAAATTGCATTATGCAACAATAAATAATAGGATGCAGGATATTACCGAGCGCAAGCTGTACTTGAATCGACACATCCGCGCAATAACCGGCCATAAAAAATACTATTCCTTCGTCGCAACATTGCATATCTATCAGCCAAGTTTTTATACTCTGCGGATTGCAAGCACTCGATTGCTAAAATAATATTTCTCATTAGCAGAGATTAATAAAACTTCGATATGTGAATATTTCACTTTTACGCGCATACCCAAATCTTTCTCTCAAATGCCTGTGAAACGATATGGCCAATATCTTCGTCAAATTCCATTTTTTCTTGTTCATTGTGAGGAAAAGACCAATATTGCAGAGACGAACCAGCTAATATTAGAACTCTCGATCCTCTGTCACCTAGTCCCGTGTAAGTGACTTTTACTAATTTCTACGAAAGATAATTATGAATTAGTATATTTCGCGTGTATTAATGTTGTTAATTTCCATTTTTTTTTTTACAAATGTATCTTATAATTAAATATTTTCATAGAAACAGCTCTTCAAATTACCGTTTCCGTTACGGGAGACTGGGGCATAGCACCGAAAATAAGAGAGGTCATTTTGCGTCCTATACCGCCTAGCCAACCTTGACTAGTTCTAAGAACCTGACACGAAATACTGTTTTTTCCATTGACAAACTGCGGTTGCAATAGAGCTACTGTACATGTCGTCGTAGCTAATATACAACCGTGCCCAGGAATATAAGTAAGGCAGTCCACTTCCTGGCCGGCCAGTTCTGCACTGGTCTCTATAGAAGATTCTTCGTGAGCTACACTTGCCCAGAAGCGTACAACACCTTCGGGAGAGACTGCAATGCAGCTAGGTACCTATGCAGTGGAATCAAGATTAAAATGTTATGCTTTAATTGCAAATATTTTTTAATATTATAGTATTATTATATTAATTCTAATAACCTGATGACCCTGAGGCAACCAAAGAGCTATGCACTCTGCTTTGTGTGCCAAATCGCTTTGCGGTAACAATAACTCACGGCACTGGCTTTTAAACGTTCTTCTTTGCTTAGGATCGTGAATCGTCGTCTTGCACTGCCATACCAGTAGCCTACGACCACACACGAGCCAAGCCCAACCATCGGTCGAAACGTTTACGCTAACGACTGTATTACGATCGACGAATGTTAAAGCTTCTGTAACTAGAACAGGTAAGGAGGATCCAAAACTTTCCACTACGTGACTCGGAGTTCTACATATTATTTGTACGGATTGGTTCAAACGTCCAGATCCACTCAATGCTCTAAAAAAGAAATTATTACGATTAATAGTGAAGTATAATAAACGATATTAACAAAATGATTGTTACGAAAAACTTACGAATTACTCTTTTTCAAAGACTGAACAATTGACATTCGTCTTCTCGGAGACGTTAGAGATCTTCCTAACGAACTTGCAGGACTCATTCGATTCATTTTGCTAGACTTAAACTTCACATTTAAAATAAACAATTCTATTTCTCCACTGTTGTCGGTGCTATTATATATTTAAAATAGAAAGTGCAAAATATTTGACATTTATTTCAAACGGCTCAGGTTATCTTTTAATATGAATATACCGGCGCAAGCAAGACATGTGTTTGGCATGAACTACGAAGATACGACTGTTTTTTAAGTGCACCATAAAACACAATTTCCATATAAAAGTATATTCGATCGAAAGTTCTGATAATATTAATCACAATTGTAAATTATACGAATAGATTTTTCAAATAATTACATTTCTATCGAATCATTAAAGAGGCGAAATTACGAAAAGTATATTAAAACTATCGAATGTGAATTTTTCTGCCATCTCGTGTTTGTTTTGCGAAATTTCAGAGGCAATTAAAAAATAGATCGTCGAAACTTTCTCGTATGCTTTTATATATTGGCCAGAATTTTGTGCTAGTAGGTCGTGCAAGGAAAGCGCATGGTTCGAGTTGTAATTTTTCAAATTCTGTCATAAGCCGGTTTGTGCACGAGGTGTCGGAAAACGTTGTTACCTGAAATCAATCGGAAAGAAATGGTCGACACGAAAAACGAGGAAATTAATGGGGAAAATGGTGCCCCGCAAAAAAGCGCGAAGCAACTGCAGAAAGAGGCTAAAAAATTGGCGAAACTAGAGAAGTTTAAACAAAAACAGGATAAGAAAGAAGCTGACAAGTCGACGAAAGTGAAAGAGAAGCCGGAGGTAAGAGTGACATTGTTAATCGCATCTATCCTGAATCTCGTTACCGATTGTCAGTCATTGTTCTTGTCCATATGGTCTTTAACAGTTGAGCAACACTCATTTGAAAGTCATGTCAGTTGCATTGTTTCAAATTCCATTCTTGGATAACTAAACAAATGACGCATATTTTGTAAAGTCATTTGTACAAATATTTATATATTATGAATGAAAAGTTACAGCATATGTATCGCTTGCAATAAGACTGAATACTGCTTTAATATATTATAACTTTTTTACCTTTCAAAGTAAAATGATAAATTATACCTCCTAATTATTTACATTTACATCGTATGACATATACCTTTCTGCTTTACAGAAAATTGAAAAGAAAAAGGAAGCTAAGGAGTCTGCTGTGTACACCATAGACACTGCGGTTGGAGAGAAGAAAGACATTACTTGTCCAATTCCTGATACGTATAGTCCAAAGTATGTCGAAGCTGCGTGGTACGCATGGTGGGAGAAACAAGGCTTTTTCAAGCCTGAATATGGTGTATGTAAATTGATAGTTCTTAATTGCTTTATCCAAGTATTTATTAGATGATGCAACATGGAATGTAAACTACATACTGCTGGGTGAAGAAAAGAAGGCTAGTGAAAGGAATGCAGCTCTGATTCACACATTCAAATTGGATCCCACAACGAAGAAAGTAAATGAGTTACATCAAAAATACATGAGAGAAAGTTTGGGCAAGAGGCCACTCTTGCCTGTGAGGCATCCTGCTAGCTTTCTTTCTAATATCCCACAACACGTATTCTGTTATAAGAGAACTCTCACAAATTTTGTAGCATGTGCGGGTCTTCTGCCGTATTTAGAGCCGTGATGCAAACTGGTTAACGTACCATTGCTTAAATATTACAATTTAATGTAATTCTGTTATATCTAACAATAAATTTAATTGCAGGGGAGAGATGTATTAAAACCGAATCCAAAGGGAAAATTCGTGATGGTAATACCACCTCCAAATGTCACTGGTTTTCTTCATCTCGGACATGCTTTAACTAACGCCGTTGAAGATGCTATTACCAGATGGTAAAATTATTAAAGATCTATGTAATAATTATGTATAAAACAATTTAATTGCTCACCAGGAATCGTATGAAGGGTCGTACTACTCTATGGAATCCGGGATGCGATCATGCGGGTATCGCCACTCAAGTGGTCGTCGAAAAAAAACTATGGAAGGAGGAAGGAAAAACTCGTCACGATATCGGAAGAGAGAAGTTCATAGAAAAAGTCTGGCAATGGAAACAGGAGTATGTTGATTTGCGTAAAATATACTTCTGTAATTCCGACAATATTATACGAATTCAAATATTTTTTCAGCAAAGGGGATAGAATTTATTTACAATTACGGAGATTAGGCGGTTCGTTCGATTGGGATCGCGTATGTTTCACTATGGATCCGAAATTATGTCGTGCCGTTACAGAGGCTTTTATAAGACTTCATAACGACGGAATTATTTATAGGAGTAATCGTTTGGTAAATTGGTCTTGTACCCTGAAAAGTGCAATTTCCGATATCGAGGTAAGGCTCTTGAAACAAACTTAATAATGGGAATATATCGATAATATAAATATGTATTTGTTACAGGTCGACAAAACTGAACTCACCGGTCGTACTTTACTTACGATTCCTGGATACAAGGAAAAAGTAGAATTCGGAGTTTTAGTATCATTCGCTTACGAATTAATTGATTCTAAGGAGAAAATAATAGTAGCCACTACTCGTATCGAAACAATGCTAGGAGATACTGCCGTTGCAGTGCATCCGAAAGATGATAGATACGCTCGATATATCGGACAGTACGTGCAGCATCCCTTCTGCGATAGGAAATTGCCTGTGGTAGCTGATGAATTCGTTGAGATGGAATTTGGAACAGGCACGTATTTCGTTAATTGTAAAACATGAACAATGAAATATATTATTACATCAAATATATAATACTCCGTATCTTCGTAGGTGCTGTGAAAATTACACCAGCTCATGATCCCAATGATTACGAAGTAGGAAAACGGCATAATTTACCGTTCATCACTATCTTCGACGACGAGGGAAGAATTATCGGCGATTACGGTCAATTTACGGTATTTCATATTTTTTACTCGATATATCAACGTTCTTCTGTGTATTTCTCGAATTAATTTTAATAATCAATTACACCTGTACAGGGAATGAGAAGATTCGAAGCCAGAGTAGCAGTATTAGAAGAATTAAAAAAGAGAAACTTATTTATCGACATTAAAGACAATCCAATGGTTGTGCCGATATGTAGCAGGTCTAAAGATGTCGTGGAACCTCTCATGAAACCGCAATGGTAACATTATTGCTAATAATAATTAATAAATTATTAATATCCGTAACATTATATTACCAGATTTATCTTTTAAATAGGTATATAAAATGTGAAGAAATGGCGGCAAATGCAATGGACGCCGTGAGAACGGGCGAATTAAAAATTATACCGGAGCAATATAAGAAAACATGGTACCATTGGATGGAAGGTATAAGGGACTGGTGTATCTCTCGTCAACTTTGGTGGGGTCATCGTATACCCGCTTATTCCGTTAAATTAATCGACTCTACTGGAATTAACAAGGTACTTTCAGACTATCCCGTTATTGCGAGTGATCGTCATATTTTTAAACGTCTTCGTATTCATTCATTCAACACGTATTCATTCTACTTAGCCAGATGATGATTATTGGGTGAGCGCGTATTCCGAAGAGGCAGCTAAGAAGAAAGCAGCTGAAAAATTAGGTACAAGTGTAGATAACGTCATCGTCGAGCAAGATCCTGACGTACTGGATACCTGGTTTTCATCGGCCCTATTTCCATTCTCGGTATTCGGATGGCCGGAAGAAGTTAGTCGATTGCCTTACACGAAGAATATTACGATATTTAACTTGTACAATTTATTTCATATAATTCTATCCGAATCTTCCAATTCATTGTAATTCTTCTGATCATTGCAGACGAAGGAACTTAAAGCATTTTATCCTGGTACGCTACTAGAAACCGGACACGATATATTATTCTTCTGGGTAGCAAGAATGGTTTTCTTCGGTCAGAAACTTTTAGGAAAATTGCCATTCAAGTGAGTATACGATGTAATGTATTTACAATTAATTACGAAAGTTCTTTCGAATCAATTCATTTTTTAACAGAGAGGTGTATCTGCATGCCATGGTTCGAGATGCGCATGGAAGAAAAATGAGCAAGTCCTTGGGAAACGTGATCGATCCCATGGACGTAATTAGTGGAATATCACTGGAGGTATGCAATAAAATTCATTACTGTCACATTCCGAATGATGTTTACATTGTCAAAGTAAAATTAATATAGAATCATTGATGCGCAGGACCTTCATAAGCAATTAATCGATAGCAATTTAGATCCTAAAGAGCTAAAACACGCCATCGAAGGACAGAAACGTGATTATCCTCAGGGCATTCCGGAATGTGGCACGGACGCTTTGAGATTCGCTTTGTGCGCTTACACGGGACAAGGTCGTGATATTAATCTCGATATTCTTCGCGTACAAGGATACCGATTCTTCTGCAACAAAATATGGAATGCGACGAAGTTTGCTCTCATGTATCTCGGCTCTGACTTCGATTACGAGGAAGGAAATGAAATGGTAAGATCAATAATTAATAATCCATAGATCATTAAATTCCCGTATCATGTTTATCGTAAAGATTAGTCGACGAATTCGATAGAAAATGACAATTTTTCTATTTTCATTCGTACAGACGAATAATATCGAAAATAACGGTGACATAGTAGGTGATAACGAATGGTATCGATGCACACTGAAGGAAAAATGTGTGCAGGATGCGTTAAATAATTATTTAGCCGATTATCCTTATCTCGACGGACACACTCCGTCGCAGATCGACGTAAAGGTTCACGAAGCCTTTGCGAGGTCGAATGTCGACTTTCAAAGTCATCCACATTTACATCGTTGGTATAAACACGTTACGACGTTTAACAACGAAGAAAGATGCGCATTTCGCGCCGAACAGGGTGCAATATTGCCGCAGTGTGCCTGCAAAACTCAAAATAACGATAGGAGAAATACTCAGGTGCAATGCCGAATGAATTCTCAAGTAATCCTCCTCAGTTGCGGGATGATATTTACTGAAATTTCATTTTATTCCGTTTGCGTAGGTACATTCGGGCGAAACATACGTGGATTTGTGGATGCTCTCGCGATTGAGCCATGCTGTACAAATTTGCGACGAAGCTATGGCACAATACAACTTCACAGCGGCTACTACGGCTTGTTACAATCTTTGGTTGTACGATTTGTGCGATGTTTACTTGGTTAGTATATCATTATAATTGTTTCATTACAATTATCCATCTACAATTTGTAATTGAGATTTCTTTAACACTAAAACTACCAAGGCAGAATTAAAAATTCGTCATATCGATAGGGAAGCCATGCGATAAATACTTCTATCTTATAAAACCTAAATTACTTAATTAATCATCTTCTTCACCTCTTCACTTCTCCCTTTCCAATGTACTTATTCGATATATTTCGATATAATGGATATAACGCCGGTAGTTCTAGTGTTAACATTGTTACAACGTGTAACGTGAATGAAAACACATTTCAGGAGTATCTGAAGCCAGTATTTCAGAGCGACGACAACGAAAGGAAAATCGTAGCTAGACGAACGTTGTTTAAAACGTTGGACGTTGGATTAAGATTATTGAGCCCTTTTATGCCGTTTATAACGGAAGAACTTTATCAGCGTTTGCCTCGTAAAAAGTTGATTTATCCTAGTATATGCATTAGCCCGTATCCAGAATCTACAGAGGTTTATCATACTTTCTTTTACATTTCCTCAATCGTACGTCATAACTTTATAGTTTAACTAAAAAAAATCACCCTTACAGTGTCCCTGGATAAACGAAGAGATCGAGAAAGACGTTGACTTCGCTCAGAAGATCGCTAGAAATGTTAGATCGACGCGGGCGACTTACAATATACCAAACAAAGTGAAAACCGAGGCGTTTATCGTGTGCAATGACAATAATTTGCAGGAGAAAGTTCTTCAATATCAATTACTAATAGAAACCCTTGCGTTTTCTACGTTAAGCGTGAAACAGCCGCCAGCAGGATGTGCGATTATTACAGTGACGGAAAAAGTGCAAGTGCACGTGTTGTTGCAGGTATTTTAACGAAAAAAAGATGAATTGCTGCTTTATTATTATCATCGGTACTTATCGTAAGTTGCTGTTACAGGGGTTGATAGATCCACAAAGAGAACTGGAGAAGCTTGGTAAGAAGGAAGAACAGTTATTGAATATTATACAAACAACAAAGCAGGCGATGGCAGTTTCTGATTACAATGTCAAAGTACCCATCGATGTACAAATGAACAACAAAGAAAAACTGATAAACAGCGAAGGAGAATTGCAACGGATTACCGACGCGCTGGCCGCTTTACGAGCTATGTAATATTTATGTGAATTTTTCCTAGGCTCCAGAATTTCACTTCCGTCTTAGATCTTTATTTATTGAATTATGTATATCTAATTTTAAAAAGCAAGAAGAAACTGTTG
Source organism: Cerceris ruficornis (assembly GCA_963989415.1). Taxonomy (NCBI): domain Eukaryota; kingdom Metazoa; phylum Arthropoda; class Insecta; order Hymenoptera; family Crabronidae; genus Cerceris; species Cerceris ruficornis. Next base: position 11,104,936 of record OZ022529.1, on the reverse strand, counting down.
GGTCATTTTGTTTCGTTCCGTGAATTTTCTAGATCAAAGTAAGCTTCGGTAAATTGTACGAACTATTTTGCAACTTCGGGGGAAACGAAGTTAAGTACAAATTACAGTTAAAGTGAATGTAGCATAATCGAAATGTTACGGTGGAAATTGGGAAGTCGGTTTAGGTACAGAATAAACGTCTTTTTGCATTTGTCACGTTAAGAGAATCTACGTCATCCTTCGAAAAGTAAGAAAGAAGAGTATTTTAAATAAATAGATGATATTTCGATACCTTCGAAGGGAGAATACAATGGAATATGAAGTAGATAACGTAATTTGATAGGATACATCGTAAAAAAATATCACTTTTTATATTAATTTATTACGAAGCCTTATCAATAAATGTGCAACAATTATTAAAATTATTATAATCAAAGTCTAACAAGGTTTTAAATTATAATTTACTATACATCATTTGTTTCGATCGATCGACTTTCTCCCTCTAAACGACGATAATATCCGATGAAAATTGATCCGCTGTTTAATTGTAAATTAAACAAAGAATTTCCAACCAAATCGCCGAGTAATCACGATGCCGATTTTCCCAAAACATTAGCATTATCTAACGAACTATTATTAATTATACACGAGACTAATGTAGGAAGACTACATTTGTGTTCAGGCAATTTTCTTCGACATTACATGCTCTTCCCTTTCTTTTAACATTAAACTATTGAAATTAAAATCCCCTCGACTTTTTCAATGCGACGTATCCCTGAACGTTTGAGAACAAAGCAGAAGCTATCGATGGAAACAAACATGGTATAGAATAAAAGTTTACACGCGAAATTCAAGATTAATCTCGGAAAGTAATCGTGAATTTACGAAAGGCGCGCCTACAGCGATGCATAAGGGACGTACATCCGAGTATGTTTATCACTAATTTAACTTTGTTGTTTCGAAATATATATATATATATATATAAAAAAACGTAGAGAGAGGGACCATAGTATAATAATTGTGCTACAAAGCAAATCTATCATACTTCCGATACGCTAATATAACTACGGCATTATAATTACGTTTTTACTTTAGTTATTGTTCCTGATATAATCTTGGTAATTACTTTCCATCTGGGCGTTCCATGATACTTACGTTTAATGAAGAACGAATGTAAATGGATAACAGAAAGAAGACGAGAGAAAAAAAAGGGAAACAGCGCTAACATTGTATGTACAATTGTGATATGTAAATGGTTTTTTTTTTTTTGTTACTTTGATTCGTCACTTACTCGAATTTCGTCCAATTGTTCTGTGACTTAATGGCAGAGGCGTTCAGCGTTAAACTGAACGTATTATCGATATTATTAATACTGCTTTCGGGTGCATTGCATACCGCTTTACTTTTCGTCGGTGAATCGCCATTGTTCACGTTAAACTTATTAAAATCTAGCCCGTAAGCTTGCAATAGATCAAGATCGCCGACGTTATCGGAAGATTTCGACTCCTTATCGTTATTCTTGTGCAAGGGTTGAAAATACGGGTACAACGGATTACTTAAACCCTCACCCATTTCCGGAATGTGGAGTGATTGTGTCATTTGCTTGGAATTCGCAAATTCGGAGGATTTCGACAGCAGCGGGTCAAAATCGTCGCTGCTGGTCGTTGAATCTAATCTAATTAAATCTGGCACTTCGGGGGAATTCTGTAAGAAGAAATTAACGATGTTACTTGAAGCGATGTTGTATCAACATCTGTCAACGGTTTTTAGCGAGAATTGTGACTAATCATTCTTCCGTGGAATGAGAGAATGACGAGAGAAAGTATGATAGAACGAGGACGTTTAATGAAACTAATGTGATCATTCGATTTGGAACAATTACAGCCAGGATTCTTATTCGTTGTTAGGTGAAGACATGTGTTTCTTTTTATAATTAACACTTTCACGACGAGATAACATTGTCCTATGCCATTTCAAAGTCTTTAGCTGAACGTGGTGAACGTAATCTACGTCATTTGAATATCTTGAGCAACAAATGATTGTAGGCATTGGACGGTGATGTAATACTTATCTCCACGTCTCTACAAATAACAGAACTTTTCCATACTCGATTAAATTATACGATACGTTCAGCTAAACATTTTGATCGGCAGTCGCCAAAGTGTTAACACACTGCTGACCGTTGATACTTTTGAGACTTTTGGAATCATAATGGCTTCCGGTTTCGTGCCGTTTTAAGAAGTCAAGAATGTCCGACATTTCGCCAACATTGCAGCTTCGCGGTAGAAGTATCAGAGTTTACACGAAACCCTGACAAACCCAACTGCAATGCCGGAAGAACAATCGGCAATTGAATAACAATTCGCGTCTCCATTCAGCAATGTGTCGATTCTAGAAATGACCTTTACAATTGTGCGCTTTAACGATCTTGCCAAAGAATGAGAGAAAAGCGTGTACAGATTCACAGATAAAGTAAATGAGCCGTTATATTCGAAACTGGTACAAGTCTCTTTCTTCTAACGTCGAGATACTTGAGAGTTCGTACAAAAGCTTTCACGCTACAGTCGAACCTTTTTCGATGAAATCATGAGGATATTCGATTTTATTTACTTAAACTCTCCTTTCACAAAACTGGACTTATACCACTTTCAAAATTAATGTCTCAAATAATGAACGATGACGTTTACCTTCGCATGTGCAGAGCAAGATGTACTATTGTATGCATGGGATGGAACGCGAGAGTTAACAAACAACGATGCACCGGTGGATCGAAAAATTGATGGTTGCAAGTAGGAAGGCATGAACACTTTACTCGTATCAAACGGATCGTCGTCCTCTTTCGAGTGGGAAACGGAATCGGAGATCTTTACAGGCCTATCAAACGTATCGTTGTTCCATGTATTCGCGACTGTATCGTAATTCTTAAAGATATCATTACGAAACTCAACATTCTTCGTCGTACTTTCACTTTCAACTTTACTTTCCTTCGTTTCATTCTGGGAAGACCCATCGACATTACGTTTCGCGTAATCGTTGCTTGGATGTATCTCGTGTAAAAAATTATTTGGCTTTGCATTCTCTGTACATTTCATCGAGACGGGTATGAGAGATACCTTGTCCGTTTCTTTCTCTACTTTACTCGTCTTCACGGCCAACGAGTTGAAATTGAACGTTTTACTCCCGGACTGCGTTGCATTGACTTCCGCCGTTGCATCGGAACGCGACGAAACGTTTGACTGACCGATGGGATTACTTAAATGGGTCTGCGACGTATGGGATGAGGGTTTCGTATGGGAATTATCGGTTGGATTTTTGGTGACTGTACTAGGTGGAGGGCCGTGCCGCAAATGCCCACTCCATGCAGGTCTCAAGCTGTCTAAACTGCGCACTGGCTTCAACTGAAAGTGATCCATGACACGTTCTTAATCTCGTCGGACAGAGCATTTCTTAAAATGCAATTAAGTAAATAGTTCTCATTGATACTAGTTGGCTAAATTATACTAATATTGACATTAATACATGCACGCTAGGAACTAACTCAATATTGTAAAATAACTCGACTCGTGTCGGATAATCGAGAAAGTTTCGTCGCTTTTGAAATTCGAATTGTGCCGCCTTGACGATATCGATGGTGATTGTACAACGAATTAAAGATAGTGAATAACGTAGAATATAACAGCGTTGTTCCATTGTCAATATGATATTATAATTATAAAGGCGACAGAACTTTCTTAATTACACGATACTATACGCTCCAAATTATCCTGCGATTATGTTACAAATCAGACCCACCGATGGGAAATTACTTTGAAAGATTCTTTACAATATTAATGAAACAAACTAATCCAGTTAACTTCGTAGTAAGATACTGCTTGATACATGTACAGAAAGGGAATGAACATTTTAGAAGGTACATGCACGATTTCTAAGTCACGGTGCACAATTCTATGCATGTTGAATCACTGTTACCAATCATGCTGCAAACATTGATTGCAATGACGTACACATTTTTAGGAAGCCACAAGTTGCAATACATTCAACTGACGAGTGAACATTTACACAAACAGCTCGTATCGAGATAATAGCCTACACTGATAGCTATCGCTGAACGTATATATGCATCCGTTACGATCAAAGGGTTAAATGCAATTTGAGATAACAGTGCGATAAAAATTGTGTAGAGATATTAGAGTCAATATTATTATTAAAAACGTCATATCCGGCGTCGTCTTTCGTATTTTCATTCGATAAAGTTTGAAATAGGAAATGTGCTTACCGTCCTATCGACAGGAGGTGTATTTGGAAATATCACATGTCGAAGTTCATGCATAAGATCGATATTCACGCGTTCCGGTGGAGAATCGGATTCTTCTGGTGAACTGGGACTTAACGGGGAGTATTGCTTTCTGCTGCAAGATTAATATTTTCTTTTGTAACTCAATGATAATTCATACAGTCAATTAGAATTTCATATGAATCGTTAACTGAAAGAACTTATCGTTATATTGATATCTGTTAGATACATATGAGAGCAACTAGGTATACCTTGTATCAGAAAAATTACTATTACGTATACGAAGGTCTTTTCTATAGCTCGTTGTTGCGGTAAAGCCATTCGGAGATTTTGGGGGAGATGTAAAATCTATAGGCCTTCTGTCCAATGTTGGCGAACTGGGCGCAGATCTTGGCTGATGGAACCTCATACCCGTTTCGTTTCTGTTCGATCGGCCTACGAAATAAAGTATTCAAATTTTGGAAAGTGAAGAGGCATTTGTTGAAATATTAATTTTAACTTTGACTCTTTGCAAAATTAACGTTTAAATTCGACACGGCAGTTCGAATTTATTAATCCAATTTCTCGTCAGCTACCTTCGAGTCGATACTAACAGGAGTTATCGGTACTGTAAACTATTATGTTAATAAATTCGAGAAGATACCTTTCCATTTTAACCCTTTGTATGCAGTTTTCATGTCCTTTCCCTTATCTTTCACCTGTGAACATAATTATGTACGTTACCTACAATAACTTGCGAAAGCGTGCGCGAAGTTTAAAAATAAGTCCATTGCAGAATATGTAAAATTGCTTATTACACAGACCATTCCCTTGTTACAAATGATAAGTAAACAATACGTTTCTTTTTCAATCTATAAACTGTCGAGTGTGAATTTCGAAATATCTTCTCTATTAGCAGTCAGCAGTAGCAAAAGTAAAATGGTAATATTGCAAATTCTGCAAGTGTACCGATGTACGTTGCGTATAAATTGTTATTGTTAACAAGTAAATGTAGTTGTATTATGCGAAAGAAGCTATATTACGGAATTTGAAATTAGTACGATTAATGGTTTAAAACCGGAGAATTCTAGAAAGTCATGATTAGATGCTTTGGTAAGATTGGATTAGTAAAAAAATAATATACAACACATTTGTTATGTATCTGTCCAAACTTACTGATTTGACTGCATACTTTACTGCTGGGTTGGCCTGGAATTGAAGGCAACCAGAAATTCAACATGAGATTTCGATCTTACATACTTTGTTATACAATATGATACCCGAACGCCGATGTTCAAAGTTATATCAACGTGAATACTTAACGTACCTTGTCCTTCACGCTACGAAAAAAGGCCGAACTTTCCTTTCGCATGGTATACGTCCATTCTTTATATTGCTGCATAAATTTACTACTAGATTTAGCGGAATAGCTGCATGCTTCCATTTCAAACTCATCGGAGAAGCCAAGCCCAGAATTAAGCATGTTCAGTCTTTCCTCTATAAACTGAAATTCACATTTTACATCTTAAGTAGGCATAAGAACACAGACAACCCTCCTATAACGCCATTAATTCGTGTCGCGTTATAGGAGGGTCGACTGCAACGCAAATCGGATTAATTCGTACCGCGTTACAGGAGTATCGCGTTATATGGAATCCGTGTTATAAGAGTACCGTGTTATATGGAAACCGTGTTATAAGGGTACCGTGTTATAAGGGTACCGTGTTATAAGAGTACCGTGTTATAGGAGTACCGTGTTATAAGGGTACCGTGTTATAGGAGTACCGTGTTATAAGGGTACCGTGTTATAGGAGCACCGTGTTATAGGAGTACCGTGTTATAAGAGTACCGTGTTATAAGAGTACCGTGTTATAAAAGTACCGTGTTATAGGAGTACCGTGTTATAAGAGTACCGTGTTATATGGAAACCGTGTTATAAGAGTACCGCGTTATAAGGGTACCGTGTTATTGGAAACCGCGTTATAAGAGTACCGCGTTACAGGAGGGCTGACTGTATCCATTTTTCCTTGTAAATCTTACCTGCTGAAATATCTGTAATTCCAGCATTTTCCTTAAAAACGGTTGCATCGACGACGGTCTACTTTCCACAAAGGCATTCTGATTGAACGTAATACTTTGCCCTTGCTCTAAAGTTAATGCGTCCCTGTAACCAGCGGTTAATTGCACCAATGCTCGTAAAAACGCCCTTGACACACCATCTCCGAGAAGGGCAGGTCTGTTGCGCAATGCCTTCTTTAAATTTGTCACCTGGGACAAAAAAACTTTTTATTTTATTATTTAAGGTGTATTTCGATTCTTAAGAGTAAAGTTATTATTTAAGCAATGAGATCACTCGTAAATACGAACTACATCCTGAGGTAAAGATTCCAGATCTTGAAACGGAGACTCGATGGCGTTATTGTCGGCATCCAAGATAACTACTTCTCCTAAATCGCCTTTGCGAACTCTCTAAAAACATGTTGAAGTATGAGACGAATAGAAAAATAATCGCGATCGTGCAGTAATGCCGTGTAAATGGTACCACTTAGATACCTGAAGCGTCGGTGCAGGTACTCCGATTAAAAAAGGCATCGGTGCTAATAAATAATCCATTAACGATAATGGCAGGACTGGGATGTATATATGTTGCCATATCATCGGGTAAATTAAAGCATTGCATGCCTGAACACAAGCGCTTAATCTTGATAGACGCTTCGAGGTGAAAATAATACGACGCTCGTATAACATCGACGCAAATACTATCATCATATTATGAGCATCAACGGCACTATAATATTCAGTCAGATTTCTCTGCAATGATACCAATATTAATGCATCTCTTATATATTTCGGAGTGTGCCGATTTCCAAAAATACTTACATTTTCTGGTATACTCGGTAATTGGAATTGTTTCGGACTTTGACATACAAAATTCTGAAAATTATAATTTTTTACGATAATATATATTCACGCCGATTTCATTACTAAGGGAAAAATAAATATTATTCGATCTAATTACCACTTTCGAATTTGGTACAGGAATAGATATAGAACTACCAGGAATTGGAACAGGACTTTTATACACACTTTCAAGAAATTTCCAAAGATCTTCTCCACTGGCATTGCTCATTAATGATGCAATATGGTTTAGAAACCTGTCCAAAAAAAGAAGTGCATGTTAATAAGTTGACCGCCAACTGTGAAACTCTTAAATATCGTAGCATACTACTAACTTGTAAAATATTTCGTGCCATGGCAATGCACTGAGAATTACCAAAGCGGTATTCGTTTTGGGATCGTGACGACAAAATCCAAACGTCCATTTCGAATCTATACTAGTGAGTACAAACGAAAAGTGCTGCACCAATAAACTGAAAGAGAAATAATAAGATATAATAACATTAAAGGAGAAGAAAATTTAATCGAATAAATTTATTATTAATAAATCGATAGTTTTGAGATACTTACTTTTCTATTTCACATGGATAAGCAAATTTTGGAACGGACTTGAGAATTTCTTCGTCCGAGAAAGAGTTAGGATATTTTTGGAGTATCCAAGGAGGCTTCTCTCCAAGCGGTGCAGCTACTTCGCAGAAACACTCAAATAGCCTTTGCACATTGTCCCTAAATATTGTAATGAACTTTCATGATTCATTCTATGAATAATTATATATATGTATATAAGGATAGAAATAATTCATTATCACAGATAACAATTAACATTCGCTAACAGCTCGTTATCTATATTTGAAAATTACCACCATGAAAGAAACAGGAAACGAATCTACCATTTAAAAGCCAATACTATAATCTTTACAAATATATCATCAATTATACCAGACGCAGAAGTTACAAGCCTGAAATTCAAACTCTATCACACAAAACATGAAAAATATGTTAACATCGATTTATTCATTACTAATTAATGCATCTAGACAATCCATTCATACAAATTACATCAGATCATTGTATAGTAATTTACATTAAATATACATCCCCCTAAGACCCTCAACGATATTTCGTTAATTTTATTTGCACATAACAATTCTTACACTTCGTGAAAACGTTCGTGTCTGTCACGGACTTCGATAAGTGAGGTAAAACCTGAAGGACATTTCGATCTCGTACCAATGAAAAGTAAATCTACACTTCAATGAAGGGAGGGAAAAAAAACAGAGGGGAAAGAAAAGAAAACAAGATTCACTTGCCTCAATCTGGATCCCATGATAACAGTGAAAAAAAAATAAGTACTTTATATATTCCCGACGTCTATACGTCATTGTACTACATGACAGTAAAGTGTTTCATTCACATGAACTTTAATGGTATCGCATGGCTCGCTATCACTCCGTGCACTACTCCCACAGATAATACACTTTCTTCTCCTTTTTCTACTGCGATCCGTTTCAGGCGAGTTACCAGGTACCGTACCAGGTATATCTTTTACTAACCAGTAATCGCATCTCGTGTTGAAATCAGACCCAACCATAAGAATGCGAATCTAAGATAGAAAATGTGGGTGTCGTAAGCTCTTTTCAAATTATGCCCCGTTTGCCACTGTTACATTAAGGCAGTACACGTATGTGACGATGTACATATGGATTATTCCGTTGAGGACGCCATCGAATTTATAGAGATTAATTTATACAATTAATGATTATTTTTAATATCAATTTATTCGCATTTACAGTGTGACACTTATGCAGCAACCAGTGTCGACGTCGCAGGAGAATATCGTAATTCTGTGCAGTCATTTACTAAATAAACAACTTGTAATCTTGGAAACACATAACTGTACTTTATGAATATTATATTACGTATGTCATGCTGTATATTACGATTGATAAATAAACAATTTATTAAATCGAAAATGCTGTTAAATTTTATTAACCGCTACCCTTGTTCCATTCATAAAATTTCATATTCCCTACAAATGACTAAAGAGCGTGATGAGTATTCATAATTAAAAATAAGAAATTATGAGTATTGATAATTTAAAAAGATTCGTAAGTTATCAGTTATAATTTAAATTAGGAACAGTATCAAAATAAAAGACGAAAGTTATTAAGCGCGCCATATTACAAATTTCTTTTACACTCGGTAACGCTGCCGCATTCTATAATCCTCTATGGGTGCGTTCGGGGAGTCGCTATTCGCACTATCTGGCGCTACAGACTGTTCGCAGAGCTCGAAAGTAGCGCAATCAAACACTACCGTGACGTCACTACTTATGGTGTGTGACGTCATGACTGAACGCAACCAACGCTATTTCTTCCGAGGTAGTGTAACAGTTGCGTAGCGTTTGCGTATTCCGTGAACAGCACCAAATAGCACCACACGCTGTAAGCTGTTTGTTTCAGCATGGAAAATTCGAATTAGCAAAGCTCTCAGGTCGATAATGAATCATATGGTAGACGTAATGGAAATATTATAGAAATCATGAAGAAATATAAAATGTATATTACAGTTAACGTGGTCCTAAAGTTTAGTAAAAAACAAAAAAAAACGAATGAAGTTTCCGTGGTTATTTTAAATCCGAAAGTGTCTTACGAAATTTTTGGAACAATTGAGGAATTTATTTTATACGAATAATTCACGTGTAATTCCGGAGCATATTAATATTTTTTTAAGGCATTACACTCTTTTAATCCTCTCTAATCACGTAAACGACACATCATGATCTATAATTTATTTACTATGTTATAAAAATAATAAATGTATTTAGGAAATTTAATTTCGTTTTAGTTTTATGAATTGCTCGATAATTTCACTGAATCATATGGCAAGAAAATTTAATCGCGAAAGCACCAATATCGAAACCCCCACACAAAACGATGATGATCGCTGCTAACGCTACGCTGTAGAACGTTCACGGAGCTTGCTATCGCCATCACGCTATTGGCTCCGCGAACGCCGTTGGTAGTGTTGCGTTTACAGCGTTCGTAGCGACTCCCCGAACGCACCCTATAGGTACTAAATTCGGTGACGCTAATGCCTCCTACAAATAGCAGCAGGAAACATTTTGCGAAACTTTCGACACGCTGGTTTAAGCTAATAATTAAAGATCGGGTATTCCCTTCTACATGAAAATTATTCTAAGTTATCAACGTAGCGTGTTCCTTGCGATTCTTTGCGATTGATAGTGAACGGTGCGAAACATGGCGCTTAACCTTACTATTAAAGTACATCCCGTCGTTTTATTCCAAATCGTCGACGCTTATGAGCGTCGGAAAGCGGAATCTCATCGGGTTATCGGTACTTTATTAGGTAATGCTACGTTTTATATTATTTATACGTTCGTTTCTTCAGGTTGACGTACAATCTTTGTACTGGCCACTTTGACAGCAGTATCACTTCTCTTGAGGATCATATACATTAAAATTTTTTTAGGCACCGTGGAGAAAGGAATGGTCGAAGTTACGAATTGTTTCTGCGTGCCGCATAAAGAATCGGAGAGTCATGTAGAAGCTGATCTTATGTATGGAATAGAACTGTATGATTTGAATCACAGAGTCAATGCCCAAGAAAATATTGTTGGATGGTGGGCTACTGGCAATGAGGTTGACCGATTTAAACATTTATACGAATGTGGACTCTGTATAATGCAGCCCCCCTATATGATTTAAAATTTGTACTTCTGTTCCATTTGACTTGATTGAAAAACACTCATGCTGCATTATGCACAGTTCTATTGTATATAATGTTAAATAATATTAACGGTATTGTTTAAACATTTCATAGGTCACTACTCATTCCTCACTTATTCACGAATATTATGTACGTGAATGTAACAACCCGGTTCATTTGACCGTAGATACAACATTGAACAATACTGCTAGGATGGGAATCAAAGCTTATGTATGCGTTCCTTTAGGTGTACCCAATGGGAAACAAGGTTGCATGTTTACGCCGGTCAAAGTTCAAGTATGTTGAAAGTACTTGCACAGGTGTAAGATTCTTGGATAGAATTAATTCTTAACAATTCATATTTATATGTAGATTACATGCTATGAGCCAGAAATTGTTGGTCTTCAATTATGTTCCAAGACTCAATTACCGGCTCATGCACAAATAACTGGGGCGAAAACTAGAGCAGGCATAGAGCCAATGATGGATCTTGCTCAAATAGCAGAAGCCAGTTCTAAACTTTCTTCCATGCTGGAACAAGTTCTGGTATACGTCGACGACGTGCTAAATGGAAAACAGCCACCAGATAATCAAGTGGGAATTTATTTCTTTTTAGCTTTCAGAGAATTTGAAGTGCAACTGGAAAAATATTTTACATGCATACTTTATTCGTTCTAGGTTGGCAGAGCTCTTTTGGATATGGTGCATTCTGTCCCGAAAATGTCCAGCGATCAATTCGACGACATGTTCAACAGCAATGTGAAAGATTTGTTGATGGTCGTCGCACTCTCGCAGCTGATAAAAACGCAATTACAGCTCAATGAGAAACTGACGTTACTCACGACTTTATAATGAGAACGATGTATTTGGAAATCTTGTAATATAAATTCAAAAATTCGGCGTCTGTCATTTGTATGCATTAAAGTAACATCCTGAATTTGAAACGAAGCTCGCTTTTATTTTTTCTAACCTACAATCGCTGTGTAATGTCGCGTAAACGGATTTTTTAAATTTATTAATACGTGGTGTTATAAGGTAATAATTACGAAAGTTTCTTGAAAGAGTAGAAAATTGTAAAATAAATTAAATTATTCACATTATTATGTACATTTACGAATAATCAGTAGCACGGACAATTATCGTCCTAGAAATGCAATGTGTGCGATTTTACATAGTATAGGACAATGATTCATTCAGTTGATTATCCATTAAATTAGTCCAATCAGGAACTCGATTAAATTTCAAGTAATTTTCCTTCGTTAGATATCTTAATGGTAAATCGGCTGTACCAAAAATAGCACCGCCTAACCACGCTGTATAATTCGGCTTACTTGGTGTATTATGAAATTTAAACGATTTTATTTTCATTTTATCGGCGTAATAATTGTTTTTTACTAAGGCTAACAATTCAGATTTGAGACGACTGGCGAACCCTTTTGCCATGGTTGTTCCGCCGATTAAAAGTATATTTTCTGCTAAAACCTGCCTCGCGTCTATGGGGCACTGTAAAAATTGAAATCGTTATGTTTCGAAATTTCAGCATATGGTACTAACAGTACCATGATATTACCTTTAGAATACTGTCCAAAATCATATTAGGTATACTAAGATTATCATTGTCTCTCTCCCAGAATACTTCGTAAGCTTTCTCTCTAATTTCTCCAGGAATGTTAATACTTTTAATTCCAGGATATCTCACACCCGGAGGAGGAGCAGGAGCATCTTTGCTTCCTAACTTAGCAGATCTCTCTAACGTAGTGACAAAACATGTTCTAACTTTTATATCTTCTACAATTTTTTCCGTTATATCCGCATTGGACGATTCCTTTAAAGCTTCCATTAAATATCTGTACACAATATGCATATTGAGAATGATGCATAAATGGAAATTCTCCATAATAAATTTCTTCTTACTCACTTGTGTACAATTTGACTACCTAGTGGTAAAGCTTGCCATGCTTTAAGAATCGGTACGCCTTCAAATATCGGTATTAAAGTTGCTTCTTGATATCCGACGTCTAATACCAGAGCTGTGTGAATTCCCAGCGTACTGATAGTTGCCAAATGAATTGGCAAGAACATTAGACAGTCGACTTCGAAATGACGGAACATCACCTTAGCGAAGGTATCCCTGAATTGCGTCGGTGCTAACAGTGACTCCAAAATAACGATTCTAGCATCTTTCGGACTTATTATTACGTGTCTGTCGTATAATAAAGTTTAAAATTAATATCACGGGGATAAACGTACACATGGAATAGTGTATACAACCTAAAGAACAAGTTGTGAAGGAATTCCACGAGAAGTTCGTAAAGGTCTTCGGTATCCCTGTAATCGTAAATTTTACGTATCTCTTTGGTCTCTGGACATTTCACCTCGGTTCGTACGATACCGCGAGGTGTAGGTTCACCCGTGTAACCAAATCTGTATACGACAAAGTGTGTATTAACGCTAAATAATTATTTATTTCTATAAAATATAATTCATCGTCCTTACTTCGTAAATGCGCTACCGATGTCGAATACCACCATTTGTTTATCACTTACATATCTAACGCCTTTATAAGTGCGAAGCATTTTGACAAGCCTATGTTTCTCTGACAATCAACAATAAGAACTGTAAAATAATCTGTCAATATGTCAAGATGACCAACGTGAAACACCGTGCATTCGTAATCCCACGATTTCGTTCGAGAAACAAATCGAAATTATACTTTCGAACAGCAGAAATTGCTGTCAATTTCCGTGATATGACAGCAAAGATGAAATATTTTCAGGTAAATTTATTTATTTATATTCTAGTTTCATTTACGATTTAACTCGAAGAGAAAGGGACACATCGATCGCCGATTGTAAATGCTCCCACAAATTCCGATATTCAGGAGTGTCTCAAGGCTCACAATAGCCCCGGCAATATTTCGAATATTTCGCAAAATTTTATTTCTTATTTGTAACGATTCGTTGTTCGACATTTACATTGTTACTCTAAATATATTTTCATTTATTACAAAACAATTTACTTTTTTTTCACATTTACAATTCTTCGGAAAATGCAGATAGGTTAAGTCCGTATAGGATAGTTATACAATATCCTTTATTAATTTACGAAATGTAGGAAGGTACACGCAATAATTAAACAATCATTTCAAGTTCCCTGGCATAATCGATCGCGAGCGTAGCTAAATCCGAGCTTGGTATCGGTTCTTCCGTTTTCTTTTCATTGGTAGTACTAAAGTAAAAATAGTCATCCTTCGCCACGTTCCAATTTTTTTTAGCGGCGAACGCCTTCATATCCTTCTCCGAATTTAAATTAAGCATTCTCGAGGCGTCCTGAATAGAAATCTTATCGTAAGCGCTCTCCATACAGGCACCGATTTCATCGCGGACGGTGTTTAACAATATATCTATAAAGAAGTTGTAGGACGCCGCCGGTACGTTGCCCTTCGCCAGGAATATTTTATTGTAAGATCCTTCCATTAAATACTGCTCTAAACTGAGTGGATGTCTGATGTAGACGTTAGATTGAATCTGATCGGAAGGCAGAAGCTCCAATTCCGTATGAAATTCGGCGACGCGGTTTTGAGATAACAAGAATAAGAGATTTAAACCGAGAAGATGATACTTATACGCGGATTCCATTAATCCTGACTTATAATCGAAGTAATAACATTTTAGTTGAGCCATGTAACGCTCGAAGGAAGGTATATCTTCCGTCACTATACTCCATTGAGCTCCTATTTCCAAAATGTCACCTGTAATATTTAAATAATTCGATGGTGAGAAACAAGTGAGACTGGTTAAATTGGGAAAACGTAAGCGGGACGCTGGTCGAATACGTACGGGCTATGAGTAATTCATTTTCACTCGCTGTACTGTTAGATGTTGGGAGAAACATCAAATTTGTAAGACCGACCTGGAGAAATTCATTATTGCGTTAATTAATTGATAGACTTTGAAAAGTATAGTAAGGACACTTGGCAAATTTTATATTTAGGATACAATGACAATCAATTTTGACAGTCTACGGAAGGCGATTGAGGTTATAGTAACACATTTCCGATAAACGATGTAATATTAAATTCTCATGTTAATTATTATGTTACCGATGAAATTTATTTTACGCGTTACCTTCAATTGATTAAGTAATTCGCCACATTTCTTTAAATCACACGGAGTTGGTGTCCATTCCTGCTTTAAATTTTTGTACAAAGAAACAACATCCTTAAGCGCCGCCATTTTTCGACTTGCCATATAATAAATTCGCTGAAGATGGGAGACGTTAAAAAGAATTTGCTAACTTTTATTAAATACTTGGATAATACTGTAAATTAACCGAAGCATTTAGCTTTAGAAATATATTAAAATTATTAGCAAATAACAAAGACAATTTAAGCTACATATATTAAGTTTCAGCTATGTAAATCACGCTTTATACACATAGTAATATTCGAATACTAAAAGAGCGAAATATTCCATCGTACAATTTAATCTTCATACTTTAAAAATCACGTATATAATTCTACAATAATGTAATTATATCTTAACAAAAAATTATATTACTTTATTTTAAAATAACGCGAAAGAATCGTTATACAGTAAAATACCAATCAGAAAAGTGTATATACTTCAGTCAAGTATGCACATCGCGCATATTCTCTAGAAATGTACACGGTCAGCGAAAAGTAACGTAATTCCGAGATTTTCCATCCACCGTTTAATACGCTCATGAATCTCCAGTATTATTCTTTTACATTGTAATTTGTAGAAACGTGATAAAATAAATTGTAAAATCGTCTAATCTACCAGCTGACAGAACGTCAAAGGAAGGGACATATCTATTAGTGTGCGGAGACTTTATGCATTTGAGCACAGCGATCTTTACCGGCCTCCGACTTCCTCTTCCCGTAACTGGATACAATGGCGTCCGGAGTAAGTTTCTCTCATGCAATTCGCACCACTGAACATCGACGTAATGTTGCAACGACGGGGATACGGATTTCATCAGAAATAGAGTTTAATGTACGAGCCAGCTAATGGTATTACGATTTATTTCAGACTCTCTACACGTACCTGGAAAACTTCAGAGCCTACAAGGTGCTGATTGCGGCTCAGTATTCCGGATCTCAAATCAAAATTGCGGATGATTTCGTTTTCGGTGAGACGAATAAATCGGAAGCTTTCCTGAAGAAGTTCCCGCTGGGAAAGGCAAGTCTTTGTTTATATAAAATCCAACGTTTCTTTTATTACATGTTAGCCCAGTTTTTGAATAAACCAGCTGGTACAGGTCTCCCGAATACGTTGATAATTATACGTTATATCGATATATATGGTAATTTCTGTAAGCGAAAGAAACGATATTATTGAAGTAAAGTATTAATTATCAACGTGCCTCTGTATTTTCATGTATTTTGACAAGTATTGTTATTGTTATACGGCCTTTGAATAGACTGGTGGGAGTTTTTAATGAAATTTATGCCTGTTTTACCACAGGTTCCGGCGTTTGAAACATGCGACGGCAAGTGTATCACAGAAAGCAATGCAATTGCTTATTATGGTAAAATTGATAATTCTTTTTCTTATCAAAATCTATGTAAATTAATTTACATTTATACAAGACAATAATTATTACAGTGGCTAATGATCAGTTAAGAGGTAAAACCGACGTTGAACGTGCAGAAATTATTCAATGGTTTGGATTCGCAGACTCTGAAATTCTTCCGGCTAGCTGTGCATGGGTATTTCCTCTGCTTGGTATTATGCCATATAATAAACAGGTATTATACGACACATTTAATATATTTTATCCTAGTAATTATATGCACTGTGAGCTATCAACCAGCCTTCTTTCTAATACCCTACAATATATGCGCGTATATCCTCTATCAAAGGCAAAGGTAGTTTATCATACTACTTTTTGTAACACAAAGAGGTATATTAATGTTAGCACATAGTTTACCATGTGGACGCATCGTTGTGCACGTGTGTGTTCAAGGTGCTTATAAATTTTCGTAATCGTATTGGTATAATAACAATATTGTAATTATTTTCGATAGTTATGACGATTAATTACGAAAATTAATAATTTCAGACCGTAGAAAATGCCAAGGATGATGTAAAGAAAGCACTGACTGCTCTTAACGCTCACTTACTTACACGTACTTACTTAGTCGGAGAACGGTTAACCCTAGCAGATATCAGTGTAGCCATGACATTACTTCACCTGTATCAATACGTTTTGGAACCGAATCTACGTAAGACATTCCAGAATGTTAATCGGTGGTTCCAAACTATCATTTATCAGCCAGAGTCAATTTCCGTGATCGGTGCCTTTAAATTGGCTGAGAAAGCTCTCCAATACGATCCAAAGAAGTACGCGGAAACTCAAGGAAAAGTTAGTACCCACCTTGCTACCAATTAATTTCAAACCCTGCGTTCTTAAAATGTACAATGTACACTTACATTTTAACGTGCAGTCTTCAAAGAAAGAAAAGAAGGAGAAGGAGAAGGAGTCGAAGAAGGAACCGAAGGAATTGAAACAATCGAAGAACTTGCCGGCAGACGATATCGTGGATGAAGAACCTAAAGCCGAGAACTGTTTCGATTCCTTACCGAAAGGCACCTTCGACCTAGATGCCTTTAAAAGATTTTATTCTAACGAGGATGAGGCGAAATCCATTCCCTACTTCTGGGAAAAATTCGATCCAGAGCATTATAGCATTTGGCTGGGAGAATACAAATATAACGAAGAGTTGACCAAGGTATAAATCGAAATATCGAGTACCGCCGCTTTTCATCTCGATATCGATAATACATTGCGTGTATCGTGTTTTTATAGGTTTTCATGTCCTGCAATCTAATAAGTGGAATGTATCAACGATTAGACAAAATGAGGAAGGGTGCTTTCGCTAGCGCGTGCCTGTTCGGTACCGATAACGATAGTAGCATCAGCGGTATCTGGGTCTGGCGTGGACAAGAGCTCGCTTTCACAGTTAGTTTACATTCAATGAATATCGTATCTATGTTTGGGTATCCTATACCCGTAGAATGTTCCGTGTCATTTTAAAAATGAATTTCTATTCCTACAGCTATGTCCAGACTGGCAAGTCGATTATGAATCTTACAGTTGGAGAAAACTAGATCCAAATGCCGAGGAAACGAAAAATCTGGTTCAACAATATTTCAGCTGGACTGGTACCGATAAGAAGGGACGCAAGTTTAATCAGGGAAAGGTTTTCAAGTAAAAGTTTCGCCATATGCTTACCATTCAACAGGAAAATTTTATTCGCATGAAATAAACGTAAAAAATTGACAAAAGCGTCAAGTCCAGAACTTTGCATATACAACCTTTAGAAATCCTGTATTTCGATGCTATATATTTTTTCAGGTGTTTCTTCTTATTACTTCTTTTTTTTTCGTTCTTTGTCTTATTTGAGATGTTCCTTATTTCAGATCTCTAATATATAACTTGATTGAATGCTTTTATCTTTAAGTTCGTACTATCATCTTTCAAGATATGTTACCCGAATGTTAGTTCTTAATGATTCTTCGGAGATCGCATAGTTTAAACATGATATTTGCATTTTTTTTCTATGCTGAATGATTATTTACTGTGTGAAAATGATAAAAAGAAAAAAGAGAGAGAGAGAAGCAATTTCCTTCGTTCTTAATCTCATGACATACGTGATATTTACTTCGTGGTGACGTTTCACAGATTTCTACACTGTGTATAATTATATTCAATTATTTAATTTATTGATTGTTTTTAATGTCATGTAACATGGTTGTATACAGAAATTATCAAATTTACAGCTAGATAGAGTGAGAAGCGATGCTACGTTATTCGTTTGTTATAAATCGATCAATAAATGAGATACATACGGAAATTACCATATTTTAGAGCAGAACTACTGAATTTATAAATACGTTGTAATATCGATATTTAGACTGCCACGATCACTATAATACTCCTCTATATACGATTAGCTTGTGTGAAGTTTAGTTTTGGATATAGTGCATATTTTTACAGAAATAAAGCTGTTGAATTTTTAACCATCAGAATAAAGTTTATATTTTTTATAAATCATGCATCACGATTTCAACTATCCTAACAAGAAAACCTAAGGAAACTTTTATCTATCGATTTTCATTATTAGTTTTATCTCGGTGTTGTTTTTTCAAAGTTTTAATAAGAGACAACTGGAATATATAACAAACATTTATTCCTCGTTATATTTACATTTTCGATTGTAATACGTAAAGACGATTTTCACGGATAATTTAAAATCCTTTGGTATCTAACCACCTCTTTACATGAGACACATAGTCTCCTCTCAATTTAATTTCTCCTATAAGTTCGTTGATTCTTACGCCGACGTTTTTGCCGGTATTCTCCTCTAAATATTTTTTCAGTTCGGATTCGAGTGCCCAAATATTTCCGTCGACTTTACGAATTATCGTAATCTTTCGCATTCCCCTGTGTGTTTCATTTAGGTATACGGGCTGCATGTAATTTCTCGTACGTCGTACAAAGTACGGATGATCCTCTGGTTTGGCTGATACAAGCGATTTGAAATAATTACTCTAGTTTAATATAAACTATCGAGGCAAGCATTATTAAATAATTATTTAAGACATGACCGAATCAATGAATTACCAAGTATTCAAATGTATTAAACGCGACTCACCAACAGGTGGTTTCCACCCGGAGGGTAAATCTGTTCTGTCTAAAGGAGGCTTAGGTATCTTCTTAATTTTTAGCAAACGCTCTACATATTGCCACTCTATCGGATCCTTTGTTACATCATAATCGGTATAGTGTGAGGGATCTTTATACATAGGAGAAGACCTATACGATCCCCATCTTTTCTGAACCTGACACAAAGGATAATAAATCTCTAATAAATTATTAATTAACCTTAAAGTCGTAAAATGAATTTCTTTCGATCACGTAAACTCTGCTATGTTGATCCTTGTAAAATTATAAAATTGTAAACATCCCGTTTTTTATGAAAGCGTGTATATTTCTAGGTTACTTTAAAAGTACATTAAAAAAATGCTGCTCCTTAAAAGAATAGATTCAAGGCAATGGAAAATAATAATTTTCATTCTTGAAGAAACACGAAAAGAATTTAACACTAATGCGAACTATAATGTTAGAATAATATGGCGTACATTTCGTACGATCTTGCGATTCAGCATCGGTAATTTAACATTTCACGCATCATTTTCATTATATCCCAGCACTCTGGGTTTTTACATTCGGTATATCTAACGAAGCGAAATGTGAAACAGAGAAAAATAAATTCTACGGGCCAATCTATAACCAATCTACGACTGCATGAAGCAAAGAAGTTTCCTAATGTCGAAATGAAATAAAAGCTAGCAACATAAATACTTGGCATAACTTCGCGCGGCCCTTCGCTCATTTACCTTAAGGTAATGAAGACGTTGGTTGAAAGAAGAACATGTAACCCCGCGTAAGATTATGAGAAAAATGTATACCGAAGGATGTTATTACCTGTGTAACAGCCGGCAAAGTGTTTTTCAACGTTTCAAATTGATGAGAAGCACGAAAAACTGCCGAAAGTTTCGAGCGTGCGAAAATCCGAAGGGCGGCCATTTTGACTTCAGTAAATAAGGGTCGGTGGCCGCCATTGGTGCGCACGGGCGCGTCTTCCTTTTCGTTCTCGTGCCAGATCGAGTTTTTCTTCGCAACAAGCACGTATTTCTATCATTTTCCGTTCTCGCGAGGAAGCTCGCATACCCCGCATATAATTCCGATGGTCGAGCGTGTCACCAAGTGTTCGTGATAAAGTAAAATCCGACGAATAACGCGGGGCTAGTTATCGCAAATACTGTATAGAATTAGAAGTGCCGCGTTGCTCTGAATTTCGTTAGTCTTTTGTCGCGTTCTCGCCTCGTTTTACGAGAGATTTTTTGTCCCGTTAGTGAATACATGTTACTCCAAGGATATATACATCATATATAACGTTCCGCATGCGAGAATAAGGTCTGAATTTGGTAAAATAACGCAATGAATTAGTGCGAACGGACTATGGACCTGGGAGAGGTCGTGCGCTCTACCGTCAGGTGGCGGTAGCCTCAAAACAGTGGGACAGCGTACAGACACCCTGCAACGGGACTGTGTTTTTCACAGAATTGTTTTCCGTGTTTTCCCGCAAAAACCACGGTTTTTCAAGGTGATTTTTCGCCCCCGAAGTAAGTACAGCCGTTGAATTGAGTACTTAGACTCTAATTTCTAACGATAAGTGACGTACAACGCTGTACTAAACCTCGAAAATCACGAATCGAGTCCGACCTTTTGTTTATTCGTGGCGATTTTTTCGCGATGATTTGTTGCGTGATTTTGAGTAGTTCTCGTCACCTTACCCCAGGATTTTCCTGTTAGGAAGTTAACATGTGATGTGTTCTTCCTAGCGGGACGAAATTTCGTGTGATTTTAACGAGGCACGGTGAAATATCACGTTAAATATTTCGAAGCGATTCCCTGACCGAGAAGAGGCGCTCCGTGTATCCGTGTAAATGCAAAGTTTGTCACGTAATTTTTCTGACCGCCAGGGCCGCATCTATCAACCCCACTATCCGGCCGGCTGCTCGTCTGTTCGTACCTAGGACGAATTATGTAGTGTTACCACTCAGAACACAGTCAATTTGTTCCTGTCTTGCCTTTAAGAGGAAAGGTACAGTTGTTTTTTTTTCTTCAAATTACAATTTAAACGTCATCAACTGATTCGTTTTCCTTAGAAAAGTAATTGTATTCGCGGAATTTTATTTATACAAGTTTTAGTTTCTTCCCCTGTTATATAGAAAGGAGAATGTACTCGGATTTTTTTTTCTTCTTTTAGAGAATTTATAAAAACGAATTATGTTTCTTTGATTTTTGAGATACCTTTAATATCTTATCGATAGGGAAAAGGGAATTTTATTTTGAGTAGATGAATGGTATTAGTGATAATAATAATAGTAGAACTTTTCTCAATCGGATTGCAATTTCATGTTAGAAATGAAATTGCAGGAGCCCAATGTGGGTGGAAGTGAGATGGCATCCAGGGAAAAGAGACCCTTAGCGCCTTCCAAATCAAAACAGAAGGCGAATAATGACTCTGGCTTGCAGTCCAGCGAGATCAAAA
The DNA here is from genome assembly GCA_963989415.1 of Cerceris ruficornis. Classification (NCBI taxonomy): domain Eukaryota; kingdom Metazoa; phylum Arthropoda; class Insecta; order Hymenoptera; family Crabronidae; genus Cerceris; species Cerceris ruficornis. The sequence goes on along the minus strand of OZ022529.1, from coordinate 11,082,908 downwards.
ATAGAAAGGGCAAGTCCTTGTCGAATCTGAAGCAACAGCAAATTGCACGTGATATTTTGGAGGCTGTAGCGACGGGTAGTCAGCTATCCCCGAAACTAGAAGCAAGTCTGCCACGCAAGAAGGTTCTAAGGAATCTCAAGCGCAAACAGAAGCTGAGAGTGGCGAAAGCAAATCTCATTAAGTCCAAAGTCACGAGGAAAGTAGCCAACCGGAATCTGTGTAGGATAACTTCCGACATAAAGAAGAACGCTAAAACAAAAAGGGTGAAGCTGTCCGAGGGTGACGGCGTTAAAGCTGTTGATATTAACTCGAGAATTTTAGATAATCACGTTAACGAAACTGAAGACGACGGCGCAGGAACAGAAACCACTGGTAGAAGTGCCAAGAACAATCTCAGAACCAAGAAGACCAAACTCGCATCGAGGAATATTGGGGAAGTGGAAAACGAGGACATTCAGGACGCAGAGGTTGTTACCGGATCTAACGTTAAGGGTAGTCCGAAGCTTAATAAAAAAACGAAAAATATAGAAAGTCCAGATTCTTCGTCAAAAGGTGCCAAGTCGACGAAACTTTCAGGATTCAGGAGGAATAATATTAGGGAAAAGGACAGTTGTATAAGAAATACGGAGGGTGATATTAAATTCACGAAAGGGAGGAAAAATACTAAAGAAGTCGATTGTACCGGTGGAACAAGGTCATCCGCTATAGACGGAAAATTGGCAAAGTCTATTTTGGATACTAAAAACTCTATAGACCTCACGATAGACGAGGTTATAGCTTCGATGTTGAGCGACTCGGAGATTGATACTCAACAAAGCGTGACGGAAAAAATTGAGGGCAAAGTTCGAAGGAGTAGAAAAATGTTAGTAGAAGAAAATATTGTTCCCGATATCGAAATTAAAAAGGAGCCAGATAACGACGATATAAAGATCACGTCCGACGGAGAGTATACCGAGACGGAGCATTTTCAAAATGCAATTCAATTGAGGAAACGATCGAACGTGTCAACGGGACAGAGAAGTTTACGAAACGGAAAACTACGGCAGTTATCGGATTCCGGTATATCGGCGGACTTGGATCTTAAAAGACGTCGAAGACTGAATTCGGATGATCCCATTAGTTCAGAGGTTTCAGCGGATCACATTGCAGACACTAATGTAGACACGGAATCTTGTTTTTCCGAACCCAGCGGCACCGACTCCCAAACACTCTTGGTTAAAGATGAACCTTGCTTGGTGAAAGACGAGGTGACGAAAAATTTCGAGGAAGATATACAGAGCGGCACGGAAATAGAAAACAATAATAACAGTGATCGAGTAGACAGAGCGAGCGAAGTGGGACCGACATTACGTTCGAAAACTAAAGCTAAAAGTACGGAAGGTGAGGTGAAGAATGACGATATTAAAGTTGAATATATGAGAATGGCACCTAAGAATACGGAAGTACAGGAAGAATTGAAGAAGGCAAATAGTTTAGATCAAATTCGGAAGGATAACGTTTTAGCGAAGTTCACGGATAAAGCCAAGAGTCGAAGAAGTAGCTTGAACATAGACATGAAGAAAGCAGTGAATTCGTTTTACAGTACAGAGAAATCGGACGGTAATTCCAAGTCTCAGATAGATCAGATGATAGAAAATATTAAGCTGACTATTGCAAAATCTATAGAGAGTAAGATCTTCGGGCCGGAGAAAGGACTCGGATTGAACAAAAACTTCGAGGTACCAAAAATCGAGGAGATAATTGCGCCGTTGAGTGCAGAATCTCAGAAGTTAGGTTTGGAGGAGAATTCGGACGAGGATAAGTCTAATGTTTCGAAGAATGAGATCAAATCGGAGAGTTCAGAAAATTCAGTACCAAAAGTGGCTGACACTGCCAAAGAAATTGAGAAGCTAGTCATGGGCGATATAGAGCCGGCCGAAACTCATTCTCCAAACGTTCAAGAAAGTGAATCTCCTGATAGCGATGGAATTAATAATGTACACAATGCCTCCGAAGTTCCACATGCCGTGCAAGATAATGAAAGCCGTTGCAAAACTCCGGAACAACAAGAAGAAACGAGTGAAAGCTCCGATGCAGCGATCAAGGACTCGGAGAAATATCTCGAGGATATTAATGATAATCAATCAAAAGCGTTGGACGACAGCAAGAAGGGCATTGTTAGAAAATCTCCGCGGATTGTCGACAAGAATTCTTCCGATAATACGAATGCCGAGGCTGTTAAAAAAATTAGTAGGGTAACGAATAAAGTAGCGCAGAAATCTGAAGATCTGGAGGAATCATTGTCGGATGATCCGAAGAAACTCGAAGAAACGCCATTGGAGAGGTCGTCGGAAACGTCTAAGGATGACTCAACGTTGGAAACATCGCATTCTGAACCTACGGATAACGATGCTGAAGTTAAATCAGTTGCATCGCCAACCATGTTAAAGGAAGAGGAAGAGACGCTGATAGAAGAAGCATTAGATTCTGAAAAATGCGATACTGAGAAAGCTGATACTTCTCTAGGTACTATTCTCGACTCGGAAGATTTGGAAACATTAGAAAGTATCTCGGAAGAGGTGGAAAGGCTGGTAGCCGAAGACGAAGCTAATAACGAATCGCAAGCTGTCGCGGAAGAAGGGCAGATTACAGAAGAATCGGATAGTAAATGTTCCTTGGAAACTACGGAGCAAAATGCAACATCCTTGCAGCCGAATGATCCATCGAACTTGCTAGAAGACACGGAGAAGGACAAAATTGAAACTGATGACGTCGATGAGAGTAATGCCGATCTTCAGGAGACTGTCGAAGGTACAAACAAGAGCAACCCGAATTCTCACGTATCATCTACACCCACCTGTGACTCCGATCTGGAATATAGTAAGAATTGCATGGCTCATGATGTATCTGATTCTGTCGAAGAGGTGAAGAAAACGGATAGCGATCGGACGAACGATGATAAAAGCAAGGAAACCGATGTAGCCAACGATATAATATGTCCCGAAGCAAACGACGCCGAAGTATCTTCCTGCAAGAACTCAGAATGTAATGAATCAACTGCTACCGAAGAAGAGCATGAGAAATTATTGAGTGAGAAAGATACGGAAGAGCAGAAAGGCAGCGATGGTAAGAGAAGAGTGCTGAGAGTTCGAGATAAAGTGAAAAAGACGGAAAAGAGGCAAACATCTTCCAGCAGAGAACGTATCGATAACGCCGGCAAAGTAAAAACGGAAGAGGATGAAATTCAGAAGCCGGAAAATGACGATGACACTGTGAATTCCGTTGAGGAGAAACTCGAAGGTATTCAGAACACGGAAGAAATGGATGATGTTCAAAATAACACCGAGTTGGATGCAAACGATCTTCTGGAACCGCAAGCGCGCACGAGACGTAGCAGGGAGGTGAAGAAACGCAAGGAGGAGCACTTGGTTTCTTTAAAAAGTAAACGGGCTAAACGAGACATGAAGAAGTCTGATCAGCAGAACAAGGAAGAGACCCTGTTAGACAACGAAGTCGCAAAGATCAATGAAAACAATCGTTCGTTCTTAAGTAAATACAGCAACGGAACGGAGTGCACGGAGAATTTTCGAGGTTTCTCCGAGGGTGGAAGGGGTGGATTGGAAAAACTCGAAGCCAGCACGGATAACGTGCGAAGTAAATCAGAGAATGACTTAACAATTACAAATGAACCTGGAAAAACGGGCTGTGAGAGTCGACTATCGCGGAATCTCTCCGAGAATCATATGTCCAAGGAAGCGGAGAACATCGACATATTAGATTCCGAATGTAAAGCGGCAAAAACACCGGAAACATCACAGAAAGATTCCGACGAAGCGTCGACGTCTGGTGAATCCTCCAGCAGCATCAATGTAACTCCAAAGATATTGGAAACACCGGAGGACAAAGCGAAGAAGGAATCTATTTTACGACTGTTGGGTCTGGAGTCACTGGAGAAAGCTGCTGAAAGATTGAGCCATCAGAAAGCAAGGAAGGAGCAGTACACGGGCACTTTGAAGACGGTTATCAGAGTGCAAAAAGAGAAAGAGAAGGATAAGAGACGGTCGAGGTCTCCGTTAAAAATGGTGCTGAAGCAAGGCCGCGGGGATGGAGAAGGAGATTCGCCTGAATTCTACACCATTCAAAAGGAGGTAATGTAATCGAGAGACTTTCAATCGATTATTACATATCGAATTGGATGAGAACATTTTTGTAAATGATTATCTTCTTCTTCTTTCAGTTTGGAACCAGTGGTTTGGGAGATAGCAGCTCTGGTGCGAACCGAAAGTTCACTACTAACCACAGACACTCTTGCGGTAATCCTGGTTGCGGGAATAACTACATTCTTAATCTTCCCTCGTCCTTCACTGCTTTATTAAAACTCACATTTTATATCCTCAAACTGATAGCCACCTGTTGAGACTCGTGCAGGAAGAATTGCTGTGTCGTGACCTTTTAACCCTTTGCGGTCTGAATTATTTCGTCAATTTTTTAGTGAGCTGGATGAAATTACTTTTATATTTTCTATCGTTGATTATTCATTTTTTTTTATGATATCGATCATCGATGACTGTAGGTACAGACGGAAATTTAAGTGATATTAGAAAATCATTAAGAAATTGGAAAGTCGATATTAAATCGTTAGAAAATAAAATGAAGTTAAAAGCTATGTCGAGTATAGTTCGATGTAGGACTGCAAAGGATTAATTTTTAATTTGTTGTAGAAATACTTGGTTAAATAGTTTAGATTTTGATCCTATCTTCATTGCTCTGTGATGCGGTGCATCTAAATATATTTTTAGTATGATTTCGTACCAAGCACTTCTTCCAAATGCTAGCTCCAGGAGCTGTTTTCATATATTGTTATAACAATGCATGCCAATTTTGATGATCTTGCTTTTACGTACTAAAAGAAACATAATCGTCTAACTGTTAAAACACTGCTCAGTTTTATACGATATCGTTCAACAACTCCCCGAGTTCGGCAGATTATTAACCGCTACTTATTTTGCAAATCGCAGACGAAGATAACGAGGATACAGCGCCGAAGGATCGCCAGTCTCTTGTTATTCCAGAGAAGTCCTCCTCTTTCTCCATTCATCCAGGACGTCTGTGCGCGGATGTATGTTGTTATTGCTTCGGTAAATTCGGCTCTCTGGACACGCCTATGCATTTGGCACAAATGAAATCCGACGAAAGGCGCAAAAAGATCTTGAACATCGAAAGACACCTGACCAAGGACTCTTGTTTGTGCGATGCATGTTACCGTCATGTCGATAGAAAGGTGCATACTTCGCTCGTATCCGTGCAAATCTTCACTTGCCATGACGATATTAACAAAACTATTTACGCGCCCGTTGTTTCTGTTGCTTTCAGGCAAATACTAGTCCGACGAATATGCAAACAAAGCCGCAAAAGCAGCACCGACAGCTCATGGTGCCAAAGTGTTCCGCTCGTGATTGCAGAGACCCTGCACGGCATCACGTTAAACGCCGATGGTTGCTCAAAATAAAAGTGGGCCTGCAAAATCAGGTAAAGATGCAGAAGTTAGATAAATCAGTTGACTTTTGCATAATGAGAATCTCTGTGATACGATTCCTTCCTTCTCGATTTCCTATAATACGATTTTATAGAATATCGTATCACACGCGGTCGCTGTACAAGATGTTGCAAAGTATCGCGTCTAACTTCGCGTATTTGACTGTTTTATAGGTGGACATTGATTGGGAATCGAGTCAACATACTTCTATGTCGTTCTGCGTCAGTCATTATTCGAAGATCGAGCGATTTTTAACCTGCGCCCTGTGCAAACGTCGGCTCGCTAGAAATCACACGCATCAACTGGCGAACGCCGAAACCGAGGAGTTGAATCAGTTACTTGGACAACAAGGGATTCCCGTCATGCTCGCAGCCGGTACCTTTGTTTGCAAACTGTGCCGATATTTCACGCAGTTGCAGCTGAAGTACAAGGATGTCGAAAACATGAACACGAATCACAGGACCTTCTTCAAGAGTTATCGGAAAAGGTACGTTTCAAGCTGTGTATCCATCGATTCTGTTATCGATCTGTTGTCTGATCTATCGTTGATACGAGCCGTTGATTCTGAACATTCGAGAAACCGAGATAACCTCTTTTTCGCTGATCCATTAAACCCATTTGTATCACAGCTCCAAACATTGCAGACGACCCGTACTACGGTGCATTTTCGCTCACGATAGATTAACAATTGTAGAGAGCGGCTGGTGATAAGCTAACATCTCTCTTTCAGAATCTTACACTACCACGACATCGAAGTTCTGGAAAACGAGGACGACGATTCTTCCCAGAATCAATCCAAGGACAAGGACAAACGTAACAAGAAGCCGAAATGCAATCAACCGAAAACTGGAACGTCCAAGTCTCCCGATAGCACGATAAACTCGGCCTCGGAGAAGTCCACTCCAGAGCCGGCTAAGAACGAAGGAACCAACTCGGAAACCGACAATGAAAATCGTACCGCAAAGACGAATTCGAACGACGAGACCATCCCCACGGACGTGCAATTCCTGGGTATCGAGAGTACCGTCGAGAAGCTTAAGAAACGGAAGTTACTTGAGATGCATCCATATACAACCGACACAACGATATCCTGCGACGGTCCTAGCGAGGTAGTCGAGATCCTCGCCATGGACAAAGAGGTAACTCTAACCAGATTGCCGAAACGAGCGAGAGCGAACAACGACATAACACCTGTCGTGCAAAGACTCGGTGCTAATCCATCCATAAGTGTTCGCACACTTTTCCCCGGCGAGGAAGAGATGAATCTGCATGCCAACATCGAGTTCACGAACGTGCGCGAGATAACGCCCCAGGGTTGGGAGAAGTGTGCAACGATGATACAATACGACAGAGACACGAAGTTACTCTGGCAAGAATTGCAGAGACCCTACGGGAATCAGAGTTCATTCCTGAGACATCTTATATTACTAGAAAAGTATTATCGATCCGGTGATTTGGTACTGGCTCCGAATGCATCGCGAAACGCTATCAATTACTCGACCTCCGTGCAAAATCGACTGATATCGTACGAAGGCCCTGAAAAGATGGACGAGCCGATCATGGAGCCGATAGCATCGGAATATCATAATTCCCGTCGTTTGAGCGGTGGTTACATGCTCGAGAGAGATCGAATTTCCCTACCGAGTACCAGTGCGACGAAAACATCGTCGAACACGACGCAATCGGCGAAGGGCAGTCCACCTCGTGTACTCAAGCTGAATCCTGGTGTCTCGATCATCAAAAAACCGCCGCCCAATCTTCAACGATTGAGCTTACCGTCCACCAGCGCGACGAATGGCAACGTGAAGCGAAAGGATAGTCAAAAGTTACGCGTATCAGCCGGTGGCAAAGTGTTTCAATTGAGTGAGCCGGATTTCAAGCGTTTGCAGACTCTTAAGAAGCAGAAGCAAATGCTGACGGAGAAGCAACAATCGGTGAATCCGAACGGCACCACGGGAAGCTCGAGTTCACCGCCGAGCTTTAAGTCTACGACGCAATATCAGAAGGAGCAGCTCGCTGCGCACACGCAGTTTCAGAAGCACCTGAGGATGCAACAGGAGATGCTGAATCGTCAGAGTAGGGGAGACTTCGAGCCGTTGATATGCGACGTGAGATCGCTCGCTAATGAGAACAGTCCGACGCAAAATCTCTTGCACAATTTAAATCTGCCAAAGTCGATACAGGTGACGACCAAGCCATCCAATCCGATTCCGATATTGCCAAAAATTCCAAAATCATTGACGGTAATACCGCAGACCGTGACGAGACCTACCGAGAAATGAAAAGGTCCGGAACTTCGAAAAAACAAAAACAAAAAACAGAATTGAATGAAAAAGGGGGAAAAGTAAGTAGACATTGTTCTTTAGCCGGGATATCGTTAAGCCACGGATGGAAGAAGTCCGTTACGATGAGCGTTGAGAAACGCTGAGTTTTAGCCTCGTTTAAACGGGATTCGATAATCGGGACACGTTTTTCTTTCCCCGGGGAAATACAGTCGGACTTCGGTGACGAGTGGTCCTTTAAGAGACATTCGATGCTAGAAGCAATTTGCCTTATGTGAGCGCGCGTCGTAAGCCTGCGCCCACGAAGTCACGACGCTCAAACGAGAGAGATACGCGTGATATTACGATCGAGATGATACGGATTTTAGTAATTTATATATCTATCTATATATATATACACACATATACATATATATATAGATATACAATACACTCGTCAATCATGATTCACCCATGGACACAATATATAAGCGCTCGCGCGAGCGCGCAAATGCCCGCGAGGACACGCGTGCACACGTTAATAGAATATATAGTATAAAATAATCGATAGAAATCGAGAGATACTTGAATACCAACGGGAATACACAGTTTTAACAACCAAAGCTACAAAACGCGAAACACGTACAGTCTGTTTCCCAGGATAAAGTGCCTAAAGTGACACAAAACGAGGTCGTTAGTTTTTAATGACGGAATGCATGTTTAAATCACACGAAACTATACATATGTATATACATACATCTACGCATGTATTATCCTGCGTGTTAATATATGTGTATACATATATATATGTATATATATATAAATCATATATGCACGTACATACGTATATATATATATAAAAAAGGAAGAAGAACGTACAAAGTTCTTGTCTCAAGAGCTTCGTTCTTACGTTCCCTTTATTTAGTTAACGAAGATCTCGAAGAGGTGTGTTCTTTTCTTTTTTCGAGATCCATTGAAACGAGAGAAAGGGTCGAACCGGATTCTCATATACTGACACTGATTTGCCTTGCCGTTAGATGTCCACAGTTCGCTGTTAGACATATCTTGCATTCCTCTGACGAGGAATAAACGAAAGACGACGTGATGAGATGGGGGAGGAGAGAGGGAATGAAGGGAAATCGTGGAGGTTTTGATGGATTGTAAAGTTCGGTAGTTCGTTCCTTTTTCGCGTCCGAATGAAGCAAAGAGATCGATGAGATACGCGCGGGTATACCTGACGATGTTTCCTATGCTCGTCAGTATATATTTTGTCTACCTGGAAATTTCTTTTAGAGAACGGTCTCTCGGTACCGTGCTGAACCCAAACCAATTGTATATTTAATATTTTGGCCTGCCCGCTGAACGCGGGAGCATAATGACGACTTGTAATTAATTATATACTATTACACTACTACTACTACTACTACTGCTACTACTATTACACTATTCTACTACTACTATTACTACTACTACTACTACTACCACTACTACTACTACTACTATTACTACTACTACGGGCGAATGTTTAAAAAAAAAAGAAGCGAAGCTAAGTGTTATATTGTGTGAAAAAAAATCGGTATAATACGATTCTAAGTAGGTGTAGAATTTACGCCTCGAGCTTATTTATTACGTTACTACATTATATTGCATTGTACATAATTGATAATTAATTTGTAGTTGATAATCGAATTATTTCATACACTACGATCAATGAGACTACGCCGCGGCGAGTTCGGTCGTCGTGCAGGATTCCTTAATCGTACGTGACACACGATCGGTAATTAACGAGGAGGGTTTCGAGATTTGCCGAGGTTCTTTTTTTTTTTCCTTTTCTTTAATAGTCCTGGTGTTTTTTTTTCTTTGATATCGTTGCCATGTGAAGAAGGGCGAGAAAACCAGGGGGAACGAGAGATACGAGTCGTGACCTAATGCCGGAGTGCGAATACCTCGGAAACGGAAGTCACGCTCGCTCTCCCACTTCCGGTATCACAATTAATAATTTCTTGTTACGTCATACACGTAATTATAGAATATTGCCTTAGGAAAGCATTCGTGATTGATAAAACGACAAGGTTTAGTAGAGCCAGTTTGTTGGTGATTTGTAATAAATAGTTCGAAGAGGAAACTTATTAAAAAAAAGTAGAGTTCTATCGCGGCGATTGCGATCAGTTGCAATGTTAAAAGTTACAATGGGGTTGAGAGAAATTAGACGAGGAAATGTTAAAGTCGTATCTCAGTAATTAACGGACACCGCAATAAATGAGTTATCGTGGATTATACGAGCATGGATATTCATTCCGTTCAGAACCGATTATGCAGAATAAACGTTGACGACGAGAGGTTAGAAATACGATCGCGTTGCATCGTCGTCCATCGGGGACTCGTTTCGATCGTTCAGTTCTACTTTCTTTCCATCGTGCTGTAGAATTTGTTCACATTTTTGACTTCTCCCGTCGCATGGTGAATCTGTACACGTAGATATCTCATAAGTCTCGATGTCGTTCGTTCTTGTAAAGAAAACGAAATAACACGGAAAACCACGTGTTTCTTTCTGTTATCGCTTTTTCTCCTGCACTAGTTACGTCGTCACGAAAGTTTTTATCACGCGAAGCGAAAATTAGGATAATAGGGACGTCGGAAAGGTGATAATAATAATTGTGGATAAAACATTTCATCGTGATAGGGTTGACGAAAGGTAATCGGTTCGAGAGGAACATATCCATTCGCGACTTAATATTAATTATATCGGCTGTGTTGATCTCGAATAATGGTGAGAACGAGTCGTGTTCAAAATGGTGGTCCAAACGATTGACATAGAAAGACGCGGGAATAGGAGACATGCGAATTGCTTTCGAATTGAGAGATTGTCTTCTTGCGAAGACGTGATAATTGAATCGTTGCTTTCTTCGTTTCTGCGTTGCTAATCGTGTAGGTTTCCGTTTCCACGATCTTTCGTACGATACGTAGAAACTTACAATTATAAAGGTAGACTCCTTAATATAAGTATGTGAGAATCATTCAAATTTCAAACTACTTTTACATTCAAATAATTTAACTTTAGCCTCATTAATATAATGAAAGTTTATTTTCAGTTAATGTACCCCCAGAGGGTAATGTCCTCTGGGGGTACAATAACGGAAAATAAGCATTAATTATATTAACTAATATATATTAGTTAATAAACTTTAATTATTACTACTATCGAATGCATACTTCTCGCATATTTATCTTCAAAATTGTAATTAATTTCCCCTTGCCCTACAATAACGAGCGACACTCGTAACGCGATAAATGGAACAAGAAATTTGAAGTTTTCCAAAAACTATTAAATTAATATCGCTTTAAATGATACGTTATATCGGAAATCACTGAGAAATTTCTATTTCTCAAATTGATTCAGAGCTCACATAGTCACAAAAGAAATTGTAGAGTAAGGGGTTAAGGCCGTAAAGGCTCAGACTTATAACCAACGCCTCTCAACTTCAAATCTCCCGCCACCTCTGAAAAATCCTTCCTAGCTTATTCAATATTTCTTTATAACATTAGAACCTTGCTTTATGCTATCTTTCAAATAGACTACGTCAAATAACTTTCAAATATCCAACGGGACGTTCCAATACACCTAATTCTCTAATCTCCTTTGATCCTCCAGTGGAAATAATTCAGAAAATAACCTCAAAAAAAACATCGTACCCATGCTCTCCCCCTTGTCATTAAAATTCTACGATCGTACGTAAGTTCCTGCGAGCAGGAGTTCCATCACAGTCGGAAAACGAGAGAAACTTATCTTTGCATAACGGCAACGAAGAAAGCCGGAACCCAACCTAATCTAATCTGAAAGGCATTCACGTGGCGACACATAAAAAAAAGGGACGAACACATACACAGATACACGTGCAACTTGCATATGCGAGCTCATGTGCACGCGTGGAAACGATAAAACGGAAAGGGGGAGGGGGGGTTGACGTGAGGTATTATATGTATATCGAATATATGTAATACTGTACGTTATAAATAAATATATATATATATATATATATAAATATATATATAGTGGATAAACTATAATAGAAAAAAAAGTACTTGACGGTACGTTATACATACGAAATGCTCTATTTTACTAAGGATATTTTTGATATATCTATATATATATATACATATATATACATATATATATATAAATATATGTATATCGAAGTAAGAGAAAAAAAAAGCGAATTAACGAAACGATGAAATGATTGACGATCAATAATTATTGTTACATCGACGAGCGGTAGCGCTTGTAATCGCGGTTACAGAGGAATTTTTACTGAGCTGCGTGCAGCGCGTGTTCGAGGTAATCAATTATTTATAAACATTTCTCCCTTCTCCGGTAATGATGATGTCGAACGATCATTTATTTCGGGCTTTACGTTAAAAAGAAGAAGAAGAAAAAAAGGAAAAGAAAAATATAGACAGCCGGAAAGACTGTGACTCTTGGTGTTCCCTCTCTGTCGAGGCTTCGTTTCTCTATTTATTTCTTCGCGCTTATCTTTGCTTTTCTCCCCCCCCCTCATTGTCGCTCGTAACGAAGGGACTCGCTTGCGAATGGAAATGTGAAATTTGTGATAGTTGTTGAATAATTGTTACAGCCATTTTTGTTATGCGATTCGTCGCGAGCGATGGAGAAAGACGGTGAATGCAGACAAAGGGTGTCGACGTTCCTTCGTTCGAGCTTCTAGGAATTTTCTTTTTTCATTAGGGCTCTTCGATGTTACAGTGAGACGCGCCGTTTTGAAATGCGCGCACTTTCTTTTTTTAACGTAAGTGCTACCCTCTATCGATATGTATTTAAGTATTGTATTACTTTCTGTATGTCGAATGCATTTTTTGCGTTAAAATACAATCCCTTTGAAACCATATTCCAGCGGGGGCTTCGCTTTTGCAAGTCGCATTTTTCAGGAGAATATTTATTATTTCCATTTCCGGATCGTTCAGCGTCGATGATCAGTATTTTTTCTTTGGTTCGATTCTGTAAAGGAAACGGAACGGTGGATTAGCGATTAGTCTTATTTATCGGAGCCACTGCGTTGCAATTTGTCACAAAGTAGACGGAAGGATCGTTGATACGTTGACTGTCATGACAATTTTGCTGTTTACGATAGCTACGTTAATATGACGATGGTTATGGAGGACCCAGGACTTTCGAAAAGTGGCGGGAAACGCCCGAATTCAAATATCTCTAGGCATTTCTCCTCGTGGCCTTGAGTATCATTGCTTTGATGATTTGAAACAAAGAAAGAGCTATAATGCAAGCAAAAGCTTAAGAAATAATAACCCCAGCTGACACATTTGATGAAAAGTAACAGCAAAAAAATAAAGTCCTGTAGAGTATATAACCGTTTCTGTCGTTAACAATAGAACTACCAACGTCAATTCTATTATATTCGATTATAACATATTTGATTTTTCTCCGATATTTAAATATAATAAATGAGCACTTTGACGAAAGAGAAATCAAGAAGTGAAAAATATGATCTTCATAAACGAATATTTCAGTAGAAAAAGCTTCGGTTGAACAGAGATGACACGACAGTCGAAATACAGCCAGTCTTCATCGTATACAATTCGTTTGAAAATTCTCACGTTTCACCCAGTTGAAACTTCGTGAAAAACAGCATGGCAGTCATTGTATTGAAAGAGGAACAACCAAACTCAATTCGTTTCTTAATTTATTACAACCGAGCGGAAAGATTTCCAGGACCAGCAACGTGTGCATTTTATCGACACTCGCTGCACACTTCTCAGATAAATAGTCGTATGATTGTGTGTAAGATACACGATAAAAGTGAGACAGAGAACGTGCTTGTGCCTGTGTTCGCGCGTGCGTGCGTGTGTGCGTGTTTTCGTGTGCTAACGAAAGAAAGAATGCATCGTGAGAGAATGACACGAGTTCGAAGAAGAGAGAAGAATCGGTGTGCGCCTGAGCTGAGTTTAAGTTTTAAGAATTCTATTTTTGTGATGGCAGAAAGTATAATTATTGTAATCGATGAAAAAAAAAGGAGGCAGAAGAGCAGGGTTCGTCGAATGACTTTTTCATTGATGGAGACGAGCACGATGTATGGGTTCTATGGTGATTAAAACTAATAGTACCATGCGTGGCTAACCCCTTGCCCTATAACAACGAGTTACACTCGTGATGGGATAAAAGACATAAGAAATTCTCAGGTTTCGCGAAACCTGTGAAATTGAAAATATCAATGAGACGCGACATGATAAAGAAATATTTAATTCACCAATTGAATTTGGAATTATTGCTGAGACAGTCGCAAAAGAAACCGTAGGGCAAGGGGTTAAGGATATAATGGCTCGGACCGAGTTCAAATCTCCCATCACCTCTGGGAAACTTGAACTTTTCCTATGTGATATTTACACCATAGCCTCGGTGATTCGGAATCCACCTAAAATAATTAGGTCCCAGGCGAGATAGTACTAATATTACGATAGATTGTACGATATATCAGGTATCACCGAACAATTTTTAATTTACCGATTTAAGTCGGAATTACTGCTGAGGCAGACAAAAGAAACAATAGGGCAAGGGGTTAAGGGTATGAAGGCTCGGACCGAGTTCAAATCCCCATCACCACCGGGAAACTTGGACTTTTCCTATGTGATATTTGCACCATAGCCTCGGTGATTCGCAATCCAAAATAGTTGGGTCCCAGGTGAAATAATTAGCAATTGAAGCTGAAAAATACAAACGGGGACGGATGAATGTTTTTTCTTAGAGAATTTAGTTCCCTGCGTTGTTTTAAGTACGGCGACTTAAGACACGCGATGAAATGAATATTTGTGGCAGGTGTAATCGGTCAGACTTGGAAACGATACTTTAAGTGGATGTCTGACGACGTACGGCGGTGTTTCTACTTGCAGTAGACGGAATCTATGTATGGATCCGCCTGGTGCATGGGACCTGCATCTCAAGTGTTTGCAAACCGATCGATTATTAAGATTTGTCGGCATAACTGTTCGCGGATGTAATTATTCTAATAATGGGTCCGCTTATTGTTCTTGGAGATGTTCGTTTATATTTGTTCCTGGTATTATTGTTATCGGGGTAAACGTAGCTTGACCTTTCGATATTTCGTAGTTTGATCTTTTTCATTTTTCAAACTAGCATGAATTAGATGCAGTTAGTACATTTATATATGCCTGGTGCTAATTGTATTGTTTATCAATTACAAATCTTTTTTTCCGATTGAATTTTCCATGATGTAATTATTATTATCAACTTGTTTTCGATATTTGAACATTTGGGAGATTTTTATGAACTTGTGACTGTAAAGTAGTCTATGGTGTCAAAGTAGAAGCTTGATATTGAAATGTTACTACGATTTCTTTTGAATTAATCGCACTTCTCAGGTGATTAATCATGATTGAGACGAGATCACGCAAATGAAGATATTTATTACAATCGTTCGCCCATCGCTGTGGATCGATTCAAAGAAAAAAGTTGCTCGACGCTCCCTGCGACAAAGAAATATTTTTTAAGACGACCGGAAGTGCGGGAGCGGATCGAAAATCGACGGTTAACGGAAGTTGCGCCGGCCGATCGATCGGTTTACTTATAGAGGAGTAAAAGTGAATATTTTATTACCCGAAGTAAGAAAAGTCGCACTGCCTACGGCGATGCGCGCAGTGACAAAAACAACAACAGAAGCAATAAAAAAAAAAAAGAAAAACGCGCGTTAGATTTTAGGCGTCGTTAATCTTCTTCGTGCGAAGGAGACAAATGCGAGGATTAAAGCATATTTTTAAGTATCGAGAGAGGACGCCAAACGCGTGAAACGTCGCTGCTGTCTCTCGATCGATTTCTATCGTATTGCAGAATCGATCGATAATCGTAACAACACTGCCGCATTGAATCGATCGATTCTGCTTCCGCGTCTCTTTTCCTTTTCCTTTTATATCTCGAGAGTAAGTTTAAAATTCTATTGAAATCGATCGATCGAAATATTAACACGATCGAGTATCGAAATCATTAGTCGATTTTAGATCTCATTTTCGAGATGACGAGTCGACGATAGTTTGAAATCACGATGCGATCAAACGAGAGCGCTATTCCGAATCCCGTTTAACTTTCTTCGGGATTTTACCTGACGATATATATGTACGCATGTATATAGATATTACGAATTATGGGATACACGTTAAAGGTACTCGTCGTACGTCCGATAATACCGAAGATACATCCATTTCCATCATCCTGAAGCATAAAAATCATGTTCGCATTTTATATACCGTTTTATACTCGTGATCCAACCAATCGCCTTTCGACGTACGTATATCCCACTCTGTTCGCGTTCTGATGTATGTTCGTAATTGAATAGCCCGCGCGATAATCGCTGTATGAACGCACAAATCATGACTCGACAGGACGTACGTAAATGCGAGCACCGGAAACGCTAAAAGCTTTTCACATTTAAACACTAATGGCGCATCGGTATTTCAAGTTGAACGCCGTTAAGGCGGGAAACACGTTATACGAATTGTTCGTAACGAACAAACAAATGATTTATAGGTTAGAACGGGAGGACAATTTGCGCATACGACTACGCATCGATTTCCCGCCATTTGTTTTTTTCTTTCTCAAAAAGTGGCCCCGGCTTAGAGGAGAAAGAGAAGAAGAAAGATCGATCAAGTTAACTACCTCGTTCGATCGATTAACCAATCAAATTATATTGTACAATTAGGGAGATTAGTAAATTGCTCGTGATGTTCCACGAGTATTTCGGTGGGTTTGTATTACCTTTTTTTTTTTACGGTCACAAAAAAGAAACTCTTGACGACGCCGTGCGTGATCATGGCGCGAATGTCTGTTTTCTCGATTTTCTGTTTTTCACCATTTCTCATGATCGAGAGCGCCTTTTCAAATTTATCCCATCGAACGAAGTCAGAGCGACGATCATGCGTGAAAACGACGACGAAATGAAAGATGATTAAGCAAACAAATAGCAAAAGAGGCGCGCTGAGGGTTCAAAAAGTGTTGATATTCTTTGAGAATTCTGGCAAACGATATTTTCTCCAACGTTCGGAAACATCAGCGCGCCTGCGCTCACAACGCAGTTACGAATATTATGTTATTTAAATGAATATTAACACACGTTAATACTATTATAATAACCTTTGTTTATTTAGTTCTAATGTAATAGTTATTATTAGTTCTCCATCCTTTGTATATATTCGCAACACTCAATAAAAAAAAAAGAAAAAAAAAGAGGAAAAAAAAATACTACGAAAGTATACACAACGCGTTCTAGCAACGAAGTGTAAAGAAAAGAAGTACAAAAAGCGTCAACTTTTTCCTTCTCCATTATTTATTACTTTCAATTTTTAACGATGATTGTTATTTAAACCCTCTATAGTCCCGAGTTTTTTGTGGTACTTGAAGATCAGTTGTGCGACAGCACATTAGAAAGTGATAAAAATACTATTTTTAATAATCGATTTAACTTCATTTTCGAACATTGAATTGTAAATAATTTCATGATTATTAAGAATTAAATTGTAATATTTGGCATAGTTAAAAAATTCACTTTGTTACCTCAAAGTCACCAGGGCTCATGGAGGGTTGAAAGAGGGATAGGGGGTGAATTGCACGTTATACCGAGAATTATATTTTTGCAGTTTATTTGCAATTTGTTCGTATAATTGGTAACTGATTTCAGATAACTAGTACTAAAAACCTAAACAACGTATGAAATTTTATACATAGCTAATTATCTTAAAGGTGCTAATGCGGCTATTTACAGAAACGGTTCGAGCCACGTGTCGAGTTATATCTCGATATGATTAACGCCGCAACTTTTAATCCCCATTCCATATCGAATCAAGCCGTCCTCTCGAAACGCGACTCAGCCGTTTAAAGGAAGATTGGATTTCTGTGCATTATTTCCACGCTTTTATTTTTTTTTACCATTAATGGATTTTCATATTCTTCTTTCACCCACATTGCGTTACCTCTCTGCGATTCGTCGAATATAAAACCATTGCCCAACCAACGAAATATGTTGTTCGATATTATTCCCCTTTTTGATTAACAGTCGTGGACGACTTTCACGTCGATATACATTTCTACGTATAAAAACTTGCTGGTTTTCTATGTCGTTAAAGGGCTGATAGAAAAAAAGAGAAAAGAAAAACATTACACTTTGGGTACTGGAGATATTAAATGTAAAAAAGGAAAGAAAAGTCAAACGATCCGAACGGAATTAAAATCTATAAGAACCATCTGCACGAGCGACCTCTTTCATGGGAGACAATACGTTGAACATCCAATTCCTTTTAGCACTTTTGTGATTGGGAAGATTAAGTTTAGGAGAACTTGGGAGACACTGTTGCGACGTTATCGTTGCAAAGTGACCTCCAGGATCCGTTGACCGATGCCGAGCATTTTTATATAACTATACAATAATATTGTTTAATGCTCGTGACAAATCAACGGATCGTAATTTCTCGTTATTCTCAAAAATGTGTCTTGGAAAATTTCTCGCAATGATACTTCGTGTTGAGTACTCGCTGAAGGAAAACCGAAACTGGGACTTGGAGGGAGTATTGCACCGCACAATTATCTGCAGAACTCATTCTAAAAACCTTATCGCACGAAACTTATATCAGTGTATCTTTAAACAATACATTATATACAATATTTATGTATACAAATCATACAGTCGCCATTCTTTCGTAACAAAACGGTCAACTTTCTCGCCGTATAGCTTCCTCGCTATTATTATTTATACAAATTAGGGTAAAAACATTCGTCGTTAGTAAATGATCGTTAACAAAGTTTCAAGTTCGTTAAAACATATTCAAGGGTCTACGTTAATATTTCATTATCATCGAAGGAAATAATTTATGTTCTCAAACATAATATAACAGGACATTTCAAAATGGAGACATACTTTTTCTTTTCGTCGAAAGGAGATTTAACGAGGCGATCTTCGAACAGATCTCGTTTCCGGTTTAACACCGTCGACTCGTCGAATCTCGTAACTTCGAAACTCTCGCTGTAAAATCATCCTCGAATTGTTACTCCGCAAATAAATACCTTAAAAAAAATTCTCGAAACAACCTAATCTGGGAGATAACACCGCCATAGAAAAAATTGTAACAATATCAAACGATAAAATGCACAGCGCACGAACTAAACGAATAATTCAACGTAAAATCTCGCGAGAGAATTTCAACAAAAAAGAAAACGACAGTGCCGTAAATGTCTGAACATTCTCAAAAATTCTCAGAGGAAGCAAATTTCATCCTACAACGATTGTCAGGATTTAGGATCGTCTTTGGCAAACCTATCCTTCGTCCTTCTCTGACAACGGAGACCGACATTACGAGGAAATCACCGTGGGGAAGGAATAATACAACGGCACTCGTTACACAGTCCAGGGTCGTCGATGGTAAAAAAAAAAGAAGAAAGAAGAGAAGTGGAATCATCGTAAACCAAAATCAGTTAACATCAGCTAAGGCCCGTTGTGAGGTTAACGTACACAGCGTTATCCACTTCGATCGTGGATCACCATTATTCCGACGACTTCCGGCTAATCTAAAGGCATTTATACACAGACGCACGCTTCCCATTCGTAATCCTATTGACAATGTTTACTTTCATTTTAACATTCGCTCTCTTTCTCTCTCTGTGTGTACGCGTGTGTGCCATACAACTACGAATCGATCTACGTATCATAAACGTGCTCTTAAAAATTGTTATATCGAATATATACAAATTACATATAACTTTACTCGAGGACATTTCGGTACCGTTTAAAAAGTTCCTCGAACCAAGAACAATTCCACTAGCTCCAAAAACCATCCAGCGGATCTTTCAACCAGAAACCTACCCCAACGTCTCATCGACACTGTTTCTTCTTACTTTCAACAACAATCCCATCAGCAGTTCTTCGACAAATCTTCTACAAGTGTACCAAAGACTATCGTCGTCATCAACGAAGTAGTCCAGCATCCTCGATCGTTCTCCAAATCATTAGTCAAGCCTTTCCTCCAAGTTTTTCGGTACCAAATATCCTCTCTGCGTCCCCATGCCGAACAGATACAGAGATACACTCCATATCCGTTCTCAATCGACGCATAACCGAGCGTCCACTTAACCGATCTTACGGGCGGTGTAACGCATCGGCCAGCCGGAGAATCATAGCCTGTCCAGGCTTTTTTTTCCACCCTCCAGCCTAATTCAGGTTCATCCTCGCCGTGGTTCCTCGTGTGTGCCGCGAAGCCCGCTACCCGCATCATCGTCGTCGTGTTTATGGTTCTCCGTCGATCCAGATACAACGAGAGGAGGGTGCTCGAGGCACGAGGCTCCCTTCTAGGTCTCCAGCCCTGGTACTAAGCTGTGGAAGGTCTGTATATCATGGAAGGCCCTTCCACAGCTTTGGTTGTTGTTCCTCTCGAATTTCGCGAGATCGAAGTGCTCGTCGAGCGATTGCAATTCGACCAAACGTTCCTCGAGGCTCTTCGCGGAGTCTGCGAACCTGGTGAAGTCACAGATCCTGTCTGGATCGACGACATCGGAGACTTCCATCATACCTACGTCACCGGGTCTGGTGACGTTGGACAGTTGACCGCTACCGTCATCCAAGTCGCTCGGGAAGAGCACGGAATTGCAACAATTACTTCCGCTCGTCGTACTGCTCGTCGTTGTATTCGCGGTGCTCGTACTGATGATCGTACCAGCAGGTCGTACGTCGACGGAGCCAAGACGATCTTCCGGGTAGACGAGATGATGGTGATGAGGGGATTCCGGTTCCTGGACTTCGTCGATGTGGGAGAGGAGGCGAGGTGTCGGAGGGAGGATATAAAAGTCGCTGAAGACGTCGTCCTGGAGGTCAAGGTCGTCGTGCCTCTGACGCTTTGGGCTGAGTCCTTCGTTTCTCATGTCGTCGCCCAATCTGCAATACAGATGGCGATGTAGTTTGCGAGGGTGGGGGTGGAAGATCGTGCGCGTGAGTTTCGAAAGTGAGTCGACACTCTTCCGAGGGCATTGTGCAATGTACTTGATTTGATCGATTATGTAATCTATATTATGTAAAGAGGTGCGCGATGCTAGTACAGTTTCCAGGATGAATCGATCCAACTTTCCTGTCGTTTTTATCGGATAACTCGAAGATTCGGCGAAGTAATATGGATCGTTTTAAATTTATTGATTTCAGCAACATTACAACGATCGGTGTTAAAGCTATTACTTTATAATATATTAAAGAAGTATTTCGGAAGAAGGGGAATTAAGAAGTGGAAAAGTTGATCGATTCGGTAATTTATGTTTTACAAGATGGACGTAGAATATCTAATCTGTGGCTCTCCTATGAACTTAGTGAATTTTTGGAAAAAATGGCGAACCGTCATTTTGACTGCCTTGATAGTTTTAGTATTGATCCGTCATCGAGACGTTTAACCTATAAATTCGACTTTTAAACTGATTACATTCTAATCATTTCATCTAGCATCTGTAGCTTTCAGTTGATTCAAAGCCACTACAGTTAGAATATCCGTTTTAGGTGAAAAACAAAGATTTGAATTTTTATCCTCCTATAAACTACGCAATTTAATTTACGTTCGACAGTCCTGCGACGTACCTTTTCCTCGAGGACGTTTCATCGTCCGTCATTCCGACGATAAGGTTGCTGGAAACGTTGTTCTCCTTGGTAGAGTCGTTCAGGTACGTGACCACCGGAAGGCCATAGTTCCTCGTCTTCTCGTCCCGGTTTTCGCGCTGCAGTCGCCTCACGGCGTTGTTTATGAGTACCGATCGACAGAGGCTCGCTTCCGGGTCTTCGATTCTCCTTAATTTACCGGCGGAAATCTTCAAAAGACGGCGACGCTCTTCCCTCGCACGATACTTGGCGGAAATCATCGTGGGTCGGCTCCTACGGATCACGAGATCCTCTTCTAATCTCATTTTAGCGTCTAAAACACAAGAAAATAACAAACCGTTATTTATCGCATTCATTTTTTCTATTCAGATATTTTGCAATTAAAATTTCTTCCTCCCAATCCCCATGCAATGTCCCTATTTTCAGCGTCGCTTTTTGAAAAGACAAATTAAGCTTCTTTCTAGTGACTTTATCGATCGATACCGTTTGCTCGACAAGAGGTTAGCATTTTCTAGTAAACTTATCGAGCTCCGCTCTACACGGTACCTTTTATACCGGACTTTCCATTAAATCAGACTCTGTCTTTGAAATTCCACAATGATCCTGTACATTTATACTAATTATTCATATCGATATCATCAAATGAATACGAACCAATGAACCAATATTACCAAAATTAATTCATGTTTATTGATCAATCTAGGGAGAATTTGAATTGCAAAAGTACAAGTCCTATAGCTCGAACTTCGTTCGTCGTTGCAATAAAATGGCAGTACGATTAAATTGCAACAGGTGAACGGAATTTTATCGAATGACATGGATTGAGATACGTCGATAAGTGCTACTTTTTTAACAGGACTTGCGCAACAATGTTATCGTTGGAAAAAGGCGTGGAAGATTTTTACTTAACGGTACGCGGCGTCAGTAACGCGCAGCTATAGAGGGCAGGTTAGCGGTACGCAAGTACGTACTTACGCACTTGCGTGTCCGTACGAACTACACCGATAATGGGCCAGGTCTCTTTTTCTCGTACTCTATTGTCGCAACTGACCTACATACGAACTTCCGTCTTTCCGTGATGCACGAACGAAATATTCTCGATTCAAGGAATATCCTTCGACCTACGATGGAAATCTATCGCGCGTTTTAAAAGTAACGACGTTACGTTCGTCTCTTTCGCTCTACTTTCAACACTGCAATTGCCGGCGTTGAATTTATTGCATTCGAGTAATGCTGAATAATTACTTTGGAAAGGTACGATGAATTTTAGTAATTTAGGTTTTATATGATAGAAATGGTTGGATAGTTGTTGCATTGCTCGCCCATTAATTTGGGGAATTTTTAAAAATTATGGGGAACCCGCCATTTTGATCGCATTGGTAGTTTCAGCGTTAAAGTCTTCTGCGCATGCGAGTAGATGATTCTTACGTTTTGATTTATTAAACTTATTATAATTCTAGCTGGCAATTAACGCGGTTATTATTACTTCGACGAATTGAAATGGATTGAATACTCAAAATATTTGAATCTTCTAGTATTTCAGTTTATGATATTGACAGTTAGGAATGTTAAATATGATATTTTATTGACAATAATCGAAACAACAATGACGCTCGTAATAATTGGTTTTATAATATGCTTCGGAATTACGTGCACACGCGAGTCATTTAATGGTAATGTTGAAAAGTTTATCAAGCAATCAACCAAGATAACAAAATAATATCGATCGCTCCGTAATTCCATTAACTGTAATTAGAGCAGCATCGAAAGGAGAGCTGTAACGATCGACAAGCTGTTGACATCAACAATGACCGGGTATATGCGCTCGAGGAGACGGAATTCGTTTAGAAATGTCCAATCAACGACGATGCTTTAATATGCTGTGCAACAGAAGAGTCACGGGGTTGCCATGAAAATGGCGCATAATAGAGATGCTCGCCGTTAAACCAAACTGCGCTTTTCCTGATCGTCGTATCGACACGATCTACTTTCACATAATTCCATGCATTTTTGCCCTAAATATCAACAAATTTCCAAACAACCCATTTTTTTAAAACTTACACTTTTAATCAATTTGGAACATAAACCGAACTTTATGCACTTTTTCTCAACTTTTCACCTGGAAAATTGCAAGTCCATAAAAAGGAAATCAAAATTATTGCAAATTCTAATCGCGACGTTGTCCCAAGATCGATACAGAGACGAACTTAAGAACTGATTCCTAGGTTTTAAGTCATCGTCGGTTCTAGGGGATTTTTTTAAAATAATTTATGTTAATTATTAGTGCTGTTGAAATTAGATGAAAGCTGGGGATTAATATTGTCGAATTCGCCGGATGCCAATGATCTTGTAGGAGTGTAAGCATGCGTGTACGATTAAGGGACTGCGTAATGCACTATTTATAGAGTGTACACTTTTTCTACATAGAAACGACATAGGAAATTACACAGTAAAGTGTAATCGCATAATAATATTTAATCTTGAATACGTTAAGTAACGTTATCGAAAATATTGACAAAATTATTTCTGACATTCTTTTTTCCTTCTTGCCACATCGTCAAGCCGCAAAATAACGTCAGACTCGTTCGTTATTTCCTTGTAATTGCACGTTATTTGCATAACGGTCATGCGAGTTTCAGTCACATGACACTGATTGTGAAAATTGCATGGAATCATGTTGCCCGTTGTAACAATGCAGTAAAGAAAACAACTACGTGGAAAGCAAGTAAACCGAATCAATCGTTTAACGAGGCTCACATGACTTTGCAATCCAGCGAATTATTAAACGTCCCGATTTACGGTTTGAGCATGAAACTAACTAAAAAGGGCCGACGTTATATCGTCATTGGGATTGTTACAATTACGCTTATTTGTTTCTTACACTTGTTAAATTGGACGAGCTCGCCTGAACTCCTTTTCCACGAAGTGAATCACAACGGTATTTCTAAGCGTATCAATTAACTTTTCGCGGGAAGACGTACTCAAAATTATTTCAGCGAATGTCCACTTGAGTCATAACTCGTGCGGAAATAAGTTTAAAAATAGCTTCTTCGATTGTCCGGTAGATGGCAACGCTGACACTTCGGCGCGCTGACAAGATGGCCGCCGCGTACCATTAGTCTCATACGTCGAAAGAATAGATTTCCGACGCGCTTGACACTTGTTGCTAAATGACCGTTCGAATTACCATTCGGAAATCGACCGGTAAGAAATCTCGATAAGGTTCCGTGCAATTTAATAACTCTGCAATCACGCGAACGGTGATTAAACTTACGCTCAAACCTTTCGATGTGCGTGAAGAAAAAAAACTTCGCGTAGTGTTGCGATTAGTGTTTTTCTTTTAAATCGATGTCGCATTCATCGTCCCGAGGCGAATATAACTGTCGCAGGAAGATTACTTAATTTCGTTGCTGCGGAAAATAGAGAGGAACCATGTATACCGTGAGGCGATTTTACGCTCGAAGTGCGCCTAGGCTAACTTTCTCCGCGAGGGAAAAAACCGCCGTGGAAACGTTACCTAACCTGCAAAGTCTGCTTTGGAGTCGCTGACTCGTACGTCGTCCTCTCCCTCCTCCTTTCCGTAAGTTTACTTACATGAATTCACGTATAAATACATGTTTATGTATATTTATATACAAATACGTATGTGCATGTACACATATATATATTTGTATATACTTATCCTATTCCTTCGCGTATTATAACTTCCCGTTCCCCCTCATTTTTATCCGATACAGTTATTTGAGGCAACATGTAACTGTCGATACAATGAAGCCTACATTTCTGACATCGATAAGAAATGGAATAGAAAAAGTAGTTGATTGTATGTACAAAGATATTAGCCGTTTATTTTGAAAGTGGAAATAAGCCCCTTTCTTCTTGTGTCGAGATATTTTCAGAGATCGTGCAAAAGGTTTTATATTGTAATAAATAACGGTTGAACCTTTTTCGACAAAATTTAAAAGGCGAAAAGGAGATATTTATGTTTGATTGAAACTTAAACAGAGCTTTCTCAAAAATGGATTTACACCACTTTCAAAAATAATCGCTGCATTAAAAATAATTCGTTGCATTAAAAGTATCTTAACACTTTGCGGACGGAGACATTTTTGAATGTCGAGAGATAATCATTTATTTGGCGATCCAAAACCGCCATTTTATCACAAAGTTAGGCTGTTAATGTATATGCATTGTAAATTACTATTTGTTTAATCATATTTCAACGGTCGTATTTCAATTTTTCAACTCTAATCGTGAATACAAGCGGCGGTAAACTGTAATTAAATGTTTTCTCAAACCACATACATGCGTCGCTAGTCCTCAAAGGGTTAAACCTCTGCCACCGCAACGACATAGCAAATAATCATTAAAAAGAGTACAAAGTAATTTTCGGGTCCCCGATTAATCTGGTCCGACTCCAATTCTCACGCGAATCGTTTTGAGAATACGTCATTTCGATGCCGTTACATCTAATCTTACATCACCGTAGCGCAGTGTTTGGCAATTAAACGAAGCTTTGACCTCGGCCGAAATTAGATCCTCCGAAACGCGTCGCCTTAAAACCGGGCCTCATGTTTAACGGGACAAACAATGGCATTCTTGCCGCGAGATTGTTTCGACTTCGTCTCTATTCCTAGTGACGTTTCGCCGCTCGGCGACACACGATGGAAGGAAAAGGCTTCGAAAGAGTGCCATATTGAACGGCTCGAAGTAGAAAGCGCTCGGTGCACGGAGACAGTCAGGTCAGACGGTTGCCGGGTACGTCCGTTCGTACGTCCGTTCTCTCTTGCGGAGGCCTTGAAAGGAATGCGCGGATAAAAAGAAATCTGCGAGCGCTTTTACATGCTTATAAATAAAGTGCGGCCGGTGAACCGGGTTGCCCACGAATTTTGCTCCTCTATTCCCGCGATTTGCGAATCATCTACCGATTCTTATCTTCCGCTACGGCTTGCTTGTATCGGGATAATCATGCGGCTGGACTTTAGCTCCTTCGGTTGGCAAACGACTACTCTGGAGAAGTTTGTATCGGTTTGTCACTTTTTCTTCTTTCCATGCTCGAGTTTTTAGTGTAAAATCAGAGTTCAGGTTTGGCTGGGAAAATTGTTCATCGATACTGCAATTAATGGCGCTAGTAAATTCTAGCGGGTGTAGTTCATTGAACAGGCCAAATGTCGATATATTATCACAGCCTTTTTTTCCGTCTCGCAGGTATATGAAACACGTGTCGCATTCATTAATTACTGATAAACGTGATCATAATTTCAACGAATACCGTGGTTCGCGTCAATTTGTTTCCATGCATTGAAGTTCGTTAATTTATGTACATCGTAAATACGTATGGAGTCCTCGTAAACGATAAACCTACACGTATAAACATACTCCAATAACTATTAGAATTCGGAAAAAATAAAACATCGAATACTTCTAACAACATGTTGTTCAACAAGTTCAAATTAGCCATAGAAACATATTATCGAAAGATATCCGATAAATAATACGTCAGCAAAATGCATCATTCCCTCCGTAGATCTTAAAACTAGGTTTACCGGGCGGGTCATTTTGACCCACTCGTAGTACTCCGCGTCGGAAATGACTAAAACCGTTTAAATCTTTTTCTGCCACTTGCACTGACCTTCCGCCATTCACCGAGACAAGTTTACATCGAAATTCATTTTCTTCAAAACCTTCTAATTTTGAAGTTCTCTATGTGGTATACTTATTGACCCGTGTCGGTAGAGATGCATATGCAAAAAAATATCGATAAACCTGACGTTAAGCAAAGAAACGTCGCCTTTAGACGCAGCACCGTCGACGTCAAATTCAAGCGTTTCACGTGTCTTTCAGGTTGATCGTGCGTCACGCGTAATCGCGCCATACCACGGTGGCGACAACGGCGACGACAACAAAAGTGTTATCAGGCGTCGCGTGACGTCACGGCACACTGTGCGTACTACGTTCGCGAGTCGCGCATGCGCAGTGCATCCTCCCGGAGGAGGCACTACGTGTATACATATATGCACACGTACGTGCGCACTATTGCTTCAGTGTTTACGTACGCGTGCGCGTGCACTTAGCCTCGGATACACTCTGTGACAGCGTGACAGGTACAGTTGCGCGTGTGTATGCATAACACGTACGTGCAAGGCTCGAGTAAGGATTCCTCCGAGCTCGTTAATTGCACCAACGCAAGTACTTTTACTCGGTCCGAATAATGAAACGGATGAGTTTCTTTTTTCAGCTCCGACGACTTCAAGCTCCTTCTTCTTCTTCTTTTTTTTTCCTATGCATTTTCAATGTGATTTGAATTTATTACTCTTTGTAATCGTCGTTAAAGATATCATTTGGAATGTCGATAGTTGAGAGGGAAGAATTGTAATAAATCGTTATCGTGCGAGTCGACGATACCGAATAGGTTTTTAACGAGGACTTTTAATTCGAGTGTTTGCGGAAGTAATATCACTGACTTGTATCGCCCAAGTGAATACGGCGATGTTCTTTGGAGGGAAAGATGTATTCGAGAGATAATATTCTCGAGAAGCGAAGATTCTTGAAGATTCTAACCGTGATAGAGACTCAGTCGTAGGAGACACGTTTCCATGAAGGACGATTCCCTAAGACCGTTATAACTTTTCCGTTTTTCCCACTTACGCTTTACATTTTTATGCTCGAGACGCGTCATCGATTTTCGAAGAACTTCCTTGTGCCCTGAAATATCGGAGAGTGGCACTCATTTTTACGAGTATACCTTACATTTCTCGGGTGCATTGAAAAATCATCGAAACCTCGCCAATAAATGTCGCATATCAATTCCGACATTTTTATATTTCACGGACGATCATAAATATCATTTTACATATATATAAATATAATAGACAACGCCGGTAGATATAGTGCTAACGAGTCAAACAATTCAGATTCCACTCCCAGAAGTTGGCTATCGATCGGCAAGGTAGTCGAAGCATTTCCTTAAATCACGATGGAAGACCGTACGGTAAAAGATTCCACTATTCTCTGAATTTCTTTAACTTAGAGAGTGCACACAACCGCTGAGGTTGTACAGAACGCTCGTTAAATAGGCCGTGACCATTCGCGCGACTTTCTCCTGCAACCGCAATGAGCGAAGACATCGGCGGAAAAAAAAGTGCTCTTATTTAGAACAACTCTGAGCTCTAGGCGCGCACTCGTCACGAATATCGTGGCATCTGTTGAGTATGCGACGTTCGCGACATCTTGTTACCGAAACAGTATAACTGGGGACAATTCTTTGCGCAGTGGTTCTCAAACTGAACCGGAACTGATTGATCATCTATGAGACTTAGGATGAAACTATATATATTTAAACTATTTAACAGTGGATGTACGGAAGACGTTAAACAGACGGGTTTCTTAATTTATTTAAACAAATTTTTCTGAAATTTATAGAAGAGTAGTGCAGTGATTGCGCTGAGAACCTTGTGCCTTGCGAAAGTATTTTAATTTCTTCGCCAAAAACAAAGCTTGTGTTGCAATTTTCAAAAATATAATACATTTGATTACAAAATAACGTTACATTTCGGTGAATGAACTTAATAAATATTATTCCTCTTTTGAGTCAATTTGTCGTGAAAGTCTAGGCCAATTAGGTTATTATTGAAGACCCACTTTCTCGTGAATTGTACCAAGAACTTCGTTACAATGTTCTAGGCGGATATAGTCTACCGAAATTAATAGAATGAGACATCAAAAATTCCATACGTTCTGTACAGTTTGCAATTTCGATTAAAAAGAAACATTTCGTTTAATTCATCGCTTGTAAATTAATTATAACAACATGTTAAAATATGCAGGCTCTTTGTGGGTATCAATTTCGATGTGGAAGATACATCTCGTAGTTTAAAGGGGAATACAAGCTGCACGGGAAACTGAAAGGCCAAAGAACGTGAGGGAACGTAGATCATACGATTACGGTTATTATGTATTACAGGAGTAGTGTGAAACGACAGTCTTACATAAAGCCAAATTAACCTGTTAATGTATTAATCAAGTTTATAGGTTATGTACGCCGAACGTCCTTGCTTTTTTATCGCAACTTTTCATACAACTCACTACTGGAAATTACCTACTAAAACTTATTTTACTAAAACTCCTTGCCTATTCAAGAGAATAGTAGAATATTTAATTTGCATAATCAAATTGAAATTCAAATTAATGCGATTCGTAATTATCTTCCGTTTCAAAAGCAGCGCGTGCTTTGAAAGAGGCTTGTTTTCAATATCATAATGGCACGTTTCAATTTGTTATTTCGACTATATAAAAAATATATATACATATATACGGAAGAGTACACACGATGCAACAGGTTGAGGAAAAAAATTAACGGATAAAAATTCAGCGAAAAATTCAGCACATTTTCTATACAAGAGATATATGCTGTCTCTAAAACGGTTCAGTAACACCCAGCCGAGGAACGTGTGAAAGGAACGTCGCCCCTCACTTTCTCCGAATCACTGATTTCACATAACACACACCCTAGACTCGAGAAGTGTAACCGAGGCAAATCGAGAGGCAAAGTGCACTCGCTGTTCTCTATAATCGACAATGACCCTTCCCCTGTGTCTGATATTTGGTTCAGCCGTGTCCAAATACCACAATTTCCTTCGACATTCCAAAGGGGTAAATACATATTCCCTCGTCATTTGTAAAAACTTATATTTTCAAATGAAATCATTCAGAAAACTTGGTCAGAAACTTACAAACCTAAAGAACCAGCTCTATAATAATCTAGAACAGTGTTTCTCAACCTCTGGCCCTCGAAAGGGTCACCTAGTTGAAATTTTGAGCTAGTTCAGTCAGAGCAGATGCACTCTCTCCATTCAGTGTACATTTGACGATTAAGATTTGCTATTTTATGAACAATTAATTGTTTAAATTAGCTTATATATCAATTGTATTTAGTTTCAAATGATTCACCAGAAATCTAAGTAACTCTAAAAACACCATCGGGCAAGAAATCGTAAAAAGTTTGAGAACCACTGATCTACAAGATTATTCACAATTGTAACATTTCTCCATCAATGCAGATATTGCATAACCGCCGACGTCCCAAAAGGACATATCTGTGTAACAGGTGGGAAAAAATAATTATATAATTCCAACATCAGAATTATACACACTCTCTCGTATACCCTCCGAAGTATTCCTAACCGTGTGACCATTTTCCCCCTATCTCCGATCCCATGCATCGCGTCCACTCCATTTTCACTCTATATGTCGTGATACACGACACATACATCACACACTCGCCGTCGATCTTTAACCTAACCTGAGGGAATCCGGCGATCTCCGCATTTCTTGTCTACCGGCTGCTCGTAGCGTAACTTTGCGAGTCTCGCATGGAACGCGGCAAAGCACGCCGTGGAGTCATACGCAACGCAATATTCCGGCGGCCTCGAATTTCGCGCAGGGAACATTAACGATCATGGGCTTACTTTGTTACCCGCAACCCGCCGCGCGCCATAAAGCCACATCAATACACGGCAATCACGCTAAGAGCAGATGTTATCCCCACCAGGAGCCGTCTCATCCCCTCCTCCTCGTCACTACCACCCTCTGGACTCGAGCCGGAGATCGGTTTTAAGGTGGTGGGGAGGAATCGGCTCGTGTCGCCGATACTCGGTTTACCCCACTACCTCGCTACCGTATCTACTACGTATCAGGGTCGTGCCGTGAATGTTTTCTTTGGTCGCAACTTCTGTTTGTTTTACGCTGCGATTTATCTCGCGATACGATCGAAATTATCGTGCGCGTTAATCGATAACCGTGACGGGAGGACGTTGTATTTAGGATCGGTAATATGTGCATAACTTACTCCAGAACTAAATGAAGATACTTAAAATTATCGTAAGAATATTTCTGACCTTCGACTAGATAATTTCTTAGATGATATACAATCCATCGGTTAGATCTCTGCTGAAGTACTTCTCAATCCTTACTTTGCGAAGTTGCAGTAATTGTAATTCCATTGTAATCGCTCGATATACAACCATGAAACTCTAACCCATCCGTAATCCGGATATACGACACTAATATTAAACACTAAGCGCGTGCTTTACCCGATGTTTATATCCTGCTCGTCGCATCCCAAGGAGCTACGGCCCTGCCACGTGCCTCGTGCCACGTTCGACGGCGTGCACGTACGTGCCGAGTGACCGCGACGCCTGTGTTAGTGGCCATGCGCGCTGGAGTGGGGGAAACGGTAGCGGAGTGGGGGAAACGGCGCAGTGGTGGGGGGTCAGAGCGTATCAATAGAGGGAGAGGCAGCCGTGGCGAACGACGCGTCGGTGTAAGTAAACGCGTGACGTCACGCGTTCCACCAGCTGGTCGGGACGACGCGCCACTCTCCTTGTTGCCATGCCCGTGTTTCTCCCGCGACAAACACCGTGGAGGGGAGCCACAGCATGCACTTGCGGGGCCCATGAATTTTTGGGGGGCCGGTACGTCACGGTTCAAAGGTGCAAGTGCACTCGGTGGCGCGTTAACCCGTAACCTTTCCTACGGCCCGTTTTCGTCATTTAAGCTTTGATTTAAGCTTCTGGGGACTTCTTCGTTTGAAGATTATTAAGATTGTTCGTTCTCCTAGATATGATTTTTGCATTGGGAAATATGGGTGGATTATATAAAATGTAATTCAATGAACCGTATCTAATGTAACGTATTTGATTCGGTGTTGCGGAAAATAATAATTATATCGTGCATACAAAGTCTCCTTTGATAATTACACATTAAATCCGTGGTACTTTTGTTGAAGTTCCAGCCACGGCTTTAATGTATGTATCGGCACGTTGTTCCGGCACAACACGTCGCTTTAATTATTTTTTATGGGCTGCGCGCATTTAATGAAGAACACGAAAGCACACCGTTATCACGGCCCCCACTCCCCCCCGTTAAACGATACACGCGCGTGCATTGCAAAGGCGGTGTATTTATAATTAAACGCACTCAAGAGCGATCGAAGTGGACGCGTTTTCATGAAATTAACGCGTGTCTGGCTCGTCAATTCTTCGCTGCAGCGTTCTTTGTAATATAGTTGTACCGTTGAATATTTATGAAAGTTTTCTCAACTAGTATTTGCCGCCTTATCTTATCTCTCGGTAATTACGAGCGGGGACTCGACACGCATGTATTTCCAGTTTTCCTCAATATTGCCAACTATACTTGACACGTAGGTCTATATAATTTTTACATTCGAAGACTTGCAACTTCTTTATTTAATTAGAAAAAATGCTAAATTTTCGATAGCCAAATTTTCTAAATAATCAAAATTGGATTAATAACAAGATTATGTATTCAATCGAATAGTCACATTCGAAATGTTTTAATATAATTATATTAATATAATATAATATATTTTAAAAATCACGGTTCATCAGTTCTCAGAGTGAAAATTTAAATGATTCTACCCACAGGAATGAAATACCGGGACATCAGCGAGGCAGAGAAAATCTTTGTCACTATCGCGATTACTGTCGACAGAGTCACTCTCTATTTCTAGCTTAAGCGTCCTCTTCGATGCGTCACAGATGCCCATCTGCTTAGATACTCACTCTCCATCGCGATTATACGAATTCTCAAGCTTAGCTTTTCGTCAATCTTTCTTTATCGTTCATACAATATTATTTTCAATCGTTCGAAACCTTCGACCATTAAATATACTTATTTTACTCTTAAATAATCGTTCTGCGCATGCGCAACATGACGTTTGCCCATAAGGCACAAAGAAAAGTAGTGTCAAACTTTCTCTACAAACATTTTTCGCTACAAATTAATAAATACTACTTAATATTTATACACTGTTAGTCAATAAACCATTAAAACGTCTTAGAGATCACAAAAATGTAATATTTGCGTATAATCATGACGTGTTGTTGGAAAGGAATAGTATTTTGAGGTCAAGCAACGCAAACACAAATATTAACTTATCGGATTGAAATGTCTTCGCGTACGGGCAGACAAGAGCTTCTTTTTTACTTCCTGCGGTAAAGAATATTCGTGCTATACACACTGCGAGTAATAAATTCACGATGCGACAAATCTCGATGCGATGCCAGAGTTGTTGAGCGTGTTGCAGCGCGTAACCCGAGGAAAGAGAAAACACCTGGCAGACATCCGATCCCGTGACTCCTCGACGGAAAGGTGCGCGACTTTCGATCGACGTAAATCGATTGAGACATTCAATGTACTTGTCTTCTTTCCGTGCTTCGACACGAATCTCAAATTCTATTCTTTCGTTATGCTATTGTAAGTGTGGGAATTCTGTCAGGATTCGTTGAATTTGATTTTTGGGAAAAATACAGGTAGACTAATTCAATTAATTGTTCAACCTGAGTTCAAATCTACGTCAATTTTAGGAGGCTTTTTTAAAATTATTATATAATAGGTGTATAATATACTTTGTGATTTGAAATTCGCCTTGAAGTTTGTCAGTTTTCGTAATGGTAATTGGCGGTTCATTTAAAAGGGTGTGCGAGCAATTTAAGAAATTATAAAGACACCGTCACGCAAGAAATGCTAAACAGAGAACCACTGTTCGCAGCGAAATGTCCACAGAAGTTGAAACTGATATAAAGAACAATTCTCAGATAAATTCAATGTGGAGTACACTCTTATGGGATGCTATTGAGCCACGTAAAAACATGACACAGCAGAAGAGAATTCAATGGGAACAGAAGAAAAGTTTTCAAAGCAACCGGAGCAGTTGGCTACTGCGCGGGAAAAAAAAAGTAAAAGTTGAACTTTGAAATTTCAGACTGTCGATTTGTCTCGAGACGACACGGCTGCCTCGCTAGAAGAAAGTAAAATCGTTTCCGTGTAACAGAATTTACTTTGAGACTCAAACAAAGGTCGCGATATATCAGATTATCAAGAATCAACATTGATCGTATCGTCTCTTTCGATGGAAATCGAGATTTCGACGATTCTCGCGATACACCGATACAATAAGACGAACTGTGGCTTTTCTTTCGTCCGTGACGCAATATTGCGTTTTAAAGTATATCATCGTTCCTTTCGAGCACGAATACTTGGAAGATTCACTTAATAAAATTTGAAGAAAGTTTTTTTACGGTTACGACAACACGGAATTCGATTATCGATGGAGAGGGGGATAGGTTAAACTTTCTAGGTTAGGAACGGAATCAAAGTATCTCACGAAAGGACTCGCTTTCTTTCGTTTCCTTTCTACTTACAACTTTAAAAGTCTACCTATTCAGTCGTGCTATTTACCTTCAATCTTACGAATACTTTAAGATAAAACTTGATACAAAATTTCCTACTCAATTGCATTATCTTTGGCGCGATCCTACGGAGGTTAGTTCGACTCCTGCTACGACGGAAGGGGAAAAACGCAGAAAAGCGAGAGGGAAAGACCCTGAAATTTGGTAGTTCTATTCGAAGAAAGGAAGTCTTCTGAAAGAAAATTCCAAAGCTATATAGTTACGGCCCTGGGCGGTCAGTTTCACGGCATGGCGATTTGAAACGCGAGTCTATTTAACGGCTAAGGAAGATGCGCGAGATCCAGTGAGAAATGGTCGCCCGATGCGCAGGGAAAAGGATGACACGTTCCAGCGCGCAAAGAGAGGAGAGACCTATCGTAAATTTAGAGCACTGATCTCATTCTATGGTGAATCCGTCGACGAAAATAGCGAGCCGTGAACGTACGTGTATATTATTAAGGTGCGTTTAGACTGGTTCGACTGCACTCGATCGTACGGTGTGTAATCGAGCACTGTTAAGAGGTTCGTGCCACCTACTAAATCGTACCGGACAAGATGCGTTCGATGTGCGTCATGCGGACTTCTTGAGTCCGCGTATTAAAATGTTTCCTGGCTGCAATTACTTATCAGGAAGGAAAATAAGACACGTCGGAGGAATGATTATATTGCATACACAAAGGAAAGTTCCTGAGACGGAAATAAATTTTGAAAATGAATTTACGAAGTATTCTATGAATGAAAGAATATAAAAAAAATAAATCGTTGCTTCGTCGACTTCAGTTCAACAAATTCCATCTATCTTCTTAGAGATGTTTAATAAATATTAATGCAAATTTTCATCAAAATCGGAGTTCATCAGTTCCCGAATTTCCGTTGTAAGTAATCTTTTTATAATGGCGACGCAGTGCACATACTGTGGAACGACCTCGACTCTGGTAATAGCTCTTACCGGCGCGAAATAACAGTTTCCGTCGCCTTTTATTTTTGAGAAACTAAAAACCCACAAAGTACTTCTTCCTCCCCCTCCTCCCACTTCCTTTCTCTATCCCCTTATTTTCCTTTTTTACACATCGTAATAACGATGCAAGTGAACTGCTCGAAATAAAGAAGCACTCTGCGGTTCCTGGCTTTCCTTGCTGTATAAAAGGTTAACAGCCGGCTGGTCGACGTCTAAGCGCACCTTTACAATGGAAACGGGCAATAGAGGCACCGTGCGTACGCGCATCCGTTCGTTCACTCCCTGGAATGCGTTTCGGGCCGAGTGCAGTACCGAAGTTCGTTGCACGTGGCGCTGCAGACACGAGACGCGACGCGAGTCGAAATTTCGGGAGGACGATGACTGGCTCGCCCCGAGAGAGGGAAAGAGAGAGGGAAACTGCGATCTCTCCGTTTTTCTGTCACTGACCTTCCGCGTGTGCGCGCTGAGACACGCGATAAAACACGATTGTTTCGTGTAAACCGTGCATTAGTTCAACGCACGAAATAAGGTTATGTTTGTTTAGGGGGAACCGATGATACGTTTCTGCACATAGGACGCGCGGAATGATCGAATTAAAATCATTTACGTCGTACAGGGTGGACTAAACGTTACTTTAAATATATGGTAACCTTTTTGCTATTAATTTTTGCAAATTAAAGATAAAATGGCGTCGATTCGAAACTCATGATATGCTAAATTAATTAAAGATAAAGATTTCCAAGTAGTATGTTTATATTGCTCGGTGGAAAATAAACTTGAATTTTGAATAGATAGGAGTGATTCTATTTTTAGATGGTCTAGTGACTTTTAGGTCACCCGGTATTGTCGCAATTTAATTCCAGATTGAAGTTTCATTAAGATAAACGTAATAGGAGGGAGAATATTAATCGGTAGGAATTCTTTCGCATTAACAATCGGATTCGCGTCGATAGATTCGCGTACGCTTTGACAAATATTTGCTTCTGTATCGCGTCGTATCGTGGCATAAACATCATTACCTTCACGACGATGCACGGTATTTGTGTTCTTGCGACGGCAGATAGGGAAACAAATAATATCCGAAAGCTATTGACAATCCGAGTCGCGTGGATCGTCGAATCATGTGATATTCTTGGAATGCCAAACAACCGAACGGAGCGAGATAGATTCCATTTGAGGTTATGTTTGTAATTTCGTGATTTAGTTCGGTCTCGGCCGATTCCCTTCGCGGCTCGCTTTCTTCGAATGACACACACGAATATAGAAATGCCCGTCGAGAGCGTCAGAGGGTATTATGTCGCAATAATTAGCAATGCCTGCAATTACGTCATGGTTATATGCACGACACGCAACACCAGGAAAATCCTGCATACGTTAACGTCATCAAATCAACCGCGTCTTTGAAACTTTCGATGCGGTCGGCAGAAACGGGGAAGTCCCCCTGTTTGGAACTTAATCTATTAATAAGTTTATTAATACGAAAGTTAATTATGTTTTTACATCGATTGAGTTTCCTTGCTGATATTTTATATTCAGCTTCAATTGCTAAGGTCATTTCTTAGATCAAAATTTCCAAGACTGGGACTTAACACTGAAACTACCAACGCGGTCAAAATGGCGGATTCCCAATTATTTTTAACAAGTCCCCAAATTGATAGGGCAGCCATGCAGTGAATATTCCGCTTCTTACAAAATTTAAATTACTTAATTCAACATTCTTTTCCCTTGATTTCTCTTTTTCCAAAATACTTATTCACTACTTTTGAATATATTAGATATAACGCCGCTAGTGTTCGAGCCCTCTAATTGCAAATCCTAGTCTTTAATTCCATATAATTTTCTATTTAAAAAAAAAATCAAAATTCTGCAGTTTCAAAATACCTTAAAATATCTAGTCTTAGCCTCGGACTTGTCCAAAGAGAAAATGTCGTTGTATGTGCATGCGTGCTCCCTAATCGCCTTCAAGAGACGATTGCTGGCTATCGTCCGTTAAATATGCGCACGTGCGAGCCCCACGAATTCGGTATGCGTGTTAAGTAAATGTATATCGCCCCGAGCAGGTGCATAGACAAGGCTGGATTATTACACTGTATTTCCTGGCACCGGTGACTTTCATTTTAATCTGCGTTTCAATTATTAAAAGGAAGAATCGTTTATTAGACATCTTTCACGCTGTCTAATAAACAATTACAAAAGCAAATGATTTCAGGACGAAGATTGGATTATGTGTAACGATACAAAGCGCAAGATTACAATTTCAAATAGAAATCATGAATAGTCAATGTCAATTCGCATTGCAATGTTAAAACGTGTAACGAGTCATTCGAACCGAAGTTCCAATCGTCGTTAGAAACATATAATTTAATCCTCAAGATACATCGTTCTTCCTTGCCACTCTTTTTCATTTGTGCGCGAAAATTCAAAAGACTCTTCACGGCGCCGTATCATTATTCTGTGCCAGTGGTTCTCAAACTTTTCTGGTCTCTTTACGATTTCCTCCATTTTTCACGGTCCTTCTAAAATTTATCGAACCATTTTTTAACAAACAATTGTTCATAAAATGTGACATTTTAATCATTAAATGTGCATTGAATGGGATAGGTGTATCTAATTTGCCCGAATTAAATAAAAATGTCTACCAAGTGACCCCTTCGCGTTTCACTAGAGGTCGCTTCGTGCTCCCCAGTTTGAGAAGCACTGTCCTATACGCTTTCGTAGGACAAACAGAACCGAAAAAGGGATACAACGTCGATTGAAATTTCACAGAATAATTCCAATGGTACTTATGTACCCACCGAGGGTAAGAAGTGTCGACTGAGTAATCGAGTTGTCTGATTGAAAGGAACAAAGCTTTATATCACTATGTTTCCGTGCACGTAAGTTTTCTTTCCGTTGTGTACGTGGCGCGCTCGGCCTATTGTGCACACTGCTACGTGTTTTCTGTGTGCGCCAAGCAGCCAGTATCCGTTGTCTCGTAATGCGTCGATTCAACGAATAAGTGGCTCGCACAAAAGAGGTTATAATTTTCACGATACCACGTTCGAATAATGCTTTAATGGTAGACAATACGGGTCTACCTTAATGCAATTACAAAGGAGCCAACCGATAGCATTCGATTAATTTCTTTATTTTTCACCTCTCAATGCGTACGTTTCGCGCGTATCGAGCCGATAACTGTGATTCAAATGGAATCTCGATTGATCATGAAAATTACGCAATGAAAGTAAGCCTATCGAGGACGATAAAAAGTGGACAATTTTAAACGGTCATTTCGTTCGAACCGCTATTGCTAACTGAATCGTTATATACATCACCCGAAATGCAATTTCCCCGGGTATTCGATTTTACATTAACGAATATTGCTTTTTGACTGTAAGTTACATTTGGAAATGAAAATTCTCTGGGAATTCCCGAGTAATGGCAATCGTATTAATTTCTTCATGAATTTCCAACTAAACTTTATAACGGCGATAACTTGACGTTCGTTAAATTTGTTAAAGAGGGTCATTAAGAAATATGATCCGGTGGATTTTGAATTACTTTTTTTTTCACGTCCACAGAGAAATGTTTTCGCCGTTCTTCTTAGTGTTATTGTTGTTATTTCTGCTCGAGATACGATACGTATCGGTGCAGTTTACATAACACTTGTTTAGCCGTTATCGTTGACTTTCAATTTGTTGTGTCTCGTGGAGAGTCGATACTGGAAATTGTCGATACACGTATCTTCGTTGCACGGCTCTTGAGCGAAGTATGGTCCTCTTTTTCGTGACATCGCAAGTGTAGTCGAGAGTCACGAGAAGCCATCAGATGGCACTGCGCCAACTAATCCATTCCTTGACGATTTTATTCAAAGAGGTCAAAAGCAATGATTGCGAAAGGTTTCACAATCACGATACAATTTCCATTGTGTTATTCGGGCGCATTAAATACCCTGTCACGACAGCCGTTTAACGTTGTACCAACGTCATTTTGCGAACGAAACTTTTACAATCTCAAGAAATATGGCGAAAACTTAAATGCTTCTTCAAACTGTTTATCGTGTTTCGGACTTCGCCATTGCTAATGCACGAAACGATGGTAGTTAGTTCTATAATAGATGGCGCGCATGATATTTGGAGTGTTTAACACTAGATTTACGGAAGCCGTGAAATTGACGGATTCCTACTTTTTTAAAAACGGTTTCCAAATTTATAGAGATGTGGTACAGTCAATATTTCACTTGTATCTTATAATATACAAATTACTTAACCGATCTTCGTCTTTACCCGTTGATCCCTCTTTTTTCAAAGCACTTATTTAATATATTTAAGTGTGACCGATTTAACGCCCGTAAATCTAGTGTTAAGAATCTCGAGAGATTATGGGATGTTGAATGCTCAAAATCGCAATTAGGGGGCTGGAATTTGAATATTAGTCAAGTCTGGCAGATTTTTCCAAAATTAATTGATCTATAGCCACGGTGTCATCGCAGCCACAGTGGCTTCGGACTTAAAACTGAGTGAGGGCCCTAGAGAACATTACTAGATGGCGCACCTGATACTTGAAATGTTCAAGAATTTAAGGTTAAAGACTCATACTTGCAATTAGAGGGCTGTTGTTCGATTATTTGTCAACTCTGACAGATATTTCCAAAATTATCGTAACTACGTTATTGAAAAACGCAACAGAGAAAAAATTCTCATTTGTACGAAGAGCCGAAGAGGACTCTCCGATAAGATCCATCGATTTCTTATTTTCTCGGAGAACCGCTGCAGAAGAAACATACGACGCGCCCGATAAAACACGCGAAACATGTAATTTCGTCGTATTTATAAACCGGACGACGGCGCGTTATTTTCACAACTGAAAGAAACTTTCGCAGACTTACTTATCGCGAT
This sequence comes from Cerceris ruficornis, assembly GCA_963989415.1. Classification (NCBI taxonomy): domain Eukaryota; kingdom Metazoa; phylum Arthropoda; class Insecta; order Hymenoptera; family Crabronidae; genus Cerceris; species Cerceris ruficornis. The sequence goes on along the minus strand of OZ022529.1, from coordinate 11,042,395 downwards.
TTCAGCAACGCTCCCTTAATTTTTCACTCATCCACTCATCGTACGATGATCGTTGAAATCTCTCGAGACATCGAAACGATATTTTAACGAGCGATTAAATCTTTAACGAATTAAAAGTATGCACGAACTGAGGGGGGAAAAAAGTTCTCGATTTTCAACAAGCAATTAATTAATTAATCGAATCGTACGTGAAGTCGACACTGTTCCTCTCACATTGCAAAATAGAAACGCGGATAAACCCGTTCGCTATCGTAAGTAGCCACATAATTCACGTATTGACAACATTATCTTCCTTCGGTCGCGGAAACGCACGTCTCTCTTCGTGTTACGGCAATTGCGGTTAATTGGGTTATTTTTCGCGCGACCCTGGGAAGGTTCGCTTGACTCTCGCTGCTACGATGGAAAAAGAGAGGCGAGGACCACGGAAGCAAGAGAAAGAGAGCGAGATAGAGATTACCAGCTAGCCGGAGAGAATCTAAGAGAGAAAAAGAGCGCGAGGGGCGGAGAAAGAGATTACCAGCTAGCCAGAGACAGAGAGAGAGAAAGAGAGAAGCAACTAGCCGGAGAGAATCTAAGAGGAAAAGAGACGCAGACACAGAGAGGGGAGGTGCTTATGTCGACGAAACGAAAAAAGGACGGTGGAACAGCACGACCTTTCAATTTCAAACGACGAGTCGGTGAGCGTGGATTTTCGTAACCTCTCGCACACAGGCCGATCGAGTGAGCGAGATTCGTTCCTTCTTCGTTTTATTACGTATTCAGTCATTATGCTGAAAGCTTCGAATGAACTTCGTGTAACCTCCTCACCGCGGTGGTATCGCGAACTAAAGTTAAATATTCTCCGTGCTTCTTTTTCCTCGATTCGTCTGTATCTCGCTGTGTTTGTGTCGTGGTTGCACGCTGGTAGAGATAAAAGACACAATTTCATGAGTATTTCGTCGGTAATAGACTTTAAGAAGGAATCTCAACAACTTCATTACATTGAGAATTGATATATTAAATTCAAACTCGATTAATACACTGGACTTAAAGAACGGGAAGCTGCACTAACGCCAGGTACGGCGGGTGGGTCATTTTGACCCGTCCGAACTTTGCGAGGGAAATTTAACCGTTTAAATCTTTTCCCGCCGAGGATATTTCGACATTAATATTCTTCCAACCCTTCTAATTTATAATATAAATATATATTATACATAAGTATATAAGAAATCTCGGTAAACCGAGCGTTTAGAATAGTTACATTTTATTCTTCAAAAAGTTGAACTTAAATAAGCGTGCGAACTGAATATAGCGGCGTAGGCCGACACCGAACCCACGTCACTTTTTTTTAAAATGCCGCGCAGTAATAACTCCCCGATCTTATTATTGCAATCAATCGATACGACACGTTACTGCATGATAATCTCGAGCGTATCCCCACCATGGCGGATTTTCAACGCTGCCGTTTAGCGACGCTGATATTGGCCGAGCTCCAAACTCGTAACAATCACCTTGACGACAAGACTTTCTAGAACCTCTGACGGAATACGATTAATTTCCATGTCGGTATTACGAATATCCTGTCTCGTTGGTAAAAGTGACGAGCGCGAACGAGAAAAGTCGAGCCACCCCCCTCCCCCGACCTAACCTCTTCCCTTTTGTAAGCAAGTACTCGATCGGTAATCGATAATCTCTTAAGGAATTAGCACGGCTAGAAAATTCATTCGTTATTCCGCGAGCCGAGGAAGAGGGAGGGCGGTGGGGTTACTGAATGTAAATCAAGACGAGTAGTTCAAAAGAATCGGCCATGTTAATTATCATATTCCATCGTCGAAGGGAAACTTCGATAACTTATCCAATAAAATATCCCCTGGTGTATATGCATATTAACCCTTTGAACGCACGGCGTGGCGCTTCGTGTAATGCTTGCCAAAATTGCCACGAGCTTCGTCGTTCCTCCTCGTCCCGAATAAAAGCTCGGATCTCGTTACGTATAATAACTGTTCAGCTTCAAGTTGTACGCAACGATTACCAAATAATACGTCAGACATTCTCGACGTTGAGCCTAGATCATTAAACGTTCGTGTAATAGACAACCAACTCCCGGCAGTTTATGTGTTCCTGTGGCTCACACATCTGCCGGGATTGAAACTAATAATTTTTACCAATTTTCTATTATTTAACTCTCTGAGGCACCTTTTTGACATGGAGGGGTATTTTTTGTCCCACCTCGAAAATTTGTATTATTGTATAACATTAGTAAAATTAAACCAATTTTGTTCAATGAAAAAAGAATATGTGTGCAACATGCGTCATTTTATTTTTTAAATTCCCGCGCCTCCAAGAGTTAACTGAAAGATATTGATACTTCTCTCAAGTTACGCTACTTTCTTTGAACTAAATAAAGAAGATATAAAAATAATCATCTTTTTAATTCGTAGTCCTGTGATTCGAACGTTTAGTGACGGACCAACACTAATTCAAGTTTAGTAATCCAGAGTTAAATACAATGAGTTTCAAAATATCCAAAGAAAAGCGATACTTAAAAGCTAGTCAAACCGAGCAACCTCCATGCAACAGCTTCAATTCTCGCGAGATTCTCATCCATCCAACTATTAAGTTAGAATCGTGACGAAGTAAAACGAACGTAAGATGAACCAATGAAATTTCAAACTCGAAGAAATCTCTAATGGAACTCCAGAAAATCGTAATGACAGTATTGCCAGCTCGGTAGCGCAATTTTCCGCGGTTAGACAAGAATCGCGGAGGAGCCGCGAACGGAAGGAAGAATCACGATGGTCGTGAGAGACGCGGCGGAGGAGAGGGAGGGGTGGGTTCTAGGTTGAACACTACTTCGAGCGGCCCACTTTCTTTACTTTCACGCTGCCGCCGTTCTTCTTTCGACGCGGCTCTTGCTACTCCGGGCTTCGTAACTCGACGGCGACAAGAAGGGGCCTATGGCGGACGCGCATACTTGCGCCTCGCAAGAGATACGCGCGCACGCGCGCAGCGGACGCACACTCGTGAATTCTGCACGGTCGCGCTCGCGCGCGACATGCAAGAGTAGCATCGAATAATTTCTAACGGGTTTTCGTTCCTTCGATGCCGAGAAAGAGATAAAGGCTGCATGGAAATTCCGTTCGTTAAATTTCCTCCGTTTCCACATCCTTTTTCCACGATGCGCATGCGCGATATGGAATCCCGATGAATTACAAATTACGTCGGATCGCTGGGGGATATTTGTCGGGCCGGTGTATCATCGTTTTATTTGTAACGGTGAGAAATGAGCATTGGGAATTAGCAAATACAATTCTTATCGTTTTTGAACGGTTGGAAATCTGTGTTTAAAGGTATTCCAAGCTGAAACTTCCAAATGTATTCTATGTTCCTCCTTTGATGCTGGAACTAACGGTGTTATGTCTATTACGTTTAGATTTATGGAATAAGTACATTGGAAAGGGAGAAATGAAGAGGTGAAATTGATTATCAATTAAGTAATTTAGATTTTATAGGATAAAAGTGGAATGTTTACTTCATGGATTCTCTATCCGGCTGGGGAATTTTTAGAAATAACTAGAAATCCGTGAGTTTGACCGCCATTGTGATTTCAGTGTTGAGTTCCCTCATTTGCCTTTCAACAGGCGAGCTATTAAATTGTTTAAATTTCTCTTCTTCCAACATACTCATTTAAGATGAAATATTTGAATGGCTGGATCGATCGATGATAGTTCTACGGTCAAAAGTGTCCTTCGTGACGAAAGGGAGATACCGTAAGAATCGTAACAATCTTCGGAATACGTAACTCAGTTACCAGAACATTATTCATCATGATATTTGAAATGTTGGTGTTACGTAACGATAAAATATCATTCGGTTTACTTGAGAGTCTTCGGCAACGGCGGCAGTGTGTGTTCTCCACAAAAATATCTATAGAACGTCGTTCGTGGATTCTATACGTCCGTGGCGGGCATAAGTTGCCGGCTGAAATCGATGACTATTTGTCACTCGGGTAGTCTCACGGTGCAAACAAAGAATTTCGATTTTGACGAAAAACAGTGCGATTTGTTCTGTATAATACAGCACATAATTATTAAAAAAAAGCTAAAAGTAAGTGGCTGTTGAACGGTAACTGAGATATTTTCTCCGGATGCAAAACAAAGTCACTTTAGAATAATCTCAGCGATACGATCTCTCAGACGATATCTTTATCGGCCGATACGAAATAAGACTCGTCGAGTCATCGCTTTTGAAACAGTAAATCCATTAACATACATTCAAGAAGAAGGAAATTGATTCGAAGTAAAACTATCACGTAGCAGAACGTTTAAAAGTGTGTTACGTATAAACCTATCGAACGAAAATCTGTAGAAATAAAATTAGAAGTCTGCGATAGCTATGGATACTCACAGTCCCAATTAATGGGACTCTAAATCCCCAAAGACCCATTTCATACAACTTTAAACCCCTGTCACCTAAAAAACAAATTTTCTAAATTTAATATACCATTATCATACAATATTCCACACTCGAAATTTCCACCCTAAAATAAGGCCCAGTCAATTACCAACTTAAATTCAACAACGCCAATAAAACGTCCATCTTCCACTCTAAAGATCCCCACTCTTAAAAAAAATCCCAGAATTATATCGTTCCACGAATGACCGATCAACGAGCCAACTTCCCGTCTAAAACGGAATCCTGTTCCGTTAATTAGGAGAGTCCTCCGTCCATTGTTCTCTTCTTTTGCAAGGCACTTTTTCGCTGGCACGCCGCTCGCGATAGTAACGGCCGCGCTCGTGTGTATGCCCTTTCGTAAGTCACTTTGTAATTCAACGCAGATCTGGTATGTGCGATAATACCTTTGTTTAGAGTCCAGATCGTCGTCTCGATGCGCAGCGCACGGAGAAAGAGAGAAACGGGCTTGCATATGTTCGACGGTCAAACAGATGCGTCGCGTATAAGCCCTATGAGAGTGGCTCTATATGCCCGAGGCCATGGGGGGACGTAAATAGTTCCACGAGCCTTCTTACCGTAGAATTTTAAAGTGGCGTTAAACGTCTGCCTTAGCTACGCGCGATACCTTTAAGGCGATATCTGACGGGTATATACGAAAGCTTCCGTGCCACTGAGCACGGCCAGATATATATATATATTTCTTTGTTCGCGACTTTTACGCCAGCTCTATCCGGGTATATCTACGACAATAAAATAAATCTCGACGGAGCGAGAGGAGTGTCGAGGTGAGAGTATTTGGAACAGGTGATCGACGAACAATCGGAATTCATTGCTTTTGAGGTTATGATATTGAATGATGCGTTTTCAAGTGCTGCCATTGGCGACCTTATTCCGATGCGCATTTTATGTTCGCTGAGTAGTAGATTATTTTTCATGTTACGTGTATGTACGGGATTAACGTGCAAGTTTATTAATTTCCAAATTTTTCGTTGGAAGATGATTAAAAGAATGATCGAATATTAAAAGAAAAATAATGTAACATTAACACTAGGTTTACCGATGTTTTTTATGTACCTAACTCTATCGACACGAATCAGTAGGTGTACAATGCACAGAATTTCAAAATTGGAACGGTTTGAAGGAAATAAATTTTGTTATGTGTTCATCTTGTTGAATGAAGTGGTAAAAAAGAATGTAAACGGTTTCTGTAATTCCTATCAAGAAGTCCGGAACGAGTGAAAATGAACCTAGTGTTAATAGAACCGCGGAATTGTAGGGAATTTTTTATCGGTGAAACTTAACTTATTGTGAGTTAATTTGGTGATCATCTTGAGGTCATTGGAATCCAGGTCACTGTTAAATTAGCGATTTATTTGTCTAACACATCGTAGAAATATCTTCTTAAGTTGTCCACGCGCCATGTTCGTGTTCCAGTGATTTGCATCGATTTACGTGTACCTATCTATTCTCGATGACTTTGAATTTAAAATATGTCATCTAAGCGAAGCGTGTATGCTTTCGACTTGTGTTCTATCGTTGACGGAGTGTGGGATGTCGTGTGATCGTCTCGGAGCACAGTCGTAAATAGTTACGCCGATGCTGCCTTTGAATTTTAAGTTCCATGGGGCACGCACACGCTCAGTCTGATGATACATAACACGTAGAATAATGTAGATCAGCCAGTCGGAAAGAGGACACTAATGTAACTTTAATATCCGTTGGTAACACGATAAACACGGACACCTCGTTTCAAACTTTTACAGACACTTCTTTTTTCCCCCGCTACTTTTATTATTCTTTTCATATTTTTTTTTTCGACTTTAAACTGCTACGCTCATGTCGCCTAGGATCTACAGTTTTAGATTAGTTTCGAGCCATTGTTTACTCTCTCGACACGAATTCCTCGATACTTTCAAGAATTTCAGAAGACTCGACGGACTTAACGGTATTAGCACGCCGAGAAAACAACAAATAAGAGTGGCAGCTAAATAATTCAAGGTCGGAAAGTGGCAATTACTTCGCTATCGACGCCGAGAAACAGTTTCTTCTCGTCTCCCTTTGGAACTACGTAAAGGATATACACTCGAGAACGGTGTTACGTCTGAATTGTCCTTGAATGTAAGCGGAGACAAGGCGCGAACGAGTACGAAGAATGTAGAGTGTTTCTAACTACGGTCAAACTTGAGACCGACACATTTTGAATCGCGGCATTCTTTCTTTATCCTTTTCAACTGCAATGGTCATTTTGCATATGACTTAACTGGCTTAGATGGTTTTCGAATCTTTCAGACTATGATATATTAAACAATAAACTATGATAAACTTGTCAGAGATGACGAAGTACGATTTGCCCTAAAACTCACTAATCGCAAGTTCGAGCCTATGCGTTTCTAACGCCAGGTGCGGCGCGTGGGTCATTTTGACCCGTTCCGAATTTCGTGAGGGAAATTATTGACACCGTTTAAATATTTTCTGCCACTTGTACTGACTTTCAGCCATTCAACGAGACAAGTTTATGTCGATATATTTATTGACCTGTTTCCGTAGAGATAGGTATATAAGAAATCTCCGTAACTCTAGTGTTAACCGTCGTTGCCCTCCATTTGCTATGACGATTCCACCTACGACCTAACTGTCTTAGGTGGTTTTCTAAGCTTTCAGACTATAATATATTAAACAATAAACTACGATAAACTTGTCACAGATGACGAAGAACGATTTGACCTAAGATTCACTAATTGCAAGTTCCAGCCTGTGCGTTTCTAACGCCAGGTACGGCGCGTGGGTCATTTTGACCCGTTCCGAACTTCGCGAGGGAAATTATTGAAACTGTTTAAATCTTTTTCTGCCACTTGTACTCACATTGAGCCATTTACCAAGACAAGTTTATATCGAAATTCATTTTCTTCAAAGATATATTTACACTAGGTTTACGCAAGCCGTCAAATTGACGGCTTCATACTTCTTTTATAAGCATTTCTCAAATATACAGAAAAGCACCACAGTAGATATTTCACGTGTATTTTATAATACAAAAATTACTTAACAAATTCACAGCTTTGCCGCTTGATCCCTCTTTTTCCCAAGTCGTTATTTAACGCTAGATTTACGTGCGTGAAATCTGTTACATTGGAATATATTAATTAAGGACTTTGGAAAGAGAGGGATGAAGCGGCGAAGATGGTAATTCGTCAAGTCATTCTTGTATTAAAAAATACATGTGAAATATCTATTGTGCAGTTTCTCTATAAAGGGTCTAGCAGGATAAGGGGGTCAAAAGTGCCCTTGAAGCTATTTTATTCCACGATGCGTCATTCGATAGGTAACCATAAGAAACCATTGTACACAAATTTTTAATCCGATAGCTTGACCGGGAGGGTAGTTATGGGGTAAATTCGAAAAACCAGTTTTTGCCTCATTTTCGCCATTTAATGATGTGTAAAAATGTCGAAAAAATTCTGACACATTCTAAACATGATTGCACACGTTAGGAATGATTTTCAGATTGTTCCGTTGCAAGTGCCGCGCGCAAAAAATCAAAAACGACAAAAAAATGGGAAAAATGTAGATTTTGCACTGAAATCTTCGAGACACAATTTTTAAATAATTCCTGTAAGTACCTGATGTATCCATTAATATGCTCAATTTTTTTCATATTTTTTTGATATGGTGCAACACTGTCGGAAAAATCAAAAACCGATTTCTGGGACGCATTTCGGGCTGAAACGCGATCAGTATTTGCTATCATTGCATTATTTTAATTCAGTATGTTCATTTTATTACCTTCAATGTCGCTGAATACGAAAAGATACGTGTTAAGGAAGAGAATCAAGAAAATAAAGTAAATTGTTAATTGTATGCTCCGTATATGCTAGAACTTTGAACCTTTCTTCAAGAGTTGAGATGGCGCAGTGGGTAGAGTGTCTGCCTGTGGAACCGCTGGAAACTTTTTGTCGCGGGTTCGAATCCCCATGGGGGACTTAATTTTTTTTTCTGTAATTTTTTTTTTAAATTATTAAACACATAGCAATAATCAATAGTCACTTTAAGGTGTTTCACAAATATTTTTAAAAATAATTATATCTACTGTTTTTAATAATGCCACGATTTGCGATTACTAGTATTTTTAAACATTTCGTATATTGAATAAACATCGATTTATTAAGACATTTGAAAATGTATGTTAAATGTAAAAGGATCATGAAAAGTTATAATCTATAGAAAGGAAGAAACTCTGCCTTCCTCCTCTTTGTTATAACTTTCCAAGATATAATATTATGTCCCTTCATTATTTACAATATATTTTCATGCATTATACTAAACCAATATCTATTAAGCATACAAAATGTTTGAAAATACTCATAATTGCAAAATATGGCATAACTAGGAAAATCATACCGTATGATTATTTTCATGCTGGTTTTATATTTTTTGAAGACATAAAAATATCTGTGAAACACCTTAAAGCGACTATTGATTATTGCTATGTGTTTAATAATTTAAAAAAAAAAAAATTACAGAAAAAAAAATTAAGTCCCCCATGGGGATTCGAACCCGCGACAAAAAGTTTCCAGCGGTTCCACAGGCAGACACTCTACCCACTGCGCCATCTCAACTCTTGAAGAAAGGTTCAAAGTTCTAGCATATACGGAGCATACAATTAACAATTTACTTTATTTTCTTGATTCTCTTCCTTAACACGTATCTTTTCGTATTCAGCGACATTGAAGGTAATAAAATGAACATACTGAATTAAAATAATGCAATGATAGCAAATACTGATCGCGTTTCAGCCCGAAATGCGTCCCAGAAATCGGTTTTTGATTTTTCCGACAGTGTTGCACCATATCAAAAAAATATGAAAAAAATTGAGCATATTAATGGATACATCAGGTACTTACAGGAATTATTTAAAAATTGTGTCTCGAAGATTTCAGTGCAAAATCTACATTTTTCCCATTTTTTTGTCGTTTTTGATTTTTTGCGCGCGGCACTTGCAACGGAACAATCTGAAAATCATTCCTACCGTGCGCAATCATGTTTAGAATGTGTCAGAATTTTTTCGACATTTTTACACATCATTAAGTGGCGAAAATGAGGCAAAAACTGGTTTTTCGAATTTACCCCATAACTACCCTCCCGGTCAAGCTATCGGATTAAAAATTTGTGTACAATGGTTTCTTATGGTTACCTATCGAATGACGCATCGTGGAATAAAATAGCTTCAAGGGCACTTTTGACCCCCTTATCCTGCTAGACCCTTTGAGAAATGTTTATAAAACAAGTAGGAACCCTTCCGATTTGACGGCTTCCGTAAATCTAGTGTTAACACATTACCGACCGCTATTGTTTGAGCATTCTACCCATTTTAAAGTATTTGTTTCGGCTTAGATTGCCTAAAGAAAATTACAAATGATTCTCACTGACTCCTTAACACGCTTCCACTACAATAATAAATAACGAATTAGTGATTGCCGTGGGAACCGATTAATAAACTAAAAGTCTAAGCGTTGGTGACAAAAAGCCTATTTATAGGCTACCGGTCGGTAAAGTGTTAATATATTGCAGCGTAACAGATCTCACTCCCGTGAATCTAGTGTTAACCCTTTGCGGTCCGAATTATTTTGTCAAGTTTGTAGCGTGCTAAGTGAACATTAATTGCACAACATTTTCTGTCGTTGGTTATTCATTTTTTGTAATGATAGCAATAACTATAGGTACTGACGGATATTTATGTGATATTACAATATAATTATGAATTTGAAAAGTCGATATTAATTGGTTAGAAAATCAAAATAAATGAAAAGCTATGTCGAGTATAGCTCGACATAGGACTCCAAAGGGTTAAACAGTAAACTACGATGAACTTGCAGCGGTGACAGAGGACGATTGGGCCTAGGACTCGCTGATCGGCCGTCCGAGTGTTTACCTCCTTGCCCGCTACAGCTCCGCCAATAGCATTCGTCGTACGCCGTTGACGATTAGCGGCCAATGGCGTTTCGCGCGACGCAAAATAGATTCGGATACCTCGCTGGGTATCACTAGGCCCTTGTTACCGGTCTAGTGGTCGGGGTTAATGTGGTTCCCGCGATAATAACTCGATACGTTGGCTCGAACGCGCTCTATCCGTAAATCCGCGCGGCATACGTTACGCCAAAGTGGTGGTAGTCGGGGGTAGGAGCCGGAGGGGGTGGGGGATGGGGGGAGAAAACCGCAGGAGCGCGACGAGAATCGTATTGTAGCGTTGAAACGTTCGTATGTCTCCCCGTGAAATCCCATTAGCCTCTTTAATTAATTTTTCGTAAGAATATGAACAGTTTACAGATGAATTTCTTCTTCAAATCACTAATACAAAGAAAACAAACCTCTATTGTTCATTGAGTGTCGAAGAAATTCGAGTAATGTTTAAACGCTGATGTTAAAAGTCGAAGTACTCTCTGGTGCATCGATGATCGGTGTAATTGTTGGTTGTGTATAAAAATACGCGGTTTCGCATATGCTTCTAATACGCGGTGGAAAAAAAAAATGGAACGTAATCGAGCATTTCGGTGGTCGCTTTGTACTCCATCGAATGACTTTTATTAACTGGGCTCCAATATCGCGGGGAGAAATCGATGATGGAGGAACGGTCACGGGAGGATATGGATTGACCAAGATCATGCGTTACGGTGTTGTAGAAAATGTACAAAATCGATAGCGGCTGAGCAATCCACTTAATGGCATTCCCTAAGCAGCCGCTGCTGGACGTGATAAATCGAAGGCTGCGGACTATTTAGATATGCCGTAACGATATATATCGTGCCTCGTCGCGTCCCGTATTGCGCGTTACGAAAAGCACTGGAGAGAGAGAGAGAGAGAGAGAAAAAAAAGAGAGATTAAACATTAACGATGAACGATCCTGCTTGTCCGTTGTACACCAGGTTAAAAAGAAATCGAAGAGTGTCTCCGCCGTGGTACGCAGCCTTTCGTCTCTTTATGCCCGCATTCGTTTCTCTATACCTCGCGTCTCGGTAAGCTCGAAATAGAGAAAATAAAGTACACACGAACGATCCTCCGCTCTCGAGGTGCTCGAAGGAGTGCAGCCTTACGGTTCATCAATCCTCGAGTAACGCCCTCGCGAAAAAAAAAGCCGTCCCCCTCCCGCGATAGACGTTTTTCCCTGGATTACGTTATCCATTGATGATAGATGCTGTGTCATACGCAGCGCGTAATAACGCTGTGCTCCTGTCGCGAGATCGTCACGCGGTAGTTTACAAGGGGGAGAAACGTAGAAAAAGAGAGAACTAGGGATACTGTTGGATGGAGGAGACGAGAAGAGAGATAGGTGGAGGAGTCAGTGAGAGAATTGTACGAACAAATAGTCAGCGCGACGCACGTAGATGGAGGTTGCTCAACTTGACATCGCTTTCGTGACGTCATTCAAAATCACTTTACCTCGAGACGAAACGAGCTCCCGTTGCCTGTCCACACCGCCACAGGGTAGAAGAGAGAGTGAGAGATCTTCGGAGACGAAGAACACCGTGAAAGGGGGAAGCACGAGAGAACGAGAGAGAGAGAGAGAGAACGAGTACAGAGGGGACAGTCTTTGCGCACGTAGGCTTCGCTTCCACAGACTGCCAGCAGCACGTCGCTTCTTTGTTCTTCCTTCCTGCTCTCTTGCAAGCACTCTCAGTTTACTACGGCACACTCGGTTAGCTAACGGAACGAAGTTAATCGGAGCACGTTAGAATCCGCGTCCCTTCGTCACTGCTACACTGTCGCGATAGAGAGTCGTAGATAACGTGTTAGAGGAATAACACCACTGGTACTTTAAACCACTCGCGCACCGTAATACACTGGTACTCTCGATTTATATGTGACTCTGTCGAAGACTCAACGGTGGATGACCGAAGGACAAAGACGGACAGACGTGTAGATTTATGTATACGTATATGTATATACACCTATATAGGTTCGCACGTACGCCAAGATAGAGAAGAAAACACTGTATTCGTTGTTGTCTTATCGAGTGGCTCCCGCCCGACGTCCGTACGCAAGCGAGGCCGGAGCACGACTGAGCGCGTATGCGAGCCGACACCGGCCGAGCGTGTGGCCCACGATGCGGAGATACCCGACCGAACGTCGTACCGCTACGACACGAGTTCCGAGTCCTTTTCCCCTCCGCGCTCTGACCCTCCCCCCTCTTCTTCTACCCACCACCCCCTCTCTCTCGCTCCCTCCCTCGCTCCTCCCCTCTGCCACCCATGATCCCTCGCTTCTCCTCCGTCACCAGCCCCTTCTATCTTCGCTTAAACCCGTACACGTCCTTCGGTACGAGATACACCGCGATTTTTCCTCGACGATGAGCCCGTACGCTACGACTAAAAAGCTCCTCTATCTGTCGCCTTGTCACCTTCCTTTTTTCCCTTCGCAAAATCGATGATATTGTTCCGAGAGAGATTTTACAACATTTCGGCGTCCTTATCGAGGCAGGGTTAAGTGAACTATCGAGTTACCATGTGCACTTGCGTCCGCCTTACTTTATACAAGACGGTAAACACTTGTTGGGGACCTGTCGATTATGTTTCCCACCCGGAGAAATATCGTGACCAAGGACACACGTTGCGGAATAAAAACATGCTTTCACGGCGACATATCTGTATGTCGTCTCGGACGACTACGTTTGCCGTATACGTAAACCTTACTTTTTTGCTTATAGAGGGTGTTCCAAAATTATCTGTCATGAATTTCAGGAATTGTTCTGCATCCTAGGATCGATGGAGATTTGTGAAAAAAACCCGTCGCAAAATTCGGGAAAGGGTAGGAAATTTTTTTTATTGCCTCATCGTATTCGTCTTGTTACGTAGGTAAAATGTCTGAGAGGAACCATGGGTCAGAAACGAACCGTTCTCTAGCAAATTAAGTTTTTATTGTATTTTCGCGTCGAATTGTACGTCTACATTCGAATTTGTAATTCCGAGTCGCCATCGAGTATCTGTTGGGACGGAAAAAAAACGTTTGTCCATCGTGCTGCATTCCCTAAAACTTATCCGATCGCCTCGAAGGCTTCGCGAACGATGAGCGGGGTTTCTCGAAATATCGCGATACGGTGGGGGACGGTTTAAATGAACCGTCGAGCCGCTAGGTGGCTTGCGTTTGATTTAATGGCAGATAGGAAGGGTACGTTATATACACGACGTAGCACACGTAGAATTTAGTAGATGTACGCGCGTGTAAGTACCGTAATGCGATATGATAATGCGCCGTGCGCTTTTGTGCGGACGTCCACGTGAAATATCACGAAGGAGAGAGACCGAGCATCTATGGCGCGCCATATAACGATGGGATAAAAAGGATAAAAAAAAGCAAAATGTAAAAAAAGGAAAAGGAAGGAACTCTCTATCGAAACTTTAAACCTGTTTTTTAACCCTTTGTTTGGTAATGTCGCTTCCGGGTAATGTTTTCAACGTGAAACTTTTACGGGGTACGTCCGCCATTTTTCCCCGCCGTTCCTCGCAATTCCGTGATAATTCGACGCGTGTGCATGGATTCTCTAGGAAAATGCTAATTTTGTTGTTACTTTTTACTCAAATCGACCAAACAATGCCTTGGTATTTTAGGAATTACTTACGAGAAGGTTACAATAACAATGGAGATTGTTAGAATTCTCAAATAACCTCAAAATAGAGCATTCATCGATTACAAAAAAGCTACTTTACGGTAACATGGAAACGAGTAAACAATACTCGCAAAGTTATAACCATTATAATTATTTCCACCTGAAAATTTCACCCATTCGTTATTACCTACCATCAATTTTCATAATTAACCCATAAAATTCCGCCGAAGCATTTATCAACAACGTCCCCAACAACCGCAGAACGAAAGTAAACCTTTTACATTATCATCGATCGAAGCGAAAGTATTAATTCTTTTGTTCCTTTTCCCTTTTTTTTCTTCATTCCCCATAAGAGTATTATGTATATACGGTTTCTTCCTTTCACCGGACCGAAGACCGCTCCGAGACGATCGAAACGAAATCCGCGTGTTTCTCGCTCCCTTCCTGTGCGTGAATTCCTATCAATAATGCGATTCAGATCTTTCCCGCTTTCCTTCAAGCTTCGGCTGTAATCTAATGAGAATCCAGCATGGTAACTCCACGGGTGAGCCTTCCCGGAAGGGAATGGAAAAGAAGGGAGGGCAACGGAGGAGGGAGAGAAGAACGAGAGGGTTAAGAGCACTTTTGTGGCAAGAGATGCCCCTCTGTGTACACGCTCTGCCTCGATCTTGCGGGAGTCTTTGCATCGCAGAGTGACGATATCTCTTTTGCCAGGGATTTCGATCGTATCGAAAGATCGACCGTGCAGAAACGTTAAGAAAAGGTTGCCCTTGTTTATTACACAATTTTAACAGTCATCTCTCTTCGGTCCTATATTCTACAAATTTCCGACGCGAAGTACTGAGAATGGGTCAAAATGACCCGACCGGTGAACCTAGCGTTGATGCATCTTCATGTTCTTTAAGTCCAATATATTAATCGAGTTTGATTTAAATATATCAATTTTCAATATAATAAAGGAGTTGATATTGCTTCTGTAATTCTATTACCAACGAAATACTCATGAAATTGAGTCTTTTATCTCTACATGCAACGATGACACAAACATTGCGAGATACAAACGAATCGAGAGAAAAAAGGATATTTAACTTCAGCTCGCGATACGATAGAAAATGAATTTCGATGTAAACTTGTCTCGTTGTATGGCTGGAAGTCGGTACAAGTGACAGAAAAAGATGTAAACGGTTTCTATAATTTCCGTCGCGAAGTTGGGAGCGGGTCAAAATGACCCACCCACCGTACCTGGCGTTAAGGAGCAAATAAAGGTTAAATATAATAGATATAAAGCGGGCAATTTTAGCGTTAACATCATAGCCACCATAGTACTCGCGATCATTGAGGTTAATCGAACACCAAGACCCGGGAAAAATTCCCTAGAGGACGTCTCTAATTTACCAAGTCACTCTGTAGACTTTACGCTGCTAGGGAATTACCGTGAAGCTTACAGTCACGTTGAAAATGTATCAACGGAGTAACACATCACTGCTTCGCCGTATTTCCCTGGTGGAATGTTTTACGTTACATTAGACGGGCATAGTAAAAAGGGAACTTCTTTCTCCGAGTATTTATGTAATCGGTTGTTCAGAGGGGTGTTATGTACCGTTGACAAAAAAATGTGCCGTCCGTTTAAAGGGTTAATCGGGAGACATAGAGAGTGAGAGAGAGAGAGGAAAAAAAGAACACGGCGGTCTCGGTGGAGATGTTTTAATAAAACGGGAAAAAATAGATAGAGTGTAAAGCGGAGAGAGCTTATCGATCGTGAATTACGTAAGGAAAGCGAAAGAGACGAGAGGATGCCGAGGGGTGGGTTGTTTTAGCGATTCCGTTATGCGTGATTCGTATTTTCAAACTGGAGGGCCATAGTTGGAATTGGCGCGTCTGTGTGTTCACGTAAATTGCGTGCGATTAGGAGCTATCTATATGCGTTACATATACACATATATATGTATATATACAAATGTATTGTACTGCTAGGTACAATTATAGGCCGCATACGTGATACTGAATCACGAAACTGCAAAGGGACATTCGATATTCGCGACATCCGGCTCAAAATGCGGCGTGGTTTTGAATTCCTGATAATCCTCATTAAAATCCATCGAATCTTCATTAACGTCATTTAAAGAAGCTACTTTAATTCCCTTTTTCACATTCCTCTTCGTTCCTTTTCGATACTTAAAAACTTACGATGCAGCCACAACGTTTCTTTCTTTTATTTCCTTAGAAACAGTACGTCTACGTTCAAATTACACTCGCAAAGTACTACACCTTTGTCTCATATCCTATAAGAAGCAATCTCGAACACGATTGGTCATCGAAACTACCAATCACGCCGTCCGGTTTCAAATTCCCTCGCGGAGAATTAAGAAACCAATCGTCCACCATGAAACCACTTGGCAATGTATCCAACGACGAGTATACCGGGAAATTTAAAGGGTCCCCATCTCGTCCTACCGTTTTAAGGGTTAAGATTAATCGCCCCTGTAAATTATTCCAGAATTCAGCAATGGAGGAGCGGGCCGCGAGGACGATGGGAAGGGGTCACGCCGAGACAGAGTAACATTACATCCAGAGAATGCATTATTAAGGGACTCCATTTCGAATGGGAACATTTCGGGGCTAAGTTTCGATGGCGACGTCCTTTGTCTTAAGTTATGCCGTAGCGTTTTAGCCACCTCGGAAGGAAAGTTATCCCGTGCTTCGCGAAGTACTAGGAAAGGGTCGATCGAAAGAGGGAGGCGAGAGAGGGCCGGTGAACGTCGGAGGGCACGAGGGGAGGGAAACTGAAAAGAGAGGAGAAACGATGCGCAGCACCGGCACAAAGTAGATACCGAGTTCGTACTTGTTTGTACCTAGCGGTATTCGTTTGCCTCGGACTGCCTCGGACCCGGCATGCTTCGAAGCGATATCGACTTCGTTTCGTTTCCTTTCTCCGAGGACACTCGATTCGTTGTGTTTGCCGCAATATAATATTCGACTCTGAGCTCGTATCAGAGGTTAGGATACGAATATCGAGAGGAGACCCTGAGACACGTGTCCTGCCATTTTGTCATCATGGATGATCGATGACGCATCTCCTAACTCTTAGCCAACCGCTATTACTCCACCAAAAATGATGTTTCATACGAACACACCAGGGTGCGTAACGAGCTGCGCACAATTGCAATTTGAAGCTAAGCAAATCACAACAGATAACGAATATAGAAAGTGAAATACAACGAAGTGAAGAAACCCAACTCAAGTGAAAGAGGTTTCTCCATTTGGTCGTGTTGAGACTTACTTCAAAACGGGGAGACATCTTCGTTCCATTGGCCAACTGTTAAACTAAATATCGAGCATCGTTGATTTGAGATTCCGATGAAAAATGCATTACAGCCAATTACGCTGGTTTGGGGGAAATTGTTAATGAGGATCGGTAGCCCGG
Source organism: Cerceris ruficornis (assembly GCA_963989415.1). NCBI lineage: Eukaryota > Metazoa > Arthropoda > Insecta > Hymenoptera > Crabronidae > Cerceris > Cerceris ruficornis. The sequence continues at coordinate 11,024,939 of OZ022529.1, read as the reverse complement.
TGAATTTGAAGTTGAGAAATTTGAGCTCTGACGTGCACGCTCTTACCCACGGTATATCGCGGTTATTCAATTTCGTGGCAACGAGATACGCGCGGCTGAGAAGAAAACGAGTACCGCTACGACACGAGTTCCGAGTCGTTTTCCCCTTCACGCGGTTTGCTCCCTCTCCTGCGTCTCCTCCGTCTCTTTCTCGCTCTTCCTCCGTCCCTCTGGCCCTCTCTGTCCTCCGAACGTCCCGTCTCTGTTTATCCTCGTCCCGCTCTTTCCTCCTTTTGCTCACCGTTACTACTCTGCCATTACTATACCTTCCACTTCCTCGACCGTCCTTCGTGAGTACACTGCAATTTTTCTCGGTTAGCTGGCAGGTCGGTGAGACTAAACATGAAAATCAAACTTTGAGAAAATATTCCCGATTTCTACGCGGCTTGGGAATCCGCCGTTTTTACGAGGGACGTATTTTCCATGAGACTTGGAATCGCGACGTGGAAGTTTGATTTGAAATGAGATAACGCGGGAAAAGGTATGGGTGGAGTATGAGACGTTTGTTTTAAAAATGGCGGGAGTTACTTTGACTTTGAATGGAGATGTTTAAGTTTTGGCAAAAAGATCGATTAAATCGATGACAATGGTATTGCGATATTTGTTGAAAGTCGTAGGAATGTTTGTGTAACAATGTTAGGAAAAATTAAAATCTTGGTGATTGTTAATAATGGAATTTTAATTAATGTATTTAATTTAAATGGTAATTTATTTGTTTGTATTTAATTGCAAACATGTAACTCAAAGTCGTAAGGGTCTATAGAGGGTTAATTTGTTAAATAGTACTGATGCCAATTTTCAAAAAAATTTGCTTGCATTTCTTACATTTATTTCAGTATACATAATTTCGCGTAGTCATTAAAAATCTCCATTTCTCATCACGATAAACTGACTTATGCCACTTTGAAAACAAACGGTTCATAAATCGATTGAAAACTCCCGCGCTTTATACAAATGATTCTGTAGAGATCGACTGCATTTTCGTTGAGAACGTGAGCCGCTGCGTTTATCGTGTCGTTAAATTTTTTACGATCTTCGTGGATCATTCTTTTTTAGCAACGTTATAACTTATCTGCCCTTAAAAAAAATGAATTTATCGGCGCGTTACATTACGACCTCGATCGCGACACGTTACAACACCGTTTAACCTACGTGTAATTCCTGCCGTTAGTTGGAAACGGGAGTTAACTGTCAGAAGGGAAGAAATTTCGAGGAAGACTGAGAGAGCACGATCGTTAAATTAACAAATTCCCTGTAAGCTCGAGTACTACGAAAATCGAGTAAAACGTGATAACAGAAGCCAAGCGAAAACGCGCAATAACATCGACCGTAGAATTTGACGTTGAAATTTCTTACGCTCCGGGGTCAGTAAATCACCGTGGTTTTTCACGGTATCGAGATCAGAAGACGTCGGAGGTAACTCGCGAAAAATTGCAAATCCTCCTCCCTCTTATTGAGACAGCAGGATATACTTCGTTACGAGAAGCGAAGGCTGCGGCGCAACTTTCGAGCAGTTTTCTACGGTAAACTTCCTTTCTCCGCCAGTGGCCACGGCGCGCCGTCCTTCGTCGGATATTAAAACCTCAATGTTTCCCATAAAGTCAAGCGCCACGAGCGCCCTCTGCGAAGTAGAAATTCGTAGCGGTGGAACGGGACGGAGGTAGAGCGCGATACGGAGAAACAGAGACGCTAAGCGAAGCTTCAATCCCGTGGACCCTTCAAATTCGAAAGGTTCTCGGCTGCTTAACCCTTTTAACCCTTCGATAATCTCGTCAGATCCCACAGAAGCCCAGTCAAAGCTCCGTGTATCTTATAAGGGACACACTTGTCCCGTTTATTTCCTCCTTCGATACGATTCTCCTTCCTCCGTCTCTTTCAAAAACTTAAACACGAACGCCGCCATTCGAGGATTCTTTAATCACTCGTCCATCCGCGAAACGAGACGGGACATCGTAATTAACGTGTTTACGTGTAACCACGGAATTTCTCGTGTCCAGTTTTTCTGTCGCGCCGCGGCGACAATCTAGCCTGGCGGTTCCTACTGTCTTGTTTGTACTACGAAAAGATAACTATAGTGTTACGATAACAGGAATACCTTGGAATAAATTATTATAAGCTCCTCGGTATTCTTAGCCTCGAAACATCGGCCTTGAACGGATGGGCACAACGTACGTATACCGGCTCGTCCGCATAGATTACACGGATAACTACGATCGACCCGATATGCATTCCATTTAGTCCGAGCTTTCTTTCCCCGAACAACCATTTCCCTATCGGCCCAAATAGATCTCTACGAGTATCTACGGTCAATTGGAAACGTATTACTTCGCATTAGACCTCTAATTAGTCCCTTTTATAAATTCCACTTATCGAGTTAAAATTCCATCGTCATTATATCTACATAAAGGTACAACCTGCAAAATTGAATATTAAGCAGCAATAACAAGCCACAGTGTAAGCTGTACGAAACGTACGGTTAATCCGTGGAAGAATTAAGACCCGAAATTCCACAGAACCAAGGAGGAAGCCCGGTCGCAACAAGTAAAAATAGAACGTGGAAATCGTTGCTCAAAAGCGGAAACTCGACGATTTCTCATCGAGGACAAACAAGCCTCTATAACGTAGGGTCGTAGGAGGATAGAGGAGGGCAGGAGGATAGGGAAGGGTCGGAGGGCCTAGGGATCGGCCCTTGGAAGAGGCCAGAAATAGGGATGATTCTCGGGTGGAACGGACTCACAAGGAAGTTTGGTGGCTCGTGTCTGTTCAATTACGAGACACCCAGAGTACAACGCTCCCAACAGCTCCGCTACGAAACGAGTCCTGACTCACGTTTTTCTCTCCTCCCGTATACACTCGCGTCCCTCTCTTTCTCCCTGTATCCCCGTCTCCCATTTTCTCCTTCTCCCTTTTCTCTCTCTCCTCTCCCATGCTTTCGTCTCTCTCTCCTTCCCCATCTTTCCATCCCTCTTTCTCCATTCGACTCTGCGTTTGACGATGCCTCCTCGCCTCTTCGTTCCACACGCGTGCAGAGTCTGCATAGCGTTTGGAAGATCGCGGAGCGAGAGTATTCACTTCTCGTGCACGTGAAATATTGCTCGATAACAAGATGCACTTTTTTCCGACGATGAAAACCGTCGGAAGGAAATTCCGTCGAATTTTCGAGACTTTGTGTAGCGTTACGTGTGTTGTTTTTTTGTTTCATTTAACACTAGAATTACCAAACAAGTCAAAATGACTGGTACCAAATTTTTTCAAAAAATTATCCAAGTTCATACGAGCGTAATACAATAAACATTCTATGTCCATCTCAAAAAACACAAATCACCGAGTCGATCATGTTTTCCGCCTCCTGATTCATCTCTTTTCAAAGTACTTATTTAATATAACAAAATACAATAGATTTAACGCTGCTGGTTCTAGTGTTAATAGAATTTCGTACGATTAGTTATGTTCTGGGTGACTTGGAACTTGTTGCAAAAATCGGTGCGGGGTGAAGTGATCGTAGGGGAAGAAACGGAAGAAATACAAGAAAGGGTGATATATTAACCCTTGGCAGTCCGAATTAGTTAATCTATTTTGCAGTGAGCTAAGTGAAATTAATTTCACATTTTTTATCGTTTGTTATATATTCTTTTTTAATGATAACAATAATTATAGGTGCTGACGGTTATTTAGATCATATTAAAAAATCATTATGAAATTGCAAGTCGATGTTAGAACGTTAGAAGATAAAACGAAGTGAAAAGCTACGTCGAAAAGGATTAATGCAATAAATTAATTCTTAATAATGGAATTATAAAATTTTCCGAGGATCTTGAGAATTAGTAAAATTTATATAATAATGATTTTACGAATTTTCCAATATTGAAGATCAATTTGTAAGTGCATCATCGAAGGTGTAACTAAAATACCACCCTGTTTGTCACTACAACTACCAAATCAGTCAAAATGACTGGTACACAATTTTTTCCAAAAGTTCTCTAACTTTATAGGAGAGTCATAGAATATATATTCTACGTCTATCTCATAAAACATAAATTACCGAATCGATCATCTTTTCCACCACTTGATTTCCTTTTTTTCAAAGTACTTATTTAATATATTTAAATATAACAGATTTAACGCCGGTAGTTCTAGTGTTATTTATTACACACAAAATAAAAGCTTTCACGGGGTAAAAACGATTAAGTCATCAATATGAATACCTTAATTACATCGAAACCAGAAAACCGGCCCTTCCAATGGGCAATAAAAATAATCCGGGAAACAAAACGAAATGAGCGCGTTAAAGTACCAAAGCGTATTTCGAAAATGCAATCCGGGCTTTGAGTTCTTCAAATAATTTCCATCGATTTCGGATTCGCGACCGTTCACCGTCATACTACTCGTGAAAATATGTCGTGCGCAGTAAATAAACCGAATCATTGTACCCGGGCGATTCTGAGAGGGGAAAATGCAGCCCCCTATAAACCCATGGCGGCTATATCTCGGCCGTATACGCGGTATTCTATAAACCACGTCAAACTGCAGAATGCTCGTTCCACCGTTCGTCGAAAATCGCTCGTAGGACCCTGGAAATCCCGTCGAACGAGGTACAAAGTTGTTCCTTTTGAGACGGGTCTCCGCGTTTCCCGTCGACAAATTGGGAGCTCGAAAGGACCGGGATCGTTCGTTCGGAATTAAAACGTTAATGTCGAGCAGAGGGAGCTGTGCATTATGGATGCCATAACCTCCAAGATGTTTGCGTTCTTGAGGTTATTTTGTATTTCGATTTCGACTGCCATGGTTATTTTATCTAGCACAGTGTTTCTCAAACTTGGGTCTGCGGCCCTCTAGGGCCGTTGCGGCGAACCTAGGGAACGCGTGCCAGACGGCGGCACGCACGGCAATTTAGCTGGCACGTGGAACGATTTACAGGTTCAACTTTTTTTCCAGCAGATAACTCATGAGTACGAGCTGATCGTGGTTATTTAAATAGATAAACACTAAATCCTAAGAAATTTTGAGAATCACTGAACTAGGGCCTACAGTTTTAGGTAAATGTAGGACTACCTATTTTTGTAAGAAAGGGTGCTATCGAGACGCTGATTATTTGTCTTCAAATTAATTACTAAAAGAACATTGTTTTACTTCCCAACACAAAGCCTCTACCGGGAACTCTACGAATCGTCGAGGCATTTTCCTCGAAAATTACGATTATGTCCGGGGAGCCTTCTGCGCTCGATATGCACGCCTCGAAAGAGGAAGGACTTTTCGAGAACGCTCCGGTGTAGTAGCGGATCGTCGAGCAATTCTTGAGAGGTTGATTCTTAACGAGTTTCGTCGTGTTCTCTTGTGTAAGAACTCACTGTGGCTAAAAACATCGGGTTCTCTTCTCTTTCTCCCTTTCTCTCGCTCCTCCTCCATCCGTCCCTCTCTTTCTCTCTCCGCTTGTGTTCCTTTGTCAAACATTAATGCAACGGGAGGATTCTTCTTTGTCATTTGATCCGTTTATATATTGCTTGTTTATATTGGAATTATAAATATCCACGGATTTGTTTCTCAGTCTGTGCGTCGATCGAATATCGTGGATGGACAAACAACGAGGAAAAGTTCGTTTAATTGGAACGGCTTTGTTTCTTTTGACCCATCGCGATGGTAATATCGTCAATGAGTGAAATTTTAGATGAGCGGCGAACAATCAAGATCACCCTGTAAGAATCCCATGGAAAAAAGTCCCCTGGAGGAATCACCGGGGAGATTTAAATTCGAGGGTCCATTCCCGCCATTATCCTAACCTCTAACATCATTTTTCTAATTCCACTGTAACTACCAGCGTGCGATAAAAATTCGCAGAAATTTTTCTATACAATTCAACTTTATCTAATGGCACGGAAAAGCAATATTCGTAGAACCCATAGTTCCCGTTATTCGTGGAAATTAACCTCGCGGGATTACATTAATCGGAACGTCAGGCCAACTTTTATATTTCAGGCGCATCCTTCGAATGAAAACGATATTCGCGAGCGAAGGTGGCTTCGCAGAGGAGAGAAGCGGTCGATCGGCAGGAATTAAAATATCGAGCGTCTCGAGCAGAGCGAGCTGCAGCTCGAAAGCTGTGCTCTCGAGCGACAGAGAGAGAAAGAATTAACGAGGAAACATCGGCGAGAGGCAGAGGGAAGAGGCGAGTCCTGACTCTCGTCGTGTCTCTCTCACTTTCTCTGCCGGAGACCATCGCGCCCTCCTTCTTCCTCTCCTTTCTTTCGCTCGCCAATGGAGAACGCGAAGGAGGAGGATAGACAAAGAGAGAAAGCCTTTTGTTCTGGTTCGTCTACTGGATAATCCGTGTTTAGACGATTTTAGTTGATGGTTTCGTTTAATATTATTAGACGTCAAGCGTGCACCGAACGTGTAATCGTTTTAACGAACTGTTGACTCCGGGGCTCGGTACCACGATGGTTCAACACTTCAACTACTGCCGTTGTATTTTTTATGTTTAAATACACTGAATAAGTACTTTAAAGGAAGATCAACGAACAGGTGTAGCGGATGATCGATTAAGCAATCTAGGTTTTACAAGGTGGAAGTTAAATACTTACTTCGTGGCTCTCCTATTAACTTAGGAAAACCTAACCGGGACCTAACCGAGACCTAACCCAAAATTTTGGAGCCGGTCATTATGGCCGCCATGGTACTTTCGGTTTTAACCTCCATTGAACACCGAACGCACGCCATTTTGATTTGTTTTTAACGGTACAGTCACTTACCCTTTACGCTTTAATGACTGTTACTTGTAATCTGTTATACTGCATTGAGGGTTAAATCGACGTTTCGGTAGAATCGAGAAGTAGAGATCGATAAGTCTAAACGTGCGGAATATCATGCAGGAAGAGAATAAAATAAAAGAGGAATATGCAGATATATATGTTCGATCGAATTTTACCATTCGATTCCATTTCATTGGCGATATTTGCAGTCCCAGTGGAAAGGAAAGATCTATATCGTTCCTTTCGTTCGATACGAACGTAGGATTTAAACCGGTGACGTATCTCTACGCTCCGAACGTATTTATGCATGGCGATTTTCATAAATATCGGACAACCATAACGATACGTATCGTCGACTAATTGCAACAAATATACGGACTTGGTACGTACAAAAAGTCCCGTTCCACGATATTGTTTGATTCATTTCCACATAGTACAGTCCGTCACCGAGAAACAGGTAGAGCGATAGAGGGATGATAAAACGGAAGAGGAACGAAGGAAGACGGAAGACGAGTAGTCTCCGTCCCACTTCGTTCCTGGAATTGCGATGTCTTCCCTCTCGTTTCCTCCGTCTCGCAGGTAGAGAGAGAACCTTTTGTTCTGGTTCGTCTACCGTTCTTCCCCATACGATTGTCACGTGGCCTCCCTCTCGTCTCTTTATCTCTTACTCGTTCATTTGCTCGCTCTTTCCCTTTCTCTTCCTCTTCGCTTCATCCCGGTCCAATTCGTTCGCTTGCTCTTTCCATGCTCTCGCTCTCTCCCTCTATCCTTCGCTTTCTATCTTTCTCTACTTTTCTCTATCTTCTTCTTTCTATCATTCTCTTTCCCTCTTTCGCTGCTCTTCTCCATCTCTCTCCCTCCCTCCCATACACTCGCCCTCTCGCCGTCCTTCTCGCTCCTCTCGTATTCCCTTCGTTTCTCCCTCTTCCTCCGTCGCGCTACTTGTGCTCCCTTGCACCTTGTCCCTCCTCCCTCCCTCCTCGTCCTCGCTGTTCTCTCTTTCGACGACTCTACGTGTAAGTGCACACTCGCACGCAGTTGCGTTTAGCGTGTCAGTGCGGACCGGCAATCTGTGAACACCCGGTTTAACCGGGGAGGAGACGACGGCCGATCGATTTTCATCGAGTCTCAAAATTCTCTATGCGCATCCTGGCCGGAAACTAACCACTCGTACCGAACCTCACCGGCGACCCTTTTTATCTACTTGACACGCCCCGAATTGATCCTTAATTCGTTCCTTCTTCTTCAATCGACTTCCATCGATTTCTCCCTTCCGGGATGCGTTTCGATTTCACCAGTTATCTTGTATCGTGTGACCCGAGGACGATGTGTTCCATGTTACAATTACTTTTCTTCTATAGCATTCAATGGGGTAATTCCACGCACACCATAGGTCCTCGACGCTCTTGAGCACGCATGTGCAAGCACATTTTCGCTTTGGACAGCCCCAAGACTAGATATTTTAAGGAATTTCAAAATTATGCGTTTATTTTTTCTTTAAATAGAAGATTATATGAATGGAAGACTAGGATTTGGAATTAGGTGGCTCGAACACTACACCTATTAGCGTCAGACTATTATATTTAAATATGCCGAACAAGTACTTTGATAAAAAATGAAGGGGTGAAATGTTCAATTAAGTCATTCAAATTTAGAAGAACTGGATTATTTGCTGCATGGCTCCCCTATCAAATTGGACACCCTTGTAGTTTTAGAGTTAACGTATTTAGCACTAGAACTACCGGCGTTAAATCTATTGTATTTCAATATATTAAATCAATGCTTTGAAAAAAGAGGAATCAAGAGGCGGAAAAGATGATCGATTCGGTGATTTATGTTTTTTGAGATGGATGTAGAATATTTATTCTATGACTGGCCTACAAACTTGGAGAATTTTTGGAAAAAATTGTGTACCAGTCATTTTGACTGGTTTGGTAGTTCTAGTGTTAAGTATAACAAGCAATTAATGTACAAGTAATTTCTGTTTTATAAGATAAAAGTGGAATACTCGCTTCATGGCTCCTCTATCAGTCTGGGGAATTTTTAGAAACAACCGGAAACCGGTTAGTTCGACGTTGATGGCGTTAGCGTTAACGTTTGAATAATAGCCGAAGAGCTTTGCAATGCTTACGGGTCTTTTTTCACAAGTAATTATTAATTAAGAATGTGATCGTGCCGTTTAGCGAATCATGGAGTGCACGGTCGATTTTCGTCAGATCTCCGGGGGATCGTTAAGCCCTTAGCTAATCTGCGAATAGACCAACGCTGTACGTAATTCTAGCAGCACACTCTATGGAGTGTTTATTGAACTGAGATTTAGTAGAGCCACTCGGAGAGTTCTCGAGTAGCTCGTATCTTCCGGTATTAACGGTATGATTAACGTTCCTATAATTCTTTTCTTTATTTCTCTTTCGGCTTATCGACTTTCCCGCCGGCAGTCTTCGGATCTAATCAGATTATTTACTTTACTTTATTATATCGTTTAATCGTCACAGCCCAGTGAAAACTGTTGCTTGTGGACGTTTAGAGAAATCTTCATTCACCCCGACCTTCACGATTACTCTGACTCCATGCAATTATGGAAATATTGTCTCACTTAAAAAAATAAATAACATTGAAAAAGCTCGGAACAACTGAATTTCAAACAACGGCTGCATTTGTGGGAGTGCTATTGTAAATCGACGGTAGAAAAATATATTAATAATCCCCCAGGTGGTAAATTCAACAAAATATTAACCCCACGGTGCCAATTACATTTTCATCCACCAAAAACGATTGCCCGAATTTCGATGAAATTAAAATACCCCCGGAAAAACTACGTTTATCGTGAAAACAATTTTCACCGACAGTCCGTACAAAAAATACAGGCCCTCTGTCATTGAAAATACATTAATATTGCCTTAAAGAATATTACATTAAAGTATTTATTTAATAAATACAACCCCTCGAGTGATTCTGGTAACTTTGGGCCACTTGAGTCACCTTAAACATCCCCCGGTACAATTAACCGCATGTTTGTTCAAATAATTGCAACAGCAAATGAAAAAATACAAATTATGACCCTATATTTTGCAAATTCTGCACCATGAATAGCTACACCTCAGTATTTCCCAAATACATTTGAAAGAAAGGCTTTGTCACCTGAGGGGTTGAATATAATAGATTTAACGCCGGTAGATTTACTGTTAATAACTGTGCTCGATGTCTTCGAAGACTCGTTGAGATTCTCAGGTACCAAAATTATTCAACGCTCACCACCAAGTGGGTAGAGAGAGAACGAGAGAGAGAGAGAGAGAAAGAGAGAGAGAGAAAGAACAGTGCACCCCATCGTGGGCGGGGGTGCACCGTGTTGCAGCTTCGTTGCACTTTATTGGCGGCCGCCCTGGCGCAACCACTTCGCGATTCATTGGCCAACGTTATATTACGCGCGCACGGGATTTCGTTGGGGGTTAATTCACCCCTTCCAGGCGCAATAGCCAGCCCCACCGGCGACCGGTCGCTCCCTCCCGGCTTTCTGGTTAATCGGGTGCGGTTATTCGTAAATATTGAAAAGCGTGTTTAGGCTCTTCGCGATCTGCCACTGGCGATTTTCACCCCCCGCCCCTCGCCATCGGTTAACCCTCGATGGTTACTTTGTTTTTCCAGCGACGAAAGTCGGCAGGCTCGAGTGAATAATTGATTGGTTCTTTAAATGGTGATTAGTGACGGAAATAGGTATTTTAATTGGCAAATGGAGAATATGGCGGAGTGTTTGTTAATTTGTCGTTAAATATTAATATACTGTAGGAACTTGTAACCACTGTGCTATGGTATCGATCTTTATTCGTTCCTGGGGTCTCTTTCGACCCAGATCGACATTTAATTTGACCTAAATCGAGAGAAATTTGAGACAGTGAATGCAGATTATTCTTAATAAAGTGATTGCAATGAAGAGATGAGAGAAATATTGTTTTTTAAATGGAAAATAAAGTAAACTAAGGTTCAGAAAAGACACTGGGGACAATGTGATTGTTTTAAGGACAGCATGAAGGTTAAAGATAATTGTAACTATATTTAGTCCTTCGTCTGTTATGGTTTCAGAATTTTGTCAATTTTTCAATAATTGAAAATTATGTAAATAACATGACAGACGAACGAAAGGTGGGAAATTATTATTCGAATGCATACAGGGTTAACCCCGAGCCTCCTCGTCGGTGCACCCTCGGTCACTACCCCCTCTTCACCTCCAGCCCCTCTGCGAGTAATTGTAAGGGCCGCTTTGAAGGTTCTCAATGGAACCTCGGCTCCATTGCCCTCTGTCCCACCCTTGATTTTCCACCCCGACTACCGGCTACCCACCCTCTCTGCCCCGCTCACTCAGGTTGATAGAGGAACCCAGAACTTTCGCGAATTCTGTACTCGAGAAATGCCCGACGATTTGCTTTATTTTCGGCCAATGGCCGCACGACTGTTTCTGTCTCGTTTGTTGCTACATGTAATCTAGCGTTGCTGGAGGATTGAAGATGATGGTGTGCGTTTCGTAATTACCGCGGGGCACAATGAGAGAGCGGAGGACTTAAAAATGTATGGAGTGCAGTTTGAGAATTTTAGGATTGAAAAGTATGTATAGAAAAGGAAAAGAAGAGATACGCTGATATGAAGTTATGATGGGTGAGGAGATGGAGGTTCGGACTCGCAATTATGTGGGCCCAATATTCAATCTTACATCTCTGGAAAATTGTTCCTAACTTATTATTTAATATATCATAGTTGTGGTGGTTTAGAACACACCTAAAATAGTGGGCCCTAAGTAAAATGATCGTAGCAGTTAAGGGACAAAGGTGAATAAAGAGTAGAAGTTTCGCACTCGCAAACAGTGGGCCCAAGTTTCAATCTTACATCTCTGGAAAATTGTTCCTAAACTACTATATAATATATCATAGTTTTGGTGTTTTAGAACACACCTAAAATAGTGGGCCCTAAGTGAAATGATCGTAGCAGTTAAGGGACTATGGTGAATAAAGAGTTGAAGTCTCCGACTCGCAATCAGTGGTCCCAATTTTCAATCTTACATCTCTGGAAAATTGTTCTTCAATTATTATATAATATACCGTAGTTTTGGTGGTTTAGAACACACCTAAAATAGTGGGCCCTAAGTGAAATGACCGTAGCAGTTTAAGGGACTGTGGCGAGTAAAGAGTCGAAGTCTCGCACTCGCAATCAGTGGGCCCAATTTTCAATCTTGCATCTCTGGAAAATTGTTCCTAAACTATTATATAATATATCGTAGTTTTAGTGGTTTAGAGCACACCTAAAATAGTGGGCCCTAAGTGAAATGCTCGTAGCAGTTAAGGGACTAAGGTGAATAAAGAGTTGAAGTCTCCGACTCGCAATCAGTGGGCCCAATTTTCAATCTTACATCTCTGGAAAATTGTTCCTAAATTATTATATAATATATCATAGTTTTGGTGTTTTAGAACACACCTAAAATAGTGGGCCCTAAGTGAAATGCTCGTAGCAGTTAAGGGACTAAGGTGAATAAAGAGTCGAAGTCTCGCACTCGCAATCAGTGGGCCCAATTTTCAAACTTACATTACCTCTGACAAATTCTTCCTAATTTATAACATATCCAACATATCTAACATATAATATATAATTAATAATATATAATTTATAATCTAAGATATCATAGCCTCGGTGGTTCGGAACCCCCCTAAAACCGTAGGTCCCACACAAAATAATCATAGCTATGAAAGTTGAAAAATATAAAATGAAAAGCATTTTACAATAAGTCACGGCAGCGTCGATCAGAGGTTTAACATTTGGAAGAGCAAAGAAAGAGTTTGCGAGCCTTGTTGAGTTTCCAATCTAGAGACCGTGCACGGGTGATCGATGAAGGGGGAAAAAATGGCGGGAAGACCGACGAAACGGCCGTTTAACAACTTGCTTCTCGCCGTCGTATTTGCTTGCCTCACGAGACTCTGTTCGATCCGTCGAAACCCGATCTCAGTCGGTGGAAACACAAGTTGTACTTGGACGTATTGTACACACCGTCTCCTGGCGAATCGATAAAGAGGCGTTTCAAAGATATCGCTATTGGCTTTTCTTTTACAAGTTGGTACACCTGCTACTCGCAACTTCATATTTCCCTCTCCCGATTGTACCGACGAACATTTCGTTCGGTCCGGTGGAGAGCAGGAATCGGATGGAATCGATACTCGAATCGATTCGAAAGAGGCAGGGGGAAGATGAAAATAAAAAAAAAATCCTCGAATCTTTGAACGCCGTTCAACCTGAATTCCTTTCTTTCGTTTTACGTGCCTTCAGTGAGCTCCGTTTTTGTCGAAATTTTTCATTCGCATCGTCGTGAATGGAGTTTTCATTGAAATGATAAATACAATTGGAATATAAAAGTATGAATTGAGTCTCACTGAAACGCATTTCATAATAATAAACAATTTACCTTAGCTTTCACGATGGTACTGGAAATTTCGTGTAATAAGAATGTAGTATAATGAAGTAATCCGGATTTGAAAATGAGGTTAGAGGCGAGAGAGAGAGAGAGAGATGGAACAAATTAGAAGAGCCGATCTTCCGTAGGCAGTGCACGTAGTTGTGGAAAAAAAAATTTCACTTTTCAAAGGAAAGGATCGATCTCGAAACGGATTGCGTTAAACGGCCCTTGCCTTTCCAGTTCTACGACTTTCACTTGCGGTTATGTAAACTCCTGAAAATTCGAGCAACGAAGGACACTTTGATATCCTACTCCTTGTACTTTAAACGGGGCAATTGTTGCCTCGAAAAAAGAAATAAAAGATGAGCAATTTTTTGTGGCTTTTCGAAGATTCGTCAAGAATCGATCTAAAAGTATGTTAAATTAGAAAGTACTTTCATCGATGTCGTTGCGTTATCGAATGTTAAATCAATCTTAATGAAGAAAGAGGAGAAAAACGGAAGTGCCGAGACCTAACCCTGACCTAACATCGGCTCATAATTAAGATACGGTTAAACAAAGTATAAAACTTTTATGGATAATCCATGGTACAGTTACTGAAACGAGAGTATCACGGATGAAGTGCATTTAATAATCATAATTAATTAATCCGGCTAAGTTTTACCGATAAACAACCAACACGGTTAATCGATACGACCACGCGGTGTCGTCGTGAATTCCGCGAAACCATTAATTACAACCTGCTCCTGATTTTCAAGCGTATTCAAATAATCAAACAATCCCGTCAAATAATAACAATCAATAATTTTCTAACCCAGCAAATATAAGTGAATCCAATTCCGCGAATTGTAATTACCCAAAACAAAGCCTCAATCGTCGACAAAACGAGTCTCAGAGCGATCGGTAAATCCATTTCTCACCCCTATCAAGCCCTATACAACGGACTTAAAGCATACGATCTACAAACGATCGATTCAATCGTAAAGGTAGTATTTCGAGATGGAAGAAAGAAATGGATATCATTCCGAGGCATTAATTTCGATTTTCCAAATTGACGAATCTTATTAGAAGGAAGGAGTGACGAGTTCATTAAAACTTGATGTCAGATCGCCGGCAAAATGCCACCGACTCTCAAGGAGGTTAAGAACCTCGTCCCGTCTCTCTCAGAGTCCCTTCAAAGTCCCATCGTTCTTTCTCCTTTCTTTTCTCGGCCGCTCCGAAGGCGCCTTTTGCAGGGGCAGCCTGGCCCGGTAATCGGATTATTTTGGTGTGGTGCGTAAAACACGCTCGTTATCGGACGACTACAACTACTATTACCACCACTACCATCATGGGGACGAAGAAGACGACGAAAAGGGTGACTGGAACTACAACGAGGACGGCGGCGGCGCTGCCGGCGCCGACAGCTTTTCACAGTTAGTCGCGCCACGCCGGAAGATCGATCAGCATGGATGGGCTCACGGTTGATACGCTATTGCGCCTGTATTACCTGAATCACGCTATCAAGAACACCTCGTGCTCTCAATTCTCGCGGATGTGTCGGGTTTACCGCACTCTGTTTTACGCGACCAGCGAGAATATATTTGATCATCGTGGAAATTAACACGACTATGATATACTAATTTGGATTTGGAATTTTTTGGGCTTGAAATTCAACTTTGGCATTTTTCGCCTTCAACTAGTACAGTTGCTTGGAATGGGACGTAGTTAGCTTTAGGTGAATTCCGGAACCATCCAGGGTATGATGGATTAAATTAGATAGGATTTGTAAGAGTTAATGGGGGGAGGATTTGAATTTGAACCTACTGATTATGAGTCCCAGACTCTATCTGTTTACCAGAGAAGTTCGGGAACTGATAATCTTTGATTTTGATGAAAATTTACAAAAATATTTATTGGGCCTACCTAAGAAGATAGCTGGAACTCGTTCGTGCTCGTTTTAAGCTTGGAGGGAGATATCAACCCCTCGGTCCGAGCCGCCCTTCCTATTTACGTGCTTGTAAGTCGTAAGCGACAGCCGATGTAAAAAAAGTTAAAATAAAAGTTATACTGTTTCATGAGGCAGGACAGCCAGGGCAATATTTATTAAATAAATAATCTGTAGCCTTAGAATTACACAATTGTATTTTATGAACATTATATCACTTATGTTTGTGTTGTATAATATAATTGATGAATAAAGAATTGTTAAATCGAAAACGCTGTTAAACTTTTTAAACCGTTAGCCTTGCTTCATTCATAAAATTCCATATTCCCTGCAAATGCCTAACGAGCGTATCGTAATTACAAGTTCTGTAATCCGTTTTGATCCGATTTGATCGAAAGAGAGAAAACTCCAAAATTTTACATGGTCTTCGAACATGATTTGATCAAAAAAATAATTTGCTTTACGTGGTTTTGGGACCATCTAGGCCATGATACAAATATCACGTAGAAAACATATGCCAGAGACGACAGGGGAGGATTTGAACTCTGACCCATTTGATTACGAGTAGCCTCTAGCTCCTTACTCACCATAGATCCCTTCGATTTTGTATATTTTAGCTTAATTGAAGGGTCACATGAAATATATGGCAGCGTGGACATCGAAATGATAGAAAGATACGATGTTTTTTCATCCCCTATGCCATAAAGCCTATAAAGACAGAGATCTTTTGCGAGATATAATCTTTTAATTGGATTTACAAGTATTAAGAATCATTCACTGGATTAATTGCTCTTTTGAACGGTAGACGGACCCACCTACGGCTTTCGTACGCCGTCCAGCCTCGAACTAGGGATTTAAATATTTAAAGGTCGAATTGCGGTCAAAGGGAATCTTCTGGAGGAAAAATCCCATTATTTGAGAAGGATTTCAGTTAGACAATTTGCAGAGCAAGCTGTAATTCTTCTACCTGAACCTTCATAGTTACATTTCATTCATACGAGTCCCCAAAGAGACAGCCATTCTTCGGAGACATAACCTCTTAATTGGACCTCGAAGTATTAAGTACCATTCATCGTATTAATTCGTATTATCCGTACGGCGTTCGTCCACGTGCGAGCAATTTGGAAATTTAAAAGGTCGCAGCACGATCAAAGGTAATCTCGTAAAGAAAAAAAAATTCGATTCAATGCGGCGGTTGCCGCCAACGACGTTACTATAAAATTGAAACGTGAGTAAGCGCTCGCAAAACAACCGGCGCACGCTCTGATAACTTCGCGTTTTCCAATAGGTTAGGTCAGGGACTCAGAGTGGAGAAACAACCTTCCGAATTGCGATACGAATGTTAACGTGATTTTTTGTCTGTTATTCACTGCCGCGGACATGTGAAACGTACGGGATGAGACGGAGGGAGAGGAGAGAGAGAGAGAGAGACAGAGAAGCAGAGAGAATATTTTTTCCATTTGCTTCATCGTTATTCGCTTGATCTCGCAAAATATTTGCGGCCCGCTTTTAGGACACGATCGCTGCCAATTGTTTGTTACGTTCCGCGGAAAAATTTGCTCGCTCGGTTTTATTAAAAGGCTCGCCTGTAGGTTTCACATGTGACTTCGATCCCGTGACGTTTACATGTGTAACTCGTAACGTACAGTTTCCTGTAGAATTAAGATTTAACCTTCATCCAATTGCGCCATATTGTTTTATTATTAACCGACAAGAAACTTCTCTGTTCTTCAAGTTTTAAAATCGAGCTGACCAAAATCCAAGCAACAGGATGGTCCAAATGCCCCTACATCGTTTAAAAACTAGAACGACACTTTTATCTATTAAAAATTCGCATTTATTCTTTAACCCTTTCGGACCCTGTGCACATTGTAATGTACATAATACTTTTTGTGCTGTATTTTATTACGTATAGGTTTAAACTTAGTTTCACTTAGCTTTTTTATACAAATATTTCTCAGAATCTCCTTAATGTTACAAATTTTGCGCAAGGGCCATATGTCCATTAAAAAGTACATTTACAAATTATAAATAAAAATTATAATTATATTAAATTATAATTTAAAAATTCGGGTCCGAAAGGGTTAACAAACAGTAAATATACTTCGAAATTATTCATAGTTTCGTATCCTGTGGCCTCCAATTGGCCGCCATTTTGTTTCTAACAGTGGCTTCCGTCTGCAGCACAGTTGTGCCATCCGATATTTAACCCATCAAGGCCCAAAGTTGCGTTAACGCAACATTTCACTTCTAATTTTTTTCGGGGAATCGGATTAATTTAATTTATATTTTAACCTATCTCATAGTAAAAGAACATTCCAAAGGCTTAATTTATGCACTTTTGTTCACTAATTGTTCATCACCTTAAGTCCTACAATTTCTGAAACTTTGGAGAAAAACTTAAAAAAAAATTTATAATATTTATATCTACTTTTATATAATCTTATAACAAATAAATAGTCGCATTTAAAATATTTCTGTTATTTCAATGCTTGGTCCTTAATGGGTTAAAAACTGTGCAATTTGCTGATGATCAGTAAATTGTATAAGAACTTCCGAACATTTATTTCTATAGGTTGTGAAATGAAATTGTAAAGAAGAGAATTAACAACGTTTTTTTTCCTTTGACATTAAGCCTGTTTTTCTAAATTCGTTTGATCGTCTCTAGCTCGGTATAAAGATCACAACGTGTTTCTAATGAAAACAGTGGAATGCAAGTGGAAAGCCGTCCTCCGTGTCGCCTCTCTGGCTTTTCTGCTCTTTTTTCCCTCCTCCCCTTTCTCTGTCTCCTCCCCCTCGAGCCCCTCGTTCTCCTTTTGGCCGCTCCATCGACTTTCCTAGGGATCCCACGGAAAATGTATAGCTTTCATTCCTAAACCATACACACGCTACGTTCCCGGGGACTCCTCGTAAGTTCTAATAAATAATAACTTCGCTATCACGAAATTGCTCGTGCTTGTATTCGTTTCGTTTCCTTTTTTTCCCTCCCCCTCTCGAATGGAAGTGCAGAAAATTGTCATTCTCGTTGGGAAGAAAACGGTGTTTCTATCGATCGTGAAAATACAATGGGTGGATGTTTGTATATTTCTACAAATATCATCCTTTTCTTATAATTAAATATATTTGAATTTGATCTTTGTGGTTGCAAACGTTGAATGGAGTGAATGAGCGAAAAGTCTTATTAATCTTTCTTTAAATTAAGAACGAGTAGTCGTTCTTCGGGTAGTTTTAAGTTTATTTTTATAATATACATTTTCAAATTAGACAAATATTCATACATTGCATATTTAAATATTCTGTGTAAATACTTTAGAAGAGAGAAAAAGAAAAATCACGAAGTGAAAAAGACCATCAATTAAGTAATTTAGGTTGTATGAGATGGAAGTGGAATATTTACTGTATGCCTCCCCTATCAACAACTTTAGAAAATAATAGATGTGTATTTATAATAGATTTACAAGTTATTATGTTTGTTACCGATCTGGTGACTTTTGAGCCACACTGTATTACTCGAGAAAGTCTTTCCGCGGAAATACGTAAGGTTTTTAGCAATTCAACGAGCAAATTCACGAATCGTTCGATGCAATAGGATGCAATACTTGCAATCGGTCAACTGGTTAACGTCTCATTGTTGTCCAGCTTACGCAATTGATTTTGTATCAGCTCTGGCATTACGTACTGGAAAGTGTTCACAGTATAACTGGTCTCCATGGGCCACCTTATTATAAATAACATCTACTCCCGTTAACCTTTCACTGCACGCAATAAATTTGAAGCACTTCAAAGAGGACGAAAATCGTCATCGTCCAATCTGCGCGTGCGCCGACATATCCAGGATTTCGTATTGCCGCGTATTCGTTCCGTCACTTCGCGAATTCATCTCAAAACTTATCCATGATTTCATACATTTCGAATATCTTTGACAACTTTGAACAATCTAATAAAACTGAAGAATATTGTTAAAAATATTGTATAGAACTTTACGATGTATAGTATAATACAGATTGTTTGCCGATGATTACCGAAGTTTGGAGGTTAAGTCCCGATTTCGAATGCAAGGCTAACTACAGTTTCCCTCGACACAGACGAAAAGAAGTGAAAGTCAATTTTTAACGAGCGATTACAAAAGCATAATTGCACAGTTAGCCAATCGGGCGATCATTGTTTTGAACGAAATGATAGATCCCATCGAACTATCATTAAAGCAGTTACGTAATCGGTTCTCGCGCTGTGAGCTTCAAACGGCGCATCTTTCGTGGATGGACGATACACGTGTACAGAGCTACCTGTTTTGCATATTCGTATAACGATAAATACGACACGAGAATCGTAAGATTTATAGTACGCCAAACACTACCGTTTCCATGTGATTTTTATTCAGATTAACTCTTCTTGACCGGCACGTACTCGTCGTTTCTTATGTAATGTAATTAACTCGTTGACGGTGAGCAGGGCGACAAGGGGAATGGACAGAACTTACTACGTAGATCGATTCTCCCATTAACACTTAAAAATATAAAATATTTACGAGTATCTTAAAAAATCTTTTCTTTTTGCATTTTTCGCTTTCAATTTCTATGATTATTTTCGCCTGAAACCCACAGTTTTAAAGGGTTTTCGAAGTACCAAATGCGGATTGCAACGAAACATTGCAGTTATATGTAAAAGAAAAAACGACGTGCATGAAATTGATATACAATGTAAACAGCTTTGTTACCCAGCAAGAAGCTCCCAGAAGATAAAGAATTATTATTCTCATCCTCCCTCGTAAAGCAAGTGGGCAAATTCAAATGTGAAACGATTAAAATGTGCATCCTAATAGAAGGGCCGTATAAACATTATAAATCAGAAACCGCGACGTTTTGATTTCACTACGGATTACTGATAATGTATACAAATTTCAAGCGTAAAATATTCATTGCTTGGAATACAGAGACTAAAATATGGACATTTCGCGCGAATATATTTCGTACACACGGTCTATTTATAGTTTCGTGTGTATCAAATTTAGAGGTTAGAATGCAAACTTCGTTGTGTACACGCGCTCCGCTTTATGATGGAAGTGCATTGAATAATTCTTCGATTTATTCATCAGAGACTTGCTATAGTGTCAATAATGAAATCTCTTTATGAAATAGCCTTTCACGAAATAAAAGATTTCAATGTAAAAATGTGATTATTAGACAGAAAGAGTTTCGCTTCGGTAGACATGATGAAATCAGCGGAATGGCGGTAATGTTTAAACGCGCTGAATAGAACAGATTTAACCCCCGCAGTGTTAAGAAACTATCACGAACTGATTCGTGTTCGAGAAAGTGACATGAGGGTACGGATGAAGGCATGGAAAGCGAAGCAATCGTTTGTCGAATGAGAGTGGTACTCGTCTTTATTTTCAGTGGTAGCGGCAGCTATTTTTAGTCGGCTTTGGTCACCTTCGAAAGTGCTCGCTCGTCGAAGACTATTCGACATATCGATGTCTAGCTCCGTATAATCAGGGCCACACGGCAGCTTCGAACGCCGTATATTTACGTCTCTTCTTTCGGACTTGTAGGTTTTTATATTTTTGTCGCATTATCAAACCGACTAATTACTTAAAACGGTTCAATTATCTCGCACGGGGAAGCCCGACGATATTATCAGTTGGACAAGAATAATTTCAAATATTTCGATTCGCAGAAGTGATAGCTTTAAAACTCAAATTTATACCGCTGCTACTGCTTCTTTTTCGGCTTTAATTACTGTGGTAAGTTTGCCTAACAATAAGACCTACTGATTTAACGGTGGAACCGGTTTATATCTATTATATTTAAATATACTAAATAAGTACTTCGGAAAAAAGTAATCAGGGGATGAAAAAGATGATCAATTAACTCAGATTTTACACAATAGAAGTGAAACAGTTACATCATGGCGCTCCTATTAATTTGGAGAACTTTGAGAATTGGTCATTTAGATCGCCGTGGTAGTTTAACATTAAATAGATTCCAAAACTATCGCTTATTTCTGCATACCAATTTTTTTCTCACACGATAAACCCTATCACATATAGTTTGTAATTCCATAACGGAAATACCTTTGTAATCCATTTTATCCAAGTGGAAGTATCCGCCATCTTTTTCTACAATTCCCGCCCTATTCCAGCTAACCTTAAATCGTTAAACGACAAGAAGTCATCCGCGAAGATTTAATTACATACATTTGACACATTCCCTAATTACCAGTCTATATTTTGTGCACACTTCGAGCCAGTTCTCCGTGTGTTCTTCTAATTACACTTAAAATTGATAGTGCACAGTAGGAAGAAATCTTTCCGGTGTACTAAAGAAACTAGCTGCTTCTCTTATTACGGGCCTGTCGTTGGTTGGCATAGCGTAACTATAAGGCGTAGACGCCAGTCTCGCATCCTTTCACGTGATTACAATGCAGGGATGCACGTTCACGTATTGATAACAGTGTTTACAGAATCTGACCTAACCTTATCTCCGCTAGCTTCCGCAATGTCCGTGCTTCTTTCAGAAATTCACATGGAATCTCGTTAATTATCGACTTTCTTCGCATCCATAGACGTTAATTGCAACAACTCGATGCATTGATTTCAGGCTACTTAAATTGTATGGAAAAATTGATAGTTTATGCTAAATCATGTATTTTGCATGGAAGTATAATAAGAGGTTATGTAATACGAGTGAGCTTTTTTATTTAACTCTCCTACGCTCGTTAAAAATAGTTGCACAAAACATCCTCGGATGATATTTCATCCACTTTCTCTATACGCTTTAATCAATTTTTTTTGTAATCTATTATACTATCTATTATAGTATATCTCACTGAAATTGAATCGAGTCACGACATATTAAGAAGCAATTAAAGAATGCGTTGCATCTGAAATTGGTGATTGGATGAAATTTCACCTCGAGATGTTTATGAGGATTAAATCGTGATATTGAAAATGTCTTTTCCCGAAGAGTCTAGAATTTTCTCTTGTTTTTGTTAAGGAAGAAACTTTTATCGCGACAAACAATTTGAACTATGCCGATAATACGAAGATTCATTCGTGACGTCGGAAGTTTGCTCTCCTAATCAGCTGTTTTGTCTCGTTCCAAGAGATGCACTTTGACAGAGGGAAAATTTTATGCTTGTCCGATCAAGTAGCGTCTGTTCTACCGTGAATCGTGGATCTTCCAGCTAACGATGAATTTTATTCAAAGATATTTCTTTTCCGAATTCCAACGTATCCTCCATTTTTCTTTTTTTCTTTTCTTTCGACCGCCTCGTTTCTTCGTGTTCGCACGATAACGAATATACTCGCTTCTTAATTGCCTCGTAATACTTTATCGTCGTGACTTGCAGAAAGTGCAGATATGTAAAAATAGAAATACCACGAAACATCGTTTTCTATGAAAAGTTCTATCCCGCGAAGCAACGTTCTACCGTAGAAACGGATTGTTTAAGGGGGAAAACATGGCGTGTAACGAATTCTATGAAAAATTTCATCATCGGTTTATCCCGGGCTTTGCTGGATCCGCCATATTGAAGAGGCTCGTGCCTTCGAGAACACATCGGGAGTCAAATCGGAGTGCGGCGAAAAATAGCGCATTTAATTATAGGTCAAACGCGGGATTCCACGGAGCAGCTGTTTAAATAGCAACGTAGTCAGCGTAGTCTTCGAGTTTACTTTCGCAAATCTCGATGCACCATCGATGTATATTCGATCGATCGAAACGATTCTCCTGCCTCTTCGATTAATCCAATTAACCTTCATTTGTCCTTGGCGCCTTTCTTCATCCAAATCGAGATTTAATTCGACCGGAATCGAGACAAATTGTACACAGTGGATACATATTATTCTTAAACATAAATCCATCGAATTGTTCAAAATGACTTGCTCTAAATTTTCTGAAGATATTCCAGAAATTTCTAACGCTACTTCTTTTTCAATTAACTACGCCTATCTTGTAGGTGATTTCATCCATCGAATTTTTGTCCCCTTCGTTTATTGAATTCGGACATATTTTATTGACAATTTTAAATATATTGAATTAATCATCGGTAGATTTAGTGTTAATGAAGTTATTATAAGAAAAAATGTATATATAATCTTGGTCTATTAATAGAAAAATAAAGTACGGGTCAGAAAAGACTCTGGGGACTTTAGGAAGATGTTCTTTTAAGCAGCTGTTCCTGCGTAATTCAGAACGGTATTACGAAGAGGTTATGTCCATGTCGACGAATATTCAATAACAATTATATCATGCGCAAATTGTTTTTTAATGGATTTTAAACGCCTCCGTGAAATCATCATTATCGCCACTGAGCACAGTTGGAAATATCGGTAATCGTTGGATTCTTTTAAATGTCTTACCGAAATCGTCAAAGCGTGACAAAAGGAATCCATGAAATATTCCAGGGTTAACAAAGTGCGCATATTAAGGCAGAAGTCGCGCCACCGAACGTAACACGCTTTATACCACTTTATTTTTAACTCTCTATTTTTCTCGAAGTTATCCGTCAAGGTTAAACAATTATACAGAAATAGATACCGGCAGCCCTTTATAGAAGCGGTAAAGCTGCATCGCAAAATATTCTTTAACCGTCACCTAATTATTCTTCCTTGACAACGTTTCTGTAACAGTAAAATAATGGACAACTTTTACAATATATTTCTCAAAATTACGCACAATGAACGATAAAAGATTAATGGTCCTGCGCGCAAGGCCTTGTATTCCCACGCAAAATTCTCGAGTTCGAATCCCAGCCAGGGCCCAATGAAGAGGGAGGAATTTTTTTCAAATGACAAAAAGTAATGTGATCCTCTTGACATTTTTTAAACATTCCGAATCAATTCGAAAACGTGCCCAGATTTTGACGATATCCAAAAAATCATCGTCCCAACCAACGTTGAAATTCCCAACGAGCCATTCTTTCTCATAAATATTCCTTTAAATGGAAACAATATCGAGCCGGCCGCTCTTCAATGAAACTCTCCGAATAGCCTCGAAATAACTGGCTTGCATATTCTACCTTCTCCACTCGTTTTCTACCTTCGATCCTATCGTCGGTGGCATCATAACTTGCGGGACAATGAAAACAATGTGCTCGGATGAGTAATCCTCCCTCTCGGATACCTTCAAGCAAATTGTAAGAGCCTCCGACGACGAGTGGGAGCGAGAGATACGTTGGTAGGAAAGAGAGGAGAGGAAGAAGGACGGGAAAAGAACCATCGTGACCCGCCCGTTTGGTAAGACGTTAGTCATACGCGCATACCTGCCTACTTAGAGAATTCGAAGCCAACTATGGCAAGACCTCGCGTTATTCGAATCGATGTTTCGCGTCAGAATCTCAAATAACATTTTCAACATCGATATCTCTCTGGTCTCGTTGCTAAATGAATTATTTGTCATGACCGTTGAAAACGTAATCTTCATCGGAACATTTGTTTCGTAGTATTAAAAGTTATTTACAAATCAAGATGGATGACGAAGGAAAATAGGATTTTCTGTGTCGATGTGTCTCGTTACAGGCTGAATTATTTTTCAAGATTGTTTGAGTTAATTCGTTTTATAATTAAATACGATCTTGTTGCAATTATATATGAAATTCTTTTTGCGTGAAAAAAGATCGTTCACGGTTCATTGGTTCTTTAGAAAACGCGCGAGAACGAGATCTTCAACGGATTTCCTGAACGTTGAAATTTTCGACGCAAACTTTTCGCCCAGCATCTGCCACTAATTATTTTTATCCGCGCGGACGAGCTTATTAATTGAGCCACGAGAAGAGCGCGTGTTTGGCCGGCATCCGCGTCCTATCTCATCCAATAAATTATTATTATTGTGTAAAGTGCAGGATGGAGGTTAGAGTGGAATTACCGGATGATCTTAGTGTATGTACGTTCTTCGATTCACGCATTACGTGGCGCTGAAAAGATGCTAAACCAATTTGTTTTCATCTCTTTTTACTTTAAATTGCCATAGTAATTTAATAAATTATATTAATTTCATATATTATATTAGTAATTGCAATACCACGAGCTACGATCGTAGGTGGATTCCAAATCATCGAGCAGTACTGGTCTTAATTTGATACAATGAATTAAGTACTTCTTGTCGATTTTCTTTTGCAAAATATAAGTAATTTCAGGAACGTCGAAGACATCTTTTCAGCGCTGTACGACAGCCAACGAGAGAAGAGACCTACCACTTACATCGACGACGACGCGACGCTGATAGGAGCATTCAACTCGCGATAAGATAACGATGTCGCGCGATTAATCATTGCTGGCCGATCTGTGACCTTCTTCGAGGGAAATCTGAAATCTCTTCGCCCCGAACGGACAGAGATACCTTTCGACTAATTTCTCGACGCGTTCCTTCCTGCTGCTCGAAACGATGGAATTTGTCCACCGGCTGCTCAAACTGTCGGACTTCTTTCCTTGGAAATTCTATCCGATTTTTACTTAATTTTCATCGAAAAATTGTATCCAAGTTATTTACGAATTTTCCAGAGATATGTATTCTTTTCTTGCCGTATTTTATTTCATATCGCGTTGAAATTCGACGATGATGGAAGACAGACGATGGCAGAAATCAAAATGGTAGAAAGAATGATGTATTCATTAGAGACAAACGAAACAAAAAGGCTGGTATGCGGAGAACAACGGCGAGCCGTCAGCTCTCACCGTTTGGATTATGCATCGAGGTAAATATTTGAATTCGAATCTACCGCCTCCATTTAGAGAGTATTTTTTTTGCACGGTCACGGAGACTGAATTAACTTTTCCTTTTCTTCCGGAAAATAATATTTTTCCACGTAAAAACTCTCCTCCCCCTTTAACTTTCACGATTTCACCAACAACGGACTCCGTCGTCGCTGTAATTAAAAGCTATTCTCCAAAACCGTCCATTAGGAAAATTAAACGATTACGAATCTAAATTGTTATAAAACGAACTCGCCGAGTAGTAAAATCTCATTCCAAGCGCGATCAAAGATCAACGATGAAACGGCACGGCGTTTTTATCGTCGCCCTTTGAAAAATCGCGATCGTAGAAACGATCATAACCTTAATTGGAATTCGTGGTTACGAACCGACCGGGATGCATATGGTATAAAGTGAGAAAGAAATAAAACCAAGAGACATGGCGCGTATAAACAAGGCAATTTCCTTTTAAACCAGCCGCACAGATAACGGGTAGTTCTTTGCTTATTCATCCATGCACGGCTAATTCGCGTTTTCGTTGCTTTCCAAACAGCAGATTGAACGGTCCTCACGAAGCGATGCGCCACGAAGTTGCCTCGGTCGATTCTCCGACGAAATATGTAGGTTGTGTGCTTTCCCCTCTGTGTATTGTTATATACAGGGCGGGCACGCGCGCCAATGAGACTGTGTTGGATACACTGCCCTCAACGCGCATGCGTATACGTGCGGGCACACGGTGGGATACCGCTGGGATCGGTGTTTATTGTGTCTCTCGACACGTTTTCCCTTCGGGATTAAGAGTTACACACATTTTACGTGTTTTCCCCGTCTAATCAGGGCCCCGAGGTCTTCCGTTTAATCGCTTCATTCGCAGTCTTTTGATAGGACGGTTGCATTACGTTTTAACACTAGGTTTACCGGCCGGGTCATTTTGACCCGGTTCAGTACTCCGCGTTGGAAATTCTTGAAACCGCTTGCATTTTGTTCTGCCACTTCTACCGAGTATTATCCATTCAAGGAAACGAGTAAATCTAGTAATTCGTTTACTTTGAAGCCTTCTAATATTGAAGTTCTCCATGTGGTATACCTGTTGACCCGTGCCGGTAGAAATAGGTATAGAAGTAATGTCAGTATACCCAGTGTTAAAAGTGATTCGATTAAATAGCATTCATATCTCTCGCAGTCTATAAATATTTCTCAGCCATTCTTGACTCTAATAGACATAATTTTATCCATGACGAGGATACCGATTAATTATATTTTGTATTCAATGAAATTTCAAGGAAATATGAGAACATCGATGTAAAAGAGAGCGCCGATAAGTTTGCTATCGTAGAGATTCGTTATCGGATTTAAGAATATAAACGTTGCGACAAAGACGTGAAAGCCTGCTCAGCCGAGCAGGGCCTTCGTTTACTTTCCTACGCGATATTGCACGGGAACGGGAGGAAAAAAATGTCCGGCGCACAGGAGCAGAGCGGAGAACAGGATCGAGACACGAGCAGAGGACTAGGAGCATTGTCCACCTGTCCCCCTTCGTTTCTCCCCGCCCCAAAGCACCTGCGTGACGTCACACGAGGAAACAGCTGGTCGTTCCTTTCTTACCTGCTTCGCAATCCGCTGCTCTGCATTTTGTGGGGGAAGTCCGTCGCTTCTTCCCCCACTACTGTCTTCATCATCGTCTCACTCGGTTGTTCGCTCTTCTTACCTTTTCCACCTACTTCGCCCACCTTGCCTTCTTCTCCGTCTCTCTTTCTCGATTGTTCTCTTTTCCTCGTTTATCTTCCTCTACCTCTCGTATTCTCACCTTCTCCCTCGTTCCCTCGTTCACCGTCTCTTTCGCTCGACGCCAATATGTCTTCCGACTCCGTCCAACCTTTTCATTTTCTTCCACCACGTTGACTCTCCTTCTCCCTCTCCTGAACCCGACGAAACATCTTTCTCCCTCGAACTTGTACCGTTCCGTCTCATTTTCGCTCTCAGTTTCTCCTTTCCTCCTCGGTCTGTACTCCTTGGAGCGAGTTGCGACTCCTTTCGCCGCGGCCGGAGAGCCTGAGCCCCTTTAACCTCTACGTCCACGCCACTGATTGTGAGTGAGAAGAGAAGAGAGCTCGCGAACGGTCTTTAAACCGGCCGCATGCCAAGCGACGAGGACGCTTTACCGCGTTGCATTATGCCTCCGCCGGACTACGAGCCGGAAGGTGGTCTCTGGGAAAGGTGCCGGTCTCTCTATGGAGATACTCTTCGTTATTTTCTCTACTCTAGTTATCGTTACGTCCCTTCGGATCGTTAGCCTTCGCGGGCAGATCCATTCTTCGGTGAGATATTAAATTTCAAAGTGAAGACCTACAGGACCGTTCATGGAGTCGAGGAACTTTCACGGAGATGGTTAATTATTTTTT
Source organism: Cerceris ruficornis (assembly GCA_963989415.1). Lineage (NCBI taxonomy): Eukaryota > Metazoa > Arthropoda > Insecta > Hymenoptera > Crabronidae > Cerceris > Cerceris ruficornis. Next base: position 10,996,699 of record OZ022529.1, on the reverse strand, counting down.
CAACGTTCTACCCGGCTTTAGGTCTTTGCTACTACTTTCCTCGATTTTCCGACTACAAAAGACTGTAAATTTTCGGTGCACGGTTTATAGGACAACAAAGACCTGCTGCGCGAGAGTTCCTTAGTCTCGAATGGAGTATGGAGAAAGAGAGAAGTTTCTTGCAAAAGGGCGTTAATTATTTCCCTCCAAGTAATATTCTCCACGATTTATATAAAAAAAGCAAAGATATCAAAGTAACTCTGTAAAATACCAGTTTACAAGTTTCATCATTCCTTAACACTAGGTCCACCGACATTTATATACCTATCTCTATCGACACGAGTCAATAGGTATAACACGCGGAGAACTTCAAAATTCGAAGGTTTTAAAGAAAATGAATTTCGATGTACATATACTCGTCTCGTTGAACAGATAAATATCGGTGCAAGTGGCAAATAAAATGTAAACTGTTCTGTTCCCTAACGCGAAGTCCGGAACCGGGTCATTCTGACCCGTCCGGTAAACGTAGCGTTAAGGAACACGTTCACATTTTCATCCAAGCATAATTTGTTCCCGTATAACCGCAAACCAATTCCCAATGGCGTTCGACCACTGCAATTCCATGTTCAAAGCTCTTTATCAGGATCGTTTACAGGAGGACTGTATTATCTCTCGACTTAGCGTTTAATAATTGGCCGTCGAAAGTTGCCCCTCGAGTTCGCCAGTATCGTCGACTACCTGGACTTCGGCCGAGAAGACCCTAAAGTCCGATGTCTCCCGGCCGATATACACCCATTGTGTATCCGCCTTGTCCCGTCACTTAATATATGTTGGAATACTTGTATATCCATGCCGGTGTGCCCGACCGTTTGTGTTTCTCTCACGTAAACAATCCGGCTTGAAGTGAATGAGAAATATGAGAGTGTATGGGCGCGCATTGTGTGTGTCGGGCTGCGCATGCGCGCGCGCGCACGAGAACGTGCCGAGCAGGATTTCAGGACAAGCTCGAAAGTGGTATGCTCCGGATGGATTTTACGCTCGACTATACCCCCCACCCCCGCTCGTCCATCCCTACCGAACAAAAAAGAGCCCTTTCCGACGCTTCTATTTTCTCGTTCTTCTGTATTACGACTTTGACTAATTTGTGACCCCTTGGAACGCGATTTCGTCGCGGTATAAAATGGAAAATGGAGGTTTTGTTCAGCGTCTATCTGGCCACGTATACATAATTTAGGAATTAGAAAAGTCGTACTTTAGATTAGAGTGTACGAGTTTGTTTGAAATTTTCCGTATTTCCGTGATTGTTTGAGAGAATTTGTTGTCGTAGGCATTGTAGTTTTGGCTGGATTTAATAAACTATTCCTTTTCATCGGCATCGTGAATTCGAGACACGTTCGTTGGGGAGTTTTCTGAGGGTAGTTTCTAATTGAATACTTTAATTTTGGAATATAAATTGAAGTCATCGTTCTCGCGGGTTTCATATAATTCTCGTATAATTAATCGCAACGCGAATGTATGCTAAATTCGAAAACATTTACGAGCACGAGTTTCCAGCGGAAAGTAATACTTCCATGCTACCTCAATTATCAAGCTCGTTTCCGGTATTTTTATTTCGCGGTTCTCGCAATTTCGAGTATTTTCACCGTTCTTCTGTATCGCTTCATAATACACTGAAAATAAAAAAAAACCATAGGACACTTCATAACGAAGATTTATAGCAGCGTAGTTTCACGCGCGCCATCTTTTATTATGTTTCAAATATCAAATAAAATTGTTCAGCTCTTCCAACGGATATCGATTTAAACGATACAATTAATTTACGACCGCCATTTATTTAATTGCCACCCTGTATGTCTGACATGTCGAGGCTAATGAAAGACAATATTTAACACTAGGTTTACCGACATTTTTTATTTACCTATCTGAACAGATACAGGTTAATACGTGTACCAAATAGAGGACTTCAAAATTGGAAGATTTTAAAGAAAACTAATTTCGATATAAACTTGTCCCGTTGAGGGGATAAAAGTGAGTAAAAGTGATACTTACACGATGTACGGAACGGGGGTCAAAATGACCCGGCCGGTAAAGCCAGTGTTAAAAGTCCGAATTTCTTTGCTCCCCTCTGACGAGACATTCTTGACGACTACTTATTACGTGCTTGGTGCTTCGAAGGTTTCCCCGGCCTCTTTGAAACCTTCGTATATCCTTCGTGGCCTTGAGACTACTACCAAAAAACCAATCGATAGTCTCGGTGGAAAGAGCTCGTAAATCTACGCCGTTATCGCTGCCTCTTCGAGAATGACGAACTCCGGAGAGAGGTTCAAGAATTCGGCTTCTCTTTCGGTAGAATAACGTTTCTACGAAACTTTAGCTGGAGGGGGAAAAAAGTGAAAATACCTGACTTTAACATGTCAATTGCCGTTAGGAAAAATCACTTTCACAGTAGACTACCCTGAACGAAGTTCATTTTAAGAAGTATATCACCGTTGCTCTTGAGTCGGTAACCTATAACAGGGGTGGCCAAAAAGTCGATCACGGTCAACGAGAGACGATTTCAATCCTTGTTAATTACTAGTGCACGAGATACAAATTTGAACGTGCTAATTAGCAAAAATTTAGTAGGCAGATAGCGACGCATTTTTCCGAAAAGAAGTCAATTGTATATTTAGAAGTTGGCCACCCCTGCTCTATAAGAAGAAATCATTCGGCTCACATGCGCGCCGTTTATTTTGAAAGTTGCATAAATCACTTTACCTTAATGACAAATATTGATTTTTCACTAACTATACGAAATTACTTGTACTGAGAACATTAACTAAAACACGAGATAGAAGTAAATCTTGTTAAAAATTGTCATGAATATTTTCAACCCTTAGATATCTCGATTTAAACTGACTTTCAAAATAACCGACTCATATATCATACAAGCAGTAGCCAACGTGTTAATTCTTCTGCAAGACAGAGCAAGTTTCCTTTTTGCGATGCAAAACAATTAAGGCTGCACGTTGTACATATATACAATAACATTTCACGAGTAGCAGTGCATTAAAGTATTACGAAAAGCATATTCGTTGAGGTTAGGATCGTCGAAACTGCAGTAAACATCGCACGTCGTGTAACATGGCCAATTAGCAATTCCGAGAATTCTATCGTTGATAAAACGTGATTAGAGAGCTCACCACCCTTGAAATAGCATGGAAATTAATTTTCGCCCGAGCCTCGGAGTAATCTCGATTAGCATTGTTCTCTTACTCGGCTTCGATTCGCGATGCTTTATGGCGCTGTAAATATACACGTTAATCGTATCGAATAACTGTCGGCCGAGTGATCGTGAGAAACGAAGCATGACGAAAGAACGTATTAGGCTGCGTAGAAAAAAAAAAAGGGTTCACCCTCCCGTCACGATCACCCTGCCATGGCGATGCAGGTCACAAGATCCATAGAATTCTCTTGTGTGTGATCTCGCATTGAATTTACTCTTTCCTCCTATCCTTTCGTACGGTGTATCGACTCTCGTACAAAACGGTAGATTTCCATGAGTTTGGAAAAAACAAACAAACGTCGAATTATCTCAGAGTAGCCGGAGAAACACGTTTGCGCAATCTCGAATGATTTCGTCATTGTTCTTGCAAGGAATTCACTTTACCCATCGTTTGACCCTAATGAAAAATCCGGTGTATCTTTGATGTTAGGATAAGAAAAGAAAATAACGTTTAGAGTATGGAAGAGAGAAACGAAGAAAAAGATTCGTGTGCCGAATAAAAATCGTGAGCAGCTAGCTCGCTTATCTCGGAAATGTGCCACATGTTATTCGCAGTGTCCGTCTTTGTTCGGCTCCCGTGTCACCGGCCTCGGTCGGTGTTTCCCTCTCTTTATCCATCTTGAATTCTCTCTCCTTCCTCTTTCACGGTTTCCGCAGTGGATGAAGCGGGACGAGTGTTTCACTCTGCATCCTCGTCTTCCTCGTGCGAAACTCGTTCCTCCTTCCCGCACCTTTCGACCTAACGCTGCCTCCTTCTCAATTCATCTGCCTCTATCGTTCCTTCTCTTTCACTCTCGTTCCCTCTCTTTCCCTCTTTTTCTCTCCTCTATGCACGCCCGAGGTTTCTCCCCTCGGTGGATAGTGCAACTGCACACAGGGTGTCCTGAAAGAACTTTTCGGCTATCCGTATCTCGGCATTTCACTCATCTTCCGCTAGAGCCACGTTCTTCACATTTTCATAGAAAACTAATATTATCAACGTACCCTCGTTACGTTGCACGTTTAATTCTTGAAATTTAATACTTAACGCCACGACAATCATAATGGAATTACATTGAGAACACACGTAAGTTCTTGTACGGTGATATCGTTGCTATTGTTTTCCTTCGAGTCTTCCTCGTATAATCAACATTTATTGGGTAATCGTGCAAGTATACATTGGACTTTACACCATGGCAGAGAGAATTCCTGAAAGAAATTCACCTATATCTCAATCTCGAGTGTAGTCATTTTTCCGGAAATAAGTATTTGAAGAATTATCCACGAGAGTATAAGCCTGACAATTATTTCCGTCGCAACGAATTTAGTGGCGTGGTGTGAAATAAAGCGGGGAAAAAAAAGGTATTCGAAAGGGTTCGAAAGCAATTGGAACGCTATCTTTGGAGCTCCCTACTTCCCGGACGCCTTTTGTGCACCCGAGTAGAAGTTCTATACGTGCACGCGTATACATATGTATACGTTTGCATCGCTCGACTCTCGTCGTCATCGTCGTCGTCAGAGTTGTCGAGGGACAAAGCGCCTCGTTTCTGAGTGAGCCCAGGCTACGTTAAAACTACAGTTAATTCTCTCGATGGACGCGTGGCGCTGCTCGACCGACTATGCGAGAAACATACACGCTGTATTCTTCTCCTCTCCTCGAGTATTCTTCGCGAATGGTATATGCATCGATTCACTCTCAGCCCTTCAAAATTTTCCTATCTTCTTAATCTTTGACCTTTCCTTCGTTTAATTCCAATACGATATTTCTTAAGGTTGTAATACCGTAACGGGTATCGTACGGTATTTCCGACAGGCAGAAAATTATGAGGTATTACGTTAAATCAATATGGAGGATAAAATATGAGCTCAGTTAGACGATCAAAAAATACCAGACTTTTATTGCTCGGATAGTGTTAACGTAATAAATTATATATTAGATTAGGATTCTTGAAGTTTCTTTTTTTTTTTCTTTCTGCGGACCAAAATGGTGTACGCGTGAGAATGTATTTATTTCATAAATCGTACATCGTGTACGTCTTAGAGATCTGCCAGCTGGTGATAGCAGACTTTGCAATTATTTAAAAAGCTGCGGGCTTTATAATACGCAGAGATCTCTTTTGCGATGTCGTTTCGCGGTATTCGAATTCACGTATTCGCACGGTTTATTTACATGAACGACCGTGTTATCGGCGTCAGGCGAAAACTATTTTTAGATCAACGGAACATGCGTACACTTTAATTTTACGCTTCCACCGATTGATAGTTTCACAAACGTCCGAAGCGTTTGTTACTAAATTAAAATATTTACCGTTAAACAATTTATCGTTGGTAAACAGCAATTTGTCAATAGAAGGGACCTACGATGGAAACGGTGATAGAGCCTCAGGCTCCCAAATAGTCGGCTCAAGTTCAAATCCCTTGACGTCACATCCGGGGAATTTTCACGTCATACCTATATCTATATATCGTGCTTTCAGTGGTTTGTGAACTCACCCAAAACCGTTGGCCCTCGGTAAAGTGACCATACCATTGAAAATCGAAAATTCAAAAAGAAAAACCGTTTGTCGATATACTAACTCTATCATATCTAATAATCGGTGGTACTGATTCCTTATTTTTGTTATAAAAATTCTCCAATTTTCCAGAGGAACCAGCGATTATCCGACGTCCATCTTGTAAAACATAAGTCATCGAATTAATCATCTTTCGCACCTTTCGAATCCCTCTTTTCCCAAAGTACTTTATATTTAAATATAATAGACAGTAACGCCGATAGTTCCAGTGTTAAAATACGGTTTCTCTTTTGCGCAACTTAACCAAAAACATCGACTCCGCTGTTTCGCGCGAGCACGAATCGTCCAAGTATTGAAGTCCTCGCGCGCCATCTCGTCGATGTTACCACGCTTTCATATCTGTTTTAAGTAAATCGTGCTGGAGTTCAATTCCAGCACATGCACAAGTACGTAAGCGCACACGAGCGACGATGTATGTGACCGTTTCATCGATTGGCGATAAGAAGCACTTTGAAGTCAATGGAGTAACGGAATATTCTCTACCTGCGCGGAGGGTCGTAGAAAAAAAAATCGGCGGGATGATGCACGCTAGCAATACGAGGGGTTTCGGTACCCTTTTTTTGAGGGGGCGGGGGGTTATGAATAGTTTTTAAGTAACCTGTCGTCGATTTATGATGGCACAAAAAGAAAAGGAACGCATCGATGTCTCTCGGTGCGTGGACTTTGCGTTGTTTTTTTTTATTAAGGAATGCCGACGATTGCAATAAGTATGATTCGTTAACGCGAAGACAAAGAGTTCCGGGATCGTGAAATAATGCGGTATTACGTGAATTGTATGATCTTGAAAGATCTCTCGTAATGTTAACGTTTGATATCGAGAAATCTGGGAAAATTGTACCGTAATAGATTTCTTTTTATTTCGAGGTTATGTGTAGTATTTAACCCTAGGTTTACGGACTCCGTCAAATTGACGGGTTCATACTGTTTTATAAACATTTCTCAATTATACAGAGAAGCAGTACAGTAGATATTTCACGTGTATTTTGTAATACAAAAATTACTTAACGAATTATCAGCTTTGCCGCTTGATCCCTCTTTTTCCATAGTTTTTATTTAATATATTGCAGTGTAACAGATTTCACTCCCGTAAATCTAGTGTTAATAGGATCGTATTACACGGTGAACGTGAATATTGGAATTTTGTAAGTGAATTACAGAGTAAAAGTGAAAATATTCCAATAGAATAAACAATCTTGTGTATTCGGGGCGCAGAATGCGATTATATGCTCGTAATAACGAACCGGGGCGAGACGATTAACTTTGCACGAATTCGGCCCAACGTATTTTGTCGATGCCGAACTCATTTATTAGCCGGTTAATAATTATGGTTTACATTATCGCAAATTGGCTCGTCGATCATTAAACTCTCGGAGCGTATGTGTTTCTTTAAAACGATGTGGAAACACCTGACCACCAACCGTTCGGAAGGGACCCGATCATTTTTTCGAGTTACTTTGCAAACAGGGGCGGAGGATTAAACGGTTAAACGTCGCTCTTGGAAAGATAATAGGGCGAAATTCGACGTATGCGGGGACCACCCGAAAATACAAAGGAAACTTACGCTCAGAGAGGATCGTCGATTTTGAGTTTAATTCTTTTGTGCCCGGAAACTCTCTCTTCAACCTGATACGTTTAAAAAAGGCGCTCGGAGTTTGAAATTAAAGTAGTTCAGGCTGCAACGTGTAAAACGAATGAGCTTGATGCTGCGCAGACGATGTATACCATGCTTTTAAATTTGTCCTGTAAGCTTGATATTATTAAAACAACCTCTTATTGTATTGGCAGTGTACGAAAAATATTATCCACTTCTATTCTTCAAATAAATATAAATATTGCAAGTTAAATGTGTAACTTTAGTAAAAAACTCCCAAAAATGATATTGGTCTAGCGGATGAAGTCTGTGGTTCGTAAGCTGTAGGTCGCAGGTTCGAATCCCCCGGTTTCTTTCTTTCTCCCCCCACCTTTCTCGAAATTTTAATCGCACAAATATTTTTCTTCGTTTTAATGGGCCCTGAATCCACTAAAAACTGAAAGTTTCCTTCGAAATGGACCAATAAGTTGAAAATAAAATATGGAAGTCGAAAAAAGGAAAAGAAAGTTATCGATTTGACCCCATGAATTTCCGTGGATATTGTGTTACGTGTTATTCCGAGTAAAGAGAGTAACGAAACGTGTAAGATCGAAAATACAGGGAAAGGCCAGGCCCAGTTGACACTTTGAATACAAAAGGGTTAAGTTTACCCGAGGGAGGAAGAGTATAATATAGAAGCGCTTCTTCTGCAGGTTCGCGTGCCAGTCAGACATACGTAAAACGTGGAGCTGGCACGCGCAGGTGGCCTCTCCGAGAGTCGTGTCGCGAAATACAGTTGGGACAGGATATACATATACTTCTCTACCTCTTCTTCCCTCCCTTTTCCCTTTCACTCCTTCTTGTAATCTACATCTGCTATCCATAGGTTAATTGAATGAAATTGTTTAACCGACTTTGCGCTAGACTTAGAACACGAGATTGATTCTTTCCCTCTATCCTACTCGATTTCCCATCGATTTCCTAATCTCAAGAAATGGAATGTAATTCGAACGTCTCCTCATTGAATTTTAAGTGTCGGTTCGACCTTCTAAATGATTTAACCGAGAGCAGCCCCCGACTCAACGTCGAAATTCAAATTGAAGTGTGCAAAGTGCACAACCGCAAGAGTGATAGAGAAGGGAGAGATCTGTTTGCCGAGGGTTTTCACGGACTTCCTAGCACACGATTTGAAATTGTGCGTAGAGAGTATGTCTCGTGCTCCTTTTTGATCTTACGCAGTCGAGACACAAAGACGACCCCTTTTAGGCGGAGAGAGCCGACCAGGATTTTTCTCTTACAACGGGGCGCGCCAATCTCAGTAGGTAGAGGGGGACATAATAGAGGGGCGCAGAATTACTTGCGTTCGATGATGCTTTTTTTTCCTTCCTTCACTCCACCGGCTACGTCGGCCGCGCGATCAATATTGTTTTATTTCGGTGAACAGGACGGTGAACTTTTTTCATTTGCCTTTCATTCATGAAACCCTCCCGCGAACGGTATTTTTTTTCGGGAATTCCTGCGCCATGATCTTCCAATTTGATCGAACGCCCCATCGACCTCGTGCATCGTTCTTTCCTTTGGTATTATTTCAACGATTAACCTGCAATTTGTATCGGTCATTTGTACTTTTCAATTTTACATCAATTTTGCTCTGATAATATATATCGTAGCGGATGATTTCTGATTTTTTAGGAAGTTGTAATGGGTTGTTTAATATCAATTATAATAGGGGGAAATAATTGGTCAAGTTTAACCGGCTTCGATCGAGATCGGGTGCGCATGCGTGAGCAAACTGGCGCCATTAGAACATCCTAGCGTCTTAAATCTATCGGCCCTTTGTAGGCACAGATGTTAAGAGAAGGTTCGCATTTATCAATCTGTCTGCAGAACGTATAACTGGGTTTATTCACGTGCCAAGAAGATTTCGAAAACAACGGGTCCGCATTTCAGCGTCCGATCGCTGTTAAATCACTGTCCAAATTCTCGAGGTGGACGCAAACCGATGACATTTTCCATAAGTATGGAAATTTTCATTTTTCGACGAATGACGAAAGTACCGAAACGGCATTATAAAGTTACTGTCAGCGAGATTAAAGTCTGTAGAATTTCCGGAGGCGCCCGAACGACGGAGTCACAAATCGTATTAATAATTCAACCGTGAAACGGGAGTTACACCTGCGTACACAGCTAAAATACATACGGCAACGAGTACTCGTAATTTCATGCACTTACATAACCCCTGTCCTTCCTCGCCATCGTATGAAATAAGATTCTCCCCCGTGAAAGAAGCAAATGAAATAACGATTAAAGGCCATTACACGCTCGGTGGTTATTAGCGATGAAAATCGCTGGAAAATGGGGTTAACATAACCTCGAAACTTTTGAAAATCCGCCACTTAAGCTGCAATCGGCCGATACGCTCGAGTCATCGTCGAGTATACGGATTCCGGCGATGCCTTTCGAAATGCTGAAAATAGCCGGCCGCTTTATTTCAGGCGGGATTACAGGCGAGAAAGGGCTGACACAAGAAATCCGGGGAGAAACGTAGTAAGAGACATCGTAATACGGGCGACAAGGTGCAGCCTGTTAATGGTCGTAATTTAAACTGCAAATTGGTTACGGCGCCTTCATTCAACGTTTTAACCACTTTCCTCACTGTCAGGTAATATTTAGATGAGTGATTATTCGAATGGAATAATTAGATTGTCCATCGGGCTTGTTACTTTATATAGGCGTATCCTCAAGTTTGATTTTATTGCGTGCACCTTCGAAGGAGGGCAATGATTCACAGGAAAATCACGATGACGTGGATTCAAAATGTATCTACGATTTTACATGAATTCAAAGTCGCCAAGGCTGACGTATCATCAAATAATATATCGATACCACTATATTCGCAAACTCGAATATCGCAATGAACATAAATGCAACGGAATTGAACGAAACCAGAATCATAATCGATTAAGAAAATTACCCGGATTATTTAAACGAGGTTAAAGATTGAAAATAAACGAAGCAAATATTCCGGCAAATGATGTAGTTCATATTATGGTGGCGACATCGAGTCCGGTTCGCAATTATTTCGAGCAGGATCCAATTTGAACTTCGTTCCAGTGTTGGTGTTTTTATTAAATTGATTCGTGGGAGAGTACAGTTAGCCCGTCAGGCGGATAACGGACGAGCTCGAGCGTCTACGAGGCCGGAGGAACGTTTATTAGCTCGCACTTGGCTAACACGGGCACCGGCGACGATATAATAATAATAACAACGACAATGCCATCCCCGAGTACGCATTGACTTTCTTCGTTCGTCGCGAGGATCAAAAGTTTCACGACGAAACCAATATGCAAACGCGAATCGACAGTTTCGAATTACGCTTTGGCCGCCATATTTGTTCGGGGCACTGTTGTCTTCGGATTGGTTCCGATTAGAAGCATAGAAACCTCATCGACTATTTTGACTCGATCACCCAAATTAATATTACCGTTGACTAACAATCGGTGTGCCGTGAATTTTCAAATATAGAACTGTTTAATTGAAAAAAATGTAAAATGTAGAAAATACCCGGAATGTTGACAGGAAGACGAAATATTGAAAGTACAGCATAAGTTCTAACATTTAGCAACTGAAAGGAAAGATGTGTAATTCAAGCTTTCTTATTTGTGTCAGGTAAATAATAGCGTAAGTGATTATTATCATTAAAGAATCGGTAAAATAGTAGTCGAGGATCTATTGAAATATCCCATTTCCCAGTCTTTCAAGCGCATCCTATCATTTGCTCGCGCACAATGCAAAAGAGCGGCTCCCATCGACGAACAAGATTTAGCAATAAAATTTGACCTATTTCCTTCGTCCCTTCATTTCCCCCCGTTTCTACGTAGATACGCTCGAAAAAAAGGGCAAAATTGGAAAAAAGGCTATACAAACAAACAAAAAAAAAACAGGAAAGAAGAAAGCAAGCAGGAACGACGACGTTGAATCGGCGGAAACCCGGCACTCCGAATAATTGGAAATTATCGTGGCGCTCGATTCGCGATGCTCCGCGAGCTGGAAAAGTATCTGCACAATTCGAAATGCCGGCGAGCGAGAAGATAAGGCTGTTATTCTTGCCTCGAGGAGAGCGAAAAAATGTCAACGCGAGAGATAACGGCGCGAAGAGCGTTAAAATGTGACCGCAAACGATGATAAACGGATTCTTAAAAAAGCACGAAGAGCACTGAATCAACCGAAGTGCGCTCGAAAGAATCGGCAGGTGGATGGCGGTGAATTGACGCACTAAGAAACGACCGACGCGCTGGATCGCGTGCTGTTTACAATGTTTTCGGGCCTTTGTTTTCTTTCAGTCGATTTCTTCTTGTGCCTTGAGCACCGGTTCTTCGTAAATACCATATTGTAGTTCTGTAGCATCTTTAACAATGCTATTTCCACTGTACCGCGATGTATAGTTAACATTTGAATACGATGTAATTGAATTACTTGTAATAAATAATTTTTAAAATATAACTGTGACTTTTACTTCATTTCATCCAATTTCCATTTTATATTTAAGCCTGGTAAGACAAGTTCGTTGACATTTCAGGGAAGTCACTTTTCTATAGGGTGATACTTAGATAAAGATCTTAACTATAGTAATTTAGGTTATGTCTTTCTCAATGATCCTGCAGCGCGACTCGTATTCGTTGGAATTATTTCATGGAATTATTCCAGCGGATTTGAAGTACTCGATGGAATCCGGTTGACAGTAAATAAATAACAATAACGGTGGGAATGATGGGTGTTTAAACGCGGAGAATAACCGCCATATTTGCCTACCGTCGGGATTTCCCGCGCAAATAGCCACTGGAATTCTAACCTCTTTTTACCGATCGTTATAGTTAACTACTTTGCTGAAATATGGACGAAGCAGGCTATGGTGGTGAGGTACAGGGATAGAGACTTCCAAATAGTTCGGCAAAGTTTGAATTTCCTTCACATCACCTCAGCGAAAGTTTTCCCACGTGATACCATAGGTATCGTGAGTTTTAACCTACTTCAAATTAGATTCTAAACGATGTGATTGTAAGGGGAATCACCAGAATGATAAAAACGTAACCCTCGAGTTACACGGTTTCAAACTACACGATTTTTGAGTAGCTCTTTTGAAAAAAAAATAAATTGATATAAAATTACTTCCAAGTATGCATTTGTTTGATAAAATAGAGAGTTCTGAGTTTGGATTAGGTAATACGAGATTTCTTAGAAGTGTTTACTAAAATGAATTCAAAAAGTAAAAACGGTTAGTTTATATTTAACAAAAAGATTTTAAAAGTAACTTTTTTTTATTTACACATTTGAAAGGGAATTTCGTTTTTTTGTAGTCTTGAACAACATGGTTTCAAAGAACACGGCACGAATTAATTGTGTTCTTCGGGGGTTACCTGTATTTTTCTAGTGATCCTTATTAAAAATAGGTAGTTAAATAATAGAAATGAATTTACTTCGATTTACAAATATTTATGGGTCCGATGGTACTTTATAAGTTACACTGACACTTGACAAAGGGTCACGCTGTATATAGCGTTAGATTCAACGTCCCAATTAGTGGGCACATGTTCAAATCCCTCTCACCTCTGGCATATTTTACCTAACTGATTTCAGAATGCCTTAAGTTCAGAGGGTCTCATCGGAATTACGATAGAAATGAAATTTCAGCACTAAGGAATGTTTGTCGACTGATGCACCAATTTAGAACACACCTGAACTACTTTTTTAAAGTTTCTATTCCTCAGTCATCCTAATTATTACATCAATTAACTTTAAATCTACCAAGCCCATGAAAATGACAATTTCTTCGAAAAATTACTTAAATTGATAGAGGAACCACGCAGTAAATATTCCAATTCTATCTTATATTCCACTAAATCATATAAAACCTAAATTAGTTAATTAATCATCTTTTTCACGACTCGATTTCTCTTTTTCCACAGTACTTCTTTGGTATATCTAAATTTTAGTGGATTTAAGTTAGCGTTAAATGCCAGGAAGCACCGGCATTTTACTTATCAATCGAAGCGAGCCGAAGGAAGGTATCCCCGACAACTTCACGCCAAGCCGACATCAAAACGCTTTGTTTGCAGTATTATCCCCGATCGTTACGTAACGGCGGTTGATAAAGAATTTTTAGCAAACTATATCGAGGTCATTGTACTTGCCGCGAAACTTATCAACGAGTCGTCTGGTAGCAGCTGCTGTTTGGAGAACAACGACGTAGGACAGAGGCGAAATTATCCGGAAAAAAAGTACGAAGGCGAAGGAAGGAAGGGGACGAAAAAGAAAATAAACAAAACGCGAGATTCTCGCGGATAACAGAAATCAAATAGTCGGCTCGTAACGAAATAACCGGTTAATTACAAGAGTTTTAATTACCGATTAACCCCCGGCATCCGCGATTCGAACGGCGCTTTGGTTTCCAACGACAACGGAAAAACTGGGTCGCAGTTTGTCCCTCGTTTTCTTCGAAAATTCTCTTCTCCCTCGTTCGACGTATTTCACGTGGAAAAAAATTCAAAAACGTTCGAACCTATGGCATTGATCGATCGTTCGTCAAATTCTTCGAAATTTCATCGGTAATTTTCAATTGTTCACAAACGGAAATGCGGTATTAAGTAACTGAAAACGATCCTTATTATCGTCGGGATTTTTCTCTATTTACTTCACCATATTAAATCTACCGAGAACTATTTGCACGTTAAATACAAAGTCCATGAGGCTGCCAGTCTATGGAGTTCAGTTATATCAGAAGATTTAACGCAAAAGATGATTTACGATGCTCGAACGTCAGGAATTAAACGACCGAAAACGATCCGCATTGTTATCCGCATTATTCTCTATTTAAGTTCACTATACCAATCTACCAACAACTATTTCCAATTCAGGCAACAAAATACATCGGAATAGTAAACTTTGGAGGTCACTTAGACCGAACCGATTCAACGGAAAAGATGATTTACGAGGAGCACTAAACTTCGAGAAACGTCCGTGAGAGGCGCCCTGAAACTGCCAATATGGTAGTTTCTTTTCAAAGGACAATGCACGCCGAGTCGTGACTAAAAGTTGACGGTAATTCGACGATCACAACAACGTTACCGCAGGATTATCCTGCAAGGCTGACAAACAACCTGGCTACCTGCAATTTCCAACGAGCTCCTTTCGCCTGAGAGTTTCGAGCGTTCGACTCCTTCGACTGGCACGATTAGGGAGGGCAATAATTTCCCTCAGAGTTTCCTCCTCTCTCTCTCTCTCATCTTTCTCTCTCCTCTGCCATAAATCAAGCCAACGAAATTCCCTGCCGACCCCAAAAACACCGGCGTGGTATTTCGCATTGTTTGCGCGCGTCGAAAGACGTTTGGAGTTTGAATAAAACAGGCTAGTCATCCGAGCAAGTACTCCCCGGCTGAGATAGAGAGGGTTGCTGGAGTTTGTTATCCAGTTTTGCGATAATCAATCTAACGATCGGGTTTCAAGCTAGCTTTGGTATTGTTGGGTTATATTTCCTTTGGATAGGCTGTTTTGAGGTTATTTTTCTATTAACCTTTGCAAAAAGCGTATATATACGCTTTCACGGTATATGTGAAAGCCGTAGAAGTATACTCTGGCAGATCTCATGCATTGTTTTTTAACTACCGCTTTATTACTGTCGCTAGAAAGAAAAGTTTCTTATTCGAAACATTGGTGAAGTAGTAAGCTTGTAAAAAGTAAAATTTGCAAAGGTATCAACATTTCGAGCATTTTTCTCATAATTTCTCGTTGACATGCGCCGCAGTCAAAGAGTTAACATTGCAAGTGCGTTTGTGATCACATACTTTTCATCGTACGAAGAAAATTAGCCAGAACAGAGAAGAAATAGTCCAACGGTGTACTTGGAATCAGTAAGCACTGTTTAGAACCGCAGTTCCCTCTGGTAGGTCTCGGGAACATCCGCAAACACCGTCGCCTCAAAGAAGACAATCAAACAGGACCCAATGTTGCCTTTAAACAAACCAGAACCGACGTCCGATCTTTGGAACAGTCTCCGGGCCAGGCGGCCGGTTATCCTTGGAAAATTCACGCAGAACGGAACGGAACGGACAGAAAATGATGCAAACCTCGCATTGTCGTCGGGGCTTTTCACCCGTCACGGCTATCGTGCGGCTCCGTGAAATCAGGCCGTGCGAGGAATTAGACAACCGCCTCTATTTGTGTGCTCGTGCTTCTCTCTTCCTCTCTCTTTTCCCTCTCTCTCTCCCTCCGGCTCTCTTTTTCCCCTCTCTCTGTCAGTTTTTCTCCGTTTGCACGTTGCATTCGTTGTAAATGTGTGTCCGTGTCTCTGTGCGTGTCTCTCCTCTCAATGCCAGGCCGCGTCACAATTCATTTCCCAACCGGTGCGCTGCCCGACATTCTTATCCTACCTGTCCGCCAGTCGACCTCCCCTCTTCGCCCTCTTCGCCCTCACCGTCCACCCCCTCCTCCTCTCTTCGCTCCTCTCCTGCCCTCTTCGCCCTCGACGAACGTCCGCGAGAGTATGTACAGTTAGACATCGCTCCTCCTGTGGCGCTGCCTTGCCTTTCCAGGTGTGTTCGCGATTTCGTTTCAGAATTCTGCCACTCTGATAGAGTTGAGAGAGATGGAGAGTGATTTCTGGGGGGTGTAGAGGGTTGGAGGGGTGATTGATCTGAATTTTCGGTAGAAACGGAAGAAAGTAAGAGAAAGATCGGAAAGAGGGTGAAAGAGGGAGACGGAGGAACAGATTAAGCCCTTGCCGTGCGATTTTTTTGGGACTGACTTGCGCAGTAGCTCGGAATTAATTGCTGAAATGACAATGTATCCCTGATTTCTGAAATAGCATGTAACTTAACCCTCTATGGGCCTTTTATTCTTCAAAGTCAATTTTTTAACTTTGCCAAATATAACGATTTAGTTATTAAGGATAATGATATTCTTTACAATTTAATGTTTCAAAATCAAGTTAAGTCTATTATTTATAATAGTATTTTTATCATTTTCTAATGTGCCATCGTGCAACTGATCTTCAGATGCCATAGAAAATTGGGACCATAGAGGGTTAACGCAATATTAATAGGATAGAAATAAATTGATACTGATATTTTTAATTTAAATTTTGGAAAATTTCAAAGTTTCCCATTTTGTTTATCGCGTCACGAGTGTCACTTGTTACTGTACGACAGGAGCAAGGCAGCAAATACCAGTAGGTACACCTTTTAACGGAGGTGATAACACGGATGAGGACTCAGAGTCCCAAACACTGGGCCCCATGGAACCTCCCCTGCCATAAACCATAAATCCTTACCCTGCTAATGGTACTTTCTCAACTTCCAACACCAAAAGTATACTAAACGCCAGGCGACTCAGGTACCTCGACACCTATTTTCCAATTACTCCGAGGTACCTGCCTCGATACAGAGACCTCCAACGAAGACCGTGGGAAATGGTCTTTCTCTCGCATTGAGAAATCACTCGGCTCGATGATACATGGGGGAAAAGTTGGGAAAATATCGTGACATCGAGAGAACGTAATGCTTCTGCTCGAATGAAGGAAATATAGAGAATCTGGGGAATTTGAGAGTACAGGAAAAGTTTTGCCTACTTCTTCTCGGATTTGCGATAAGATAACGACGCTGCGACTTCCTCCTACGGTGCACCAAGAAGTGAAACCACTTATGGTGTCACTTCAGATAGAAAATTGTCGGTAATTTGTTCAAGGAATTAACTACGATACTTAGTATACTTTTTACAGTGTTATTTTGTTTGTAAAACGTTACTTCGAGCTCGCACGAGCCGTTCATCAGAGAAATTATTTTCCCATGTGTGCACTGTTTCATTCTAAATGACTTAGAGGTCTCTGTACGACCCTGATTGGAGGTTAGGATGGGCGAGGAGGTAAAGGTTCGGACACGTAATCAAATGGGCCCAAGTTCAAATCCTCCTACGTGACATTTAACATTTTTTCTACCTGATATGCAGGTCATTGTCTTTGTGGTTCAAAACCCACCTAAAACAATGAGTCCCAGGCAAAATGACCATAGGATTAACGTAAAAAAAAATCTAAATAGTGGCAATCACCGGACCCAAGTTCGGAAACTCCTCCATTACCCTCACATGACTTCGCCTATCTTATTATTTAGCTTATCATTGCCTCAGTGGCTCGAAATCCACTTAAAACAATAAGTCCTAGTCTATATTCGAAGACGAAATATAAAACGACACTAATCTCACTACAAGAATAATATGCTAAGGTGTAAGAAAAAGAGGTACGTCTGCAGCGATGACGGAACTGCATGCGAACAAACAAATAAGCGACTCGTGCCGCCTCGGTCACCCAGAAAACCAGTACGGGAATAATTCCGCGTAGAATCTCGGGAGAAAAAGCGACTACGAATCGCATCGATCAACTTCCGTCTGAGAATTTCACCGGCTCGATTTCGATTAACGCCGTCGCGCTTGGTGAGTCTTCGACGCATGCGCGTACAATTGGGAGATTAGAAGATGGCACGCTGCTGCGATTGGCTCCCTTTTATTAGGAGAAACGTGAGAATAACTTGAATGCACTTAATAGATCTCCATCTTTCACTGTAGAGACTTTCCCTGATTTTGATGAAGAGTTTAATTTACTAAATTTATAGATATAATTATATAATGTTAGTATTAAACTTTTTTACTTTTTTTACTTCAAAATAGAGTGATCATTTTGCCCAGAACCCTTTCAGATTGCTTTCGAACCACTGAAGCTGCGATATATCAAATATTAAATGTAGAAAAACTTCTCAGAGATAATTTGCAGGAGTTATTTAATGTTAGTTGTAAAAATGTATATTTCCACGAAAGTTTTATATATTTTATGTACTTGGAGAAGCTTCTAATAACATTGCTGCAACTTCAAGTGTTAAATAAAAAGAAGTTTGAAATGAAAAGAAGTTCGAGTACTTCAGTTCCTCCTCTCTATAGAGGATCAATTGCCATCTTTTTAGCTCGCAACAGTACATCGAGCAACGTTCGCATGTCAATCGGCCAATGAGATTGTTTTGAGACGCGTTTTCTTGTTTGTCGGGCGATTAATTTGTCGCACGACTGACCGGCCTGTATGCACAGTTAGAAAATACGTTCCTCGTATCTCGAGTGACTCAACGTGTGGCGAAATGAGACATCGCAGGCGCCAAACTATTCTGCCATTGTCGTGCTCGTTAAATTCGTGTTTTCAGTTCGAGCGTTAGCCGTAGAAACGAAATTTGAAAATTCCCGGACTTCAGTATGATTCGTGGAAACTGAAGAATTCGTTTCTTCTGGATTTCAACTAATGGCGACGCTTATCTTTTTTCGTTTCCTTCATCTTCTTCTGTATTTCTTCAGCTTTAACGGTTTTAATTTTCTGATTCTGGGTGGCCTGTTATAAAGCTTTCCTAGGA
The DNA here is from genome assembly GCA_963989415.1 of Cerceris ruficornis. Taxonomy (NCBI): domain Eukaryota; kingdom Metazoa; phylum Arthropoda; class Insecta; order Hymenoptera; family Crabronidae; genus Cerceris; species Cerceris ruficornis. The sequence continues at coordinate 10,977,895 of OZ022529.1, read as the reverse complement.
AATTTTAGAATAATGGAAACAAAAAATCTAGGGGAATTCAGTTTTTCTATCCACCTACACTTCAATACATATAATGTTAAGAATAAATGTATAACTGTTACAAATTTAAAGTTAGCTCTATTAATAGACACTGCTCGTCTTCGTCAGCAAAGTTTTCTTCTTAATTATATTCTCTTCGGAAAAGGATTTCCTGACTTATCTCTTGCGTTAATGAAATTCCTTGACGTTACAGGAAAAAAGAGGCAACAAATGAAATCGTAAATTGCACGGCTTAAGTACACGTCTCGATTCGGTTTCATTTAAAATGCACATTCTTTCGTACTTCCTGCTGACGTACTTAGGGGAATTAATCCCAGGTCATTAAAGTAACACCTATCTCGTTAACGCACGCGTCAAAATGTGTACACAAGGCACGATGTACATAGAGATCAAGTTAAAAGTCGACGATTTACAAGAATCGTCGAGTTATTCAATTGTATTGGAAGCTTATCACCGTGGATACAATATGGCGAGTTTTAAATCACTCACTTCGTGATATATCATTCCTCGCGAGGAAAAATATCCTAAAAATGATAATGAGCGTATTTCTACCTGTGTTTGGAACTTAGACTTCTTAGCAGAACAGAGTGAAATGATTTTCCAATGATTTGGAACTTAGTTCTCAGATATGGCGACTGCAGCGCCATCTGAAACTCCTATAATCTCCATTCGGCCCTGCTATTTATAAGTTCCAAATAATTCCGAGTATAATATACCTATTTCTCGCAGAGAAAATATATTCTAAAACAGATAATAGTATTTTACTCGCAGAGACCATGATATTTTAGAGACTTATCTGTTCAGAGTCCTTTCCCATCATAATCTTAGCTGCAAATGACTTCGTAAACGACGGTAAGAGGAGAAATAATAAGAAGAAAATTATCAGATCAAATAGATCAACATCGGTATCTCGATCTTTAGTTAAACTTGCAAGTCTCTCGAAACAATTCAATTAGCGCTTCACCTTATCTGCTAGACCTCGTATTTCTGGCGCGTTTAAACACATCCTCGGTGATTTAACGCACGATAATACATCGTGCTTACCCAGTTCGAAATGCACATTCCGCAGTGCGGAGAACGTAAAAGTTAGCATTGCCCCATCGAAACCTACGACTTTCACTCTCGGCAAAAATGTCTCCGTCGCTTCGTTGCCTCGAAACGGACGACTTATTACGGGACCCATGACGATTTCAGGCATTCCTCGTCCCACTTCGTGGCACGATCAATGAGGGGAACGAAAGAACGGGACAACTGTCTCTCCTTGCAATTATTTCAATCGTTACAGTTAACTTGAGTGATAAATCGACCCAGTGATTTTTAATTATTCGAAAATATTATTTTCTAAATTTTGTTGGAAGGGTTGCTTTTGCTTAGAAAATTGTAGAAGTATTATTTTTTTCATTTTCGTAACTTTGATTTGAATTGATATTTCTGTCAGGTTGCGATGTGAAAATATGAAATGTTAAATAATAAATGTGCTTTATAAAAGTTGTCTGGAAATGGAAGAAGTTAATAATGAAAGTGGGAATAGGAAATTGAATGAGTAAATATATTATTATGGGTTGGATAAATAAGTGATGTTGGATAAGTTTAAAATTGTTTGAATAATAAAATAGAATGTTATTTAGGAGTTAATTGGATAAAGGAGAATGCAGATACTCGGGGAATTTGGAAGGAGATCGATTTAAGACTCACACTGTATATTATTGTGCGGAGAGTTAAGAGTTGGGGTTATCAATCACAAATTATCTAATGCTAATTCACGAAATCTACAGAAACACAAGTCTCCTCTTACATATTTCAATCCAAATCCTCAATATTCCTAGCAAACCGTACTTTAATCCATAAAAGCTAAGAGTTACGTCTAAAAATACGAAATCATCCAACCCTAACTTGAAAAATGCTATCGAAACAAAATCTCCGACTCTCTCGTAATATATTTAAGTCCAAATCCTCCATATTTCTAGCGAACTTTTCCCACGTGACCTCCTAGCCTCAATGATCCTAACGTCCACTTCAAATATCCCGCCCTAAACGACATACGAATCCAACCTAGCAATTTACATGAAAAAACAAAAGCAACTAAAATTCGTAAAAATTAATAATTCAATGAATGCAAGAGTGCACGAAAATTCCATACAATTCGCTCGATTCACCGTAGAAGAGGCATCGAGGCAAATCTACGGCACTGTGCAGAAGAAAGTCGTTTCCCCGAGAGTGGTGTCAAGCCGTTGCCTCGTCGTTGCTCTGCGCCGCGCTTCGTATCGCCGCGATGCTGACCCAGAAACCCACTTTCTTACCGAATTAAAAGCGACATCGCCGAGTCCGCGTACGTACACTCTTACGTAGCCCGCGATTCGACACTAGATACAACCACTAGTGTGGACAGGGTGTTCGGTGATGCCCTCTGGTTCACGTTTTTGAGATGGTCCTACGAAATTTTCTACAAGTTTGCTGAGAATTGTTCGGAAAACTGTGTTGAGATGTAGGTTAAGGTGTCGATGCGAACGTTGGCGGGAAGGATAACGCGGGAAATGACTTCCCGTTTAAATATTGGCGGGAAGGAGGAAAACGTTTTGGTGTAAATGATGTAACAAGTATTTTAATGCATTGAGGTTGTGGATGGTATCATCGTTTCAGTTGGTAGTAATCTACTTAATCTAATGCGAAAATTGATATAATATACATTCTAATAAACCGAGTTTAATTTATAGAAGATACTTTCTTTTTTTTCGCTTTTTATATTTCTCGGATTTAACTGCTGTTAATTATTTCATCTAGGGCCCGCTGTTATATATGGGTCCTTAATCACCAGATATCATTCATTTAAAAAATTTGACGAATCTACGACAATGCATCACAATCAAACACGTGAAATGTATCGAGAAAGCCAAACTTCAGCGTTCATTCCCAAAAATCTGAAGCGTATCGACAGATCGTCGAAGGAGGAAATATTCGAAGCACGCGGAATCCACGGGACGAAACGATAAAAAAGTATGCTACGGATAGAGTAGTATTACGAAATGCGATGACTCGACGGAACTGAAGCGCGTGCCCGTTGAAAATCCTCCTTTTTCACGCGTCCCCCGAAGCAGGCCACTCGGGCCGCTCTTTCTTCGCTTTTTATCGCTGCATTCGACGAAGAAAGAAGTGGCAAGGATCAAACAATAACAGAAGACGCGACCGGGAGAGAACAACGAGCGAAAGATACGAGAAGAAACGAGGTTAAATAGTAGGCGCGCAAGAGGAGCGGAAATACGCGCCCCCGATTTACTCAACGCGATGATTTCCGAGCTTACGTATGCAAGAGAGGCTCGGCCAGCCGACACACAGTCCGTGGACTGCAATTTTTTTCCTTCGCAAATCGCTAATTCCACGCATCGAATTACACGTATCTCCATTTCTCTAATTTCTGTCGCCTTAGTTCCTCCGTCATCTCCGGAAGTTCACCTAGACAACCTCGATATCTCCAATCGCACGAGATCGTATTCCACGAGGCTAAAAAATGGTTACAAATAGTCCATAACTCTCGAACAAACGTATAAACGACGCGTTTAATTTTTCGATGAATTGATACGCAATGGGGCAGATTGTAAGGCGGCTCGGAGCCACTCACAATCCCCCTTTTGTTGGACGTTGCAGCAGCCAAATCGCCGCTCGTTACAGTGTTGCCTCTTATACCTCGCGTTGCATGAAACACCTGCATAATTGTGCTTAAATATATATACAATCTTTGAATAAATATTTGTACCAATATCGTTATCAATTGAGTATAAGAAAATTGAGCAAACTTGCAGGAAAGTTCCTCAATTATCTTGCAACGTGCTGTCGCTCAAAACGAATCAATATTTCAACAATGGCAACCGATGCGGGCAGCAAGTATTAATAATCGTTTTTAACCGTCCTACGCCACTGTTGGCAGTGATAAAAAAAGGGCAAACCAGAGAACTCGGCCAAAAATGGGATAAAGCATTAGGCGAGGACGGGGAGCAGGTTCGGTGGCCGTAGAGGCAATGCGTGGCAAAAGGGGGAGGGGCGAGAGCCACCGAAGTTTAACGACGTCGTACGAGCTTGTACGAGGCACGAGACAGACGAAGAGACAGAGAGGCAGATGGAATGAGAGAGAGAAAGACGAAGAGGTCGAACGCACGACGCGAAAACGGCCGAGGCGACGACCTTGACTCCTTTCGACTGTTGTTCTTAGGACCACCTTGTTGGATGGGTGGCTCGGAGGGTGGAGGATACGTGGTGAAACGGGGGTGCTGGCGTGACGCGGCGTATCGATGCCTCTATTGAAACGTGTTTCGGTTAGGATTTGAATAATCCTCCGCTTCGGGGAATTCTCTTTGCTTCTGCTACTTGCATGTCCTCCTCCTTCTGGTTTCTCTACCTGGCTTAATGGGGATTCGAGTCTTTTTAACAGTTTCTCAGTCAGTGACACAATGTAGGCTTGTAGTTGCTTATTCGACGATGTCGTTGTTGCCTTTTCATTTTCGGCGTTGACTGTACGATTCACCGAGAATTTCGGGTTTGTTGTGGGTTTAGAATCATAGGTGTACTAACGCCAGGTTCGGCGGGTGGGTCATTTTGACCCGTTCCGAACTTCGCGAGGGAAATTAAATCGTGACGAGTGTAAATCGAAATTTATTTTCTTCGAAGCCTTCCAATTTTGAAGTTCTCTATGTGGTATACCTATTGATGCGTATAAGCAAAGTTAGGTATAAAAGAAATGTCGGTAAACCTAGTGTTAAAAATGCGTATGAAAAGGACGATGAAAGATTTGAATTTTGGCGGCAACCGATATTCCACCGAGAGATTCTCTATTGAATATTAGCGTCAGTGATCTCTGTCGTATTTCTAAACGTATCGTTGATGTTTTAGGTTCTTTAAACCCTGTTATTTTTCCTATGAGAGTACACGACACCTCTATGATGCGATGTAGTCTCTTATATTTGTAACTTGCCGTTACAGCAACAAAATATTGCATCGGATAGCTGCTGGCCTAGTGTACGTTACACATAACATTTCCAGCTATCGCTTTTCAATCGCGAATCGAATTTCAATATGCTCCTGCTCTGTGTTTATATCGGTGCAAATTTATCCACTATCATCGGTGAAATATTTGCGACTATCGATTCTTATAATGGAAACCGGAGCATTTCGATCAATCGTCTCTCCGCTTGGTTATATCTTTCAAATTCATCATTTGTATTTTTTTTTAAAGAATTCCCCGATTTAATCCGTTGGTTGATTAAGTATCGATAATTCTCTAAAAACTCAGCCATTAGCTACGATGAAAATTTGTTTTGGTCTTTTGGTGCAACAAAACCGGCGCAGTTCGGTGCAACGCTGTTAATACAGCGACGGAGAGACGTCCGTTCCATTCTAAAGCGGTTAATTTAGCACGAGTACGATTCCGCGTCCGGATATCTTACGTTAATTGTCAGTGACGCACGGACGTGATGAAACGACGGTCCATCTAATTATGACAGGAGGCATGGCTCGGTGAAAGGCGCATAACTGCGACTAAAAGTCCACAATGTACAATACTGCGTAACGTTAAATAAGTCCTGGCCAGAAGGACTCCTTCTGTTGCTCAACCAACTGCTATTTTAAAGATGCATTACTGCGCCGGAATGCGCCTCGGCGGTGCATAAAACCCTACTTACTAATCGTCAAGAATTAATGGTACAGTAGAAGCTCCATTATTCTACCTAATAACGAGGCGTAAGTATGTCGCGTGAGGGAATTTTCAAACATTATAATGCACATTCAATGTCTGACTAACACATTCCCTCCAAACTTCGCGCATTAACCATGAAACGAAGAAATCATCGTTTCTTGACAGAGATATCGGAATAATTGTTCCTTCGTGTACATTCTTTTTACGATATTCCTAGTGAAATAACAATTTATCGAGTATTGGATACAATGAAGTATAATGTTTAACACGAAAGCGATGAAATTTATCATTAACATTAGAACTACCAGGGCAGTGAAAATGATTGGTGCATAACTTTTTAGAAAAATGCTTCAAATTTATTATTAATCTTCCACATCCATCTTAAAAGACATAAATTACCGAGTTGATCATCTTTTTCATCTCTTAATTCCCCTTTCGCTGGCGTAATTATTAAAGATAATTAAATATAAGAGATTCAACGCCGGCAGTCCTAGCGTTAAACTCAATCGCATCTCTACCGTCTGCGTCTCCGAATAAGACTGGGCCCCCGAACCTATCCTACGCACCTGCTTGTATCCCAGGAGCGGCGCGATCGCCGATGATCGCCGAAGTTTTACGATGGTTCACGAGAGCGCAATCGATACCGCCGAGTGGGGGTCGTCGTCTCTCTCTCCTATAGTTACGTATTTGCTGTGTTCCGAAAATTAAGAATACGCTTTCTGTGCACACGAAGAGGGAGATCGAGGTTACGCGAATCTCCGATCGATTAATTTCCCGCGAGATCCTTTCGTTGACGTTTAAACGCCATGTAGAAATATGTGAAAAAAAAATGCTCGAGCGTAAACGTTCGATCGTATAGTTATTTAAAAAGCCCGCTATTCCGCTCAAACGAGCCCGTGAAGCTGCACGGGCATCGATATCGAAAAACTACTAAAACGTTCGAACTCTAAAACAACTTCGTATTTTTACGATACACGTCGGAGCCCTTTTGTATCGGGATTTCAGATTCTTTTTCATTTCCGGATAGATCTCGTATTATTTCATCCATTGATTAAAACTGCACGGATGAGAGGAGGGGAAAAAAGCGCGATGTGCAAAAATGAGAGGAAAAAAAAAAAGAATATGGAGGAGGAAGAGAAAGTAAAAGGATAAAACGGTGTATGCGCGGAGGTAAAAGAATTCTGGAGATTTCACGCGCACAGAACCAGCAGCGGTTTGTTTTTGTGCTCCCATTGTATACTCGTCGCGCATTATGTCCGACAATTATCTACGTGTGTGAATTTACGGCTCTCGTTGGGTCTTTTAACGTTTCCTCGTGCACGGGGCATTTAAATAATTAAGCTTACAAATAAGCAGAGAAGTGAAATGAAAATTTTAAATGATATCGCGTCCACTGATCTCTTCGTGCACGCCGGCCATTGTTTCATTATGCGCGGCGATCTCTTTGTACCTTTTCCTTCAACGATTTTATTATCGGGCAGACGTTCTTGCACATTTAGCCCGTAGCATTAATAAATTCACGTGAAACAAAGTAGCCTAATCAACGATGACAATACCCCCGACAATAACGGACTCCCCGGGAATTGTTAAAGAGCGAGGGAGAAAGTGAATCCGAGCGAAAGACATCCGAGTGTGATCGAGACAAAAGAGAAAGGAAAGGAAAGTGAAGCAAAGAAAGAAGAAAAAAAAGAGGAGCAAAAAGAAAAGGAACCCATAGTGATTCCCAACGTCGACCATCGATGGCGCTCCAAATCGCAAATCACTTTTCCCAACAGCTTCCCTCGGAATACACCGATCTCCCTCCGCCCTGCTGAATATAATAAATAAAAACACACCGCACACAAATTAGCTAACTATAAAAAGGGACTGCAAACGAACGTCACGTTGCACAAACAGAGAAACAAGTGAGAATACGAGAAAGACTCCTCTGTGATGAGCTACCAAGAAGAATACAAGTAACATGGAAAGTCGAGGAATGATAGAAAGTAGAGGAGAACAAAAATACACGGCCAAAGACGTAGACAAAAGGGAGAGAAGTAGCGGAGTATAAAATAAAAGACACCCATAGAACTCGAGCCTCCAATAACCTCCCTCTCACAAATCACTCCTCCCAAACGGCTCTCCTCGAATCCTAACCGAAACACTACGCTCTCGATGACTCCACATAAATTTAAATACACTAAATACAAATTGGTTAACAACAAAGAGCGAGAATGCAAACGACACGGTGGAAGAGGCACGTGAGACGAGAAGAAAAGGGAGGGAGACGAGAAGAAAAGAGAGGGAGACGAGAAGGAAAGAGAGGGAGGAGAGATTCGGAGAGAGTGCAGAGCCGGTGTACGGAAAGAGGAGAATCGAAAGAGATGGTGGGGGAGGTGAGATGGAGAGGGAATAGGAATAAGAGAGAAAGGGGAAGAATAGAGAAGGGGAAACCCCCTGATGATTATCCGGCGCGTTTAATCTGGTCTATATACTCGTCGACTCTTTTCGAGCCGGCGACCCTCCTCTCTCGCTCAGGAGGCATCGCCAGCGACGTAAGCGCACGTGTTTATGAGAGAAACTTTTGTACGCCGCCAAGGGACGAAGTTTCGCGGCGCTTCTGCCGGGTAGGCCCGATCGATGAGACGGCCCTGTTTAGGGTGGATTCGCGCCACACGGCTCTAACATGTGTCACGCCATCAATGCAGAAAACTAAAGGCTATAAAGAGGTGTAAAAAGATTTAATACAATTGGTGCGATGGGTGGGGATTACGGGCATAGCTGACGTTGGCTTTGGGCACTTTTGTTCTTTTGTCATTATCGGCCTGTGTTCTAAGAGGGACTCGAGGGGATGAGGTTACGATAGGCGTATCGAATACGTTGTTGTGGGATGTTTTATTTGGAATTATGGTAAAGGGAAGTTGAATTTGAGAAATTTGAGGGATGTACGATTTTCTTGATGTTTGAGTGGGAATTTAATGTTAGGCGGACTGAATTCGGTGGACGGGTTAACGCGTCGGAAGAAAGATTTAGTTTCTCGATTTACTTCAGACGTAGATATTTAGAGAAATTGTACTTTTGGATGTTTGAGGATTTTTTTTAAAGATATAAGAACCTGGAGGTTTGATTATCACGGTAGATTGGATGTTAATGATTTATTCTCGTACTCAGACTATTGAACTTTAGAGAAACGCGTTTTTGGGGTTAGAATGCGACATTTTTTCCCCGGAGTGTACAGTCGGTAACTATGGCGATGGTAAAATGGAGGATTAATAATGGCACTTGGTCAAAGTAGCAGATATGAAATTTCGTAATCGGTGAAGAAGCTAGACAACGGAATTTCCGAAGGCACAAAGACAGGATTACGGGCGTACAGAGAATTAATTAGGGAATTTTGTCATCCACGTGGAATCAAGATTTTTCATTTCACAAGGATGCAAATTTTAATAATATACCTTACGATCTCAGGAGGATGGAAACTTTTGAATTAAGTGACGAGTAGAACGATGGAGCAACGGAATAAGGAGACAGATGAGGCAAAAGGTGAACAAATTGGATTGGTAATAACGTATACCAATATCAGTGTACACGCATGGAGAGCGTATGATTCGATTTTAATAGCGTCCGATTTGAATTGCAGAGTCGTATTTGACACACATCGTGAATTTCCAACAAAACCAGATCGACGTAAAACTGACCTCTTAATTGTTAAAAATATTGAACTACAAAACCGCCCTTTGGTGGGGAAAAAATCCACGTTTCTCTCTCCGTTCGCCATTTAAATGAGAATGGGTCGTAAAAAATGCAAAAGTTATATAAAATGCCTTATTAAACGACATTATTGTATCAAAAAAAAAGAAAAAAAAAGGAGTATGCATAGAAAAGAGAATTAAAAAGTGTTTAAAACTTCCGCCGCGTTTATCAAAGTTATCAACTGTATTTCCCCCCTTTCTCAACGAGAAACACACGTAAAAATTCACGTACGTCGCAGGTTAATTCCCGTTTCGAACTGCCACTTAAACCTTCGAGACTCGAGATTTTTCCTTTTCTTTTTTTTTCCTGCCCCAGCTTATTCCGATAAAACCGTCGCGGAAATTTTTAGCCATTTAATGCCCGTGGTAATTCGTCGATCTTCAAAAAAGGCTTTCCTGTCACTGACACGACTTTTAGACGCACGCTTTTAAACGGCGCAATTCGCTCGGCGAAGTTCGGCTTTGCGTGTATGAAACTTTCCGAACTTTTCGGAACCCGTGGCAAATCTGCATTGTCGGGACGTTTCTGCGCAAAGAGGTGCGTCGACCGTCGACGTTGAACGGAACGGGAGGAAATTCGTTCTGCGAATTTCCAGTTTGCGAATTGCTTTGAGAAATTACAGAGGAAAAATAATATTTTTCGATTGAACATTATTCCCGAATTGGTTGGAGGTTATTTTGGAAAATCGAAGATGACGAAATTGATGATTTCAGTGAGTTTTAGATTGGTTTAGGAAGCATTGCGAATAGAATTAAATTTAGTGTGGGACACTTATCGATTAGTTTCTACGATGGCGTATTCAATTTCTCCGACTGTACAGTGGAATTAAAATTCAAGTATCAAAGCCTGAACGATCCAGAGTCATTACAAACTAATGTAGAAACTAACCTAGAAATGGCGGGGAATTTAAACTGGACCCACTGATTGCGAGTTCGATACATAACCTCCCAATCCATCAGAGTCCTAAAATTGTAGGTCGCGAATGAAAAAGTCAGGGTCAAAGTGCAAAGTAACAACAGGAAACATCGAATAACGATAGAAATGCCTCCAGCAAGAAACTCTCGCTGTCCGGAAGACGCAATGTTTAGCAAACCCCATAAACAGCATCGACAGCCAGTCTTTTCCCTTTTCCCGCTAAAAAAACGTAGAATCGTAATACGGATCGTACGCTCGCGCTTTCTTTTTAATTATCGTATTACACGGACACGCATACGAACACGATAAGGAGGTGTTTACACGCGGCAGTAATAAAATCCAATGAAAGTTTCGAGTTGGACAACTCCGGGGGATCGTTTTACCGGGACACACCAGGATCGATATGAAACGTGCTCTTCTCTCCGCTGACAGAGGAACGACTCGATAGTAATTCCGTGTTTTACGATGTTTCATCAACCTTCGACATAATTGCGTGAAATGAGCACGGTATCTAAATTGTAGTTCACGGTGGAGCACTGCAATCTGAGCTTATGGTGTTTTTTCGGGGTTCTGTCTTATTAAAACTGTGATTTGTAGTATAGTAAAATGTACAAATCACAGAGGAAATGTTTCACCTTTCAGTGTCACTAAGAAGGCTTATATCGTACGAACCCCAAAACCACTCTTAATGCTAGGTTTACCGAGCGGGTCACTTTGACCCAGGCTTAGAACTCCGCGAGGGGAATTATAGAAACGGTACATCTTTTTCTGCCACTTGTAGTGTCTTTGATCCATTCAACGATACGAGTATGCATCGAAATTCATTTTCTTCAAAGCCTTCTATTTTTGAAATTTTGTGTGTTGTACACCTACTGTCCAATGTCAGTAGAGATGTGTATGTAAGAAATCTCGGTAAACCTAGTGTTCATTCTCAATAAGCCAGGATATCACAATTAATCTTGAAAGAATGGCAATGGTTTGAGAATAAAATCAACTTGCGTTCGGCAAATATCAGTGTCACTAAAAAATCTCAAACCTTAAGAACCCCAAAACCACCCCTAATTCTCAATAAGCCAGCGTACCCCGATGAATCTTGCGAATGGCAATGGTTTGAGAATAAAATCAACTTGCGTTCGGCAAATATTAGTGTCACTAAAAAATCTCAAACCTTAAGAACCCCAAAACCACCCCTAATTCTCAATAAGCCAGCGTACCCCGATGAATCTTGCGAATGGCAATGGTTTGAGAATAAAATCAACTTGCGTTCGGCAAATGTCAGTGTCACTAGAAAATCTCAAATCTTAAGAACCCCAAAACCACCCCTAATCCTCAATAAGCCAGGGTACCAATATTAATGTTGAAAAAATGGCAATGGTTTGAGAATAAAATCAACTTGCGTTCGCCAAATTTTAGTGGCACTAGAAAATCTCAACTCTTACGAACCCCAAAACCACCCTTAATTCTCAATAAGCCAGGGTACCACGATTAGTTCGAAAGAATGGCAATAGTTTGAGAATAAAGTTTACCTCCGTCCACCGAATCTCATCAGAATTCCACGTTTCGAGTTCGTGTCTTTCGTGCTAGCAGTCGCTAACTACCCTAAAGCCATTCCCTAGCTCCGATTGACTGCTGCTAACTGCGCGGGCCTTATGCACATGGTTCCGTTAGTACGCACGTGAACACCGTGCCGATGCAAACGTAATTATGGATTCACTTTGACGCAGTAAAAGGTTCAGCGTCGGAGATACTATGTATCTTAGTTTCCCAGGTAGTTAATATAGAAGTTTATAGCTACCCAAGACAGCACTGAGTATCGATTGACGCGATAAAGGGGTGGAAAAGTCTGCCTAAACATTTACCACTTCCCTTGTACTTTTAAGGAATCTGGATTTCGTTTATTTACGATGTAAAAGAAGAAAGTAATTCTTGTGCATTAACAAATATTAATATCCTATTGTTAATATTAACGAGAGACCACAAGGTTAATTCTTAATCTTCATCTGTCTCAATTCGACCCAAATCGCTATTTATGACAAATTGTACAGTGAATACATATTATTCTCAATAAAGTTACTGCGAAGAAAAAAACAATCTTATATTTTATTAAAAAATAGCCTATGTGTCGGAAACAAGCGTAGAGACTTTCGTAATTTTTTTTAAGAATCAAACGAAGGTTAATTGCTGAAGACTCAAAAGAATTAGGACAAATCTCTTACAAACTTTGAGAAATCAAAGATTTTTTCTATCTGATACGCATAACGTAGCCTTAGAGATTCAGAATCCACCTGAAACAGTGGAAACCAGGCGAAATGACCACCATTGCAGTCGAACCTGAAAAATAAACTTTGAAGAATCTCCTGTTGATTTTCTATGTTTCTACGAGCATAGTATATTTTAAACATAGGCATATTTACTTCTTGGAATGCTTAAGAGGTTGCAGCTGTACAGCTATGCAGTCTGTTTTATATTAAAACCGAAAAGGGTCCTTAAACCCCCGCTGAATTATTTTAGACCTCACTCTGTGATTTTCACTCGTGCAGAGAATTCATATATTCGTATAATAAAGTCTTAGTCTATTCCATTAATTTTTAAACAAAGTGTTGTTATTTAAATCCCTAAAAGCCAATATCCCCAAGCGAGCAAACACTGTTTTTCCTTCTCGTTTATCATTGAAGCTACGAATAATCGCGAATAGATTAAAACACGCAAAGTGGGGGTATAGATATCTATATATCTGCGTCAGTGAATCCAACGAAGTTACACACCCTCGGGTTACGCCATTGACCCAACTTCGGAACCCTCGTTTTCATTAATCCTTTCAACATCGTCCCGTCTCATCCACCTCTCGGACCTTTCCAGACAGCTCATTTATCCATCGATTCGAGCCTCCACGGATATAAATAGATTACCCTTGTCGACCCAAAATTTTGCTTTTCCAATCCCCCGCCACCCTATTTTGCGCTCGACGGGGGCGCCAAATTTGTAAATTCCATTTTTCAGCCATTCCAATGAGCTATTCTTATCGCGTGATAATTTTTTGCATTGTGCAATGGAATTTTTTTTATATCACCAACTATTGTTTAAAACATTTTTTCGTGCAACTAATACCTTGCGTGTTATTTGAGGTCGTCATGTTAGGAGACTCACCCTATATATCTAAAGATGCGCAAAACAAAAAATAAACTTGCATAATTTGAAAAAAATTTGTCTGTAGAAAATTTATGAAGAAGAAGCCAGTCATATGTAAAAAGTTTAATTGATTATTTCACTTACAAAAATAAAAATATATTTTTCATTAATTTATTAGAAGTCAGAAGTTATTTTGCGAATTATTTACATTAATAAATTAACAATTTCGTTCTAAAAATCAACGTTTATTTTCTAAGGGGTCCAACGACCCCTTATGGTGAGAATAGGCATATGTAAAGTGCTCGATATAAACAACGATAGATTTAAAAAGGGCTTTTCCCGCCAATTTTTCACTCTGCCAGATCCAAGTTCAAAAGAGTTTGAAAACTCAGCTATAAACTCCGGATCCTATAATCTACCTCGTAAGAATCGACTTCTCCTCGTCCTGCTCGATCGTGCTCAAGGTCGACCGAGGTAATCGATGACTCCGTGTCAGGATCTCGAGTGCTATCTTCCATGATCGACATTAACACGACAGAATCGAGAGAGGGTTTGCGTTTATTATGCCGGTGTTATGCGCGTACACGCCGGCATGGAGGCGGAGTTGCAAATCAATAACCCGTGTTATAAGGCATTTCGGTATGGCGAGATATCGATTATGTACACCGGTCTGCACGCCACCAAGGTGTCCGAAGACGATGAGGATGCGTAAAGCGACGTGACTCGATGGAAATCGGCAACGGAGTTGTAGAGAATTCCGCGAGGAGCGATTATTAACCGTTTGAGTCTGAGAGCTTGTTAAAAAAGCATTGGAGAAAAATCCCGAACGGCGCAATAGCGCTTGCAATTGAGTGCGAAAAGAGCCAATTTGTTTTAAAATTTATGTTTTTTGTGGCTTAGTAATGAGATCACGCTTCTTTTCATGTCAAAGTGATAAGACGTATTACTGCATAAGAGCTTCAAAATTATCTAATGATTCGATTAGCGTATGGAATATTCGAGAGACCAATTTAAAAATATTGGAGAATTTTTGGTAAAAATTGAATACCGATCGCTCTGACTGGCTCGGTGGTTCTAGTGTTCATTTAGCACTTTACCGACCGCTATTGTTTGAGCATCCTACCCACTTTAAAGGATTTGTTTCGCTTAGATTGCCTAAAGAAAACTACAATCTCTTTGAAAATTACAAATGCTTCTCGTCGACTCCTTAACACAGTTCCGCTACAATAATAAATAACAAATTAGTGATGGCCATGGGAACCGATTAATAACCTAAAAGTCTAAAAGCGTTGGTGACAAAAAGCCTATTCACAGGCCACCGGTCGGTAAAGCGTTAAGATCACTGGGAAAAATATTGGCCAGTCGATTAAGATCCCCGACGTCTCATTTTCTGGAATATCTATTACGTCGAAGGAAAGGGAATAAAAGGACGAGGAGGAAGAAGAAGAAGCAGAAAAAGTCCCACGGGTGAACGTGCGGTAGCGTGTCACTCCGGAAGTCCGGCACAAGTAGCGGTTACGTACGAGGCCTCGATAAGTGGCACGAGAGGGAAGCACTTTCGCCGGTGCGTGAACTTTTCTCAAAGGACACTTCTTCCTCTTCGTTGCCCACGCTCCACGAAATCGAGGACTGTCCTTTGTCCTTCCGAGATATTAAACCCTTAACGAAGGGCCCACTCAAGGTAGCCACTGTGTATACATACGTACAAATTCGTTTGTTCTTTTAATAATTATCGGTTCAAGTCTTCCGCCTCGTTGATGATCAATCGTGCGAGAAGCATTCGAGAATTCTGTATTATTCGTTGGAAGGAGCTGTGTTGGGTGTGGAATTGAAGGAACTCTTAATTAGTGGACCCTTTGAATGCCTATCACTCACCTCTGGGAGATTTTTAACGCTAGAACTACCAAGGCAGTCAAAATGACTGGTTTCTAATATTTTATAAAATTTTTCGAAATTTATAGGATAACCGTACAGTAGATACTCCACGCTTATGTTATAAAATATTAGTTATTTATCATTTTAATTATAATTTCAATATAATGGTCTGAACGCCGGGAGTTTAAGAGTAAACACTAATTGCACCGGCACTTTATATGTACTTATCTTTGCCGTAGCCGGTTATGAAATAACGATTATTTTTACAGAAGAAATGTAAGTTGTCGATTTAATATAGCAAGGAAAGCAGAAAACAATTTTTAAGTAACAATAGAAAAAAATGTATAATTTCATTATCATGAACCGGTCATTTGATCGCGCATGGTGCGGTTAATGTTAAAGTATTAGTTGATGCATTTTAACCCTAGGTTTACCGAGATTTCTTATATGCCTATCTCCACTGACACGGGACAATAGGTGTACAACACAGAATTTCAAAATTAGAAAGCTTTGGAGAAAATGAATTTCGATTTATATTCGTCTCGATTTAATTTCTTTCACGGAGTACGGCGAGTGGGTCAAAATGACCCGCCCGGTAAACCTACTGTTAACTTTGAAGATTAGGAAGTCTCGGTAAGATTGTTGATCCTAGATGAACCGAATAAAGTAGTTAAAGCTCAAAATACTAAGCTGCAACAAGAATTCGATAAGTCAATGAGTCGTGAAGCATACATTTGGGCCGTTTAACCAGTGACTCGACATATGTGCCATGTACAGCCAGGGAAATTGAATGTGACGTCCTACGCACTAGAAGATAGCTCTCCACTAATTGCAAGCTCGGTTTCACGTAGAATGTATCTTATTCTAATGAAGAGAATTGAGTACATATGTGAATTAAATCTTATCCATTAGGATCTCAGACGTCATACTCCATTTCCCTGACTGTACACCGATTATTTGTATTCATAAGGAATTAAGACTTTGGTTGAGGTTTTTTTCAATACTAATTTTTCCTCTTATTTCTAGATTAGATTTATTAGTCCTTAAGTCCTCTGTAATGTTTGAATTTTATACAAACCAACTGGTTTAAAACATTCTCTTGCAATAAAGGCTTATTTATTATGAAAAAGAAAATGAATTAAGGTACAAGTGCTTCCCTATTTTTCTAATGCACGAATTTCGAGAGCTTCCCCGAATAGTACTGCGATAACAGATCCTCAAATATGTTAACACTAACAACCACTTGCATTTACTCTCTAAACTGTAAGTAAGGCTGTTCTCCATTGTTAGGCTAGTTTCACGCAGTCGCCGATGGCGGTTAAGACGCAGTAGCCTAACAGTCTAATGGCTGGTCTCTGACGATCAAAGAGAGAGAGAAAGAGAACGAGAGAGACGGTCGGTGTGCAACGAGTATTGCGTATTCCTCGGGCGAAATGAGCGCCAGTGGGAGCAGCCTTGCGGCTCTGCTTTCTATTGCGTCACACGAGGATGAGGCCTTCGCGAGACAGCATATTTTTCGCCTCTCATTTCATTGGCTCTCTTGTTTCTTGCTAGGAAACCGTCCCGCCGAGGCGGATGACAATTAGGAATAATTAACGATCAATTGACCGATCGAGCACGGGCGACGCGACGGCCCGATGGACTCGATGTTCGAAATTTTTTCTCCGCACTGTACAACTTAAAGTGTAGTGCTGCCAACTTGTCGACCATTGCTGCTCGAGATGCATGTTTTCGCGCTCTCGTTGGGATTTTATGGAGTTTCTTTATTAGCTGGATAATCGTCGAGCTATTTGAAGCTACTGTCACCGATTGCGACGATTGTTTATTTAACGATTTCGACTGCAGTTCGGTTAAACCTGTAGCTAAGGTACATTCGAGGATAATTGACCTGGTATTTTGAATTACAACGCCGCCAAAATTCAAAGTACACCGTTTCAAACAATCTTACGAAATTGCATTCCTCTAAGTGGCATATTTGTTAGATTACTTATAATAAATTTAACACTAAACCTACCAAGCCGGTCAAAATAACGGGTTCCTAATTTTGTCTGAAAATTACCTAAATTGATAGGGGAGACATGAAATAAATATTCCACCTCTATCTTATAAAACCTAAATTAATTAATTAATCATCTTTTCACCTATCGATTTCTCTTTTCCCAAAGTACTTGTTCAGTACATCTAAATTTTAGTAAATATAACTTTGGTAGGTTTAGTGTTAATCAATTATGATTTTCTTCCGAAAATCGTAAAAAATTCATATTTAAATTCTAACGAATTCGATTACAGAAATTCCTCGAGAATCATAATTACTAACAGTGACGAAAACCATGAGAAATTTTCAACCTCAATTGCCATAACATTGCACACAAAACGTAACATTTAATCGGAAAACAGGACATTGAATGGAGATGAAACGTTTACGGTGCAGAACCCTCGATTAAAGCGGAATCCGAATAAATTCGGTGTCCCGTAGACTTCGTTCCGGGCGGAGGTGCACGTAATTAACGTGATCGAGGATGATTATCATTAATTACGAATAACAAATGTACACGATGCGAGTGCGCCAATGGCTGATAATCAGCTTATCGTCGTTTTGTAATCGATGCACAAATTTTTGCTACCATTCAATCGCACCTCGTGCCTCCACTTTTGCATTCGCGTGTGTCGTCGGAATTGCGCGTGGAATTTTTTCGCGCAGCCTGTCGCTTTTGTGTTTCGGCACTTCTACAGAACGCCGGTTATCTTATCTGACGCAAAGAAAACGAGGATGACGTGGTTGGAAGTTTCACCCTGATTTCAACGATTTCGACGTTCGTGGTAAAAGTATCGAGGATTATTTTAGGTATTTTTTGAAGCTGCTACAAGGATTTGGAATGGAATGATGTCTATTCGAATATCTAGTGACACGTCGATTACTACGCGACCTCTAGGGATTTTTTTCTTAGTGAGAAATTAATATTCGACGAGAATTGAGCTTAGGAGAATTAGTTATCAATTTCTAAGTAATTTTAAGTTTGTCTTAATTGTTGATAATTGGCAGAAAGGGCAGAAGTAGTTGTATCTTTTATTGAATATAGTTTTACAACAAAATATATCAATTATTCCGCACGATAACCTCTAATGTTCCAATCATTGAAACTTTCTTGCGCACATAATGCTAAAAAGTGTTCAGAAACGCATTCATTTCGTTTATATAAAAATGTTTCCCGTATTCCGACTTAAGGATTGAATTCTCAGACGTTTTTCTCAGAACATAAACTTTCTCCCAACATCCGCGACGCATGTAGCCTTCAAAAGGATGGAATAAAAAATTGACGAGCGTAATAAGATAAAAATTCCGGTAAAATTTCACGATGATCCGCGAAAAGTGTAACGTAAATGTCAGAAAGTGTATGAAACAACAAAGGAACTATGTTTTACCGCTTTGGCAGTCGAAGCGTTAAAAGAACACACGTATCACGTCTGTTATTGATTAAGGATTCGACCTTGAATTGCCAAGAACAGGAATTCCACGCTGCTCGAGTGTCCCCGTGGATTTGGAGAGTACGAAATTAAAAGAGTCGCTTTCAGCGGACTTTAAAACGGATGTTTATCGTAAAGCCGCGTTTCAAGAGAGAGAGATATTAATGCCCGTCTGGATGATGCACGATTTAAGAAAAGACACAATACAAATCCGAGAGGACACCGGCTGAGGAATGCGCCAAAGGATTTCGAGAAATATCACCGAGAATTCCTATTACAATCAACGTCTTTTTCTTCTCTTCTTTGCAATCCTGCGATTGACATTATAATGAGAGTTGTAGCCTTTGAACGTAACAATTTCTATACTTGTTTCATGATTAATTTTACGATAAGTATGACCGCCATATTTTTCTAAACACTGGATGGACAAACGTCCGATAAAATTGGCGCGAAGTTTAAACGTGCACCGAATCATTTAATCTTCTTGTCCAGATATTTGGAGATTTTTTATAGTCTCATTGTTGCTTTCTCTGTAATAGGACAACTATCAACTTTGTTAAACGATTAAATTTTGTATAATTTCCACAAACTGGTTCCACCAAAAAAAGATTGGATATTTTCGACTTTTCAAATTTCTCACTCAGGCCACTTTCATAATTACTTACGCAAAGATACTTGAAAATCAAGTCGATAGAGGGCGACATTATCGTCAGTGTCTTCGTTTAATATAAGCAGATGTAATTAAAAGAAGCCCCGAAACAACGGGAATCCGCGAAAAGCGTGTGTAGCCGCGTTTATTTATGGAATCGTCAGACACGGTGGCGTAATTTCGCACTGGTATAAGGAATTCCAGCCGGCGAATATTCAACGAGAATCAACGCTCTCCGTAGGTGTATCGAGGTTGCACCTGAACCAGTTCCGCCGTCGAACCCTCCCCCGCCTGGCTACGTTTGCATTTTTTTCATCAAAACGTTTCAGAGCCGGTTAAAGAGTACGGTGTGCATAGCTTTTCCAGCGGGCCGGATGCATTTTAAATCTTGGCCGCGCCATGAAAATTCAGTGGCACGAATGATATAAACAGTCCTACGGAAGGGCGCGCTCTATCTTCATCCCTTCATCGCCCTTCCTCTTTTCGTTGCCCTTTGAAAATCGCAGTATTCGTGATTTTGTTTCGTCCACGGTGTACGCTTTTAAATTCGTAAGTCTCTGAATCTCAATTTCACGTGAATTAAGAAGATTTCGGAGCTGCATTATTCTAACTATAGTCGATGGGTTTGATAGGACAGATGACACTATATACATATTGTAGTACAATAATGTTCTACTATACGGCTACTGCGTGAACTATCGTGCTACCACCCTGTTTCTTTGACGGGCATGGTACTACTATACTGCTCCTGTGGGGGCACTGTGCTACTATACTGTTCCTATAAGGGCCATTGTGCTACTATACTGCTCCTGTAAGGCTCATTGTGCTCCATACTGCTTCTGTAAGGCTCATTGTGCTACTATATTCCTCCTGTAAGGATCATTGTGCTACTATACCGCTCCTGCGAGGGCCACTGTGCTACTATACTGCACATTTGAGGGCTTTGTGCTACTATACTGCTCCTGTGAGGGTATTGTGTTACTATACTGCTTCTGCGAGAGCCACTGCGCTACTATACTGCGCCTGTGAAGGTCGTTGTGCTACTATACTGCTCTTGCGAGGGCCACTGCGGTACTATATTGCTTCTATGAGGGCCATTGTGCTACTATACTGTATTTTCAGAACAATGGACACTGTAGAAGTTTCAAGTCCATCGTATAGTATTTTTAATAGTGCTATAGTGAAAAATTGTACTCGGCACCATTATCCGTACTGTTTTAAATATATTGAAAAGACTCAATTTACTATCTCGAGACATAGTACATTACGTAGTAACTATATATAAGAAGCATTATGAAAACTACTATACAGATGAACCAGCAGACGCTTCACTTTTTCCACATCGTCGTAAACTGGTTTGGCGCTCGCGGATTAATTGACGGTCTATTTTAATCGCGGAATCATTGCACCAATTTTGTTGCACACGAGATCGTTCGCATGACTCCGGGACATTAACGATTAAAGCCACGAAGGCGAATGTAACTCTGCAAAAGGGCGATTATGAAAAACTTATTGGCAATGAGTTGCGATATTTATGGGATGAAATCAATTAGTACAGATTTTCGGGGCGAATCTGTGATTTGTAGGTCGATGCTTCTTTGAAATATTGTGGCCCTCAAATACGCATAAATATTTGACTATTAATTTGACTACTAACTCGACTATTGCTACTTCTAAGTTCATTTAATTTAACGAACGCAGCTTAAATGTTGCAAGGTAACTTTTAAATGTTACAAGGACGGTGAGAAGAGCTTGATCAATCTGTCTTTCTAGGGACCAAAGTCAATTAGGAGAAAATATATTGCACGCGATAAAAAAAAAGATCATAAGATGGAGGAGCTTCATGAAAATTCAAAAATCATGTTCACTGGAAAAATAACAAGGACAATGAACTCGAGAAGAGGCACAGAAAAATAGTGAAGTATTTCCAGTTCTCTGGAACAGTCTAAGACCACAATCCGTTGCTAGTTTTCTGAGAGTCCACCTGCAAGAAACAGGGAGTACTTTCACTCCCATAGAAAGCGATAGTTTCTCAAAATAAAATATACGATAAAATCGCACGATACGATCAACCTTGCAATCATTTGTTTCCCTCTTTCGGCGAACAATTCATATACGGATATTAACCATTACAAGAGCAAACAATCATCCTTCTCCACACGAAATAATACAAAAAATTATTTCACCCGTTCATTGCATTCTCCACCCAATTCCACCTCTCCGTTGCTTCACACGATCCCTAATTCCACCACATTTAATAAAAAAGCCCCGCAACGATACAAGAACAACAAAAACACCGCAAAATTTCCCCTCAAAACATTCACGAACATCCAAAATCCATCTTCCCACCATCATTAAATTCCGCAACCTTCACTAATTCCAAACAACTCATCCTATTTACCTCAGAAGCACCACGTGACACCAAACATGGCGTCGTGGTATAATTTCCGTTGCTTATATTTATCGTAGACTTTCCCGAACGTTTCTCCCATTACCTCGCGTCGCGATTGCGATCGAGATGTTCTATTTAATAAAATGAGGAAAATAGTGGAGGAGGAGGGCAAGGGTGGCGATATTTTCGAAGGAAATATGGGTTGCGGAATGGAGGACAATCCCGTATAATACAGGATGATGACCTCACCGATGGGTTAGCCGGGATAGGAGCCTTTCTTTCTCCGTGAAGCAGGAATACTTGCGTTGCCTTTAGATACGTGCACATACGAACCTTACCTACACTGCTAGACGTGCATACGACGTGTATACACGTCGTATGTGCGTGTATACACGGCGTATGTGCATATAAACACGGATAGACGTGCATATGTACGCTACACCTAGGTGGTCGTGCATACATACACGTATGGCGTGCATATACGCTACACCTAGGTAGTCGTGCATATATACACGTGTGGCATGCATACGTACGTGTATAGTCGGACGTATGTGCATAAATACACGGTCATATGTGCATATATACACGGACAGAGCTGCATACGTACGTGCATACACGCAGGTACGTATAATACACCGGCAGATATACATACGTGCACACACAGAGACGCGTGGAGCACACGGATAAGGTATACATACGTCGGTAGACTGGGATACGTGCAATACATGGATAGATATACATACATAGGTATAGACCGAGGCGAAACGAGCGGAGTGAACGAACTCTCTCGGAGGTCCTTGGGACGGTTGAATATATCCAGTCGAAACGCATCTGTGTAAAAGAGCCAGCCTGTGTCCCTGATTCGCCAATTAGGCCAATGCCTCTGTAAATCGATGACCCATCGAAAAATCGTTCCTACTTCGAGGCACGTTCGTTCGTTTGGTTCGCGTTGCTATTGAAATGTCAAGGAGCACGGTCAAAAGTGCAGTTTCCTGTTTCAAGTGATTTTTACAGTTGGGGGAATTAGATAGGAATTATTAAACGATGGGTGGACATTTGGTTTGTTTCTTCGAGTTGTTAGAGAATGACCTTTGTTGGATTGGCGTTTCGTACGACTGGGGAAGTGTTGAAATGGAGAGGAGAATTTTAAAGATGGATGAAGTGAATTTTTGTAGGAATTTACTCGATAGTAGGTAGTCGTATTTTTCTGTTGAGGTGTCTTTGAATGAAAATACGCTCAATTTGTGTTACTTTTCACGATGGGAATTTAATTTTCTACGATGCATTTTGAGGGAGACTGGGTTTTATTAAGGTGCAGCCACCGCAATGCTACCTCGTTGCTTGCACTTGCTTGTACGACTGAAAGAACAAAAAGTAGCGTGGAAGTAGTTTGGTAAATAAATATTCTACCCGCCAAACGATTCTGAGAGACCGGAATTACGAATGAAAACGTTTCAACGGATGCCATCGGTGAGCTGGTATAAATTGAAGCTGTTTTCCCGCCAAAAAGAACGGCGTCCTCTCGTCCGCCATCTTTCCTCCCTGCAGAGATAAACAGAATTGCGAAAGAGTAGCTTTGACGCTTTCATAAATAGTCCTCTCTCTCTCTCTCTCTCTTTCACTTTTTTTTCTCGTTTCATGCAGGCAAATGCTAATGAATAACTGTTAACTTTCCTGCAAAAGCTTCGGTTGATAATTAACACGTTCTCAGCCACGTGAATTTCGAGGAATAATTTTACCAGCGTGAAAGACTAACGAACTGTTGCATTAGAAATTCTAACTGCACAAAATAACCGAGCGCATCCTATGTACCTTCGTTAATTTTCCTTCGTCTCGTTTTACCGTAAAATATTATCGGTCTTTTTCCTCAGGTACAATTCCGCGTGGAAATTATTTAAGTTGGTAGTAATAAAAAGTTGTTTTTATTCTTGTAACACGGTTATGTATCAATCGAAAGGTTATGTCACCGTGTTAGTGGAGCACTGTTACATAAATAGTCGGTAGAACTGACTTAGAAGAATTTAAAGCCACGTAGTTCAGAAATAAAATACTTCAGAAATAATAGAAACGAGGGGTTGGAGAAGTTAAAGGCTTGAATTCCTAATTAGTGGGCTGTAGTTCAAAAATTCTTGTCGTCCATGAGAATTTTTTTTGCAAATTGCACAAAAATAGTCTCTAATATCTCACAACCTCGATACTACCCCTTTAACGGCCACGATAATCTCGCCTAGGACGTACAATTTTAAATTTAGGGTGATCGTACACCTACAATTTATTAAATAATAATTTATAATAAATTCTATCACACGAGACCAACCCACCAATAGTCAGTCCAATTATTTAACTCCATATCTGTCGTAGCCTCCTTAAATCTACTTAAAACAACAACAAAAAACTTCAAAAATCTATCCGATCCAACGAAAAATAATGCCAATCGAATATCAAGGAAACAAAGACGAAGAAACGCAATTCCGCTGATAATACCGACAGACGACAGAAAAAATAAGCGGTCGATAAAAATAACACGAAGCTCGGCTCGTCGTGATCGTAAAGGCCGCTTCTCAATTATAACACCTTCCCTGAGAGACGCGCCGACGTTCGGTGAATTCGAAACAGCCGTCAGAGCCTTTCGCCGAGCGATCTTACTCCGCAAGCAACATCATTGCGAATCGCGTGGCAAAACGGGACTGATAAGTCGACGATAATTCCATGGCGTGCACGTGGCCATCTTGAACGGGCCCCGGAGTGTATGGGTGCTTTGTGCGCGGAGAAGAGACAGGTTAAGTTCAGTTTTTGGGACAGGTTTATGCATGTACGTAATATGCATCCGCAAACCTGGCGTCTTCGATGTGCAGGAGCGTAAGAGGAAAGGGCGCCTCTGGGAGGCCCAGTCATGGGGGTTATCTTAATGATTTCTAAAAAATTCTATGCTTGATGTAATTCTCAAATGATAATACTGATTATTGACTGCTATTACCAATGGTCAAATTCGAATACTAAGTAAAATAATAGTATAGGTCTAATTTTTTTTGTTCCATTACTTTTATAAGGATGAGCAGTTGTCGAGGTTATTGAAATGATCGTACAGGTGTCACTGAGACTATAGCTACTCCATTTTGAGATTAGTCGAACGCATGACTCCTTATCTGAGAATTATCTTGGCATTGATAATCATTTTTCCTCCTACAATTCTGTGGAACTCCTTCGTCAGAAAATACTAATGAACAGTAATTTTAAATAGCATAATCTATGACGTAGTTCGATGATGAAACTCCTCAGAAATTTTCCGATGAAAGGACTGTCCTACATTCTTATCCTAAGTACAGGAAACTCATTAAAACCTGGGGCCTGAGAAGTACGCTCCTGACATGGCAGCCAGGTGGGCCAGGTATTGCCGAACGTGATATTGTTCCCGCAAACATTTATGTGCTGCCAGACAGGTGTGAGTCGTGCTTTTCATGGCGCAACGTGTGCACCGATATGTCCTGCTTGCAAAGGCGGATAACGGACAAGTGCTTCACGGATATTAAAAACAAAAAATAACAAATCACGGAGGAACGATTTTCTCCACTTTTTCCCCATTTAACCTCTCCATGACTCGGTAATTTCCTACGTAATCGTGTTAACTTAACCTTTAAGCGAACGATCGTTCGATCGATTACAGTGCTGTATCAATTTCTGTATCATTTTCGTATTAAGTAACAATTTCACTTACAATTAACATGTAAATGGTAAAAGATTAGAATCTCATCGGAGATATAAATTTCTATCAAAGAAGACATATTACGATGCAGAATATTTGAAATAAGTTGAACGAGAATAATCCTTGACCTTTCAACCGTGGGCAGATGTTCCTATGATATTTGTAACTAGGCACTGCGATGTGCCGGAACGTGCAATTATGAAAATTGGAACACGATGAAACTATTTTCTAAGAATTATAGAAAAATTGACGAGTGAATCGATAAATCTCGCAGACGAAACGGAGAATAATTAACTAACACCACTCATAATTACCTGCGCGAATGAGAAGCTGAATCAAGTCATTCTGCACTTTTTCGCGCACGTGCATCATTCGTGCATTTAGGAAAAATAATAAAGATCATATCGCAGTATAAATTGACGAGGCTTCATCGAATTCGTTGACAAATTTCATAGAAACCCGGCAACAGGCACCAATCCCCCTAACCTATTAATATTCATGATCTAACAGTCTTGCGCAATCGAAATTCCCATTACACGGGAATGACGTAGCCATCCGTTCCTTTGTTTCGCAAGTGACAAAATTAATTTCGTCCTCGAAATCGTTCGGATTAATTCGTTTCGCTGTTCCGGACCGATATATGTGTCTAGAAAAGCATCGTTCACGCGGTGGAACGTTTCGGTGTATGGGGTTTTTGGCAGACGCAGTGGCGTCGAACATTATAACCTCTGCGGTCGAATTCTGATGGTCTCGGTTAATTGAAGTTGAAAAAATATTCTCGTTGAGTTTTACGTTTTATTTGGCGGTAAAAATATCGGCGGGTAATTTGGTTTAACAGTAGATATATAGTATCATATTTGAAAAAAGAAGAGAGCTGAATGGAAAAGTGAATTTATGAGTTTCAGCGTTTACTTACTGCAATATGCGTTATAGAAATTATTTAATATTTCCCAAGAGAACCTTGAGGAATTCGTCGTTTTAAGTGTATGCAATTAAGTTGGAGATATTGGCAGAAATGCTTATCTTTCTTCTTCCTCTTCCTGCGCTCCTGAGATCTTCGACTTCAACTGCTACGTTTATTTCGTTGCTTATCGTTCACAATAGAAATTTTAGATAATCTTAATATTACTAGTTTATTGGATTTTTTACATATCAAATTGCAAATATAAACTACCCTGTAAAAAAAAAGAATTAACAGAAGTCGCAAGATTATAAATTGTCAACAATCGATTTTCGGGCATGTCACAATGAAAATTCAAGTTTTCTTCCAATTATTTTCGCTGAGCGGAGAATAAAGTAGATTAAAATTTTCGAAAGAAATTTACAAATAAGTAAAAGAAGAAAATGTGAAAATACAGACAGAAAAAAAACTTGAATAAATGACTATCGTCTGAAACTCCCCTCCCCTTCCACGCCGCGCCGCGCCTTCGATCCTGAATTTCGAGTTTTCGTTGGAAACGTATAGTTTAACGCGTTCGACTCAACGACAGCTGACAGCGTTAATTTGGCTAGGCGAAATCATGTCAATGACAGAAATTATTAACGCGGCGCACAATCGCGGCAATATGTCGTGTACTCGGTCCGACAAAGCCTGATAATTGCAAGATATTCATTATCGAACGATACGGCCGATAAAATTCCATCGCGAAACCGCGGAACGTCGTGAAATTAGTTCGAGCATGGTGCAATCTTGTCTGTCCTGTTTACTTTCGACTCGAAATTAACCTGTTTCCTCTTATTATCTCATACATGAGAATAAATAATGTTGAAAATAAACAAAATTGCAGTCCAAGAATTCGACCTGTTTTCAACGGCGATATAGCAATTCATTTTGGGAATTATTGCGTGTAAATGGATGACGAGATGTTAGAAATAGATGGATGAAAACATTTGATAATAATTAATTGTGTAGAGGTGAAACGCTAATACATTTGTAGCCCTGCTGTGTAGAATATTTGGATCAATTTACAAAACGTAGAATCCAACGAACGTGCTGAAAAAGACTGCATGAAAATCGACTGAGAAACAAGCGAGATATGACCTTCCAAACTTTCGAAGATGGCGTTTCGGTATCAGGAGGGCAGCGGAGGCGAAGAGGTAGCGATTTTCGTCAAACTTTGATTACGCGTTTCTCGGCTCCTGTTTCTCGTAGAGAGCCGATTCTTTTTTTATTTCACGCGTCAATTTGTGCGCTTTCAGATGCCATCAGTCCAGGATTCATAGCCCGTTTGGTAAAAAGGTTATTAACGATATCTCTAAACATCGTGGAAAGTATATCCACATAGTTTATCTATATTCCCGGACTGCTAACTTATTATTAAATGGTTTTAATTTCTATGTTAAAGGGTAGGTTAATGTTTAATAGTAATAAAATATTTAGTATACAATAATTAGTAATTATTATTTATATATATATAGTATATAGTAATTATTATTTAGTATATAAGTAATAATATTTCTCCTGTAAAATAAGAACAATTCAGTTAATTTTCTTCCCACCTATAGTATGCTTTTTTGAAGTACCGATTTAATATTGTACACTACATTAATCCAGGATTGTTCTGGCGTGAATTCGTTGAGATTATGCGATCGCAGGCATGCGGAATAATGACAAAATGAAGACGATCTTTCCAAGTTTCTGAATGGCCGTGATATTCAGGTTAAAACCACTACAAATCACAACTGTTCCGAGTGTGACCTCAAAGCAGCTCGACGAATACGCGAGACCTTGTCTTGTTTAGTACTTTTTCACCTTGTTACGATTTGATAAGCTGCGCGACAGACCAAAAGGCACCTTCGCTTTAAAGAGGCTGCGTTCTAACACGTTCAATACCGTGACTTATTTCACCTGTTTTATCATTTACATCGAAACGGAGCGTTTCCTATTGAAATCGCATCTTTACGGGGGCGAATCATTAATCTTTTCCATACGGCTCTGTCGTTTGGCCACCATGAAACGATAATTATTTAATGATAAAAGTAATTATATATTTAAAAACACTCGACACATTTTCCACTACTATTTTGAGATCAAATAGGTTATCAAACTTGCAACTATCCTTTAACACGTTGAACGCCACCGATATTTCGCTAGTTTCGTCACAGAAGTGAAAGTTTTTCTATTAAAATCACAAATTTATAAATCAGACACCTTACAAACACAAGTACTTGTATAGTCAGCAGGGCTTTGCCCCTTTAATGCCAATATTTAAATACTGAATGCATTAGAAAATTCGCAAATATTACGATTTAAGTCACGCGAAATTTCATTGAATTTAACACTAGATTTGCGGGCGGTAAATCGGTCACACTTAAATATATTAAATAAGTGCTTTGAAAAAAGAGGGATCAACGGGTAAAGACGAAGATCGATTAAGTAATTTGTATATTATAAGATACAAGCGAAATATTAACTGTACCATGTCTTTATAAATTTGGAAACCGTTTTTAAAAAAGCAGGAATCCGTCAATTTGACGGCTTCCGTAAATCTAGTGTTAATAGCGCCGGTCACCGGTGACCCCCATGGCATTCAACGTGTTAAAATTTTAACAAATTACGCTGATTTTAGGAACACCGATTACCGGCGAAGTCCTCAGCATTCGATGTGTAAACATAGAACTTATATTTTCCGCGCCGTTTTAGGAATACAATGAAGTGCGGACGACGTTGTTACTTTAAGTAGAAATGGACCACAGTGCGGTCTGTATTCCTTAAATCGCGGTACCACGATGTAAACACGCGTCCACGTAAAATAAGAGCCACAGAAGTAACGATATTTCGGGACAACCTTGAAACTGTACACTCACAACGGCTTCGACGCGAGACCTCTAGCGGTATTCGTTCGTAATTGTTTACATGTCGCGAAACAGCGAAAGCTGCCTACCTCGCTGTACTATGTTTTGGAAATGTATCGTTTAGCCTGCAAACTTCGTCTTCAAATATCTTATATTAGAACGAGCTCGTTGACTTTGAGAACACCAAAGGAATCCATTGACTCAGATGGAAGATGCTACGAATTTTTGCTCAGTGTTGTTTACCGTAAGGAACGAAGAATAAGACAAATAACTACCACGGTTTTTTTCAAACACCCCGGAGACAACGGTCTGCTTTAGAATGTAAATGATAATTTGCAAAACGCGAATTTCTTAACTCTATAGAATCGTTGAAAAGGATTGCCTAATTGTTTTGAGCAGTGCAAGTCTACTATATGCCGGTCGTAAAGCGACGTAAATAAAACGACCGTTTATCCCGTTCGTGAGTAACCTTTCAAGTACGCAGACGCCACGATTTCATCAAACGACAATCCTTCGACACAGATCAGGCATAAAGGCGTGTATCGCGATTAAATCATCGCAGCGAGACGTCCCGATGTAACGAAGGTGGTCCACGATTTGACATGGATTTCAGCGTCGAGCAGCGATAACGCTGTCGACGCCACTGTCGCGTCCGCCCCGCATCGAGGAGGGACGCGAAAGAGAGAAGAAAAATTGCGAAGGTCGTGCACTTACCCTCGAGCAGGTGCCAGTCCTCATCGAGCGAAGCCAGTGCCTGTGCCTGATTGGCCTGTTGTTCGAAGTCGAGCATCCTGCCGCTCTCCTCCTCCCCCTCTTTCTTCTTCTCCTCGTCCACTCTTCCGATTTCTTCGTTGGCACGACAGAAGTCTCCGGACACTTTGTATCTCTTCCGCACTTTCGATGCTTCCGAGCGAGCCCCTCTAATTACGACCCGATGTCGTCGATTACGAATCGTCCTTAGGCCGTACCCGTGAATATGCCAAACACGACTGCCGAAAACTGGTATCAACAGACCGAGATACTTTTCGGGGATTAACGACAATTCGGAGGTTATCTCGAGTGTCCTTTTCCGTTTGTATACGAAGAACGGAGAAAGAGAGACAGATAGAAGGAGATAGAGAAGTCTTAGCGCGTCTTCTTACGGACTCCTTTGGACGTATATAACTCTACTGTTTACATCGGTTTTTCTGATTGGCCTGCTCCGCGGCAGTGTATACCCCTTCCCTTTAAAAAGGCGCCGAGCGAGGTTTCAACCGGCTGCGTGGACGCGCGCGCGATTCGGCCGTCGTACGCCGGAGAAAAGAATACGTTACTCCTTCTCGAGAGTGACTGAACGTCTGGGGAAGGTCGGGATTTGCTTTGATTGAGATCTCCGAGAACGAGCGCGTTATTGTATTTTATTTTCTGATGTATGTATGCGCCACGGTGAACCGTGCGATTCTTTTTTTCTTTCTTTGCGGGCAGTGAAGAAGCTTAGACGACGAGCGAGCTCGCTCACGTGCATACGCGGCGGTACTCAAACCGCGACTGATTTCCCCTATCACTCCGCGTTCAGCTGCCACCCACTATACCCCCCACTCCTCCGCCTGCTTCCCCCACCCTCGGCCCCGCTGTCCGCTACGCGATCCAAGCTCTAGCTCGTTCCAAGCAACGGTGGAACGTCTGACCCTCCTCTCACCTCTCTGCTCGTCTCTTTCTCTTTGGCTTCGCGTTTCTCTCTTTCTGTCTTGCTTTGCCACTGCAAATTCTCTCTCTCTCTCTTTCTCTGTATATCTATTCGCGAGTATATTCTGTCTCTCCACTGGACGGTGTCTCACCAATGGCAGAGTACACAGCGATGGGACCGATCCAATATCCACTGTGCCACCTGAACGTTCGTACGTTCTGCTTGTCATTTTACGTGGGCCGCTATATTATGTGTGGATTTATGTCTCCTGTGAGCTAATATGACGCCACGAGACATTAACACTTTTGTCATGACTCCGTTCAACCGAAAACCGGTATCGCTATACTGTCGCAGACGTAAATGCGCATTCGGATTTAATAAACATAAATCTTATGGAAGTAATATCATGTTTTTTTCTCGCTCGACCACTCAAAACAAGGAGTACGCGATTATTTCGTCACCCGATAAGCCAAATCTGTATAGCCCTAACGAAAAACGTTCGATCGTACCATCTCCTGTTATACGATTCGTCGGTGTTTAACTATAATCCTCAAGCTCATTCAACGAATGGTTTACGAGTTGTAAATTTACTAATTTACAATATTAATTGCTTGTTTTCCTCGAATTTCGAGTTTATTGAGCAGTGTTCTTTGTAGTATCGAAAGATACGGCAGAACTGCAATGCTCGAGAGTGCAAGTTTTGACCAGCGTCATCCAATAGAGATGCCCTACCTGAGAGCACGAGGGTATTGGTCCCATCGCTAAGTGTATACTCGTCTCTCTTCCGTTCCTTATACTCTCTCCGTTGCACCTCGTAGTCCACGACCGTTAATGCAGAGAGAACTTCGTGAATCCTCTCCCACTCTATTTCAGTTCTCATCTCGCTCTCTGTGTTCCTATCCTGTTCTCTTTCAACCTCCTCCTTGCTCTCGTTTGTTTCTCCCACTCTGTATCTCATCTCTCTCTCTCTCTCTCTCTGGTCTCTTTTCGCCCTCCGTCCTTGGCGAAGGCTTCTCCGTCGCTCCGTACTCTCGGGTTGTGGCTAAGCCGGGTTACCGGTAACCGGCCGGTAAACGCAAAGTTATGCGTCTCCGGTTTTAACCCGCTACTTTTTAGCGTGCTTCCTGGGAAACGAGACAGATGCACCAGATTCTCTCTTCTACTGGTATTGTGGAATACCGAACAGCAAACTGAAATTATGGTAACTATCTTCGTTCTGGATTTATACTTTCTTGTCTATCTGTTCTTTTTTTTTGATTTTTTTTTACGAAGTTTTTCCAGATATCCCAGGGAGGGTTGGGATTTTTTTGCGGTTTAATATTGTCTGCGAGGGAGCCTCGGTTATCGACGGGAATCGTTCGTACGGAGGAAATTGAACGGGTTGTGATAAGATATTAGATTTTTAATGATATATTATTACCAGAACATCGACACTTGATGTTTCACACACTCGTCACCGCGTATTTTTAATGGAGTCTAATCGGAACGGTGAACATGCCCTTATATCTTAAAGTATTAATATATTTCAGGTGAAAAATGTGTTAATCGGCCTTTTTTTCCATAACCCAGACCTAACCCAAGCCTAACCGAAACCTAACCCAGACCGCTAATATTTGTAATTTCGCAAAAACGTCGACACAGTGGTAAATAATTAAACGGTAACTATGTACAGTGTTAACAGACCTGCACGTATTAGCATGTCGAGCCGCTGTTTAATCATCCCCTGCTTAGGTACCTTGTAAAGCAATATTTTAATAAATTACTCCCTTCAAACAAACCCGCCGAATATTTGCCTGAGAAATAATTTCAAAAAAATAATAATCCATCTTTTCACATATGTTAAACATTTCAAACATTTCGCCGTTTCGAATACTAAAAAAGAAATGATCCATTTCTCGCTGTATCCTGACCTACACCTACTCATCCTTTAACGCTAAAACTAACGAAGGTATATCTATTAAAAAAATTTCCATAGTTATTAATTAACTTAGGTTTTATAAGACAGATGTGGAATATTTAATTCCTGGCGCCCCTATCACTTTAGGTAATTTTTAGAAAAACTTCCTGACCGGTCATTCCGAACGGCTCGGTAGGTTTAGCGTTAAGTTCGTATGAAATTCAGTGATTTTTATTTGTCGTACGAAATTAAAAGAAAAACTATTAATCTATCGGTCTTTTTACATTGTACGAGCAGCAAGGTGCGATAGTAGCATAGCAGTATCGTGACTTTTATTAAGCATACAACAGTTAGGGTTAAGGTCGCGCTCGCCACGGCTCCCGGAACGCGTGTCGCGTGCTCTCTCGCATACGGCCCTGATGGCTCGCGCGCGTCGTCATTTGTCCTCGCGCCCCTCACCGCCGGCACCGTAGTCATCTCCGCCTCCACCCGGTATATACCAGTCCCGCCGCCGTTCGCCGAGCCACTCGATTCACCCCTCTCCATTTCTCTTTGGCGGTAGCCTCTCTCTCTTTCTTTGCCTAGTCCGTCGCGTGGCACTCTCTCCCTTCCACTCTCTCTTTCACCCCACCAATCGCCCTATCCTCGTCTCTCTTTCTCTACTTCTTCCCGCCCTCTCATTTTCTCCTCCTCTCTCTCTCTCTCTCTCTCCTCTCAGTCAGTGTCTGTTTTCTCTACATCTGCCTTCGCTCGCTCCTTTTTTTGTGATCAACACGGCGATCATTTACGATCGACTTTTACTTCTTCGCGAAATCGATATTATATTTACCGATGATTGAATAAGCTGATCTTTTGAAACACGGGTTACGATGTAGTCGAAATGTGAAATCTGAGGCTTTTTACGGAATGAGGATGCTTCGTGTGGACTTACAATCAGTTTGTAAGTCTATATTAAATTTCTACTAATCTAGTAAAGAATTAATTTGTTAGAGCATCCGATAAAAAGGAATCCTCGGAAAGATTGAAGATTCTTCGAAATTTTCAAAGCTACGGACCTTTTCCCGAAGAAGACATAATCGTTCGAGCGTTTATAACTACTTAGAAACTGCCCGGCCGTTTGCTCGTTCGCCTCTTTATCATTCTTATCATGCGCTCAATATGGATCACGGTAAACGTCTACGCAACGCTCCGCTTTTTTTCCCTTTCCGTCGTTCGGCGCGCGTTTTTTGTCCGTTGCGCGCGCACGTCAGGGCGATCGCTCGACGAACCGACCGCTCTGCCTTTTTCTATTTCGTTTCAGCTCTCGACCTCGAGAGGAATCGGCGTAAGGTTTCTCCCTCCTCGTCGCGCGTGCCACGATCGCTCTCCTCCACGCTCCTCTCATTCTCGTTCGTTGTCTCCTCGTCGTTCTTCGTGGCGCGAGCTCCCTCTCCTTTTCTGTCCAGCGTTTTGTTCCTCGTCGCAGATGCTCGCCAGTGCCGACAACCTCCCCCACTCCGTCGGCTGCCTCGTGCGAGGATAATCGAGACAGGCCGACAAACACCGAGCCCTGCCTCTGCCGAAATCAGTTTCCTATATCGGCGCTACCAACTTCGCGCACGATCTGCTTGCAGTCTGCTCGAAATAATTAAGCCTATTCCTGCGATACTGTTGTCGATATTTGGAAAATTTCGAATGTTACGATGTAAACGATTTGATAAATGTACCGATCGCTATGTAATTCTCGATGCTTTCGAGATTAAGTAGAAATGTAAATCCGAACGGTTAAATAAAACAGTTTATGATACTTTAACGTTGAATCTGGAATTATCATCGGATATATGAGATATCGGAGAACGGATTTTTGTTACGGGGAATTCGAGAGATGTAATCTCGGTTACTTTTCAAAGTGCCATCTGCTTTTTAGTTCGACTCAACGACGCGTAATATACGCTCTCACTTATTACGCTTTGCACGCCTGTACTACTTGCTGTCCAAAAAATCATCTCGTTGGACCGCTTCCAAAAGTAACGTAAAGGGTGTCATGAAAATTAGCGAGGGTATTTCCTCTCGTAAGTTCCTTTGATACTCTTTTCAGGTTGTACGAACACGGTGTTAACGATTACATTAAAGTATATCGAATAATTAATTCCATAATTACTGCGCAAAACAAATCACCCGTTTGTAATATGTTCCTCTGCAAAGTGTTTTCACGGAATTGCACAAAGGCCTCTTCGATTATTACATAATCATAATGTGCAACATCTACAGGAAATTAATTGTGCGAGATACTTTTAACGTTTCATTGAAGCTGCACAACGAAATTTTCGGACACCTTGTAGTCAAAGTTTCGAGTTCCCTGTGAACAGGAAACCGTATCATTTAGCGTCGCCGTCCCACGAGTGAAAATGCATTAACCGGCAGTAGCGACCAACATTGCGGCAAAGTGAAACCCCCTCGTCACGGTATAGTCACATTAAAGCGAACGACGTGAAATAGTGTAACAATTGCGCCGACCGAACGCTGTAATCCTAGAAACGTTCCTTATTCTCTCTACGGGTGACCTTCAGAAGTCCTTCAGCCATCTTTGCTACGAGATTCTCACAGACCCAACAACGACGTACTTTTTTGTCTACTGCTAACTGTATATTGGGTTTTTACTCCAGATCAATTATTTATGTCATTTTCCCCTGAAATTTACAGTTTCAGGCGGCTTATGAATCATCGACGTTATTGCTTTACTTTCAATCTCGATAAAGTTACAAAATAATGTTCTCCGGTGAATTTAATAGTAGGTTTACCGGCCGGGTCAAAATGACCCCGCTTCAGTACTCCATGTAAGAACAGGACCGTTTATATTTTATTTGCCACTTGCACTGACATTTATCTATTCAGCGAGACGAGTATATGTATTTCGAAATACATTTTCTTCAAAATTTCCTAATTTTGAAGTCTTCTACGTGGTATAACTATTGACTCGTGTTGGTGGAGTTGGGTATATAAGAAATGGCGGTAAACCCAGTGTTCACAGCACCAGGGTATTGTTCACGACAGCCACTGGAGAGTTTGAAATTTAAAGGGAGTTATAATACATTGATTTTACGAGAAGAATGTTATATAGAAAAATGTCAGAGGTAGAGGGGACGACCAAAGGTACCCGCGTGGGAGTTTCGACCTTTGCTCGCTTGACCATTTCAGCCTTCAATGGGAACACTCCGGCGAGTATAAACGTTTCGAAGGATGCTGAAATAATTACTGAAATCGATGATTCAAAAGTACGCAAAAGTCGAAAGAACACTGCGTTGTTAAAAATTTCGCAACATGTTAACACTAAAACTAGCGACGTTATATCACTGTAATTAAATTTGCTGAATTAGTACTTTGGAAAAAGAGAAATCAAGAAGTGAAAAGGATGATCGATTAAATAATTCATTAATTTAACTTACTTGGAAACTGTGGTAGTTTTAGCGTTTATCAAGATCCCAGCATAATCAAATTCTTAAATAAAATATCACCCTTTCTATATCACCCCTCAAACACCCACCCTTCAATTATCACGCGTTATTTTTATTCGCAAGCAACAATCTCCCACGCTAAAAAAAAGTCACCATAAAATAATGTGAAACAACTTCAAACGAAAAATACTCCAACCTCAACAATCGCCATCCATTGTCCCGCCAGTCGCGCCGTAATATCGAACGAAAGTCCGGTTTACAACGGTTGCGTCAAACTTCCGTTTTTCTCCGCGGAGAAAGCCTCATTATTATTTAATTATATCACTCCGCAGTGGCTCGCGTTAATTCACATTCACGCGTACGACCCGCGGGGTGAATATATTTTTTCAACAATTTACCTGTTGCTATTTCCGTCCTTTCATCCCTGACCTATCGCAAGGACTTTATCCGCAAAGCTGGGTGTGACGTCCGCAACGGGCAGAGAAGTTTAAAACCTCGTGGGCGTTCTCACGTTGATGCGCGAGGAAGGAGAGTTTCCATGGCGATCGTCGCCGCGTTGACCATGATTTCACCGTGTGACGTCATCGGTCGTCGAAAAGAGACGAGCACGTGTTACGTGTAGCGTCAAAAGGAGGTTAGGACGGGGGCATATACGAGAGCATTTTTTTTTCACGGCCTACGCAATTTTTTTTCCCCGGATACGCCGCCGAGGAAAATAGCAATCTGGCATTGGAATTAGTTTTTCACCGTGGCCTCAGCGATACGTTTTTATCGGAGAGGAATTATGAAATGTTTGGCGCGCTGGAGGGGAGGGAAATCGAAAATCGAATCGATTAGTGGCTGGAGAGGGAGAAGGGAGAGAGAGAGAGTTTTGTATTGGAAATGAAATGGCAATTACCACGGATTGGACTCGGATTTTGAATTTGCTCTTTTTTTGGGAATTTTCGAGTGGAAATGTAATCTATGCGAGGAAACATTGGGAATCATTGGGTGATTTAGAGTTTGAAACGTTTGATTTGAGTAGTCTTTGAGTTCTGCGATGTGGATAATCCTGAAGTTTTGCCGAGTCGTATTAAAGATTGCGTTAAAGAGACGATGTAGAAAGCTAGAACGATGAAGGAGGGACAGAGTTAAAGATAAAGGGAGACGGAAGATCCGAGAACGGGAAAGCAGTAGTCGGAGAGAGAAAGAGAGTCAAGAAAGCGGAAGGAAGGCAGCCAAAGCAAGAAAAAGAGATAAAATTAGTAATTGCAAAAAAAACAGCTCCAAATAGAACTTTAAAGTGAAGATACCCGAGAGAGAAAGGAGTGGCAGTAGATTTACTACAATAATCGCCAGGTAGCGTTACGCCAGAGTTATTAACGGTACTACAACACTGAATTTCTAAAAGCGTTAGATTTCCTGATATTGAGAACGGTCAGACTCCATTGAACACACCATAGGCAAAGAGTAAACCCTCGGCCGCTTTATATCCGGATGATCATGCGCCCTCACGGCGATTATTTTTGAAAAAATCGATACACCTCGCGTCAATGAGCTCAAAGAACCTCCAAGTGACGTCGTATGAGGAAAATGAATTATGTTGTCGCGCGATCTTCGTTGCGTGTTCGGCAATGAATGACGAAAGCCAACGGCGAAACCGTGCTTTGAAAACGTAGCCTGCCATTTCGTTGAGCTTTCGTGACGATGGACATTCGGTCACGGGGAATAATCTACGTTTCTTGGCCCTCGAAAATTCGTTAGGCCACTCTCGATGGCTCGCCACGATATCGGACGGTGAGATAAGATAAGGGATTTTCAGCATTTGCGTTTGTGTATTCGCATAATAGAGTCACGAGATGGAACCTTCGTGCGAGTTCGACTCGAAGGACTCGGAGAGTCGATATTTTTCAGTCGGTTCGTCGCGACGTCTAGGTTCCTACCATCGCTTTCGAGCCGGAAGGAACGAAATATTATATCCGTTGAAATCCTCTTTGTTACGTGGACGACACTGTAAACTGAACTTTTCAGGGGTCGATGAGGCGAAGCTTGATGTAATCGAATTAAGCGTTAGCGTCGTTTTAGAAAGGGGAATTACGTTTGAGGAGTTTCAACGACATCATTCTGTTATTTATTTCATTTCCAGGTTTTATTGGAGATGTTAACAGTAAACCTACCATGGCGGTCAAATGACCGCTTTTTGATTTTTATAAAAATTCCCCAAATTGATTGGGCAGCCATTCCATAAATATTTTAGGTCTATCGTATAAAACAAATATTACTTAACTGATCATCTTTTTCACCTCTTCAAATCTCGTTTTCCAAAGTACTTATTTCGTATATTTCAATATAACAGATATAAAGCCGGTAGGTTTAGTGTTAAGTTTGGGTTAGGGTAATGGACTTGTTACTTATAAAAGGAAATTTGATTTTTATAAGTTTGAAACGGATTGAGATGAATATTTAGATCTCAGAATATCCATACGAATGAGATTTCTAGAATACCGGAGGAAAGTATTAAATATCAATTAGACGTGATGTTATTTAATATTTATAAGAATAGAAAATCATCGTGGCTTAGATTCCTTGCATTACGAGTGTGTAGAACACGGAAGTAGGGCGCGAACGTAGATCGAATTTGAAGTGACTGCGGAGAAACGAGGCTATACCGTTGTCTTCTATGAATTTGCCGTTAAAATGACGATTTTCAGAGTATCCGTGAACGGGTAAATATCATTTTAATGTCGTGCAAATACCGTTAAGCCAGTGGTACATATCGGTGAGGATGCGCACACTCGTAAGCCCACGATGAGATTATTATTAATATTATGAAATAATTTTTGAAGATATGTTGATTAACATATTATCATGGATCATAAAAAGATGTAACGTTTTTTAATCTGTTATTCTCCAAGGAGTTAAAAAATATCGAATTTTCTCTTTTACTTAAGTTCATCGTTTTGTCAAAGACATTTTTGATGCTTCTAACTTCGAGAAATTCAGACCGAGATTAATCTTCTGTGCTTTATATCGAAGAACACTTGAAGAAGCACTCACAGGTGTTAATCTCGTTACTAAAAATAATTGATAAAAATGTGAAAGCAATAGCGGCATCTCAAGAGTACTCGAAACGATTAGTTCAAGAACACCCTCGATTACAGAGTGCTGCAGTGAATGCATTTATCGATTGGTGCTACAAACGAGTCGGCACTGTAGGATACTGTTATTTAATTATTTGAACCGCGAACAAGAGACAATTTGCACTTTTAAATGCCAATTAAAATGTAATATTACATTCTATAAAAAAATGTTTTAAAAATTATAAATTACACTGAAATTTTATTGACCCGAAAGAGGTCTTTTTTCCTGTGTATGTGATGATTTTAGGAATGTAAGGTCGAGATTTTCTACAAAATGGCTTTAGTCCTTTACAATTTTAAGTATTTGCATAATTTTTCATAAATTCTTAATCATTGTCCGTCATTCGGTCACGGAACAAATATTCACGAATATTTGCTTGCTCGTTCAAAGAGGGCGGTACGTGTTGCTCTTTATCACAAAGGAAAGGGATTGGTGTTCGCAAAACAGCTGATAATCGTGCCTAACCTCTCTAACCAATGTATTAACCGGATAACCTATCTTTACGGGCTTTCATTCTTTCGAAAAATTCAAGTTTTCATCTTCAACTTTCACTGACAACGTCGTGTTAAAAGATGTTTCGTCTCGGCGTTCGGCTTTCGCTCGCTGCCAGAAATTTCAGCACGAAACTCGAGCAGATCGATGGTCTCGTAAAGGTGAGCAACTTTGTATTAAATTAATCACTTTGTACAAATATTAATTGTAATTAAATGACAATTACAATAATCGAAAGGTAAAACATCAGATTTTATATCGATGCCCTTAAATTAGATTTTCGTTTCCGTTATCACGAGGACATTCTTCTTATTTCGTATTCAAACATAACCTTAATGGTTTAGAATTTCGTGAAAAGTTTCGGTTTTCAACGATATTAAATTGAAGTTATGAAGTTGAAAATGGCTATATTAAACTTTTCTCGCAGAAAAATAAAGTAGTCATCTTCATGAAAGGTATTCCGGAGGAACCTAGGTGCGGTTTTAGCAATGCAGTTGTACAGATATTACGAATGCACGGTGTAACTTACGATGCTCACGATGTTCTCAAAGACGAGGGACTTAGACAAGGTTTGTGAGCTTTAAATGCAGAGCACAAAATTTTTCCAATGTTTTTGCATTTTGAAAGTAGAAGGCGCAGTCGGAATTCCGACGATGGTATCATCTCTCGTAAATCTTCAGGTATTAAGGATTACTCAAACTGGCCCACGATACCACAAGTGTTCATAAACGGCGAGTTTGTGGGCGGTTGCGACGTACTTTTAGAAATGCACAAAAATGGCGATTTGGTGGAAGAACTGAAGAAAGTGGGTATTCTCAGTGCACTCCTGGAAAAGGAGGAATCCCAAAAGACAGAGACTAAAAAGTCGAAGGATTAAATTATTTAGTTGTAAGCTGTGAATAAAATTAATGTTTGTTGATCGATAGTCGACTTTGTTACAATAAATGTTATAATTTTAAGCAACACCATTACTGTTACACTCATTTTCAAACCTCCCTCCTTTACAGCGAATTAACATATTTTTATTAATTTCCGTTACGTAACTTTTACCGAAAATTTTATCTCTGCATTTACAAACAAAACGATTACGTTATCTTATTGTTAAATTTTCATTCTACGAAATGAAATATTATTCAATCGATGCAGTAAATTCCTAGTAAGACTTTTCAGGGTGAAAACAAGCCCAGAAAATATTGCGAAAACATCACAGAAATCGTGGAATTAACGTTCGAAAACACGAGGCGTTGCGCGCCTCTTAGCGCAGCTAACACAGAACTATTAAAAAGTCTTTTTAAAGTTTGGCAAGCAGCCCTTGAAATTTCATATTATCCAGAGAATTTAACGCTTTCCAACTTCGAGGATTTACGCTTGCTCGAGTGCTGCGAAAAATCGAGAAGTATGGGGAAAAAAGGTGAACTGACTGGACGTGACCCGAAGCTAAAATGGCCGCATTAAGCGGCATTCGTGAGGGCTATGTTCTTGATACTCTCGAAGTAAGAAAAATCTGTACGAAAGTACTGTTAATCCGATTATACAATATTGCGAATTATAATTAATCAGCTTTCATTTAATATGCAAATTTTGCGTTGATATTTTATCGTGACAAGAACGTCGTTCGAATTTTATTGACAATCACAAGTTATCGAACATGGACGTCAATATTTCCTGTTTAATTTTCATCAATTCAAAAATGTTACAGGCAAAATGTATGTATTTGAATTATTAGCGAACTTATAATTTTCACAATTTAATAATTAACTGAATTATATTCTGACGAAGTATCATACCGAAAATTTTGCAATTTGCATTAAACGCCTGCGTCAGTGATCCAACATTGGCAATTTTATCGTAGTTACGAGAACACACGTTCCACGCTTATCCGGCTTTAAAACAAAATTCCATCTTTATTATAATGCACTATTATTCCCATTTGCACACTCTGCAATACTTTCTGCCCTTGGCTACCTACTAATTTTTATCGTGGTACTTAAGGGTTAATTTACTATCGGATCTCGCTCACGCGTTTCCGAAGAAGCCGAGAAAGAAGAAACTGGATCAAGGCCACGTGTACGGGTCACACGAAACTAAGCCCTCTTGGTTTTACGACCAGAGTGTAAAATCTCAAGTGTAAATAACGTCTGATGGCTTTCCATACCGAGTTTTCCCGCTAGCTCCATGCGCAGATAATCTCTAAATGCATTTTCAAGCTGTTTTTAACGATCACGTGTCATTTTATTTGCAATATAGTCCATATATTAATATACAGTGCTCAAGCATTATCGAGCAGAATTAAAACATGGAGATTAGTGTACGTTCATCTCCGCTGGACGGCGTTAATGACTAAGAATGTACAATCGCCTTAAACGATTATGTCTTCCGTTTTTATTTAAACTGCTTTGGTCCCTTTGTCTCGGGCCTACTGTTTTAAATGGGGGTAGAAGCATTGAGATTATGCTACATTAAACGAGTCGCTCAGAAGCCAATGTATGTAATTTTTTTGATATTTTCTGATTTTTAGTAGAATAAACTTTACTTTATTAAAATTTACTAAAATCTCAAAATATCACAAAAATTGACTTAATCGCATTGGCTTCTAAGCGACTCAAATAATAAATTGAATGAATTAGGAAATATTTCTCAGAGGTGATGGAGGATTTGAATTTAGGGCCTACTGATCGTGAGTCCCAGCCTTTAACTCCTTTTCTACCATAGTCCGCCAGTTTTTATGGAAATTTTGCCTAACAGCTACTGTTTTAGGTGTCTTCTGAACCTACGAGGTTATAAAAAATCAAAAGATAATTAAGAAAAATTTTCCCGCACCCGAAGTAGCAAGATTTGAGCTTAAGGCCCACTAATTGAGAGTTCTAACCTTTAGTCCTTTCATTCCTATGTCGAGCTACACTCGACCCAGCTTTTTATGCCACTTAACGTTTCTAATTCTTAACTAATAGCTTATTTATATATTAATACATATTAATCTAATAACTTAACTAATTATTGACTTTTCGAAATCAACAATAATTTTGCATCTTAACATAAATATCCCAGGGTACCTAAAATTGCTCCTAATATTAATTCAAAATGAATAATCAATGTTAGACAATTTTCCAAGACTATATTTGCATATTTGACGAGAAGTTAGTAAAATAATTCAAAGCGCAAACAGTTAACCTATTTGCATCATAGCTCTAAATACGACAGAAGACCCACAATTCCGTGCATTTCCGCGCGCAGCAGTTTAACATTGTACCGGGCGGAATATTCCGCGGCTGGTGGATACAAGACAATCCTCTCCCGCGGAATATTCCGTTTACAGATGCAGATAGGTTAATTTCGTACCCACTATAGCTTCGCAATCAATTTCCCACACTGTACCCCCTCCAATCGTCTTTTCTTATTTCCACCCCGTCATCTCGTGTGACTGGAGGGGGAATCTCAATCGCAGGTCATTTATCGAGCTCACTGTACGCGGACTACCCATGAAATTCTACGTCGTTCTCTTCCGCATTGCGTTGAGAACGCTATACGTACTTACACACGTGTTTCCCGACGACATTGCATGCACACGACATTCGTCATCGTTACTGTCGCCAGTGACGCAAAGACGTAAAACGAGTGCGGAATAATTAGTGTGTGTATGTTATTGGTAAACCGATATCCTCTCTTCT
The DNA here is from genome assembly GCA_963989415.1 of Cerceris ruficornis. Lineage (NCBI taxonomy): Eukaryota > Metazoa > Arthropoda > Insecta > Hymenoptera > Crabronidae > Cerceris > Cerceris ruficornis. The sequence continues at coordinate 10,934,241 of OZ022529.1, read as the reverse complement.
CGAAATAGTACAAGGTCTCGGATTTTCCTGAAGCTACCGAGCGAATTGGCCTTTGGATTTCGACGTCGATACGAGACTACAGTTGATAAAAATGCTACGTCAGACGAGACACCGTGTGACCGGTTTTCCGATGGGTGAATCGAAACGAATTCGGGGAGGGATCGTAGGAGAAATTAGTATTACTGGTATCACGTTTTATCATTAAACTTACTGATAATTAATACAGTGTGTTTAAGTAGAGTAGATAAATCTGTTGGGAGAGAAGGAATTATTAAGTTACTCGGATCATGATATATAAATCATCTAAAAGAAATCTTCTAGTCGACGTTTTAAATTTGCCGCCTTCATGTTTCAATCTAACCTTAAAACCCGTAACGAACATAGTCTAATATCGTTTTGAAACGAGTTCTACTATGAAACAAACTGTGAATAAATAATTGCACCGCTCCCCTGGCCGTTAATTGTCCGGTTCACCTTCGGCCGCTTTTCTCGCCTCCGTCTCTTCTTCCGGTTCCCTTTCTTCCGGGTAAATGCAGCAGGTACAGCGATTTCGAGGATCGTATCTCTGAGCGTCTCCTTCGAGTGCTTTTCCCGAGCTTCGAGTCAACACCTGCCGCGAGAGCTAGGAGGAAGTAGTTCGGTGGCATTAAGGAGCACTTCCGGCCTCTGCAGTGCCTTACAGCGTGCCATTGAGCTCGAGCGGTGAAGTGCAGAAATGCCATCTTCGCTCCTTCAACGGAGTGCACGTCTACCTATTTCGAGGATCGTTTGGGATGATTCTTTTTTTTTCATCCCTTTCTTTTATCTTATCTACTGCAAAGTGTACGATTTGTTCTGGATAGGTCATTGGTGATTGGTTAGAGGGGTTGATGAATGAAATAGTTAACCCTTGGGATGGGGATTAATGTAACAATGATTGTTGATTAATGTGGAGTGTTTAGAAATGTTAGGTAAATCTAGAAATATTAGATAGTTGGAGTAAAAGTTATAATCGTCTAGTATCGTGTGGGGGTGTTGCAAGTGGTAGGTAATTCTAGCAGGAAAAGGGAAGGAAATTGTTGAAAATTGGAAAGTCTGAACTAGGCAATCTAATATCTTTAGTGATGAAGAAGGTCCTGAAGGTCAAAAGTGCCAACTTTTTGAATACACAATAAATACAATGCACAATAGATGGTTCGTAAGTGACTACGGAAAAGCAAAAACAGCTGCAGAATCTTCTCAGAAATTCGACAACTTTCCTCCGTCTTCCTGGAAGATTCTCGCAGTTCTCCTCTGCGAAGACATTTACTTCGAATTCACCGAGGCGACGATAGAAACAGTAAAAGCCTCGTGAATCCTTCCGAGATGGCGACACCGTCGGCGTATAAAAGGAGCCCGGACGTCGTGGGTTATTTATTAAAAAGATTACAGCAGTTTGAATGCGTTATCGCGAGAAGAGGTAGCCATGAAATCGCAAGTAACACTTTGCACTGCCGTTCTTTAATGCAGCCGAGTCACTTTTTCGCCGCTCGCAAAGGAGCCTAATTCTGAAAGCAAGAGCCACTCGGGAAATAAAGTCAACATCTTTGAACTAGACTGTCTACTTTAAAGTTGTACGACTCGCGGTAGAACGTGTAGATCTCGGAAATGTTTGTTAGTGTCACCGGAACACTACATCGTCACCTTCTATTCATCGAAAAAGTTTCAAAGGTGATCCTCGTTCGCTTTGCGCTGGACGGAAGTCAACGAAATGCTGGAAGTCCTTTCAGCTGGAATCTGAGGACAGGTGCATTAACACTAGAACTGCCGACGATTAATGATAATATTAAAGATAAATATTTCAAATGAAAAGGATTGATGGTGGCAAGACACTTGATCGATTTAATCTTTTCCATTTCGCAAAAGAGATGTAGAAAATTAACACTAACAAGCCAGTCAAAATGGCTGGTTCCCAATTTTCCCCAAAAATATATCGTAAAACGTAAATTAGGGAAATTACGTTAAAAATTACAGGAGCATTTTTTAAAAATTAACAGACAGAAAACTGTACCTAACGATAAAAGGGCTTTGATATTGGAAGTGCAAAAGCATGAAAGGTGAATTTTATTTTTCAATTTAACACGTAATGGAACGACAAATAATTTTGAGAAAATTAACAATCGGAAATATAGTTGGACGATTTAAAATTGCAAATTTGTAAATAAGAAGTAACTAATACCAGAGGACTCTTCATTCAAGTTTAATATTTAAGAAATTGACGCTCAAGGAAGTAGTAATTAATCCTGGGCAAGTTCCTAATACGAAGCACAGTTCAATGGCTGAAAATCTTGAATAAACATTTTCTCGATGTTATCGTGGTGCCATGGTACACGCAGTATGGCGTTTGTGTCGGTGTCTGATACAGATGCACTTTGATTCTATGGCACTAATTGCAAGACGCGTCTGACGGGCTCTCTCTCTCTCTCTCTTTCTCTTTGGGGCTCCAAATTAATTAATGGCATACCAAATGACGAGCAAGTCCCGGTGCTGAGGGCACGCGGCTTGAAAAAGTTAAGTAATACGACGTACGGCCGAGAATATTCATGCTTCCTCCGTCGTTCTTTTTATGTTAAGAAGTCCCGATGTCGTAATTAATAACGACGGTGCAAGCTGCTGAAAAAATGCCTATCCTTATGAAACCTTTGATTTCAAATTAATAAGTTACATCCCTGTCACGGTATATATACTTTTACGTGTAGTACCTTTTCATCATTTTTTGAAATTTCTTTTTACACTTTTCTGAAATTTCGCATCATAAACTAGAACTCAGTGAAGCTATGAGACGAATGGATGTATAGTCCTGCAACCGAAAGATGGTTAGGGAGCAGCGGCGCCTCTCGTTTTCAACCGCCTGTTTCCGCCATTTTGTTTTTGGAATTTCCAAACCCAGAGTCCTAAACTAAACGACTATGCGGAGTGTTTACTTTGGGAGACTGGGTTTGGGAATTCGAAAAACGAAATGGCGGGAATAGGCGTTTGAAAACGAGAGGTTCCGCCGCTCCCTAGCCATCTTTCAGTTGTCGGACTATAGGGTGGGACTCTGATTCAATGGAGTTGAGCTGAAAATATTTTTCTTAAATTATTATTTAATGTACCATAGTGTCAATGATTAGGAATCCATTTTAAATCTAAAACATTACATTCTATGCGAAACAACTATAGCAAAAATGCCTAAATATGTCCAAACGAAAAAAGTCCCTAGCCCCACTGTCATAATTTTCGACATAATACTAGTTACAAAATAAACCCCCTATACTCCGAATTTTCTGTAGCATCTGAAGGTCAATTGCACGATGGCACATTAGAAAATGATAAAAATACTATTATAAATAATAGATTTGCCTTGATTTTGAAACATTAAATTACAAAGAATCTCATGCTCTTTAAGAACTAAGTTGTAATATTTGGTAAAGTTAAAAAATTCACTTTGAAGAATAAAAGCTTAGAAAGCCCATCGAGGGTTAAAATTGTTCCCCATCTGAAAATAATTTGTCATTAATCACATGTAAAAGCTCCGATATGATTTCACAAAATGCTTCATCGTGCCAGGAAATTTTTGTAACTCCGCTTCTACAGATATTCTTCCAGGCGCTCTGGACTCAACTTCCGGAAGCTCCATCGACGCTTTCGCTGCGCGAGAAAGAACGATGACTCGACCCTTCCGCGAAATATGTGTTAATGGGACAATGTAGAATCCACGATTACAATAAGCCCGCGCGAAAAGCGGTGGAAATATCTTACTTTTCTTCCGTCATGGAATTAATTACGCGCGATCTCCGAGTACTTATTGTTAGGGGAGAGATACGCGTTATCTCGGCTGGACGGAAGCCAAGATGGAACCTTTACGTTTCACTTCCGCGGGCGTGCTAAAATTGCAAAACAATAAATACCTCGTTTACCGTGCTGTATTGATCTCCAATGACGAAAATGGAATTTGCAAATTGACCGTCGGAGGCCATCGAATTTTTAGATTCTTTTTATTGTATCGCTGAAGCTTTTACGGGAATTTATTTGTTTATGGAGAATTTACTTCATCGTGAAAAGATTAATTTACGTGAAACATGGAATATTAGATTTGTAACTGTTAAAAATGAAACTTTTAGGTTCTTTTTTGGTAGCTGCTTTTCTTTTAATGGTTTAATAAATTATTTGAAAATTCTAAAGAAATATTGCATCTTGACTTTAATGTATTTAGGCTACCGTGAAATTTGAATTGAATTTTTTAATAATTTTATCAGATTGGAATACGAAATTGGTGATAATTTCTATTTTGAAAATTCAAAAGTGCGTCGATTATTATAGGAAATATAGGGTGAACTATTCTTGGCAGTCTGTGTTAGAAATAATTAGAGCACGGTAAACAAAGACGTGGACGTCGAGGACTTAATCCTTTCGTCCACCCAGTCTGTCAGGTATACTAAACTCTGTGCTAATACACGGATTACATTAAATTCCATTTATCAACGAATTTTCAACGATTCAAAATTAATCTTCTAATATTTTTCCCAGCACTATTTCTCTATCAATCTTACTTCAAAATCACTCAGCCTACATTTATCAATGCGTCGTAAAATTTCAACGCATTCGTTTCCTCAATTCCTTCTTTAATTGTCTCCAAGAATGTCATTAAGTAGAGTCTTTAATTGCGGATTTTTCCACGAAATAACATTTTCTAAACAAGCACTGTAAGAGCAATTAAAAAAAAGTATGATATAGCAATCTTCCATTGCTTTTTAATATTTAACGAATTAACAACATTTTCGTTGAATTCTTCTGGTGCAGCTATTATTCTAAAATGGTTGAGAATGAATAATTTCGCTCGGGGTGACATTTTTATTCGCTCCGAATTTTTCCAACAATTCCGGACAAAGGACGGCGACTTTTTCGCGCGATTTAAGGCCTGAATGGGTGCGTTTCTACGAAACGCGTAGTCAAGTACGAAGTTGAAGCAGAGAGCTGCGAGACGGCAACAATTATGAGACAACGTTTCTGTCCGGAGGGCTCTCAGTCCTAGTTCTCTCCATTTTGTTAAAGCTGGAAAGTTTCTGGAGGGGAGCGTGGCACAAGAACGTCACAGATTTTACAGTCGGCTGTAACTAATTTAATAAGTAACTTCGTTTACGTTTCGACAGCAGCGAGCCGCTCCGTTTCGTTTGCTTTGGCTCCAACGTCTGACCAGGAATTTTGCTATTTTGAGCCGGTCTTCGATTCATTGGAAGCTTGCGAAGGAATTATGCAGACATTTCCGAAGAAAAAATATCGACGACAAATGTCACAGTTGTTTTAGTTTTAGCATAATCTCAGAAAATATCTATCAACAACGTGTGCTGACCGTTTGCCCGCTACGACGCCATTGCCTGCCGAACTGGGCTTGTCAGTGCCGTAGCTACGCATAATACTAACACGGGCCCTGACCTTCGATGGACGCGCAATATTTTAACGACTAGTTGAGAATTTCGTGTTAAAGTAAGCGCTTGAGCTTATGCGGACGATATTTAAATAATTTTTCACAAATATTAACAAACACTCGTCGGAAACTGTCGCTTTATGTCACTGACGCTTCCACAAAACTGTCACTTAAGGTCACTGGCACATTCACAGAACGTTGTAATTAATTGTTAAAATTATTTAAAAACACTGCGCGTAACTATCACTTGAGGTCACTGACACATCCACGGACCGTTGTATTTCATTGATAAAATTATTTAAAAACACTGCGGGTAACTATCACTTGAGGTCACTGATACATCCACAAAACTGTCACTTGAGGTCACTGACACATCCACAGAACGTTGTATTTAATTGTTAAAATTATTCAAAAACACTGCAGGTAACTATCACTTGAGGTCACTGATACATCTACAAAACTGTCACTTGAGGTCACTGACAAATCCACAGAACGTTGTATTTAATTGTTAAAATTATTCAAAAACACTGCAGGTAACTATCACTTGAGGTCACAGACACATCCACAAAACATTGTATTTAATTATTAAAATTATTTAAAATCACTGTTAATTTATTGTTTAAGCAGTTTAATATTACAACACAAATGCACTAATAGTCGTTATCCAAGGTCAACAGTGACTAGGTACCGATACGCAAGTCCAAGCATACACATAGAAGCCGTCCTGTCAACACGTACGACCCATGCGGCCGCTGAAGCTATACTGACTCACCGAGGCGGCCCACGGAACGCGGAGCATGCGCAGTACACCCCGGCCAGCGAGATCCCGTTTCTTCATGGATAATTTCGCCAATTTCGATTATTACAAGAATCTTCGTCAATAATTGTTTATTACAAATAAAGTTACTATTTTATAACGTGCTTCTGCTTAATTTTAATAAATTTTATGCTGAATAAAAATTATATGAGTGAAATTATGTCTGTTTATAATTGACGACTTACTTTTCGAAGCTTATAATTATTTGATTTTTAAAGCAGTACTTTTATTTTATTAATAAATGATATATTTTCAACTAGTTTGAATTATAAACGGTCTGGATTAGATTATTCAAATATTTATAAGCTTTGAAAATTACATTGTCAATTATATATTGTTTAGAATATTTCTACCATTACTCTGATGTTATTTAATTTCCTATCTATCTACCTATCAGCTTTAATATCAAATTCGTTAGCGAATTCATTCGATGGCGCTCACTTATTTATTAAGTTTCATTAACGCTACAGTGACAAATTAAATTGTTATTGAAACAACGGCAATATCGAGGTCTTTCGAACAATAAATGCCCACGGGCCCGAAGGAAATTCTGCAATGCAGAACAAGAAGATCGTCGAACGGTTTCGGCGCTGAATCCCGGGGGATCGACATTTTCATATGGCGAATTAGCGGGAAACACGTACGACGCGTTGCACCCTGCAATTTGTTTAACGAATGGCCGGAAATAATTTTCTATAATACAGGCACACTTATGGCAATTTTCCCGGGGAGTCGTTAAGCGAATGCATAATTTCATTTATGCCCTGTTAATGCAGTTGTTGGGACGTCCTCTAAACTAAAGTAAATTGAATTATATCGTCGATAATGAGATAATTGGCCTCCCAGGTAGGCCGGTATCGAAATTACCGGGATATTTTCATCTGCCTACCAGCTTACTGACTTCTCTTTCGCATTTTTTTCCAAATTCATTATTATAAATTTGAAAATGATCAAGAATTTGCACTTATTTAAAGGTTACCGTGAGTTCAGAATACATTCGTATTAACCCATTCACTGCCAGGGAAACTAAGCAAATATTACCTTAGCTTGTTAAAATTTGAGAAGATGACAGAAAGTTTTTAGAACATTGGTTTCATTAATCAAAAATATAATCTCGACATTTGTAATGATACGAAGAACATTTTTGTTCCAAAATTTCTATACACGCTCGGCCATGATTGTTAACTTATTAATTCAAACTTATAGTGCAGCTACGAGATATCTCGTAGTTGGCAGTCAATTAAACAATTATTCTCGGTATTTTGCATTTTTAAAGCATCGTATAGTTTCGTGAAATTTGCATCTATTTGAATATGACCACTGGGTATAATATCTGTGATTTTTTTCAGAATTTTCAGTGAAGCCAAACAGGAGAAATCGGGCAAAAACTGTAAAATACGTTTCACTCTGAAACTACCCTTACGATAGGGGTAGCGGATTCATACTTTGCAGGAAGGGTTTTTTAAGATACCTATCGAAAGGTGTGCCCCAACATTAATTTTCTTTGGGGGCACTTTTTCGATCTTTATCCGGCTACACCCTTTGCGAGAATTTTGAATTTCAGCATTTGAGAACAATATTTCTTGATTACTGTAATTAGAACTTAAGTTCTATCACAGATCGAGTGAATACTATAATGGAAACCCCGATTGATGTCCTTTCCTCCTCACTGGACAGACTTTCACCAAGATTCTAAAAAATTCCGCACTTAACACTAGAACTACCACACCAGTCAAAATGACTGGTACACAGTTTTTTCCAAAAATTCTCAAAGTTTATAGGAGAGTCATAGGAGAAATTTTTTCCGGCCAACTCAAAAAACATAAATGACCGAATTGATCATCTTTTTCGCCTCTTGATTCCTCTTTTCTCAAAGTACTTATTTAATGTATTGAAATATAATGGATTTAACGCCGGTAGTTCTAGTGTCAACTCAGCTAAATATAAAGTTTTTATGGTAGCTATGGACTTAAGGGCTCCTTCTCCCAATTATTTAACCCCAGGTCAAATTCGCATCTATGGGGAATTATTTCCAAGTATATATCTCAATAAATCAGAATATTCATTGATTTAAAAATTCTAAAACTGTAGATTGCTAAAGTAGCCATTTCAGTTAGAAGCAAAAACAACAATAAAATCACATCCCTCTCTTGCCAATTATATTTTCAAACTTGCCTGCATTTGTCATCTGTCGATTATCACGCAAATGACAGCAGTTGTTGACATTACCCTGACCACACCACTCGATTCTATTCGGCTGTACTGACCCTGACAACTCGAATCCTTCGAGAGGACCATAAAACTTTCCCCCGTTGCAGCGTCTGAAAGCTCGTACCTTCGGGGTAGATCATCCCTGATCCGAGTGCGAGCTTCCGAGGGCGATGGTAAGGGTGGGAATCATCCCCTGGCATAATCCAGCACCTATACGTTGATGAATATTAATGCAAAGATGATGGAATTGATGCGGGCAAGAAGTAGGGTGTTTTAAAATTTAAATGGGAAAATCAGGTGCAAAGGCCGTTAATTAGTCTGTGGCGGTTAAACTTTGCCCTCTCGGTCATTTTCCTCCCCGAAATTATTCATTTGATATATTCGAATTGCTGGTGAAAATATAGACTAATTAAAGTCTCTGAAAGTTGAATTTTTTGTAACTTAAAGTTTTATAAATCTGAGGAATTTTAGTCGGCAGTATTTGATAACAAGGAGAGTCTATTTTTAAAATAAAGTTCCCGTGAGACGCAAACTTGCAAAGTTTACATAAAAAACAGTATCAAAACTATCGTGCTATTTTCAAGTACCATGAAGTTACAATTACTAATTTGATCTATTTAAAATGTTAATGCAAATATATTCCTACTAGACTCTCTATAGGTTGAATTCTTCGTAGCTTAAACATTCATAAAAAATAGTTTGAATGTTAATCGGGAGTATTTGTCAGCAAGGGCAGTCTATTTTTAAAAATAAAGTTTCCATAATACCTAATTTTAAAAAGTTTAAATAAAAAACAGTGTCAAAACTATATATCGTGATATTTTCAAGTATCATGAAGTTACACAGACTTATAATTACTAATTTGATATATTTAAAATACTGATGCAAATATATTCCAACTAGACTCCCTATAGGTTGAATTCCTTGTAGTTTAAACTTTCATAATTTTTATAAATGTTAATCGGGAGTATTTCACATCAAGAGCAGTTTATTTTGAAAAATAAAATTTCCATAATACCTAAATTTCAAAAGTTTACACAAAGGACAGTATCGAAACTATATATCGTGCTATTTTCAAGTCGCACAGAATTTCTCGGACTTAAAATCACAGTCGACTCGAGAACTATCGATAATTTAGTTACGAGCCACGTATAGTGGGTTGCCATCGACGCAGCTTGATTTAGGATGCTTTCAAAAGTGCTCGCACATGAAAATCTAACCATCAATTAAAGACCGCGAGTGGTATCTTGGCACAATCGTCTTTCGAGTATCGGTTAAAGAGTACCGTTATGTAGGTCAATGATTATGGGACTATTTAATCGGGTATATCATGGTGTATGAGTTAGCAGAAGGAAAGTAGTGATAAGCAGTATGATAAGTGAGACGCGGCCCGCAGGAGCCGATGAAAATGGGGTGGCCGGCGAGGTGGCGCCCTCCCTCCGATGACTTCGATCGAACCAACTCTCTTGCCTTCTCTCTGTCGCTCTGTTTTTCTCCATATTTCTCTCTTTCTCTTATTCTTTCCCCCTCCATCAACTATTTCCCCCACTTCCTTTCTTATTTCCTTTCTCCCTTCCTTTACTCTCCCACTTTCTCCACCTCCTTTCGACTTCTCATCCTTCTCCCACGAACTTTCCTTGGCTCTTTCCGTTTCTCTGGATCTTTCTGCTACTTTTTCTCTCTCTCTTTTATCGTCTCCTTCTCACGATTCTTTCGTCTCTGCTGTCCAGGAATGTCACGTTGAATTCGAACGCCCCAAATGAACGGCGAGGATTGGAATTTCGTGGAGGTGAAGATATTAGTTGTGATTTTTGGGAGGAATCTGAGGGAGAGACTTTTGGTTGGGGTTTTGAAAATTGCAGAAGACATAACGGAGACCTAACCCAGACTTTTCGTTGAGTTTTTGAAAATTGTCGAAGACAGGGTGAAGAAGTTTCGAGTCGATCGAATCGCTCGGGCAATCCGATTGTCTTTATTACGTCGAGGAAAGTTTGTTTCCGGTGATTCCGATCGAAATGTGGATTTCCGTGACGCGAAGAATTCCGTGTCTCCGAATTGCAGTTTAATTTGATTCTTCGCGATGGATGGAGGAAGTGCCTTTTGGAATTTCAAGCTCGTCGACTCCACCGTGCGCCTGATTCGAAATAGCTTCTTTAAAAACTTTCTCCCTAAATTGCCAAAAATCTTCCCTTTCCTCCTCGCCGACAGAGAAATTTCTTCGAGGATTTACGATTTGTGAAATTCATTTCCGCGTCGCATGAATTTCGTTGCGTTAAAAAGTAATTTTTAATTTTTATTTTACACGTATTTTGAATCTTCCGTGAGACCTTTTCCTTATCTCCCTTTATTATCCTTTAAATTCAGTTGAGAAAAAGGGAATCCACATTTAACAGAGAGCCAACAATTTACTGTATTATTTGCTTATTTTAATTATATTTCTTTTAATTAAATTAGTGTCCCTCGAAAAGAGCAGGTATTTCAAGCACGTCGAATGAGACGTCCCTGGTGTTTCTCCCTACTCTTTTTTCATTTCTCTCTCTCTCCCTCCCTCTCTCTCTTGGCTACACCAACGAATTTCATCTCTCTCCATTCTGGAGAGTCCACTTCCAGCATCCACTAGCTTCCAATGCATCTCGTGGCATCTCGCGATGATGCACGTAGGTGCATTGTATCTCCATTAACCCAATAAACCCGCGGCGCCCGAATCTACCCAGAAACCTACAAACTCGTAAAATACTCCAGCTGATTGTTTCCCATCGAACGTTTGCCTGTTCCCTTCGACCTCTGATTGCACTTTTTCCATCCACCCGATTGCATTCCAACCCCATAATAAAACAACAGCCAACTATCACCCTACAATCTTACTTTTACCCTTTAATTTTACCCTTATCCACTTAATTCCACGACAATAAATGCGCGTAGAAAACCCCATAAAATTGAAACCAAACACCGAAACAATCCCAAAGAATGAAAAACCACCCAAAAAGAAACGATAAAACCGAGGAAAAACGATCGACAGAAATTCATCCCGCGACAAAAGAAACGAGAAAAGATTCCGCGGCAGTGGAACAAGGCAGAAGGACGGTGAAACAGCGGCAGAGAAAGAAAAACACATAGACAAAGACGAAACAGCGTTGCAAGAGTGGGGGATAGTAAGAGAGGCCGTAGGGTGGGGGATGGAAGACTTCTTCGGGGGTAGTCAGCGCCGCCATGGAGGGTGAGTCTCAGTCGCTACTCGGTCAGCCTGCCGCACGGTTGGGCGCGGAATTTACTTGCGCGTAGACACGATTCCCCAGTTCTCCGTCTTTCCCTCTCTCGCTTCACACATCCACGAACGCACATCCGACACACATCGCAACAATCGTGCTCGAAACGGGCACACGTATGCGCGAGGACCGTGTCACGAAACGCGAAAGGAAACCGTACGATTCCTGGGTGCAAATCCCGAGGGTACTCGACACGGGGCAGTTCAAGGTGGTAGAATCAAACGCAGAGGTGTCCTAAAACGCGTTTTCTGGACGCGTACCCGCAACCGGTCAGCGCGTGTGCACCCGACGACGATCGATCCTACGGGCGATACGATCCAGAGAAAGGCGATGGACGGTACCACCCTCCACGGAGACGGCAGATAGAGACTGACAGCGAAACGGACCGAGGATTGCTCGGGGATAATCGACGGTACGGCCGATCTTCGACTATGATCGTTACTTTTCGGCAGCGGTCGGGGCTCGCGCGAAGAAGACACTTCGTATAGTCGGATGATTGCGGTCGCGTGGTGCGCCAGCGGGTTTCTCTGCTCTCTTTTTCTACTTCCGTGACTAACCTCCTTCTCTCTCTTTCGCTCTCTTCCTCTTGCTCTTTCTTTGCGTAGTTCTCGATCATTTTCTTCTCGGCATTGCGTGAAATATTCGGGTTAGAAGCGCGAGAACCATTGGTAGTGTTGTTTCAATTATTTCACCACGAGATCATCGGTGCATCAGAATTCTGTGCTTGGAACTTCGGTCGCCAGTATCCGTCGAATCTCGAGCATCGAAATCATCGGGGTTATGTATTCGTGAACTGTGCAGACATACGCTGTGGTAAGTTTTTAATCGATGTCGGAATGTTACGCGGTTACAGTCGATGGTGAGATCTATGGTGGATCTTGGTGAACTCGAGGTTCGAGCGGGCGTTGCAAACTTACGTGATCTTAAGTGTTACGCATCGTATCGGGATACGTTTCGTACGACGCTTCCCGTGGGAATGGTCGACGTGTGTTTTGAATTGTGCCATCTCGGCCGGGATTTCACAGGCTTTTCGACGTCTGCCAATTGGGGCAATGGGAATGCCTGAAAATTGGGCTACTGCTTAAGACGTGGAATATCGTTTCGTGCGCAATTCTGACGTAGCGTTACGGAGTTCAAGGATTACCTCGTAGCTGCGAAACAACTCGATATTTCTTTTCATTCGGCATGTATTAATTAAAAGTGCAAAATTAATTATTTTAAATGTAATCTATCAAAGTAGTTTTTGTAACACCAGAACTACCGGCGTTAAATCTATCATATTTAAAAATATTAAATAAGTATTTTGAAAAATGGGGAATTAAGAGGTGGAAAACTTGACTGATTCGGCAATTTATGTTTTATAATATGGACGTAGAATATCTATTCTATGACTCTCATATAAATTTGGAGAATTTTTGGAAGAAATTGTGTACCAGTCATTTTGACTGGTATGGTAAATCTAGTGTTAAGAGTGACGAAACTGTCTGCACTATGTATGTTGTCGATTGCTGGAGCGATAGCAGCGAGATGTGAATGTTTATAATAATATGTCAACGAGTCGTCCGTGAGCTGTGAGATTGGCCAGACTCGTTAATTTCATAAACAATTAGTTGTTTTATTATGTCGCGTCGTAACACTCGCCGCGACAATGTATCAACGGAAATGTGTGTAGGTTCTTGAGAAACGTTCGACGGTCCGAAGTCAAATATTTGTGAAATTTCGCGAGGAAATCAGAGAGCAGGATGGAAATTCGCGATGTGTTATTTGTTAAAATGACAGTGAAATTTACGAGCTGGTTTCGTGCGTCGGGAACTTTGAATTAGACGGATTCGACGATGGGTTCGGAAGTATTGTTCGACGCGTGAATTATGAGGATCCCCATGGGGTGGGGACGGGGGTGAAATTTGTAAGGGTTTGTTAGTCGAGATAGCCGAGAAAGGGTTCCGACACGCTTAATTACATTGCTGAAATTAGTTACAGTTACTTTAGCGGGGAGGGTCTTTTCAGATTTTCGAGTACGAAAGTGAAAGGATGCCATGGCCTTCTTCATGGATTTATCGACAGTTTTCATCGCTTTTATGCGCCGAGAATTCATCGGCTGAAAAATCCTTCTCGTACGGAGCGTGCTAAAATTAATGCCACGAAGTTCATCCACTGGATAATTTACATAAATATTGCAAGTGAATTTAGGTTGGCAATTTTAGAATTCAGGTTAAGAATCAAATGAGCCTCATCTTCGAAGTGGAAGGCGCTTTAAGTCCTCATAAATGCTGCTGTGCTAATGGTGCACATTGAAATGCTCTTGCGAGCTACCGAATGTGTTATTTTTTCTGCAGCTTCGCGCAGAATGGAGCAATATTTCAAAATCTTCCGGGTAGATCGAGAGAATCTGATATTGTTCATTCCGATTGTAACAGAATTGCGTAGACTATTAGCTTTTGTGAACCAATTACCTTGGAACAATAGCCTTCTACTAGCCAATGCAGCCAGAAATTCAATGAAACTAACATTTTCCACAGCCACAAGCAACAAAATTAACACTAGATTTACCATACCAGTCAAAATGACTGGTACACAATTTTTTCCAAAAATTCTCCGAATTTATATGAGAGTCATAGAATAGGTATTCTACGTCCCTCTTATAAAACATAAATTGCCGAATCAATCAAGTTTTCCACCTCTTAATTCCCCTTTTTTCAAAATACTTATTTAATATTTTTAAATATGATAGATTTAACGCCGGTAGTTCTAGTGTTAAATAGACCTGAAAGTCTACAACATCATTTCCAAAATTGTTTCAAATTTCCACTGTTTACAAACCCAAAAAAGTAGCTACGATATACAACAATTATCATAGAACACTCGACAAAAACAAGCCGTCAATTCTCTTCCATCAACAAGCCTCCCATAACCTTTTGACCCCTTCGCCCAACGTTTATCGCCACCATCGTCCTTCCCTTCGTTATTTAGCACTTAGACGAAGCCAGGACCATCGATTTCATCGCATGGGAATCCGCGAGACCTATTACGAGGCCCTCGAAGCACGTGCACAGATCGCCACGAAATTCCAACGGTCGTAGGACGACGACTGCGCGGCTCTTTCAATCCTTTCTGTTGACCTTCGTCGTTTCGCCCGGTGATATTGATCGGATTTCGAAAATTCTTCGGCGTGCACGTGTGCACCGGCTGGTCCACATTTTCGGGCATCTTCTTGCTGGCCTGATTCGTTCGAGGGCATTGGAACGACTTTTCTGTTTCGGCGAGAAGCTTTTTTCGAGCGCGGTGACTTTGGTACCACCTGGTACCGCGCTTGGTCCCGCGTGTTGGACGATGCGATGCGTGATTCTTGCTATACTGAGGGACCAGAAACAAGGCACTTGAGGGGTAATGTGCTCTGATTCGACCGACGGATAGGGACATCCCTCTCCTTCACGCATTTTCGATTTTGACGCGCTACTGGCACGAGAGACCCGCACATTCGTTGCGTCGTCATGTGAAGGACGAAAGGAGTGTTTTATTTTCGGTTGTCATTCGTCGACCTCAGGTTTCCAGGACCGACATGGCGGAGATAGACGGTGCGAGAGCAATTTCACCTTCCGTCCCAAGTGCCTTGTTTCTGGTACCTCACTATAGCAGCTGGTACCACTTGGTACCACTTGGTACCGCGTGTTGGACGATGCGGTGCGTGGCTCTTGTTATACTGAGGGACCAGAAACAAGGCACTTCGGAGGTAATGTGCTCTGATTCGACCGACGGATAGGGACATCCCTCTCCCTCACGATTTTGACGCGCTATTGGCACGAGAGACCCGCACATTCGTTGCGGTGTCATGTGAAGGACGAAAGGAGTGTTTTATTTTCGGTTGTCATTCGTCGATCTCAGGTTTCCAGGACCGGCATGGCGCGGATAGACGGTGCGAGAGCAATTTCACCTTCCGTCCCAAGTGCCTTGTTTCTGGTAACGCACTATAGCAGCTGGTACCGCTTGGTACCACTTGGTACCACTTGGTACCGCGTGTTGGACGATGCGATGCGTGGTTCTTGAGATATGGATAAGGAATACGTTTGAGTTTTAGTTGAGGTTACAGTGGAGTTGATCCTTCGGCGGTGAAGACACTTTGGATTTTCGGGGGTTGATCGTTTGTCGAGTGGTTGAGAATTCGTGGGAGGAGTTGAGGTTTCGAAATGATAGGTTATAATTGTATTTCAAGGGAGTTCGAGTTTAACTGTATGTGCGCTGATTTAATTAGGTTTCTGTTAAAATAATATTGAAGTTGTTAATTACTTTCTGTATTCAGGCATGATAACGTATAACACCTCCGGCTGTTGCCATAAGAAGTAATACATAATCGACGATGAATTTTAAATAATAATTAGCTTTCTATCATATCTAAGTTTTTAAAAATAATTTTAAAAATAAAGTTAAAAAATACTAATTAATAAGTTTACAAAATAATTTTGAAAATAAATAAGATTAAGATGAATAAGTCATAAAGTTAATAAATAAGTTTAAAAATAATCTGGGCTTTAGTTCTCAACGATTAGTTTCTACATTTGTGCTTAGCATTCTGTGACACCTCCAGTTTCTGCTGTTAGGAAAAATATATGTCCTAACTGAATTTCAATTAACGCTAGAACTACCGGCGTTAAATCTGCTATAGTTTAATATATTAGATAACTACTACGGTTCTTCTGTAAACTTTATTGAAAAAATGGACTACCAGTCATTTCAACCCCTTGCCCTACGATTTGTTTTGTAACTTCCTCCGCAATAATTCAGAATTTAATTGCTAAAATAAAAATTGATTAGTAATTCTTGATATACCGTATAATTTAACGCAATATTAATATTACATGAATAATATTATCGCGTTGCGTCTCAATAATATTTTTAATTTCATAGGTTTCACAAAACTTGAGAATTTCCTATCCCATTTTCCCCATCACGAGTGTCACTCCTTATTATAAGGCAAGGGGTTAACTGTCTTCCTACTTCCAGCGTTAATAGTCTCAAAATTAAGACAATTATTCAAACCACAATAATTTAAAAACGCAAATCAAGCCTCTGCACCATCAACCTCACAATCCTCCCTCACCTACCCCACCGTAAACCCCTCTCAAACTCTTCCAGAATTCCCATATCTCCAACCATCATCCCTATCAAACTCAAAACCACCAAAGAGAGGACACACTCGAAAATCAACCCCACAGTTCTCCAACCAACGTCCTCGCCGGTAACTCCGTTAGATCAATCACGCAACACCGTAATTCCTTCCACCGTTCCGCGTCTTTTCATCGTCGTAAAACCGTGGTAGAAAAGCAGAAGCTCCCTCCCCTTTTATCCCGGCAACCCCGAAAAATACGTTCGCGAGAAGCGTCGCCCTTAAAATCGCCCGGGGAACGTTTTCTCCGGTAGAACGTTAGCTATCGTTCGATAGAGCATAGAACATCGAGGCTTATCACTATGGGGGAGGAAATTCACGAGATGGATTTTATCAGGGACCGACGAATCACGAGGCAAGGATTTTCGGATAAGCCGACGACCGTAAGGTCCTTCTGACCCTTTCCTCTTTGCCTCGATGCTTTGCAATAACAATAATGTTGATAGGATGACCTCAACACCCTTCTTCTGCTTTGCGCCGCTTCTGAGCGTGATTTTTTTCGAATTTTTCTCTGCTTTTTACCTAACCCAACTATTTTTTCACACGGTAGATGCATTCCTTAGAAAACGGTGGAAAAAGAAATCGTGTAGAAAAATATGTAATGGAAATTTTCCGGTTTTGCAATTTGGATGAAATTGAAAATATTAACCCTTTTAGTGCCGACCGGAAAAATCTATTAAATTGATTACAAATCTATTAGGTTGGTAAGAAATTAATGTCGGTTTTCGAGTTTCCAAACTTCGGCTCTTCATTTTGAGATAGCCGTTCATTTTAATGTTTGTCTTCTTATATCATTTAAGAAAAAAAAATATATTAAAAAACTTGTTGCTCTTTGGGAAAAATGTGTAAATTTTAATGGAACTTATTTTGATTAAAAACAATTATTCCCATTCTCAACATGTGTATTTAAAGATAAAATTTGAAAACCGACATTAATTTCCTACCAACCTAATATTTCCATATTCGTTGAAAATCGTAGGAGTGATATTTATCTAACATTGTTAGAAAAAATGAACAAGTCGGTTACTGATTGTAGACAGTAGTTAGACATAAAAAGAATCATCATTTCGTCATAGTTTAATATAGAATAACGTAATATGGACCATAAATTGTATATTCCCAATTACTTGCAATAGAATTACTAATATTGCTAATATTACTAATATTACTAATATTACTAATATTACTAATATTACTAATATTACTAATATTACTAATATTACTAATATTACTAATATTACTAATATTACTAATATTACTAGTGTTGCTAATGACGATACATTGGCACTAAAAGGGTTAACGCGATAATATTATTTCTATAACATTAATATTCCGTTAAATTGTACGATATATCAAGAATCACTGATTAATTTTTATTTTGCTATTTAAAACTGAATTATCACAGATGCAGTTATAAAATATGTCGTAGGAAAAAGGGCTGACAATCCAACGCGGCGAGGTACTCCGCAATAACATTCCCTACATTTCTAACTACCATCGGCAAAATCGAAGTGGAATTTCCAGATAGCAGCTATTTTTAATCTTCCCTCGAAGGAAGTTCATATATTGCAATACGCTTCGCGTTAATACTACAATATTAATCGGCACGATGTGCAACGTGTACGTTGTTACCGTAGGCGATCGCATCGTGTCACGGTATCAATATTAAATACACCTCCCTTTTTTTTCCCTGGCGTGACACTCCAATGTTTATTTCTCTCTGTGTTTACGTCCTTCGGATAGTCGATAGCCACTTTTCTCGCTTCTGAGTCTCACCTTGAAACATTCCTTCGCTCCGGCATTCCTAGACGTCCGTTTATACTTCAGATATCTGCTTGAAACTGGATCATTTCATTTCTCAATGTTTCTTTGAATCTCCGAGTAAGGAATAATTCGAAGTCGATCGTTGCATCAATGATCGATGCTACGGCGTAATTTATCGTCCTCACATTCCTCGTAATCCCATATCTTTATGTGTTCCCATGAATTATGGCAATTAATCTCGCGGAAGGCTCTGTAATAACCGATATCTCGCGCTTAATCCTTTCCTGCCGAAATAGCATTAAAACGCAGCCTGCTCAGAGGTAGTTTTTTTTATTGAATATTCTGTTGTCGATGTGCCGTGAAAGCTGGTAAAACGGAGAATCATGGGTTTTTCTATTTTGATTCTGGTTTTGTAGGAATTATTTTCAGCGATGGTTTGCATCAGGGATTATTGAAATTTTCAAGAAGATTCTTCGTATCGACGATTATTTTCAATTCAATAATTTATATTTTGTAAGATAGTTGTAAAATACCTAAAAATTGTCATGATTTATTTTTATTTTTCCACTACGACAATATTTCTTCTAGAAACAATCAAATCAAGAAAAATTTGGCATAATGGGTTAATATAAAAGCAAATAAAATTCGTTTTTTGTCTTTCCGTAATAAACTAATAGATGTAGTAATAACCAAATCATTTTAAATCGATCCATTCCAATGCAAAATTAAAAGACAATGTTTACGTAAGGAATTAGCTTGTTTAGAGTAGTTTTCACATCGTGTACCATTTATGGTACATATGGCGCTGCAATCAGATCGATTGTAAAATTCAGTCAGATCGAAACATTTCAAACAAAATGTATAAAAATCCGGTACTGAAGTAGCAAGACCAGAAATTAGATTTCTTGCTTTAAAAATGTCAAACATTGCATGTAATTATTAATTATTGTGTATATAACAATTAAACAAATTTCTGTGCTTTGTTCTACACTGCATTTTTTATAATGCCTCATTCTTTTGGTGGAAATAAATTTTACAAAATTAAATTTGTCATAGAATATATGTTTTCACAGCACTAAATAAATATTTTTGCGTGTACCATTTATGGTACACGTGGCCCGAAGGTCAAGTCGTGTACCATAAATGTGTCAATGACCCATCAATATTCCTTCTCCACCTAAAACTAACAATTTACCCAATCAATTTCCAACAATGTACCCTCACATCTCAACCTAAAATCTCCATCTCCCAAAACGTTTCCCCAACGTCAAAACTTAAATCATTCGGAAGAAAGAGAAAGAAACGTCGACATACGAATGTTAAAAATAGCAAGAAAGTAGACAAGGCCTCGGAATCAGCTTGGGACACTTTGCCGATGAAGGGAAAGGGAATAAAAACGACAGAGTTTGTTACAACAACCGTCGTATTACCTGTCACACGTGTAATTGGCGACAGGACAAAGGAAACGATCTCGACGTCACTGGGAGCTTCTCTTTCGCGAGCAATCGGCTTTTTCCTTTTCTCTCTCTCTATTTTTTCCCCTATCCTCATCCTCATTCTCTTCTGCACCTTTATCTCGACTACCTGCATTCTGGATTGCTGCCAGATTTACAGGTCACCACGTTCGCGAACGTATGTCGCACGGGAGTGACAACGCGACCTTTCTACCCTGTCTTTCGCTGCCTTTCGCTGTTATCCGATATTGGGGTTGCTTTGCATTCTTGCCGGGGTCCGTCTGATGCTTGCGGACCGCTATCATCGCCCTGGATTCGGCTGGATAGTGTTGTTTTAACCCTTTGTACCTACCATGTTGAATTGTTCGTCAAAGATTTTGAATAATGGTTACTTTGTGGCGCGGTGAATTTAATTGGAACAATTAATCGGAATGTATCGGTTGCCGAACTTCCTTTGTTGGATGACGAAAAAATTGGAAGAGAAAAGAGTCTGTTCAAATAGTAATTATTTTTGTAATTTGTGAGATAGGTTTTAATATATTTTTTTACTTGCAATAGAGAGACATTTAGTAGTTTGAAAAGTTAGAAATCTCAGTATTTAAGTTTAACCCCTTGCCTTACTATTTAATTTTGCATTGAAATGGTTCGACTTAATATGATTTGGTTATTATCACATCTATTAGTTTATTATGGAGAGATAAAAAAACGAATTTTATTTGCTTTTATATTAACCCATTCGCTGTCAAATTTTTCTTCGTTTGATTGTTTCTAGAAGAAGTATTGTCTTAGTGTAAAAATAAAAATAACTCATGAAAATTATTGCTTAACCCCTTGCCTTACTATTTCATTTTGAAATTTACGGCGAAAACATTGTCATTTAATTTTGCATTGAGGTGGTCGGAGGTTGTCTGACCATTGCAACTTGTTATCACTGCGCCGGCTGATAAGCGCCGATCGCAAGCATTTTATTAAGTAAAATGTCTTAATATAAAAAGTGTTTTCTATCAATTTAATTTCAATTTACGATTCTTCCACGTCTTAACTACAGATTTGAAAATGATCATATTAAATGATTAATAACTCTGTCAATGGTGTCGAATAAACTTTTACGACTGAGAAAAGATTGACTCTGCGAGAATATACGTGGGCGGATAAACTCGTCCTACTGGAACGTCGCGAAGAAATATTTTTCGCTATTAAAAGGCTTAACACTTTAATCTTTATGAGCGTTAATGCGCCAGGGTTGATTAAGGATCTTGAAATTATAGTGCTGAGTAATGTTGCGCCGCTGATAAAAGTCATTTCCATCGACCCTGAACACCGATATTCTATTGCACGTAATTCTTTAAATTGTTCGCGAGAAATTCTTTGGCATTTAATGCCACGTTATTATTAATTTAATATTCAGGTCAACCTGGATAAATATAGCCATAGTTTAATGATTCTTCGAATCTTTTGCTCTCTTTGTTAGAAATTTTATTATCCACTAAAGCAAGAATCCCAGCATAATTAAAATACCTCAGCAAAGACAGACATTTGATAATTAAAAAAGTATACCTCAAAATTTAGAATCTCAGGAACAAAGACACTGCTTATTCAAAAATTAAGACTAGTCAAATAGAATATACTTAATTTTTAATTTCAACCAAATTTTATCAATTACATTTCCTACGGTTCCCCTTCCATTAAAAATTCAATTTAGCAGTTTCTTTTAAGCCGGCACAATTTTTCATTAGCCTAAAGCAACATGAAAGTTTTCTCCCCAAAGAATAATCGTTTTCCCCCCGTTCTCTTTAATTCACGGCTAGAAACATCGATCTCGCAATATTCGATCGACAGGAAACATAGAATGAACGTTTCTTCCCCTGCTGGATATTGATTTTAGCTAATAACGATTGAACAATCGTTGCATCATTCCCACTCTGTTTTTCCCTCGCAAATAGATCGGATTATGAATTTTCCCGCTTTTCCCGGGGGAAATCCGGAAGCTGTGCGTGACCTCGGTGTTGACCCCTGGCCGAAATACAATTTGGAGCTCGTTTCACATCAACGATCAATTATCTGGATCTGTTTTACTTTTTAAACTGTTTGCTTTCGTCATTACAGATAATTAATCGTACCTTTTGCAATAACTTTTCCTCTTTCCCATGAAAAAGGAAATTTTAATTTTTCCTCTTTTCCTTTGTTACAATTTAATTATGGCGATGTTCTCATTTAGCAGCAGTGAAAATAGAATATTTGAAAATGCGTGGGTGCTAAGAAGGTTCACGGGACTGACGTAATGTTACGTCTTTTGGAAAGTTACGCTTGACTGCCTTTGACGTAAGGTTCAGCTGTCTGGCGAACTGTTGTTGGTTACCGTTGACGTAATATTACGTCCGGCGATAATGAACGTGGCATTACATTCTTGCGAATTCGATGTATGATTACCTTCGACGTAATATTACGTTTCCTCATAATAAATTACAGTTTTCTGCGGATATCGTGATAACATATTTTTTGGTACTTCGGACTCCATCGACAGCGACGTAATATTACGTCCTTATATAAATTTAAATTGACTACAGCAAGTTTTTCCACTCGCAAGGAGTAAAGATATTCCATGAACTTCAAAGCAGCCTCAAAATCACTCCGTTTTCTTCGAATATCCGTTGTTTTGAACTCCCCATCCCTTCGACGGAGTCTTTTGACACAACCGGTCCCTTTTTCTCTCTATATTCTTCCATTACCACCGACTCCCATTCTTTGAGCATCATTGGACCGTTTTTTGTAGCGCTTATAATTTACCTGTAATTATCTTTCTCGCCACAGACGCGATACTTCTGCACCCCTCGTTCTCACGATCCTCGTGGTTCTCTTGTTTTTCATTACACACCTTCGCTCTCTTTTAAGTCCTCTTTTTGTTCAACTCTCCGGTATCTATCACCTACAAGGACTACCATCTTTTATTTCTCTTTCCCCTCTCCACTCGCGTGTGTCTCCGTTTCCCTTTAATACAGTTTCTGCTCTTTTCATTTCTCTCAGAATCTCTTTGCTTTTCCAATTTATTTTTTTCCTGCTGCACAATCTGTCCCTCTCTCTCTCTTGGGCTCTTTCTATTTCCTTTTTTTCCCTCTCTACTCCTCTTCCCCGTTTCTATTCATCCTGTAGCGACGAGTCGATACATTTCGATAAGGGAGCACCGCGATAGAGGGATGAAAAAAAAAATGGAGCTATAGAACTCGTGTCGGGGATCAGTGATTTCTGGGCATCCGCAGATAGAGAGGAAGAGAGAGAATGGAGAGAAATACAGGGAGAGAGAGAGGGGTTTTATCAATCGTTGGAGGTTTGCATGCAGTTATCAAAATAAGTCCGCAGGAATTTCGAGGGTTTGCTCTTTTCTGCCATGTTTCCACCGACTGTTCTATTTTCACTCGATTTTATTCGACCTCGTCGATTCCGTGGTGAATTCGATCATCCCCACAAACGAGAACCGACGAGAAACTCGAAATTGTTTCTTTGTAGGGGTTGCTTTAATTTTGTGCGAACTGTTTACGATCCTTTTATTTTGCAAGGAATAAAGTGTTACAGATATAATGGGAAAAGTTAAAATATCTTTTGGAAATTGAGAGGAGATTGTTGTTGTAATATGAGCTTCGTATTTTCGTCTTTGTGGAGATTCTGTGGTGTCTTGGTATCGAATTTAGAAGCAAGCAGGAAAGTATCGAAGAATATTGGAACCAGGTTTCCGATTAGCCGCTTCAGTGACTCCTCCATTTTGGTAGCGCATTTGATCTACCCTGACTACATACCAATTATTACTTCAGTCTAATTTATTAAGATATTGTTTAAAATACATCAAACTGCTCTAAAATACAAATACAAAAACCAAATATTCAAAATCACTTCCCAATTTTAATCTTTTAAATTAAAACACCCCAAAGTGTTATTGCATCTCCCACCACTCCTCCATCTCGGTACCACAATTGGTCCCCCGAATTATCCACATCAATTAAAACAAATCTTAAATCAACTCTCAAATACAATTAAAAAAACTAAATATTCAAAATCACTTCCCAACTTCAACCCTTTAAATCAAATCACCCCAAAGTATCATTGCATCTCGGCACTACAATTGGTCCATTGAATCATCCGCAACAATTAAAATAAATCTCAAACCAACTCTGAAATATAAATAAAAAAACTAAAATATTCAAAATTACTTCTCAATTTTAACCCTTTAAATCAAAACACCTCAAAGTATTACTGATCTCCCACCACTCCTCCATCTCGGTATCACAATTGGTCCCCCGAAACATCCGCACCAACTAAAACAAATCTTAAACCAACTCAAAAATATAAAGACAAAAACTAAATATTCAAAATCACTTCCCAGCGTCAACCCTTCGAATCAAATCACCCCAAAGTATCGCTACAGCTCCCACCACCCCTCCATCTCGGCACCACAATTGGTCCCCCGAAACATCCGCACGAATAATTCCCCGCCGATTTGCCGTCGTAAATTCCACCATAGCCCCTCGCGAAGCACGTTCTTAGATCGTCTAGAAATCGTCTTTACGAGGGACGTAACGGAGTCACGGTGGCAAGAACGTAGGAAACGATGTTCTCGGGGATCGAGAAACAGGGCCACGCCATGCGACTGACGTCATCCCCTATTCTGAATTTCACTGACCGAGAAGCACTGTAAACTTGCTCCACGGAGATTGCTCTCTCTCCTCTCCTCTTCGGGGCGAGATCTTTTTATGGGTATTACGTAAAACAGCAACTGAGAATCGTTCGCAGCTGGACGTCACTTAGTTGCCGTTACGTAAGTTCGAACGGTTCCTTGGGGAATTGGACGTACGCGCTTCAAGTTTTCACGGCTGTCTTGCAAATAAGGGGGAATTTGTGACTGATGAGTGGTTGGATGTTTGTTAACGAACTTTAGCCACTGTTTTATGGTGGATGGTTTAATTTTGGCGTGTTGGAATTATCTATTGAGGTGATTTAGTGACTTGGTTGTCTAGGGAGTTACTGGGCTGAGCTAGTGAATTTAATAAGTGTTGTGTTTACACGCCTGACTTGAATTGCTGAGATTTTTGGTTAGAATGATCAATTAGGTATTAATGAATTTTTTAATTTGTATCTTTTGTTACAATTTTGGAGGAATTAGACTCTTCTTGCGTATTCCTGATAATTTTAAAATGTTAAGGTTTGCATTTCTTTTATTTTAAATTATTTCGAGTATTGCCTTTGCAAAATGAATGTGTTCGCGAAATAAATAAGAAAATAACGAGAAAATTTCCAAATTATCGAAATCGAAGAAAGACTCAGAGAAATATAAAATCAATCAATTTAATAAAACTTCTGGGTGTTCCAAAAACTATCTAAAAATAACAGTGCACCACTTTCTCTCCTACGCATTCATTAATGGGGTGAAATCTACCCTTAAACCTCTTCAATCCAATCCCCTCGACCTCTCGCGAGTTTATATACATTAATTCGATAAAATTCTATCGGATTTGCATTTTTGAAGATAACGGGAAACGCGAATATCGGAAGCTCCTCGAATCGATGCCGAGTGTACCTCTAGGACTGCAAAGGGTTAAAGTGGAAGGGCCGATATCCCTTCTTCTTTCTTCCCTCTTAAATTCTCACACAGAAAAACT
The DNA here is from genome assembly GCA_963989415.1 of Cerceris ruficornis. Lineage (NCBI taxonomy): Eukaryota > Metazoa > Arthropoda > Insecta > Hymenoptera > Crabronidae > Cerceris > Cerceris ruficornis. The sequence continues at coordinate 10,908,495 of OZ022529.1, read as the reverse complement.
ACTAAAACCATCCAGAAAATTTCACCTACGAAATAAAAAGAAATTCAGAATTTCTCTCAAACCGAAGTTTTGAAACCTTTTCCACATTTTTGATATTTTTTTTCTGTTTTAACAAGAAAGCGAGAATGCCAACGATTTCTTATGAAATTTTGCCACAAAGAGGTTCACTTTTTCTCCCTCCTTCATTCTCTTCGTCCTTGGAAACTCTTTCGCCGAAAAATTCGCAAGACCTCGAAGACTTCTGCAAAAACCTTTCCAAAGTATCTGCATTTTCTATAATTTCTACATTTCTTTCCTACAAATTTTACGTGGATTTTTATGCTCAACGGTTTTAATCCGTTGAATATTTGAATTCCCTTGAATTCAAGAGAGAGAGACTTCTTCGTCTCTTCTTCAAGTTTGAAGGATGTCGCGTTCTTCGAGCATCTCCGGAAGTGCGCCCGAAGGAAGCAAAGAAGCGTCATCGAGGGGGATGAATTTTCTCGAAGATTGGTGGCGCTGTAGTTGAAAAGAAAATTTGAATTTCACGGAAAAAACTCCGGGAGAATATTAATGGGGTATATTATTCTGTCGTATCCCTCTTACGGGGGTGGCTCAGCCGCAACGTCATTTTTATTCCGTGCGATGAAACCCTTCGAGCAGCAGCATTTTTTTTCTCCATTCTATTGCCTCGTTTTATTTACAGAATATTATTTTTTCATTTTCTATGGGAGTTTATCGATACTGTATTACGATAGTTGAAGTTAGGGTAAGTTGTACGTTGATTAATTAATTCTACAATTACATTTCTTGCTTCGTAGTTTGGTAATGAAGTGCTGGAAAGGGAAAATTGTAGTTTGTGGTTTTTCAAAACTTCTGTGGGATTCGTATTCTAAAAATTTGCAATTTTATTACGCGCTGTATTTTCAGCATTTTCGATTTAAATTTCAAATATTTTGCACCCCTTTAAATCCTCGCACGAAGGGAATCTTCGGTTCTTTTTTTCTTTTAATTCTTCCGTTCGAAAAGTTTTCAATTTTCATTTTACAATATTCCTTGGGATCGAACTCCGCAGCATCCCCCTTAGCCACAATTCGACGAGGAACGATCTTCTTTGTCGCTTTGAGAAATTACACGACGGAAGATCGATTCCTCGAGCGGAAAGAGGAGGACTTCATCGCGGTAGCAGTTCTCTTCATTTGGAAAGAGATAACTGTTCGTCGATAGAAAATAGTAGAGTCGATAACGCGTGTTATTGGAAAGAAGAGTCGCGATGCTTCTTCACGGTGGAATCGGAACATTCTTATCTGTGAGGCACATATTCACTGTCTGTCAGACAACTATTGTCATCGTAGGTGCATTATCAATTGGAATATAACGATAAGATTGAGGAATTGCGAGACAAAATTAAATTCAACTTTTATTATCAAACTATGATCGATGCTTTTGCTGAGAAATTACTAAAAGCACTGTCAATTAATGGCAGCTCTACCGAGGTAGTTACGATAGCGGATTATTAATTATTTCTGCGATTCTTTGAAATTTTTAGTACTTTAAAAAAATACTAAAAGCACTGTCAATTAATGGCAGCTCTACCGAGGAAGTTATGACGAGTACTTGTTAATTATTTCTGCAATTCTTTGAATTTTGAGTACTCTGAAAAAAATACTAAAAGCACTGTCAATTAACGGCAGCTCTACCGAGGTAGCTATGACGAATGATTCTTAATTATTTCTGCAATTCTTTGAGATTTGAGTACTTAACAAAAAATACTAAAAACGCGGTCAATTAATGGCAGCTCTACCGTGGTAGCTATGACGAATGATTCTTAATTATGTCTGCAATTCTTTGAGATTTGAGTACTTAAAAAAAATACTAAAAGCACTGTCAATTAACAGCATAACAGCAGCTCTACCGAGGTAGTTATAACGAATGATTGTTAATTATTTCTGCAATTCTTTGAGATTTGAGTATTTTTAACAAAATACTACAAGCACTGTCAATTAATGGCAGCTCTACCGAGGTAGTTATGACGAATGAATATGACATTGTCCTTGATTAGGCCTGAGTTAGGTGGGTTAGGTCTCGGTTAGGTCTCGGCCAAGTCTCAGCTAGGCCTTGGTTGCTTCTCGGTTAGATGTGGTTGTATTATTCCAATCGTATCTCCTCAGAGATTACTAACAATATGTGAAGGAAGCGAATACTAATATAAAAAAGCACGATAAATTGAACACAAGCGGGAAAGTAAAACTGTAATCCTCCTTGGAAAGTAGCATCTTTAATGCACCCAGAAAATGCACAACGTCGTCCATTATCCAGCAAATGATCCCGACGCAAGGAACAACAAAGGCAGCCTCGAGAGGACAGCCAGCTAACGTCTCAAAGGAGATGCCGGTCCTCTCGAAACTGAGAGAGATTCGGCAGACTGTTTTCGAGAATATTCCCGGAGGTTTTGTCCACGGATGTAGAAGAAGAGAGCAATCGAGTGGCACGGGTGAAACCGATGGGACGCTCTCTCCTCGAGGACGAGACTCGCTGATATTGTCTTTCCATCGTTCTCGCATTCCTCAGATCGATTAACATTCCTTGGAGGAATGCCTGCACTCGTTGATCTCATTCAGTAATTAATTTGATGTTTTATCGATGCTTTAGAGCTCCTCGAAGATTGTCCACGCTATCGTATAATTTAAAAATTCAAAAATTAGAAGAAAATAAACTTGGAAAATTCATGCAACCTGCATACATTATGTTCAAGAGAGTTTTCGAAAAATTTTATCGATGAATTTCTACCTGTGTTAGTTGCATTAACTGTTACGCAACTTTTAGGAGACTTTTGTCCGATAATTTCCTGTATGAGCCGTTCAGTGCACAAATCGATTAACTCCACTTTTTGAATTTCTTGAAATTTAAGTCTCAAAGCACTTAATTGAATCCTAACTTTTTATGTTTAGAATAAATTTTCGTAATAATAACGATTAACACCATTAAATCACGAAGTTTGTTTGGCCATCGAATAATAAATAATTGAATTCAGAAGTCAATCTAACTAATTCCAAGGCTATTCCACCTTATTCATTTTGTACTTTGTTAGAGGAAAGAGCTACCTGCGACTATATATTCTACAATACTTATTTGTATTTAAATTTTCTCGGCAATTTTGAAAAGGAGTGTATACTATTTCATCACGTTTCTCCACTTTAGGTTGTGGCGGCACGACCGATCGAGCACCACAACCGATCACCGGTCGCCATTACGCCATTACGCCCCTAGTTCAAGCATCGTCCGCTAGACCTCGTGTCCACCGATGGATCGCTCTCGCGAGTTGTTCAACGACGATCGGTATCTATATATACGATTGAACAACAGATAGAGCTAGGGAACGGAAAGAAGGCAGCTGAGACGGAAGGGGAGTTTGCTCTCGCACCACCTATCCCCGCCATGTAGGCCCTGGCAAACTGAAATCGACGAATGACAACCGAAATTACAAAACCATTACTTTCGTCGTTCACATGATGACATGCAACGAATGGCGAGTCTCCCGTGCCCAATAGCGCGTCAAAATCGAAAATGCGCGAGGGTGAGGGGGATGTCCCTATATCTGTCTGGCGAATCAGAGCAAATTAACCCCTCAGCTGTCAAGTTAGTGTTCCAGCATTATACCATCGTCCCATCCGGGACACAGCGTCTAGGGCAGGGCCTGTGTTCACGAACAGGCCCAGGACGAAACGCAGCGCGCGAATCTACGCCTTTTACCCCTTTCCTAAGAACAGAAGGGCAACCCGCCGATCCAGACACCGCGGTTCCTTCAAGGTTTTATGGAGTTAAATCGATTTGTGGCACCAAACCGCTCATATACAGCAAGATTCATACATTTCACAATGTCAAATTAACGATTCCAACGCAATCTATCATTTCTTCGTCAACTTTCTCCTCACGAATCGCAATTTTCAATGAAACGTCAGTCTTCTCGCTGTCCTGGCAGGATCTATCGTTAAAAAAAGAGTACGCAGCCAGCCTTAATTCCGGCAAGGCGCGAAATCAGTCGGTTTTCGGCGTGCGGCCTGATTCTTATCGCGTGTCCCTTTCTCAGCTGGCACGCGAGCCTACGTTACTAATATTGGAAACAAAGTGGAATCGGGTACGAGCGATTTACAAGAATTCTAATAACGCACGAAGGTCGTCCCAAAGTGGAGAACTAGTCCGCGCGATCGATGATAACTTTTCGCACTAAAAAACTAAAGTCCGTTCGGCGGGGGGAGGGGAGGTGGAACATCGGAACGCGATACTCGGAATACGTTTTACGTATTCGAGAGATAAAGGAGGAGAAACGCAGAAATCCTTTCACGAAGGAGAAACCTCGTTTCTGTTGAGACGTTTAAACAAAACTCGCCTGGATAGATTCATGTTGCGGGGAAGAAGACGGTAGGATGGATCAGGAGGAATTGAGATTTCACTTGTAAGACGTCTCGGTATTGCAAGAATTATCGAGATGGAGAATTTCTACGATTCTTTCTTTCGAATCCTTCGGGATTATGGCTCAGGGTGGTCTTCCGGGGATCGGTTGTTCTCGGAAGAAATGGAGAGAGGGTGGAAGGGACGTGGAACCGGAAGATAGGAAAATATGTGGAGTTTTTGCGAATAAGAAGGTGGATGGTGAAGTAGCAGGATGATTGTAGAGAATTTTGAACGATTTAACGCTAGAACTACCAAACCAGACAAAATAACTGGTACACAATTTTTTCCAGAAATTCTCCAAGTTTATAGAAAATTCATAGAATAAATATTCCACGTCCATGTCGAAGAACATGAATCACCGAATCGATCATATTTTCTGCACCTCGATTCCTCTTTTTTCAAAGTACTTATTTAATGTATTAGACTATAACAGATTTAACGGCCTCCCTTGATACTTCCCTTAAAGCTGAAGCCAGGCACGAACGGATTCCATCTTCTTACATATGTCTAATAAATGTTTATTCAATGTTTAAACAAAGTTTATGTAAAATTCCATCGTTAGGGAATGGATATGAATAGTTGAAGGTACGTTGTAAAGAACAAGATGTAAAACAAAATGTGGAACATTAAGTTCAATAATTTTGAAAAATAAAGAACAAGAGGAAGCTGGAAGGACCACGGAACACAAGAGAATAAACTCCTCCCTTAAATCCATTCACCGAAGGATCAATTTCTCCTACGAATACTAAAAGAACCTAGAAAACAAACAAAATGAAGTCCAGGTAATTAAATCCGCCACCATTAGAAACACAGGAACCGAAAGTACATCCAAGAACCGGAAATCACCACACAAAGAACTACCCTTAACTCATGCACCCAAGGATCAATTCCGTCTACCAATACTTAACCAAACAATGCAAGGAACAATCCATAAAACAGAACCCGGAACATTAACTTCAAAATGACCCCGAAAAAAAAGGACAGCAGAATGGCGCCGCAAGAAAGTCGGAATGAGCCGTCGCAAATGCAGTCAGGCGAGGATCAATTTCACGTAGAAAGACAGCATAGCAAGAACGCGGAAGGCATAAACGATAAAACAAAAAGCGGAACATTATCCCAAAGCGAATCTACCGACGAACCGTTAGCCGTAACGGTAAAAAGAATAAGCACGCGGAGAACGTGGAAGATGTAAGGAAGAACGCGGAAAGAGGTTACCCCAATTTCAAACGTATTCTCGGCGGAAGAAATTGTACCACGACTAGGCCATCGTTTCTCGTGGTCGGACTTTTTGGCACGGAGCTATACGTTACTACTCCTTTTTCGCATTCTCGGGAGATCGATCGATCTCGAGTCGAGTTTAGCACGGTCGGCGGTCCGGCGGTGGCTTACACCACCGAAATGACCCCGTGGAGACGCCATGACGGCATGAGAGGGCCGCCTTGTCGCCCTCAGGACGGAACACCGATCGGAAGAGGACGCTCCGAGCCACGACGATTACTTTTCGAAACGGTTCTTTCCTTGTTCGAGCTTATTTCGCCTGCTGGCCGATCCAACAGAGTTTGCTGCTGATGGTTTGGGTTTTGAAAAGATTCTCAGTTTGGGTGGAATCTTTTGGCTCGAAGATGATCGATGGGAAGCGCGGGAAGTTTGAATTTGTAAAGTGGAAATTTCGGAATAACTCTTCGGGTTTTAGGGATGGAGATATCTTGAGTTTTGTTGGAATCTTTTGGTTTGAGTTAAATTGAAGGGAAGCGCGGGAAGTTTGAATTTGTGAGGTGGTAATTTCGGAATAACTCTCCGGGTTTTAGATTTTGGACATATCTTGCATTTAGTTGGAATCTTTTGGTTTGAATTAAATTGAAGGGAAGCGCGGGAAGTTTGAATTTGTAAAGTGGAAAATTCGGAATAACTCTTCGGGTTTTAGGTTTTGAGATATCTTGAATTTTGTTGGAGTCTTTTAGTTCGAATTAAATTGAAGGGAAACGCGGGAAGTTTGAATTTGTAAAGTGGTAATTTCGGAATAACTCCTCGAGTTTTAGATTATTTAGATATCTTGCATTTATTTGGAATCTTTTGATTTGAATTAAATTGAAGGGAAGCGCGGGAAGTTTGAATTTGTAAAGTGGAAAATTCGGAATAACTCTTCGGGTTTTAGGTTTTGAGATATCTTGAATTTTGTTGGAGTCTTTTAGTTCGAATTAAATTGAAGGGAAGCGCGGGAAATTTGAATTTGTAAAGTGGAAATTTGGGATTGAAAGTTGGCGAAGGAGAATTTGGATTTTGGGCTTGGGGATAATTTGGAGTTTGGTGCAATTTTTCGGTTTGGATTCAATCGACGAATGAGAGAGTGGGTTATTTGAATTTTAGTGTTGAAGTTTAAATTTAGGAGGTGAATTTTCCTGATAGATATTTGAATTTTAGATTTAAAGGTACTTGAAGTAATGTTGGAATTTATACACTCGGGCATTTGAATTCGAGTGAAAGAAAGCGCGGGAAATTTTGATATCAAGCTTGACTTCGTAAATTTCAACTTTGCATTGAAATTTACAAAGATCCGATACTCCGCGCCTGGTCAGAGCCTTCCGTCGATTCTCGAACTACATCCAAGATTATTTGGAGCACGGAAACTTGCTATCTCAAACAACTTCTCAAACTTGGATGACTTCCATTTGCGAATCGATGAACTGTGTCACTTAGAAATTGCGATATTCCACCTCGAAATCATGGGACAATTTTGACAAATTAAAATTCCTTCTCAACGAAATTTTCACGGCTTCAAAAACTGAACAAGCAGTTCCATCAACAGCCGGAAATTCCCTCGATATCGAGGCTCCGAGTAACGGAAGAGCATTCACTCGAAAGAGACGTCGAGCGGTATTTCGAATTTTCCACAAATTTCTTCGTAACTTCGGGAAATCCGGATAATTTTCGAAGCTCCCGGAACTTCCGGGCAACCGGAGTGCTCGAACGCCCCACGGAATTTGCAGTTTGCGAAACGCTTTCCCATTCGCCGTGCGAATACGCGACATTTCGCTGGCTCTCTGCAGACTGCCATGGAAAATTCGCGATCGTTCCGACTATATGTACATGCGAACTTCCATCGAGATCTCCAAGTAGTTGGAATAATTTCGGAAAATTTTCGAATCATCGGAAACCTTTCGATATTATCTATATTGTAAATTATTGGAAAACTACTGCAAAGATAAAGTACAATTATGAAATGAAATGTTCAATTATAAGGTGGGTGTTTAAACATCTGTTGTATATTCTCGACGGATAGATGGCGACTGACAAGGTGACTCAATGAAACACTGATTTTGGATGTTTCTTCATCCTACGATAGTTCAGAGAGCGCAGATATATTTTCTGTGGTGATCCACGAATTAGTCGTATTTTTTCCAGTATTTTTGACTCCTATAAATTTCACAATTTTATAGAATTCCCCTTTAACCCTTTCGCCGCTGATGGTATATATACATCCCAAGCAAGAAATATTACAAAAAATATGATTTTTTAAATTTTGAGAGAAATTATGTTTTACACCAAGAGAAATTAACTGAGTAATAAGAAATGTTTGATGTAGAATTCATTTCTATGGAAACCGTAGTTTTTAAATATTGTCGGGACAAATATTACTTAGTAGTGCTTTATCAGTGATAATTTTTAAACCAAAGTCGTAGCGAAAGGGTTAAATTAATTAGTAACACGTTAACGAAGTCCTTTTTAATTTTACTTCTCCCGACGATTAAAAGGTTAACGAACACCTGCGTGACCCTAGCCCGTTGATGCAACATCGTTTTAATTGATAACCGTAATTTCTCAGGAAAGGGACACATCCAGCCATAGCTGCATTATTTCGATTAATTCGATCAGTCTGGCTCGCGTACATGTATTTCCAGGGAAGCATTGACCTGGAAAGATAATACTGATTTACAATCTGTTAAATAATTTCCACCTCACGAGCACGTGAACATTTCGATTCCTTTGTCCGACGGTTTTAATGCTCCGCAAACCGACGGGCAATCGTTTTGCATTATGAATCGAGCGCAGTTGGATGCGGAGGATGTGAATTTGTGGGTTTGCAGGTTCGGCTGCTTCGTGGATTAGCACGATGGGTTGTTTCGCAGGGTAATGCGGCTGTAAATTATTTTAAGTAGGGTGAACGTGGAGTTGGAGAAGTATTATGGAAGTTTAGAAATTTTAAATGATGATTGGGGAAGTGTTACAGTACCTTTGGAATTTTATATGCGACGGGCGGGTTTATTGTAGGTTATACTCCTCGCTGATTAGGCCGATGTATAGTGAGGGACCAGAAACAAGGCACTTGAGGGGTTATTTGCTCTTTATTTTTGCTCTTATATAAAAACCTATCGTTCAACGTTCCTCAAACTTTTTATATAAAAATTGTATTATATCGGAGAACGAGTGACGGGGAGAAGAAGTTATTAACTTTTCTGCCCCGCATTCGCGGCCAGGCGTGGAAACTGAAAAATTGCAGTCCAATAGGTCGCCCAATATGTGTGCAAAAACTTCTGTGTCGCCTAGTTTGGGAAAAAGCTAAACGTTTAGCAACTTCCAAGGGGTAGTTTCAACCCTTACAACGAATTGTCGCGTGAAGGGATTGCTTTTCATTCTGACATGGTCTAGGATGTCGCAAACTTTTGTCGAAACTTGAAATTTCTGGAACGTCTCTTAATTCATCTCTGCGATTTTATATATTTGCATTAAATCTAACGTGCAAATATATAATTTTGAATATTTCCTTATGTGAGAGAAATACAATTTTAAAGGCACCAGTGATTTAACGCTACAATTACCGATGTTAAATCCATCATATTTCAATATATTAAATAAGTTCTTATTTCGTACTTATATATTTAATATATTATATATTTAATATATACTTATACTTTTATATTTAATATATTATTTCGTACTTTAATATATTTAATACATTATTTAATATATTAAAATAATTTAATAATTTCAATATATTAAATAAGTACTTTAGAAGAAAAAGATAATCGATTCGACAATTCGTATTTTACGAGATACACCTACAACATCTACTCTACGACTCACCCCCAAAATTGCAGAATATTTCAAAAAAGTTCCAAACCAGACATTCCAACAGCCACGGTACCTCCACCATTAACATCTCTTTCCTCCTCTAGATCCAAAATTCCCAATTATCACTATCAACCCTTCCACCCTTAAAAAAATTCCAAAGAACTTCAACCCACCCCCAGAATCTTTCACAAACCCCTCTAAATATAAAACCACCTTCTCTTTTCCAGCCAACCGTCAACAGCAGCCATCATTGACCCCATCGCGAAGAACCAAGCTACCAGGTCCTAGCTAGGATCTCCAACCACGATCATCGCCCGTCTCACGTCAGCCCTCCATCGTCCGATCATCCCAGTGTCATCAATGACGAAAAGAATGTGATCAAAGTCACCGTCCGTCGGCCCCCCCTCTGAGGGATGTCCTCCTCCGCGGGCACCACCTGCACCGACGCCGAGGAGGACGCCGAGGATGTGGAGAACGACGTCGCAGGAACGGCGCACACGTCTAACTGCCTGCCGTCGTCGGGTTTCGGTGATAACGCGCGCGATAACCTGGAAGGACTGCGGTTAGATGGGTCATCGATCGCAGCTCCACCAACCGAGGACACTTCCGCGAGCCCATCGACGTTCCGGTCGCCGTGGTCGTCGGTGTATCGATAAGTCAGGTGGATCGGTGTGTTGGAAATCGTCATTGCCCTTTCGCTCGGCTACGTTGGGAACGTTAACGAGGAGATCGTCGGAGAGAGGTAGGATAGACGATAGGTTCGAGGAGGAATCGATCCTAGGTGGAAAACGGATCAGAGTTCCTTGGGTCGAATCGTCCTCGGTGATCGGAGAACCGGAAGGAAGAGGGGAAGGTCGACGGTGGTTGAAGATCTGGATAGCGTCGCTCGGAGATGGCGAGATGCCGAGGTGACGAAAGAGGATTAGATACATCCTGATATATCCTCGGTTGCGAGGAAGCTTTTAGGCGTGCTCGGCGAGTCTCTTTTGTAGACTTGGAAGATCGAGCATCGAAGGTAGAAGGTCGAGGGAGTCCGTTGCGATTAGGTCAGGTGGTTGAAGAACCTGAACGGTCCCTTTAGTTCGTTATCGGCCCTCCTCGTATCGAGGGGGTGAGATCGGAGGCGATCTGTTCTCCGTATTAACACGTTCCGAGGTACGTGACGTTCAGCGACCTCTGGAGGACGAGAAACACGTTGAATCGAAGATTCAACATTTCTGGAGTTTCCATCGGCAGGTAATTGACTCTGGAAGAGTCTCCATTGGTACCGTTTGCACAGGAAACTGAACGAGATAGAAGAAAAAGGTTCTTCCTCTTGGACTATCAGCTTAGTTCGATAATTATATTCGTCTGACGGAATGTAATTCGGTTTCTATCGTGGCTAGGTGACTCTGATGATTCGCGATGGTGAACTATCCTCGAATCGTGACTCTGAAACGGTGAAGTGCTCTTCTGCGTGTTTCGTGCGACGTTCAAAGATAGTTCGCGACGAGGCGCGTGTGACCGGAAGGCAACGAAGGTGACGAGGTTATTCGTTGGGTTTCGAGAGAGATAAGAGCGATAAGATCGCCATGAGGCGAGGAACGCTTGCGATCGTCGCCGTTGCCAGAGGCTGGCCGAGGTCCTGATAGCAGCACCGGCCAGGATTCGGGATCATCCAAAGGAGAAAGGATGCCTGGGGGGCGCAGGGGCCTGGTAGCCCCTCAAAACACATTCCTCGAGAATATTATACGACGGAGCAGCAGTCAACGTGAGTCTTTTACCTTCTTTCTTTCACGCTTCTTTCTCCGCCTTGGATCTTTGCTCGGTTCTTTTCTACCAATAGGATTCGATCGGGAATACACTGATGGAATATACTCACGCATTTTCGATTTTGACACGCCATTGGCAAGAGAGACCGACACATTCGTTACGTCGTCATGTGAACGACGAAAGTAGTGTTTTATTTTCGGTTGTCATTCGTCGATCTGAGGTTTCCGGGGCCCACATGGCGGGGATAGACGGTGCGAGAGCAATCTCCCCTTCCGTCCCATGTGCCTTGTTTCTGGTAACTCACTATACCAGCTGGTACCGCTTGGTACCACTTAGTACCGCGCTTGGCCACGCGTGTTGGACGATGCGATGCGTGGTTCTTGTTATACTGAGGGACCAGAAACAAGGCACTTCGGAGGTAATGTGCTCTGATTCGCCCGACGGATAGGGACATCCCTCTCCCTCACGCATTATCGATTTTGACGCGCTATACGACCACGCATAGTCGCGCCCTCTATTCTCCTACAGTACAACTTACGGTAGGTCCCATTAAAAGGCCCCAAAGGGTTAACCCTTTGCACTCCGAGTAATTTTTACTATGAGCTACCAGCTACTCCAGAATTATTTACACGGTGCGAGTATACATCTGTAGAAAATTGAAAATCTTGCTTTGTAAAAATGAAGCGTATATGTTTTAAAATTAGATTTAACAATATAAAAAAATATAAAAATACACCGGATTTATCTGACAACGGAGTTGTCAGCTTCTATTACAATGTCGCCGCTGCGGCGACAACGGAGTGCGAAGGGTTAATAGTAGAAGAAATTATATATCGTCATTCGTGACGTGTATAGTGTTGCGTTAAAAATATTTGCCTGGTATTTTCGAAATATAGAGACTTCATTTTTTTTTGGTATTAATTGACACTTTCAGCAAATTTCACTTGTTTGCGATTTCGAATTTTGTCGTCAGCCCTTTAATACATGTCCAATCATTTTATCCGAGGGGATTAAAGTATCTTATCCGACTCTGAACCCCCTTTCCCCCCAGCCATTTGACGTTTGACCTTTTAAAACAAAAATCCTATCTGAAATGTCATGTAACAGTAAATCGCACCAAAAAATGTTATCGATTCTTTGAACTTCGCATTGGAAGCCAACCGAGCGAGTTTCGGTTCTTGAAAAATATTGCAAACGCGAGATCAACGATATCCTGGCTATCTCGTGTGTTTGCTTTCGCGTGAATTATTCGCGGACGAATTATTTCGTTTAAACAACGGAAATATTTAATTCCGGGTTAACTGTCATCGTTAATATCATCGTTGTTTTTATATATTTCGTTGAACGAAATGGGCATAGATGAGACTCATCGGAATGACAATGGGGTTAAATTCGAAATTAATGTCAGAGGCGACTTTGCTCGGTCGTGTTCATTTGCATTGACGCCATAATCCTGCCCTAATGCCGTGGAAATCTGTTGGAAAATATAATACTCTTTATGCGAGATATCGAACAATATATTGTATATCGCTATAGTCTGCGCAGGCTGATGGATTTAGGCCTCTGCAGCTGGAGTTTTTGGCAGCATCTGAAAATTTATTGCAAAATTAGTACATTATGGAACGGTTAAAAATAGTAATTACATTTAAATGAAGCAAATGTAGCATATAAATAAAGAAATAGTAGCTTGAAATGAATAGTAATTAAATTTATGGTAATAATACATTAAATGAATTTATTCAAATTCTTTCAATTAATAATTAATTGATGTAAATTTAACTTGACTTCGAAGGATTTAATTGCAAAGATAGTTTGCGAACTTTACGAATTAAGTCGTAGTAGTTTTGCAAGATTAATAAAATTGATTTGAAGAACAGATGGGCGGATTTGCTTGCGTTCAAAATTGAAAGGGTAAATGTTAATAGTAGGTTAGGGGCATTTCAGTTTAGAAATAATTTTGGTGGTAAACGTTCATCAAGAGGGATGATAAACAATTATAATTTCGAATATGGAGATAGTACGTCAAAATGTGGTCATTGCTGACCTGTATTTTATTTAATTTGCAATTCAATATTGTTGCATACACTTCTCATCAAGAGCGACTGCGTCATCTAGAAATTCGAGTTGCATGAAATCTGAAAGTCACATATGGTCTTTGGAAAATTTCGAGAATATAATTAAATTTTGATTAAAAAATATGAAATCCTAAAGTATCTATTAAACATTTACCTTTCATCCCCTCTGAGACTCAAAATTACATATGTAAATTTCAGATTTATACAATTTTCGTTTTTAGATGGTGCAATTCTCTTTTCTATTGAAAATTTCCAGCTTTGTTTGGAATTTTCACTTGTAAAATCTTCTAAATGTTAACACTGATTAAGTCCACTATATTATTACAAAAATTAACACCTATCCAGCTCAAAGATCAATTCCAAGTCCAATCAACGATTTAAAAAGAAACTCTCTTAACACTAGAACTACCAAACCAGTCAAAATGACTGGTACACAATTCTTTCCAAAAATTCTCCAAGTTTATAGAAGAGTCTTAGAATAAATATCCTACCACCATCTTAAAAAACATAAATCACCGAATCGATTACCTTTTCCGCCTCTTGATTCCTCCTTTTTCCAAGTACTTATTTAATATTTTGAAATATGATAGATTTAACGCCGGTAGTTCTAGTGTTAACCATTTCCCATAAAAACGCCCAAAAACCCCCATCATTTCCCGAATCTTCCATTCGAACACCTTGAAAGACGAACGCTCCAACACCTCTGGATGAATTCTTTCCTGAATACTTAATTCCTCTCTGAAAGCAGGGAATATTTGATATCGATGTAAGTGGCACTCAATGGCGAAGTGTTCTCATGAATTGTGGTCCACGGGGCAAAGAAAAATGGCGAATCGCTCGCGGAGGTTATCATTGCTAGGCGGTCAAAGGTCAACGATGAATGGATTCCCCTGAAAGGGTTAAACCAGCTGCGAGATACTCTTCCATTGAACCGTTAAGAGCCGCAGATTTCAGGGTGTCCTCTTCCAATCGATGGTTTATCATTGGTTGTTATTTTCCGAGAAATTTTCATAGGAATGCTTATTGCTGTAGATTTAAGGAAAATTTATAGACAATTTCTATAACGGAAAGATGTTGGGGAATTGTTTTTTGTAAAGTATAGGGGAGGTTTTTTACTGCATAACATTTGAAGGGTTTGACCGAAGCTTTGTCAGCTGTGAGCTTAAAAGCAGGGCTCATTATTCCGTCTCGGGAGCCTGGTGCAAAAACTATTCGTTGTAGGATGCATTTATTGGCGTGGATCGAAAGCCAAGACTCCAAGGAACACGTAGAAAAAAGGCCCATCGAGATCCGTCCAAAAAGACGCGAGATATTTCATTTCAAAGTCCCTCGGCGAGGGGCCAGGGCCTCTATGTACCCGTTAATCATTCGTTTAACCCCTTCAGGCCCTGTGCACATTGTAATGTACATAATACTTTTCGTGCTGTATCTTATTACGTATAGGTTTAAACTTAGTTTCACTTAGTTTTTTTTATACAAATATTTCTCAGGATCTCCTTAATGTTACAAATTTTGCGTAAGGACCATATCTCCATTAAAATGTACATTTATAAATTATAGTAAAATAAATAAATATTATTGTAAAAAGTATATTGTTGCTTTCATTCACACGAATAAAGCTAATTTTAGTATAAAAATAATTTTTTCTTCAACGAAAAAAAATTCGGGTCTGAAGAGGTTAATAGAAAACAATGTTCATTCAAAAGTACACAGACATGTTGACAGGTATCCACTGTATTAATTCCTATCGGACAACCCTAGCATAAAGTATGAGCACAAGCGAGAGGACTCGCAGTAACGTTAATTATTAATTCCCCAAGATCAAAGGCGAATTATGAGTTAATATTGCACCACGTTGCGCAGGACACCCATTCGTATAAGCTTGCGTAATCTCCTTCCGAAATATGAGTCATACTCTGCCTCCATAAGTCCGAAATCTAGGATTCTACTTCAATGCAAAAAGCGATGGTGACTTCGTGAAAAGACACGTCGCATGTTTACCTGCCTTCCTTGGTATATTAATCGACTTTAGGGCAATCAATTTGAAAGTTTTTCTTTCCATGCTGTCCTTGAGTTATAGACAAGTGGGGCCTCCATTCGTTGAGATTCACGCAGGCACAATTCACATTGTGGTGTTTGAGCTTATAGAAAGGCTTTGCAACATCGGCTCTTTAATAAAATAAACAATCGATCAACAAAGTCCACAGCATGGTGAAATGAAAATAGATCATCTATGTATAATAAGTAGGAAGAATTGTAAAAATAATATAATTGGAGGAGCAAAATATAAGATTATCCTAAGTAGTGCTATTTGAAAATTATAATATTGCCTATAGTTTATAAAAAAAATATTGTTCGTTCATTAATGCGTCAAATCACCTAAAAACTCTAGGAACTTAAATTTCCGAAAGGTATAGAGGAACGTTTGGAAACTTCATAAGCGTCAGTTATCGCGGACGCTGGGAATTAAAGCACCCCGAACTTAATAATCCTCCATTCACCATCGATTATCTTCTCCACTCTGCCGAGAGTCGAAGGGTGGAAATTACTTTCTTTTTTCCATCTCTTACGGAGTATCCCCTTTAAAGGCTGGTATCTCATCGAGAACTTTCATTTGTTATGAAAATCCTCGCTACATCCTAATTACCGTGCAGCCTGAAAATTGGGTTAATTCGAACGGCGTGCAATTAGGCCTCTTTCTCCGCGATATTATCGCATCTTTCGCGTCTTACCTCCGTATTCTCGTCTGGATCCCTTCAAGCTCGCCCATTATCATTTTTTCTCCTTCTTCCACGTTTTTCTCCTCCACGGTTTTTTCCCCTTCTTCGTTTCCCTTTAACTCGGATTATGCAGCACGTCGCAATTAGTACGTCCACGTAATTGGGTTAGATTAATGTTTAATACAGCCGCGCGTATCGTGACGAGTGCAAGGAATTCCAGCGTGCTGGTTGCACGATCCTGTGGACATTATTATTATTCCGATGCATTTTTTATAAATCACCGCAATGCCGTGACAGCGTGTTACGTGATCCGTCTGGCACGTTTCGCAATTTCACGGGAATTACATTAATTTTGTTATCTTGGAAACTCGCGAGATGTGAATTTTTCTATTTCGTTTAAAGGTGAAGTTACGTAAAGACGTTAATGCGCGTTTGAATTTGGCGCGCTTTGAGCAAGCGCGGTAGAGAATAACTGGAGGGACTTCAACTAGGGAATTTTGGACTTTAAGATACCGTTCTGAACCGCTGAACATGCGGGTGTAGCAATGATCTTTGTTATGAATGTTTATTTTGTGAAATTGGAGTCTGTCTCAAAGTAAATTGTAAAGAATCTTTCAACAAATAGATGATAATAATGTAGAAACATCGATTAAATGACCGGTGTTGCTCAATAACCGTAATAATTATTTAAAAATTCTTCTCCATAGAACCGAAACCAACGTAGTACTACGATTGGAAACTAAAGTTTATTAAAGGTGCTTTAAGAAACAGAAACAGACAAACTGCTGCCATTAATCTGTCTTCCTTGTTTCGACGTAGTTGAAAAACTGAACCATATCACCTTTCCTCTTCCCTCTCTCACTCTCTTATGCACAGGTTGTTACGTCCTCAATTCAAACGTGGCGCGAATGAATTAACTAGCGTCGAGAGACGTCAAGAGGAGCCGCCGTCACGTACGAAGCTTTCATGTGCCTTTTCGTCCTCGTGGAAAAATACCTCGCGTGAAAAATATAACTGGCGAGCTCTTTTTAGGGTGTTGAGACACCGAAAGAGGGGGTTTCCGGCAGAAGTGACTCCGCGACGTTGATTCGAGTCGTTGAAAGTGAAGGATGAATGTTACCATTTTTGGGGACCTTCAAATTTCGAAATTTCTGTCGATAAACCTTTAGTTTTAGTTACTTATTAATCCTCGCACCAGAATTCTTTACATTGTTATTAAAGTCTGTAGTAACTCGAACATTTTCAGGGTTTTATGGGTGTGTAATAAATAATTTATTTGGAGAGTGAATCGTGGGGTTGTGGCAGGCGTGGCCAAGGCGGGGACTCTCATTTAGCGGGATCGAGTTCAAACACCCTAAACTTCGGGTAATTTGTCCTATATTATTATCTAATATACCATAATCTCAGAGATTCGAAATTCATTGAAAATTTTAGGTCACAGGCAAACAAATTCCAGCAATTATTACACACTAAAATGTTGCTTTTTAATGGATGATACACTGTGGGTCAGAATGGATCCTAGGGACTTTAGTCTTCTTATTGTGAGTTTAGTAAGTTTTAGTGCGTTCTTTTTTTAAGAAGTGGCTGAAGGTTTGCAGAGTCTAGATAAAAAGTTGCAATACCAATGTGATGTTAAATTGTATTCCAAGAATGCAGTGTCTTTTTCCAAGTCACAAAACAACTTCTCCGCATCATTAAAATCCCGATGAATTACGTAAAACGTACGTAACATCGATCGATGAGCGATATATCGATGCGAGAATAGCCGAGGCATTATCATGATTGGAAATCGTGGAAAACGAACCGAGCTAGCTCGATGAGTGAGGAATTGTTTGAATTTCACCGGATAACGGGGCTTTCATTCGCAACTGAAGTCTTGGGTTTATGGTGCGCACGATTATGCCCGTTTCACTGTTTCCCAGCGATCCGGTTTTTTATTATTTAAACCGGCAATACATACCGTTGCACTTTGGGAGAAACAATCGAGTACCCTGCGGATAGAAAATACTTTGGGTTTCGCAATCGCGAAAATGCCTGGGGAACACTGTCCGAAGTGAAAATTTATAAATATTCCCTAGTTTCGAGAGCTCGAAAGCGCGGGTATTTGCGGATTTTCAAATTTAGAAATACATTTGAAAATCGCGAAGAATCCGGTATGGAAATTGACGGATATTTTCAACCTCGGAAATTTGCAAATTTAGAAATCTCTATAAATATTTGTGAGGATGAAATTTCGCCATTTTAAAAGGTACTAGGATATTAACACTAAACCTACCGGCTTTATATCAGTTATATTGAAATATACGAAATAAGTACTTTGGAAAAAGAGATTTGAAGAGGTGAAAAAGATGTTCAGTTAAGTGATTTTTGTGTTATACGATAGACCTAAAATATTTACTGAATGGCTGCCCAATCAATTTAGGGAATTTTCAGAAAAAGTCAGAAAGCGGTCATTTGACCGCCATGGTAGGTTTAGTGTTAAGCAGATATTTAAAAAAAATATATTTTTCTTGTAAAAGAATTATTTCAAGTGGACAACAAAGGGACACAATGACCACATGGTAGTTCGATTAATTAATAATTAGAGCAAGGCACAATTGAAGGAGGTGGTATGAAACTGCAATATATTTTGCACACTAGCGTGCATTCGCTACCGTAGGGATTCCCTATTGGGCCGCCGGTTTAATGTTCAATTTGTAAAGCAATATACTCCCGGTCAAATATTGATGCCATTGCGGCGGTTAATTACAGCGTTAATGTAACCGCGGTGACGTTAACGTAACCGTGCCAGAAGCACGCGACTTTAAACGTTCCAATTCGAAATTCCACTTCGGTGTGAAAAGTTTCAAGAAAAAATGTAATCCCCGCGATACGTTACACTCTGCATGTGACCTGCGGAGATTGCAAGTTGCCGTCCAATTAAATTAATTGATCTGACTTGGTCACACGTGTTTGCTGAGTCAATTGCACACATAAATGATCTATGGTGCAACAAAGTCACCATGAAGCATGGAAACGGAAGGAGAAGTAGATACAGTGAGCGAAAACTGAAACGCATTGGCGTAGACGTCGCCGCACGGTAATAACTGTCCTTATAAATATGAGAATATTGATTGATAACATTGAATTTTTGGAAAAATTGTATTGTTATTGGAAAATGAATCGTAAAGTGTAAAAATATATGTGGAAAAATGAATTTGTACCTGGGTTCTCTCTTGTGCTGTTCGCATAGTCGCGCGTCGCTTCTCTAACTCTGTCGCGCTTGTCCTTCATTTTTTCGGATTTCAGCAAATTATCTACACAATTCTAAAGTTGATAATACGATTTCTGAGACATCTTAAAAGCACTTCAATTTTTTTAACCCTTTGTGTGAAGATAGCAAGTATCCAAAATCATTCTGATTAAATTAAACATTGTAATTTGTTCATCATAAACCAATCTATATAGCAATAAGATGATTATTTCACATCTACACATTGGAATGCAAAGTTACACGCTGTATATTTAAGTCCAGAAGCATGAAATTAAACTGTAAACCAAGAGTGTCAACATTAATTTTCTTTTCAACAGAATTCAAGCTTAACGAAATCTCTGGCAAGTATTATTAAGAGCACTCGTTCCTCTCCTCAACTCCAGTGGCAAACTTATTGTTTAATTCTTAATGCACTCTGGAATGCGCTAGATGAAAATGAAAAATAGTCAGCCGAGCAATTTCAGACCGTTGTGAAGAGTATCGATTCCATTGAAATACCTCGGAGGAACGGTGATCTCGTAGAAAGGAACGACGTGGCATTCGAAAAATAACAAAAATTCCTCACGCAATTGCGTCCCCATTAAGCTTTCGTTGCGCCATAAAATAGTCCACGGCGATGATGGTGGGGGATGGTGGATTTTTCTAATAAATTCTCCGCGTGTTCGAAGAGCATGCGCATGCCGTGGATTGATCGCGTGGCGTTATAACAGTTTCCAACGGTAATATTGCCTGCTAATTATAGTTATGTACCTCCCATCTGTTTATTATTAGTCCAAGTTCCATGGATATTAATAAGCGCGAAAGTAAATTTTGTGAAATTCGAATATAAAACTATCGAGGTACGAATTTCATTGATGCATCGTCGAGATGTTCCTACAACTTTCTGAGAATGAAGAATGTCCGCATTTCTATCGAGTGTACAACTTTTTCATCGATCTTTTCCGTTTATGGGTTTTGTTGATACTTTACGACGTAAACAGCGACGATATTGTAAGATGAAACAAAGTGCGGAGTAGATAAACAACAGTGGTTATTTGTGCACTTTTCTCGTGGCGTTTTTTGCACGTTTCGAAGACTTCAGAGAAGAAAGAGATTTATTGTGTTTTCATTCGGGTTATTAACAAAATATGGAGGATTTTGCAGGATTTAATCGACTCTTTATTTCAACGCATTTTTCATCGACTCGGAGAGATGGAAGTAGCGTGACGGTCGTTACGTGATTTCTGCCTACGGGTTACAGTTTTCGATGCAAATCTTACGTCATTCTGATTGACGTAAGATTTAAGAGTACGCAACACGCAAAGACAAATTTTCCAGATTATTCGCAATTCCCGGAGTTTCTGGACTTTCTAATCCGTCATTCGCGAAGTTTCGCGACGCACGATATCCCTGTAATTTACGAGTTTGCAGATACGTCTAAACCCGCGGATATCCGTGATGGTTTGCAAATTTGAAAATTCGCAAATCTGAAAATTCGCAAACTCGCAAATTCGCAAATTTGCGAGTCTATAGATCTCACTAGGCGATACAAATTTCGCAGTTATGATGTTCCCTTAATTCACGAATTTGCAGATACGTCTAAACCTGCGGATATCCGTGATGGTTTGTAAATTTGAAAATTCGGAAATTCGCAAATTTGAAAATTCGCAAATTCGCAAATTTGCGAGTCTATAGATCTCACTAGACGATACAAATTTCGCAGATACGTCTAAACCCGCGGATATTCCCGACAAATTTGCAAATTCGCCAAATTTTTCTGAAAATTTGCAAACTCGCGAATTCGCGGATCCACAAATCAGCAAATTTCCGAATCCACGAACCACCCTGCGCGCAAGCAGTCTGACAAATCTCCGACTAGACAGCGATGAAAATTTCGCGAATTCCGTCGGGCCAATGGTTGCTCAACGGTTCGCCGTTGCATTTCCTGCTGAAATCTCGCGATAACTGTTCTCATTAAAAGCGTAATTAACATTAAAGCCGACAATAATGACGGATCTTGGCAGCGAGAAGATTGATAAACTTCCGTGAGACGATGAACATTCCGGCGTTTCCGTGCAGTAGCGAGAAACTTGGGGCATGCTAAGCGATTTTAAAGTTGCTCCGATATCAACCCTGACTCGTCCTCCCTTCCTCGTTTCCTCGGATATAATAATTCTGTCCTTGTACTCCCTTCGCTCCATTAGTTTCGCTTGAATTTCTTCCACGAAGAGTCATTTCTCTTCTCCCGACCCGTGTCGCGACTTCGGTTACATAAAGATTCCCGCCAATCGTGTTCGACGGCTGCGAAATAACGACGAGTTCGATCAACCCTGAAGATTTTATTAGCAAGATTGAAAAGTTCCAGTACGTAATTCTTCTCGTAAAACTGTACGTCTTTCTATCGGTCTTTTCGTTGGAATTTATGAAACGTATGTTTATTTAAGTGTTCTGCAAGAATGTGGAATAAGTAGGTAAAAAGAAGTGGAACTACTAGTGTTTTTACGCTGGATCTGCCAAGTCAGTCGAAATGACTGGTTTCCAGTTTTTTTTGAAAAATTAGCTAACTTTATAGCATGGAGGTAGATTAGATATTCTACTTTTATTTCATTAAACGCAAATTATGGAATTGATCATCTTTTCCACCTCCTGATTCCTCTTTTTGCAAAGTAGTTATTTATATATTCAAATATAGTAGATTTAACGCCGGTGCCTCTATTGTTAATTACTGTTTTGGAATGGAATTCGAAATTGAATGGTTTTCGATTGATGGATTTGATGTTAATATTATACTGATAAGATCACCGCTTTTTGGTGATTTTACGAAGACTTTTTAATTAAGATCGAACGAGCAAGATATTTTATTGTTACGTTGTCACCCAATTGCTAAAATCACTTCAGAATTTTCCTGACAATGCGAATGCTAAGTCTGAAAATCGAGTCCTACGGTTGAATATTGTATTCTTGGAAAGCAATGGCGCCCTATTCGAACGAGGAAGATGCACAAAGTGCATATAACTACTCACGCTACCCTGCACGTACCTCTACCCTTCGAATGCACCCGGGTTGGCCTTCCTCGGGAAGGCGGATGCACGTACACTCAATCTTTTCATCTCTTTGTAAAGACCACAGGAAATTTTCAATAAAGGTACGATACACCCGTATCGATATTTTCAGAACGTCCGGAACAGTTTCTTTTCATCGTTTACAAACGGAAATAACGTGGATATCGACGATCATAACTATTGTCGAGCGAGATCAATTA
This sequence comes from Cerceris ruficornis, assembly GCA_963989415.1. Classification (NCBI taxonomy): domain Eukaryota; kingdom Metazoa; phylum Arthropoda; class Insecta; order Hymenoptera; family Crabronidae; genus Cerceris; species Cerceris ruficornis. Next base: position 10,885,950 of record OZ022529.1, on the reverse strand, counting down.
AGAGGGTTTAGCAAGGATGGACAGGTCATTGTCCGCACTTGGGTCTCTCTTATAGTAGCGGAAACTTTGACTGGACTGTCCGCACTTAGATCTCTCTTATAGTAGCGGAAACTTTGGCTGAGATGTCTGTAGATAGGCCACTCTTATAGTAGCGAAAACTCCGATCAGATTATCCGCAGTTAAGTGTCTGTTATAGTAGCGAAAACTCCGGTCAAATTATCCGCACTTCAGTCTCTCTTATAGTAGCGAAAACTCCGGTCAGACTATCCGCACTCAGGTCTCTCGTATAGTAGCCGAAACTTTGGCTGGATTGTCCGCACTTAAGTCTCTTTTATAGTAGTAGAAATTTTGGCTGGGTTGTCTGCAAATAGATCTCTGTTATAGTAGTGGAAACTTTGGCTGGATTGTCCGCACTTAAGTCTCTTTTATAGTAGTAGAAATTTTGGCTGGGTTGTCCGCAGGTAGGTCTCTCTTATAGTAGTGGAAACTTTGGCTGGATTGTCCGCACTTAAGTCTCTTTTATAGTAGTAGAAATTTTTGCTGGGTTGTCCGCAGGTAGGTCTCTCTTATAGTAGCGGAAACTTTGGCTGGATTGTCTGAACTCAGGTCTTTCTTATAGTAGCGAATACTCCGATCAGACTATCCGCACTTAAGTCTCTCCTATAGTAGCGGAAACTTCGGTTGGACTGTCCGCACTTAGGTCTCTCTTATAGTAGCGAAAGTACCACTCACAGAGTTGATGCGAGAAAGGCTCATCAATTAAAACCTTTGACCTTGAATTTCAAAGTGAAATAGGCAAGGTGAATTTTTCAACAAGCTTTTTTCAAATCTCCACCGTTCCAAAGGTGCAGAATAACGCTTAGAACCGATGTCAAACATATTTTTGAAACACCCTGTATGTATGTCGCTTTCTATAAAGACCTCAACGACATAAGTATTCTGACAGAAGCAACTAAGAACCCTCGAAGCGTATTCCATGCAAGATAAAAGTGGCAGAATAAAAACTCCTGACACTGAAACCATTATCACCATAATAATTAATGTCATTGCCGTAATAAAAGGAAAACTAACGACATTTCGTGCAACAAGATCTAAGAAAGTACCCTCGCCGACGTAACGAGGCAGAGTTCCATGAATAACGCTCGGAATTCCGTGAATTACGAGGACGTTTTCGCGGATAATGGCAAATAAGTATGGCATATACACCGGCTTTTCCATAAATTCGGCGGAGACGTGAATTAAAAGACCATTAGAGACAGAAGCGAGAAACTGCACCGACAAAAGCGTGGTAATTAAAGCGCTCGCGAGGCAACGCGACGAGTCGGAAATTTTTTATACCCTGCTCGCAAAAAAAAAGAGGAAGGAAGACTCCACGTATGAGGAACGACGTGGGAATGGGATTTGAAATTATTACTTCTTACCGAGAAACTATACTACGAAGTTCATTTTTCTTCGTTCGGACTGAACGAATAATTGATTGTACTTTCAACAATTTTGTAAAGTCAGTGGATTTAATTGTTTCCTTATCTTTCATTCGACTTTCCGTTGCGTTTCGCGTTATCCTCGGCAAGCTTCGGGTTTTTCGGTACTCGGATTATCGGTTATTCGATGCACGGATAAAGAGGTACTCCGATCTTCGAGTACTCGATGCACGGGAACTTGCAAGATTTGAATACCCGATGTATGGATAGCTTTATGATGGAGCATCGAGCAGATGCATGCACCTAAGTTGAATATTTGCTTGGATAGATGTGTAATCGGATACCGAATAGATGGATGCATGGAAAATCGGATATTCGACTCGGCTACTTTCCTGAGTATCGAGTAAATGGGTATTTGAAAGCTGGGATATTAATGGCTTGGGAAATTTTGTAATTGAATATTGTATGGTTATATAGTGGAATCAATTTCCATAGGTTTTTTTAATTTTGCTGCAAAATATTTATCGATTAAAGCGGGAAATATCGAGTCGAATGCGGTAAAAGTTTGATTATCACTAGATTCTGCGGACGGGTCATTTTGACCCACTCACCGTACTCCGCGTCAGAGATTGTAGAAACCGTTCACATCTTCCGCCATTTGCACTGACTTTTACCAATTAACGAGACGAGTATATTTCGAAATTCATTTTCTTCAAAGCCTTCTAATTTTCAAATTTTTTACGTTGTACACATATTTCCATTCTTAGTAGAGATTTATAAGAAATCTCGGTAAATCTGGTGTTAAATACGAGTTGAGTATCAGAATTGATCCCTATCCTTGCAGCCTGCTATGAAATATTAATTAATCTGCTACCTAAAAGGATTTTTGTACATTCAGAGACTCGGGTCAGGTCTTAGAAGTAACTTACTTCAGTTTCTTAATTTTTCTGCGCGATATGAGCTAATTAAATGCTGATAAACCGAGTAGAATACTTAAAGACTTAGGTTAAGTCTCAGAATTAATTCATTTCAGTTTCAAGATTCTCTTTGGAGAATGGATTAACCAAATATCTAAATACCAACTTGAATATTCAGAGTCTTAGGTAAAATCTTGAAATTCTCTTATTTCAGTTTCCACATTGCACTGTGCAATATCGATTATTCTAATACCTAAATGCCACCACAAATCCCTAGACTTATTGTTAGGTTAAGTACCGGAATTAATTCATTTAAGTTTCTAATCACTACTGTCACAAATTCATCAACCAAATATCTTAATATCGACAGTAATAATTAAAAAACCCAGTCTTAATTCAGACCATCATTATTATATTAAACTATTATTAATTATCCCTCTCAACATTCGAATATCGTCAGAATCCTTGCAAATGAAACTTTCCAAATTAAAACCACACAATTACAATAAATCTACCCCACAATTTCCACGTTTACAATGGCAATTAAAAAATCCAATCCTGCCAAACATCACTCCTCGACATCCCCCTCCATTTTCGCGACCTGCTAAAAATCGTGTTACACGAAGGAAGTCTCAAAATCCCCAGTGTCGTAAAAAGTACCGTAGAAAATTGCCAATCGCGTACAAACTGGGGGAAAAAAGGACCTGAAAAATCGCAGGTACCTGAACATCGTCCACTTGGTATTTATACGTTCCATCGGGTAATCGCATCGAGAACTGCGAGCAGCGCGCTCATACGCGAATTTGCATTTTCAAGCCGAGCGGAGAAACTGAATTCGCTGCTCTCTTTCTCCTTTTTTCTCTCTCTCTCTCTTTCTCTCTGGCCGGGTTTAAAGTGTACCATCGTGCCTCGTTCCTGTAATGGCTGTTTGTCGGAGCAACGAGCCAGTCGATTCTCGATAAAATCGAACGGATACGTGGCTGTTTGTTTTTCCTGCTTCCGGTCCCCGTCTTTCGCGAAAGATCGTGATTCTAATGAGATAAGCGAAAGAAGGATTTGTTGGTGGATGAGTATTATTTCGACTATGGGGATGCAAGTAGAATGATATTTTTTCTTTGCGTGGATTTGGAATTATTTGTGGGTTTTTTTAATTTTTTTTCAGATGCGTTAAGGTAAGTTTTGGTTGTTGGAATTAGGGTGACATAATTTTATTTTCCTTTTGCCTCGTTTATTGAGGTAGAATGTTGACTATTATTTCGTTAGTTTAACCCCTTGCTCTACTATTTTTATTTTGACTGTGTGAGCAATAACTCAGAATTAGTTCCAGAAATTAAAATTTCTCTCTGATTTTTAATATTTCGTGTAACTGAACGCAATATTAATATTATAGGAATAATCTGAGCGTCCAGTGACCGACTGATATTTTCTATTTAATAGTTTTTGAAAAACTTCAAAGTTTTATATTCCTATCACTGCGAGACGAGTGTCACACGTTATTGTAGGCTAAGGGGTTAAATACTGTCCACCCCCTAATTTACTTAAAATTGATTTTTAAGTACTAGTTTGAGAAATTTTCTTTCCTGCACCATTTCCACCCTTTTTTTTACTATTTTGGATTTATTCTTATTTTTGTATTTCTTCAAATAAATATTAATTTACTGGAATATATTGTAAAACATAAAATAACAAAAAGAAGGAACTATGGAGAAAATATAATATCAGTTGCTACCCTAAAAATTCAAAGTTATATTGTCCCTCAAACAATTCCCAGCAGCAGAATCGTTTTTGGGTTCCATATAGAGACCGAATTTTCACGAAACCAACCCCGTTATTTTTTCGCACGCCACCGTTCGATGTCAATCTCGACGTGGAAGCGAATAAAACGTTGCAAAGTATTCGCGAAATATTTTTAAACAATTCCCCTCGTTCCAGCCTCGAATTTGCCCGACAACCGCGGGCGCGTTTCATCGGCGAAACTTCCGACCCCTCGGGTTTTCGTGGTTGATTTTCCGCAAAGTTTTATCCCGTACGTGTAAAAAGTTGCCTCGCGGAACGTTATATCGCTAATTACGCTTTCATAATATTTGCACTCGATTCGATCGATACGCCGAAAGTACTCGACTATTAAACGGGGGTTCTACATGTTCGTTGTAGTCGATGAAGGCTGCCTTTTTAGCGAAATGTAGTTTCAGCTTTTCCGCCACAATTTTCCTTAGATTTTGTTCAATGGAGGTAGAACATTAATGGAGCAATATGTCTATGCAGAGGATTTCGAGAGAGGGATGTAAAATTTTGTTTAATTATATATTTCTTTCTTTTTCTTTTTCGTTTTGCTTAGGGGCTTCTGTTTTTCGATTTGGGCGGATGTAGAGTTATCGACGTTATATTGAATAATAAATTAATAATCTATTTACTACCTAATGTTTTAGGTAGCTTTTCATCCACTGATGTTAACGTATGTTAAATAAAAAATTAGTGAAAATTTATAGCAAGTGACGAATTTGAACTGGGGCCCATTGATTGCGAGACCGAGAATTTTAACTGCTCATGCGCCATAGGCCCCTAATTGTTATGGTAATTTCGCCTAAGAATTATTGTTTTAGGTGACTTTTAAATCACTGATATAAACGTTTATTAAATAAAAAATTAGTGAAAATTTATAGCAAGTGACGAATTTGGACTAGGGCCCATTGATTGCAAGAGGGAGAAATTGAACTGCTTATGCGCCATAGGCCCCCAATTGTTACGATAATTTCGCCTAAAAATTATTGTTTTAGTTGGCTTTTAAACCACTGATATTAAAGTGTATCAAACAATAAATTAGTGAAAAATTTATCACAAGACAAGAATTTGAACTAGGACCCACTGATTGCAAGTCGGAGCCTTCAACTCCTTATTCGCCATAACCCCCTAATTGTTATGGTAATTTCGCCTAAGAATTCTCGTTTTAGGTGGCTTTTAAACCACCGTTGTTAACATATATTAAATAATAAATTAGTGAAAATTTACCACAAGTCAAGAATTTGAACTAGGGCCCACTGATTGCGAGGTCGACCCTGTAGCATCCAACATTGCCATCATTGACAAAGATATCTCTCTTTTCGTTACAAATATCAACAATAATATAACCCACGAAGCAATCATAATTCTCCAGTGACCTTTCCTCAAGGTCCAGGGTCGACCCTCGACATAGATATAGGGTCGTCGGCGATCGTGCAAAGAAGGGCACGAAACCCATTGCACGCAGCCCCCATCGCCTTCCCGAATTCTCCGCTTTGTCTATGTGTTTCTCCTTCTTCGTGTCTCCAGGGAGAATAACGAGAGCTGTGCTCGGAATTTTCGATAAGGTGTTAAGCGTCACGAAGACGTTGCTCTTGGACGGCGCGTTTTCATTATCGTAAATTTCCACGGGGTGCCGTAAGAACTAAATTAACGCTCGGAGCGCTCACCGCGAGGAGACGATGAAGCTTTTGAGGTTAGGTTTTGAGTGGCTGCGATTAGGGTCGTTATTTAACGAAGAAAATTAAGTGCATTTAGCTTAAAATTGGAACAGAGGAACGACGCTAATCAATTTCATGTTCCTTTAGACAGGATTACGCGAATAATCCATGATAATATGCTGAGAATTGAAAAAGATTTGTCGTTTACAAAATTGAAAGGAAGGAATCGACACTGGCTGCATTTAGAATGTTAAGCAATCGAGGATATACGATTATCAAAGGATTATCCAAGTTAAAGGTACTTCCATCGAAGATAGAAAGTCAAATAGGGGCGAACCACAATTTTTACAGCCTCCCTCCAACTTTTAGAATAATTCTTCGACATCGCCACGAGTTTAAACAACCCTAGAAATTATATAAAACCTTTCCTCTGTTACTCCACCAAAGTATACCCCTCTCTAAACATTCCCCGAGTGAATCCACCTCTCCCCACGTTTAATTAGTATCTCGGTCATCAGTCGGATCAATTAAGACGTGAAAACGCAGACAAATAAGGAGAACACACCACCAATCTCTCCAATCCTCCTTCAACAAAACTTCAAAACCACCCTTCTAACAACTTCCAAAGCTGTAACAACCTTCGACGTTCCCGTCAAAGCGTCTCCCTTCGTCATCGCCAGCTAAAACACCGTCGCAAAAATTCCCACGTAAGAGTCACCCCCTACCCTCACCCGCCCCCGTACACGGTCGGAATGTCAAAACGACAGGAAAACGTGAAAAGCATCAGGAGGGAGGATCGAACGAACGTGGAAGAGGGTGCGCAGACGACAGAGAGAGAGATGTATATCGCGGGGGAGAGGACGAAGGAGAGGGTGAGTCGAGAGAAAGAGGGAAGGATGGATGACGGTCGGGCGTTTCCGCACGGTTTCGGCTCTGTCCGCTGGGTCATTGGGTCAAATCTTCGGTTACATGGGGGTAGCCGTATAGAGGTTGGCTGTACGCGTTCACAATGCAAACTTCAACCCTTACCGGCACGGCCGGCTCGTTATTCGATGCAGGGCTATTTTTAGAAGGAGCGACCGCCCCGAGTAAGAGAGCCGAGTGGCCGACCGAGGAGGAGGTCGCGCCAGAATGAAAGATGGATAACGCGTGCTGCACGAGACACACGCCACCCCCTTTGAGTAACCAGTAACCACCCTCTCGTTTACTCTCTCTCTCTCTCACTCTAGCCGATACTGTTATCGATTTTAAAGGAGTAACCGTCGATTTCGCGAGATGCGAGTCTGACTTCTTGCAGTTCAAGGGGGTGGCAATCGTTTGCAGGGGGATCGCTGGAGGCTGATTGCAGTCTTAGCATTTTCATTGAGGTTAATGCTTCGTATGAGTGCTGGAGGTTAGGATCTTCTTTAGCTCGGGTTTTGGAAATATTATTAGAAAGTTTGACAATAACTGTACCGACAATTTATGGATGAGTGTTTTCTGCGGAGCAGATCTTTCGACTGGTTAGGAAATAAGGATGGTATCTTTGTTAAAGAAACACGGATAACTGTTAATTTAATACAGGAAGCGATGTAACAAATTGTTTTTACTTAATAATACAAGAAATTAGATATTTCAGTTTCATTGAACCGGTCGTTTCATCGTGCATGGTTAATTTACCTGTTTGGGGATGACACCCCTTTGCAGGCAGAAGGGTTGAAGCCATGTGCTTCCCCAGATTGGAATTAATTTTGATTTTGATCGAAACCTTACAATTTTGGATAACTGTTATACCATCAAGTCTATGATTGATATTAGCAAGTCAAATACCATCAAATCTATGACTGATATTAATAAATAAAAAAAAATTAAAAGTTATTTTTCTACTCAGAAAATATCTACGTCCTAAATCTACAAATATAGTTAAAATAATCTACCGAATGTCCTCTAGGGACAAATTGTAGAGTTCAAGGGAGTTAATAAAAAAAAAATTCAAATTCTTCCAAGGAGGATGGGAATTTCGGGGAGGTGAGCGCACTATTTGGAACTACGATCGTTTAACTTTATACTCACTGTAGCTCAACAATTAATTATTACAGTTAGACGTTTCTATGGTGACTGAAATCTCAAAAAAATCATGAATCAAAAGCACCATCCTCCCTGAGACGTTTAGGGGCAGAAAAGAACCCAAGGAAAAAGGGAGATAAGAAGCGCGGACGAGAGCCAACGACGTCGATGAAAGGAAAGATTGAAAGATAAATGGGAGAGCCGTGTGTACGAAGATCGCATGAATTGCATTATTCGCCGATGCGGCATTCGACGCAGAAAGTGTCCGCGAAAAAGGGATTCTTATCGTCGGAATGTGAATTAACGTAAGTGCACGGGAATCAGGGCACGGAAATTCAACGTCATGATTCACGCACGTTATTCCGAGTCCATAAACGTTCCGCTAATTCGCCGGCACTTCGAGCAACCCGAGACTGTCGAGGATTTCCGGGAGAAATTGTACGTTAAATTTTCCCGGGGATGTTTAAACATTTCGGGCTGAATAAATTAAACGATGCGAATTGGAGCATGAATCCCGTCAAGGATGAAAAGATCAGCGAGAGATGCTTTAACGTTCATTCCAATTTTAGCAAAGATTTTTAATGTTTGCGAGTGAGCGACGTACATGCGTGGAAATTGATTACGGAGTTTCAAGAGCGAAGGTATCTTTGGTGAAACACTTTTTATGATTATTAATGGCTGTAGAGATAAAAATGAATGTGGTACGCTACAACGGTGTTACTCTTTATTACAATGACTGTACCACAGTGCTACGTTAGTTTTTATTGCTACTACTGTACCATAGATCTGCATTATTTTCCATTGGTGCAACTGTGCAATATAATGGTGTTACTCTTTATTAAATGACTGTACCACAGATCTGCATTATTTTCTATTGGTACAACGTTAGAATACAACGGTGTTACTCTTTATTGCTGCGACTGTACTACAGCGCTACGTTATTCTGGACTAATGCCACTGCACCATAGATCTGCATTATTTTCAGTTGGCACAACTGTACAATACAGTGGTGTTACTCTTTATTGCAATGACTGTATCACAGATCTACGGTATTCTTTATCGCTACCACTGTACCACAGATCTGCATTATTTTCTATTGACAGAACGTTACACTGCAACGGGGTTACTCTTTATTGCTGGGACTGTACCACAGTGCTACGTTATTCTGGACTGATGTCACTGTACCATAAATCTGCATTATTTTGTATTGGTGCAACTGTACAATACAACGGTGTTACTCTTTATTACAGTGACTGTACCACAGATCTACGGTATACTGTACTGCCACCACTGTACCATAGATCTGCATTATTTTCTATTGGTACAACTGTACAATACAACGGTGTTACTCTTTATTGCTGCGACTGTACCACAGTGCTATGTTATTCTCTACTGCTACCATTGTGCCATAGATCTGCATTATTTTCCATTGGTGGAACTGTACCATGCAAGAGCTTTTCTCTCCAGTACTACCACTGCATCACAAATCTACGTTACTCTTTATTGCCGTCACTGTACCGTCTAACCATGCCGTTCTTTATTTCCACCACTGTACTATACACTTAATTACCACCTCATTAACTAATTAGCTGATACAAGACGACCTTGAACTACAGTCGAATCATCATAGCCAATGAAAATCAGCAAAATGAATGAAACTAATTACCCAACGTAGTAACAAAATATTGTATCGTTAAAAAGACCAAACTAACTCGAAATTTCACTAGAAAATGCTCAAGGAGGCAGAGGGGGACGAACTGACCGATATTTCTGCTCGTTAATTCCACGGTCAGAGAAATTCTAAAGGAATATCGCACCGGTCGACCGTCCAATTAGCTAAACGAGAAGAATTTGAATTAATCTTAATCAGAAGTCAACGGGGGCGTGAGGGTGCTCTCTTCATTTCTCGAGTAGCTTCTTCAACACCTGTCCGGCGGTGGTTCTTAGCACGCCGAGATGAGCCCGGGTCTTCGTTGAGACGAAACGAACCACGTTGGATTAATGACTCTCTCTAGCCTGTTTCCTTTTTTATTTCACTCTTATTTTTTTGCCTTCGTCATTGACGCACGCGAGAATTCTTTTGCCGGTTGGAAATTCCGTGGCGGAGTCGTTTGCGAGGAAGTGTTGGATAGATGGGAATGGGTTTCTTGGTGGAGTGTATTTTTGAAGTGGGATAGAGATAGAGGAAAAAATGAGAGACCATCTGACAGACAGTGATGGAGAAAAATAGAGTTTGTGACGGAGAAAGAGAGACGCAGTGAAAAAAAAGAAAAAAAAGAGAACAAATGCGCGATTAAAGAGAGATATAGACAGGCAGACGTACAGATAGCAATAAAGGAAGAGAATAGAGAAAAAAGAGAGGAGAAAAACGAGCGATAACTACGGGCAAACAGAAAAAATAAAGCGCACACTAGATCACAAACAAAACTAAACATCGACCAAAAAAAACAAAGTAGCACAGCTAGAAAAAAAGCCAGACGTAAAAAAGTTACATAAAAGAGGTGGCAAAGGTACGATCAACGACAGAAACCGAATGAAATAAAAGGGTACAAAGTAACACAGAAAAAAAAACAAAATTCACAAAGAACGAAAAACGAACCCTGACAAGGACATGGCTCAAGGAAAGAAGGTGATATAGTCCCATAAAAAAATCACATGGAGGAAGTGGCAAAGGCAGAAACGAGAGAACGGAAGCACAAAGGAAACGAGAAAGGCAGAGAAGAGGCGAGGAAGAAAGGCGATTTCCTAGAGTCTCGAGTAGGGTGTTTGGGGAAGGGGTGTTTGTGGCGCTAGGTCATCGGGTCAGATACAGGGTTGCAGGGGCTCTGCACACGGATCGTGCAGGTTGCACGCGTTCATAATGGAAACTTCACCCTCTCCCTGTCTGTCCGCCGGGGCGCCTACTTTCTATAGGGATTTATTTTTAGTCGACCGACGGTCTCAAAGGAAAGCAGGAAGGTCATCAAACTCTTCTTCCCCTATTATTCTCGTCGATCTTTGATTCCTGACGAAATCTTCAATTTTAGATCGACGTGAAAGGGATTAAAGACACTTCGTTCAAAGGCCTCTTCCTTGTTTTTAATACGTTATTCGAATTAATGATGATTAAGTCCTGCAATTAATATTATTCGATTAACTTTTTATTAACATTGTAGTCTTGTTTTAGAAATTATTGATAAAATTGTGTGGCTTGAATGTGCATTAGAATTTTGTCATTTAAAGTGGTGGGAATTAGAATAAAGTTTCAGCGAAGACAATTTTATATAGTAAATAATAAAGTTTAGAATTTTGTAGTGGAAATTAGTGAAAATTAGAAAGAAAACTGCTGTGAATAAGAATTTTACTTAAAAAATTGATACAATATTTATGTTTAAGTGTGCTTCAGGATTTCGTGATGTGAATCGGAATAAATTAGAAAACACTCTCAGCGACCACACCCCCTAGCAGCAGCCAACCCCCATGGGAGAGCCGTGCGCCGATTAAAATCCTCCTTGTGCCGTGAAATAATAAATTCTAATTTCCTCATAAATTACAGAGGTTTCTTCTGATTTTAATTATAAAAAAGGCCAAAGAAATTATCGTCCACAGTTCTTGCGAATACAGTTTTCTCGTTGATTAAACGAAGAAAGATGAAACCACCCAAAACTGGCACTTCCTGTATCTCCATATTTCACGGAGTACTTCTGATTTGAGAATTTCTTTTTGAATTTCCTATTTCATCGAATAACTTATCCGTCAAAATTACTTTAGCAATTTTTGTTCAAGTTTTGGTGGATTTAAATACGAGCAATTGAGTTTTACGACTTTACACGTTAATCCGCCAGATTGGAGATTCAAAATTCGCGCCAATAATGCTTCACGAGGTTACGTAATGGAATCAGGGTTTAAGAAGTGAATTTGCTTTTACATCTTCGAATTTAGATGATAACAATATCTTGGGAGACTTACAGTATTAGGTGGCTTCCAAACCATCGTTGAGTAATGGAATAGAGGATGGTAATTAACGAGATTTCTCAGACTTATAATTTTAGGTGGCTTCCACATCATTGAGGTTGAATAACAGAATGTTAATTAAGGAGATTTCAACGAATGCGCCTTGTAGATGCATCTACGTTTGCGGAGCTTCTGCAATTTCAGTTTTACTTAATAACTGTCCCTTCTGCGTTCTCATATTTTTGCGCATTTCCAATTATCGCGATCGAACAGCGGTATTTCGGATGTTAATTAACAAGCTTTGGGTTATCGGCACTTTTCTTTATATTTGCAGAATTTTTACAACTCCAATTTTAATTACTGACTCCTTGCTCTACGATTTTCAAATTTGTTGGCTTCCAAATAATAAAATTTTTGCATAGGAATTTTTATACTATAAACTTGTTATATTTTTTGAGTATTTTTCCATTTGCAGAGCTTCTATGCCTGGAACTTTATTTTATAGCAATATTTCCCAGAGTCGACGATTTCAGAGAAGAAATAACGCGCGTACAATAATTTCCCTGAGGCGATGGAGTTTTAGGCACGGCATCGCAGTAATTAGAAATCCGACCATAACCTCCGTAACGTTTGAGGCACGATAATCCCCGTAGATGGTTGCAATTTCCTTCCAACGTCGTACAGTAAAGTTTGCAGGAATTACGAACGGTTCTTTCCAGGCAAGCACTTTATAATACACATGGAGTATTCGTAGTCACGTTTTTCGCATTTTCCCATTGTCCTGTCTTCACGTTCCATGTATGAGCACAATTTACACGAACTTTGGCTCAAGTATAAGAAACAATAATTATGATAAAGACATTGGAAGAAAGAAATGTCAAGGTATTTTATAGTACTTGCTTAACAGCGTTGGACGTTATTAAAAAAGTAGTAGCGCAAAGTAAGACTGTGAATTACTATAAATATGACAAAACTATTTATAGGCTATAAGACAAGTTAAAAGCACAATGATAAAAAAGCCATGGTGGCTGTGGGGTCGGAGACTCGGATTCTTAATTTACGGTCCCGGGTTCGAATCCCGTCTCTGCACGGGGAGAATTTTTTCCCATTAATTATTCTATATTTAATAGACTGGTGATTCAGAACTTAATCCTAAACCTTGTTATTGGGTTTCCAAGAGAAAAAGTTTGTGACCCTTAATAGCCAAAATCAAAAAATGTATAGAAAAATCAGTATTAGAAAAAAATATATACCTTCCATCTTTCAAAATTGATCCTTTGCGCCGAAGATTGAGAATAGCAATTACAGAGCACAGAACCAAAAAGTTCAACCATGAGATTTAAAAGAACGGATCAATATGTACGACAAATCCGAAAAACTTCAACCGAAGATAAGAGAACAGAAAAAAGACCCAATAAAAAAACAAGTAGCTAAACAGACAGACAGCAAACAAAGTACATCTCCCAAAACTCTCTCCCTGTAAGGATTAAAAGGACAGATAAAAAGAAAAAAGAACTCTCGTCGATAAAAAAAGAAAGATCCAGTAGAGAAGAGACGAATATCCAGACACAGGACAGATCCCGAAAACTCGCAAGCAGCCACCCTTTGCTTCTCGTCTCCCTCGTTAATTTCGATTCCCCGCAAAACCTGGGGACTTCGTTATGCGCCGCTAATTGGCTCACCCAAACGCACACAAGCAAACTCCATCCCCACATCGAAGCTCCCACGTACGAGCCCCTGGAAGCACACAGACCCATACCATTTTACGGTTAACTCGGAAATGGAGAGTTGAATTTGTAAACGCAGCGAATTTCAGCTCGTATTCGCCGTACGGCCGCCTCGTCCTTTTGTTGGTTCGCCCATTGCTTTTTCTCCGACCTCTTCGTCCCTCGTCCATGGCCCGACGTGCCGTGTAAAGTAAGCGATGCCGTTTCGTGTAATCGTCGCATTATCGTGTCTCATTATCTTCCGTGGAATTGCACCGGCTCGAGTTGATAGTGTATTTTCGTGACAAAAGTTGGAAATTGTATTTCCGAGGCGGCCGAGTTTAAGTTTGACGGTTTACACGAGTCGGAGGGTTGCAGAGGCGCGGGCTTTTTGAATTTCTTTTGGGAAGATAATCGCCGATGCGGGTGATAGAAAGTTCGGAAGGTTCGACAAGTTGAGGGTGTTTTTTTAGGGGGAATTGAAGGTTAGGTGTTGTTTAATAGCTGAGGATTTTTGTAAGGGTGGAAATTAGCAATTAATGATTGTTGGAGGGTAGTATTTGAGGTGATATGTTGAATTTGGTATCGATAGATCTTATTATTACCTCTGGAACTCGATGTAGGTGTTACATTAGAATTTTGTATAATTAGAACGAGTTCTATGACTCTTATTCTTTAAGAAATAGCGAGGAATAATTTACTGCATAAGTAAATGTTTGGAAAAGTGTTTGAGCAACAGATTTCAAGGTGGAAATCTTGCGAGAGAAGAGACAATTTCAATTTTTCGTATGTTTTGAATTTTCTGTGAAGTTTGAAATTAGTTTTATAAAGTGTAATAAATTTCTTGAATACCTGACTTTGCACCACGGTCCTTAACTTCATAAATTAACTTCACCATCACCCGAACAGCAGTCACAAAAGACTGAGATTCTTTACATATTTTCAGCTTCCTGCAAACTTATAATTCAATTTTTTCACGCCCCGAGCTTTAACGCCATAAATTAACTTCGCGTTGAATCACAGCTACGAAAGTCGACCTGAGGTTTTTCACATATTTTTAATTTTTGCACAAACTTCTAATTCAATTTATTAACGTGAGAAATTGCAATTGTTAGTTTCACCGATATCGGGCGCCAGTTAAAAATAAGCAATAATTCTTCAAATTTCAATTTCTTCTAATTCTTACATTTTCATCTTTCTGCAAGCTTGCAATTCAATTTCTCAATAATGCAAAAAATTTGACAGATATAAAATTCAAAAAAAGAATTCCACTTCGCCTGAAATGGCGCGAATACCTTAACGCGCCATAATTCAAATTTCAAACACGGCATCTTTCTACGCTAGTCTTCCTTCCTTTTCTATTTTCCATCTTTAATTACTATTCATTTAGTCTAATACCGTTGCTAATTATATTTCAGGCAATCGAGGCTACGGTACATTAAATAATAAATTAGGAAAAATCTCCCAAAAGTGACGATAGATTCGAACATAACCTCACTAACTAGAACTTCAGGCCTCTAACTCCACATCCATCGTAGTTCCTTATCAAAATATTAAAAATCTTAGAAACTTTCAGAAATACTTAAAAATCAGTGATTTTAACTATCTTCAGAGATCTTGTATCAAATTACAGCGTTTTTAGTAGTTTCTTGGTAAAAGTATCGATGAAATTGGACCATCCAATAATTGGGTGGCCAAACTTTCAACTTTATACCCATCGCAGCTTCTCTTAGGCACTCTTACGAGCTTGAACAACTAACGTGATTTAACGATTTCACCCCTTATTTACTTTATATAGTGCACTTCCTTCGGAATTATCTCTCAACGTGCAGTTGCAAGTTGGAAGTCGTAGATGTGAAGCACTCGAAATCCTGCATTGCAGAAGCACTCGATAATATATAAAGTTCGTTCGATGCTTGATTTCCAGCGGGAAAGGTGACCTTTTTCAGGGCATCGATTCGATGCTCGAATTTCCCGCCATTCGACTCGAATGTCGACAGAAAAGGCCATGTTGCTTCGCAATTGAATAATCCACTGATTTGTGTAACTAAAAGGGAGGAAGAATCGGAGGCTTTTCATTCTTAATTTTTTCTTCTTCTTTTCGAAATGATTTGTGAGTTGGACATTGTTTTAATTTGACTTCTCGTGTTTGATCTTTGACCGTACTTTGAAATCATTTCTTCCTCGTAAGAAAGAAATCTCTTAAAATAAGGATTTTGTAAATCAAAATACGACATAAACATCACAATTTCACATTAAACAAACTCTACTTTGTTAAATTAACGAGTTACTTAATTCCAATTGCAATCACGACCTGCGTTCCATCTACACTATCGTCAACAGCGTCCTAGCAAACCGGAAGTCGATTTTCCGCGGGAAAAGCCAGTGACATATTGCCGTGAAATCAGCAAATTTCTTTTATCCCCCGAGAATTCACGATAAATCAAGATAGGAAGCAACCCCTTCGCCTACAAACCAGAAGAATATTCTTCAACGTTCCCTTTCTCTTCCATCTCCTTCCTCGTTTCTCCCGCGTGTTATGCGGCTGTCTGCGCGCGCAGCTCTCTTTGAAACTGAGCCATCCATAAACGAGGAAATCCGGCAGAAGTCGTCTCGGAATTTGGACGATGCCGAGCAATGGAATACTCGGAAAATTCGCGAAATTCCTCGCGTCCCCGCGCACTTTTCTCATTAATATCGACTCGGCCTGAGTCCTCGGTATTTCGACGGTACTCGGGACTAAATATACTTCGCTTATCGGATGTCCCCCGTTCGTTTGGACACGTGAAATTATCTGGATACTTCGATTGTACCGTTCGACAGTAGCTGATGACTTGACGAAGTCGACTTAAACTCGGTTTCTGCCTTTGGTAATTAAAATTTCTGAACTATAATGTTGGCAAAGGAATATTTCATTTGTTGTACTTACTGTGTCTTTCATATTTAGCGCGTTTTCCTTCATAGACTCTGTAGTTTGAACTTTAACACCATGCCACTCAAAATAACAAGAAGGAAAGGAAAAAATAGTAACTTATACGTAATGTTCTGTGTTTAAATGCCAGATGAATAACGAATACGATGAAAATAGAGCTTCATAGGAGACCAGAGAAGCTGGAGGGGGTACCCCCTCCACGCGCTGTTAAAGGAGGTGACTGTACTCAAGAAGCTCTGTTCCGTTGGATGATCCGATGTAACATTCTGTTCTTCAGTTGCTCGGACATGTTCTTACGGGTAGTGCTTCCTGTAATACGCGCAGATTATGACATGGAAATAGCCTTAACACGTTGAATGCCATGGGGTCACCGGTGAGTGACGCTTTTGCGTTCAATGAAACTTCATGTAACTTTGGAATTGTAATATTTACGAATTTTCCAAAACATACAATATCTGAATATCGGTGTTACAAAAGGTAGATGCCTCCTGAGCATATAATTACTTGTACTTCTAAAGTTTCTGCTCTATAAAGATGTAATTGTAATAGAAAAAGTGGCTTCTGAGGTCCAGGAAACCGGAAGTTACAACAATGTACATTCATACGTTCATATTTATATGTTAACGTTTCGATATGATTAAAAAATCATGAAACAACGTCCATGTACCACTTTTTTATCGGAGAAAAATGTACTGTAAAGTATTCTCATGGAAATGTGAAAAATGGAGGGGTTTTTCATGGAATTAAAACGAAAGAAAATCAGAACGAATTTGTTCGCCGCTGTGGATCGCGTGCGGCTAGCCGAAAAGCGAAACTAAAGGTCAATAAATTTTTAGTCAGCAGGTATTTCCACCGTTAGCTCGACCGTAGAAGTGACTCCTCTAGTTATAAATTTATTTTTCACCTGACACACGAGAAGCCCGAGATAAAGGGAGCTTTGTCGAGCTGGAAAAATAACGGGCATAATCTGCGAATGGATTGGCCTCCAGTATTATTTCCATCTATCCCTGCGATACTCTATTTTATTTTATTTTTTATGTTTTTACCAACCCAAAATTTTATCAGGTCAATTTCACGACAAAACTCCATGCCAAATACGATTTTATAGCCAATAAAAACCACGTCGAAATAAAACGAATTCTTTTTTCACTTTTTTTTACGTAAATTTTCTAAAATGTACTTATTTAAATCTTCGCGGAAATTCGATCGGCGGAATTCCTCGAATTACAAGAATTTGATTTATTTGAGCTACGATTATTTAAATTTCCCGCCAAACGAAGAATCGTCAGATCGCGATTCGATGGGTAATTTCGTGCCGGAAATCCCGTAGAAACTCGGTCGAAAGGGGGACCATTTGTCAGCTTGGAAAATCGACGTCTTCGTGATGCACCGATGCACACATGCATTTTCCTTTATCCTTTATCCTAGCCGCGTTTCCTTTCGCCTGCAGTTTGTCATTGTCCGTGCAGATCTTTCGAAAAAGTTGTAGGTTAAAGAATATCCGGCGACGTTTCTCACTTGGCAGGTGAATAATGCGAAAACTTGGCGGAAAAGTACTTCGGAAGTATTTCTCCTTTTTTTTCTACTCTAGGGAATTTTCGTCGGCCGACGGAATTCCACTCGAATGGTTGATTCTTCATTTTTTAGAGCGTTCAAGTTGTACGGAGTGAAACAACTTGGATTTAAATGACTGTTAAGAAATTTTTCTGCATAAATTGTGCGGAATAACAACATTGGATTTTGGATTTGGACGAAATTAGAGAACGTACTGCTTGTAGGGAATTTTTACATCTTCAAAAGTCTACAACCTCCAAGAGTCAAAATCCCTAGACCTTTCTATCTCTTATTCTTCAATATCTTTTTTCATATCGATGAAATTAACTACTATGCTCATTAACCTGCTCCTAAAATCCACGTCCAACCTTTCACCCCTAAAATTAATCCAAAAATCAGCACCTCCAACGAAATAACCATTCGTCTTTCACCATCGCCAAAAGTAACGGCTCCGAGTGACGAGCACTCGAGAAACGTCAGAAACGTCGCGCGGGAATAAATCGTCGATTTGAAGTCGTCAGTACGAAAAGACCGGATGTCGAAGAGGGGCGGGAAAAAGAAAAGGGTCGAAAAAGCAAAGCCCATGAGTGCGACGGAGGGTGAAAATGAGAGGAGGGACGGTGGAGGGAGTAGGCAAGAGGGTAGACAATGGCTCGTCGATGTCGTCACCCCGTTGGCACCGTGTCGTCGCGATGATCCTCCGACTTGACATAAATTTTCTCTAAAGCCCGTACTATTTTTGGTCCCCGAAAGGGTGCGACTGACAGAAGATACGAATGAAAGGGGAACAGGGATCGTTGGAGAGACTGAGAAGAAGAGAACGAGAGCCGGAAATGCTGTTTATCGACTCGTGTACCACCTGCGGTAGGTCGGTGACAGCGTAAAGCGCGGGAACCGCGGAAACGGCCTTGTTTTGCGCGGGAATTTTAAACGATGTTGAGCCTCTCTGAAGGAGGGAATTCTTGTATGCTTTACGGTGAAGGGTTTTTGGATTGTTTGAGTATGGGATTTTTACTGGTGTGGTTGTTTTATTGAGAAGGTATGGGCGGATGATGGTTTCAGTTTATTTTAGAGATATTTTAGTGTTTTATCAATGTTTTGTAACTTGTTATTTGTAAGACAGTGTTGTAGAAATTATTTTCAATATTAATCATTGAATTAGAAGTCTTAAATGTTATAGTACATGACCTTTTGGCGTATTTATTTCTTGTACTTTAACTTTTATAGTAAATCTATGAAAAATTGAAGTATCGGGTTAATTTTATGCCATGAAAACCACGATAAGTCCATCGTCCTTGGCTAATAAACTTTGTAAAATTAGTTTTATCCATTAATAATCCATTACCTACGCGAAATACAAGAAAGCCTCGTCGAATTTCTTCTCTTATATTCTAAAATTCGTAAAAAGTCCGGTGAAAATTGCCAGAAACTCGACGAATTCCTCGGAATAATTTCTCTCCACGTGGCAGCCCGTAATTCGTAAATAACCGTACACGCAATATCGCAATCTCTCTTTCCCAAGAGGAATATCAAGATCGAGCCTCCTCTCCGTTCTTCCCTCTTTCCTTGAACTTCGCGGAATTCTTCAGAGGCCCACAATAGCCCAATATCTGCCGCGAAAAGAGCTGTTTCATCTTTTTTCGTTGAAAATTTAAGAAGGCGCCTTCGATGGTTCGCGCCGATGGTGGAAGGCCACGATGAAATTGCAAATTTCATGTTTCTTTTGAGATGAAATCTTGCGGGTGAATTTGAAAATATAATTTGACTACGAATTCCAAGATATTATGAATGAAATTATACATTTTTCTTATGGTTTTGCGATAGTTGGAAGTGGAATGATTTCAAGAATCTGTGATAGAGGTCATTCAAGGTCACAGAAGGTGGTAAAATAACTGTAGTTTTCTGCTTTCAGGTTCCCTTCTTTGCATATCTTCCTCAGTAATTAATTAGTTCTACCATTCATAAAGAGCCACGTTATTATTTATTTAAGTATTTCATTTAGGAATTTATTTACTTATTTAAGTATATTTATATATATTAAGTATATTTATATACTTATTTAAGTATATTTCATAAAGAGCCACTCTTTCCAACATTCTAACCAGATATCAATTATCAGAATATCAAAATAAGTGACCTCCATTCAACTTAATAATTTAATGGAAAATAATCACAATAACTTTCTTACCACCTTCCTGCCACCTCTCATATTTTTTTCTATAATTAATTAATTCTTCCATCAACACAAATAAACAAATTGAGAAATACTCTCCATTTCCAAGATCCAGTCCAACTATTAATTACCAACCAAACGAAACAACAATCCCAAGTCAATTTTTAATAAAAATTCTAAAGAAAACCCCGTCGATCATCCCGTCCATAATTAAGATTCGATTAAACCACCGAATCTTTCAACGTAGTCCCTTCAGACTCAATAAAATCGCGATCCAATTTATCGCACTGTGTGTGCACGACTCTACAGCTCGTAATTCGCGAAAGTTTTCCTCGAATTTCAGCGACGCCAACGTATCCACGGGGATGGGTTTCTAACGAACCCCCTTCCCCCATCCTTTCCCACCCCCTTCTCGTGCTCCTCCACCCATTGCTTCCCTGAGAATACGTAAATTTACATATCGGGTTCGAGGCGCGATAAAAATCGATAGAAACCGAGTCTCCGCGACGACCTTTCCTCGTGTACTATCTGCAGAGTGCAATTCGAGGAAGTTCGCCTTATATCTCAATGGCGAAGTCGTCCTTGGGCTGGATTTCCATTTGTCCGACGGAATTACGTTGATTATTCGAAATAAGTACGATCGTACTCGTAAACTTCATTTATGGGGTCGAAGTTTTATTCGCGTTTCCATGGACTCCTTTTGGGGTGGTGCATAGAGGGGTGGGGACTTGTGGTTGTCTGCAAGGGTGGGTTTGAGGGTGGTAGGATTTTAACCCTTACAACACTACTGGGATGCTTTATATCCCAAACATTATCATATAATTTTCATGTTATTATTCTACAATTTATTTCCATTTATTATTTTGTTTATATGACAATATTTACTGCTGGGATAAAAATATCTATGCTATCCCAGCTGAAAGTCTGAAAACTCCTGAAATAAAAAATAAATATATTTCATTCTCAGTTGTATTTTTATTCCATTTCCTGTGTCACGAAATATACACTGCTAAAAATTAGTCATTTTCTGAACAAATAAAATTCAGTGTTGAAAGGGTTGGGGGAAGTTTGTGTAGATTTTTGGAAATGGGGAGGGGTTATTGGTGTTTGTGCGAAGAGATGTGACAAGAATGGGGGTTTTGCGATTCAAATTTAACGCTGTTAAATTTTCTTGACTGTTAATAAGATAGAATTATTAGATAAATAAGTTTTAAATTTGACAATTTTCATCCAATCTAAAAATTGTCAGAATTCTTCCCATTGAAAGTCGAATAGAAATTCGCCGTTTCTACTGAAATACAATTTAATCCCCGAGCACACCCCTTTCAACCCTTCGCTTTGAACAATAAGTAATAAAAACCGTCGCAATCTCTTCCCGATATCCCCGCGATCGCTAATCGTTTCTAATAATCGCAAAGAGCGAGATCCTATCGCCGACTACCCTCGCCCTCGACTTCCTCCGGCAAATTCCACCCCAATTTCGTCGTTATCTTTCACAAAACAAACTTCCCGCAACTTGAAATTTCAACGAGTAAATCAAACTGACCAAATAAATCACGCCCCCTTCCACCCCAGATTTGTATAACTCAGAAGAAAGCAGCGAGAATGTTTCGGGAGTTTTGAGGGTGAGAACAACCCCATGGTGAATTTCCATTGCGGCTACACGATCGACGAGAGTCCTAACAGTACCCGCGACACGCGACACAGGGTTTTATCGAATAAATCAACCCTGTAATCGTTATAGTTTTACCGAAAGTTACCTCGATATGGGGTGCGTGACGTCGTTGATAGAAATCCACGAAAGGTTTGGAAAGAAAGTTAAAGGGAGACGGGAAAATGGTTGTACCAAGTGCGTGACACTCGGAGGAATGCGGGGACTGGGTTTTTACGATGGTTTTTGTGGACAACGAATTTTTTCGGAGTCCTCTTAACAGTGGAGAATCGAAGAATTCGTTGGCTTGCTGATAATGTACAGGGTCATTCAGAGATGGAGACACATTGCAGTAGAGACTCTGTGACAGATAGAATAGTGTTGGGTGATTTTATTATCGAGAAGTTTCATTTTAAAATATAGCGAAATAATTCAAGGGTGTTTTGATAAACATAAATTTGTAAAATGAATCGTTGGTTATTCATACAGCGAAGATAATACGTTTATAATTACAACGACGTTCCGTTTGGCAGAGCATATCGGTTATTTAAACGCAAGCGTTCTCAATTTATCGACGATAATCTATGCTAATTTGTTTGCGGTGCAGCTCAGCCAGGCAGACGGTATAAACTGTATCGTATACCAGAATGAATCCTAAAATTGCAAATAGCGAGCGCGCAAATTGTGCTTCACAAATTCACCATTGACGTCTCTTGTGTAACAATCACTGTTTAATTTGTTTCTAAATTGTTTGAAAACACTCTTTTCCCGAACATATCACTTCTTTTGGTCTTCAGATCGGTTTGACAATCTGTGTGAAGCACGGTATGAAGCCTATCCCCACCATAGCGGTCCTTGAAACTTGTGATCGACCAATGACAACCGAAAACAAAACACTTCTTTCGTCGTTTCCATGACGATGCAACAAATGTGCGACTCTGTAGGCCAATCACGCGTTAGAATCGAAAATGACGTCAGAACGAGCGTTGTCTCTCCCCGTCAGGCGAATCAGAACAAACCAGAGGACTTCTCTTGTCTTTGGGACCTGTATACTAACTGCGCAGAGCCTTAGGTCCCGCGTTAATGGGCCCAAATTCCAAACCTCTACCTATACAATTTTTTTCCTACACCATTCTGTCATCGTAACCACCAAACTTGTAAATCCACCTAAACTTTCGAAGAATCTACGTTAACGATGACTGAGAAACGATCAGACCCTTTACACGGTCCCAAATTCCAATACCCGTACCTCCACGAATTTCATTTTCCTCTACATTCACATGACAGCCTCCGTACTTTGAAACATAACCTAAACGTTCATCAACGAAAATGTTACGAGTTCAATTCCAAAGTGCAAAACAATCAAGCCAATTATCCTGTAACCCAACAACTTCAAAGTTAGCATCACCGAGACCAACGCCACCACGCAGATGGTTCGTTTGAGCAGTCATCGGAATAAATTTCTTGCCGTGGAGAGACATAGGGAGAGAGAGATCGCAAACCATCGGATAGCGATGGAATTTAATCGCACCTAGATGGCGAGGGCACGTCGACACGGAATATGTGCCGACACGTACCGCAGTGGCCATTATTCCTGGGAATTCCAGCTTCCTAATAACGCAGATACCGCCGTTGATTCGGTTATCTCGTTGCCATTCACCGGGATCGTTTCGTATTCCGTCTATACGCCGGTGAATATCGGCAATTTTCAATGATCCCATCGGGCCGGCACAATGCCATCGCCGATCGAGAGAAAGACAGAGAGAGATGGAAAAAGAGAGAAGCACATCAGGCTGGAAAGTCTATTAAATTCCGGGCGATTCGACGATCAGGAACAATGAGTCTAATGTTCTGGGTATCCTTGCCGCTCCATCGTCGATTGTTGGAGACTAATGTCCTGTTTCCAATCGTCCTTAAGGATCCCTCGACTTTTTTGTCCTTCGGAGAAGTATATGATAAGATTCAGAAGCAACCACAGTTACAAGATTGATAATTATCGTTTATAAATCTCTGTAAGTTCTTCCTAGAAGCTTGGGATTCCGAAGCGACGACAATTGCACCTTAAGATTGATAATTATCAATAATAAAGTAAGGCCTTCCTAGTAACTTTATTTCTCTAGTAACTTACAAAACCTTTTTAACCTAACCTTCAAAAGCAGTGATTCTCAACCGCTGTCCCGCGGGAATTTTGAATCGCGGGAAATCGATTAACCAAGTAGAATTCTTTTAAATTAATATTATTGTTAGTATGCCGCCAGATTTTCAAATTGTCAAAAGTGTACCGTGACGAGAAAAAGGTTGACGATCAAAAGTATCCAACCAATTGCTCGTTCAATCTATCTTTCTGTCCTCCGCAATAATAAAAACACTTTTCTAAAATTATCCCACAGCAAGAATAAAACCTCCTCGCAAATTTCGTCGCTAGAAATCCAACAAAAACTCTTGCTTCCATAAATAACTAGAAAGTTCCTCCCAATCTCTAAAAAAAAATGCAGAGTGCACGAGCTACGTGCGAGAGAATAAGAACAGCTCGAAGAAGTCGAAATGCCGGACGTTTCGTTATGGAAGACTAATTCCAAACGTTGAGGCCGTTCCGGTCGATCGAGGGCGGAAAACAATGCTCCTAATGTTCCGATTATTCTCCGCCCTCGGTTATCGATTCTATGCAATTAATGTCGCGCGTGTTCCTTTCATCGGCCGATTTCCCCCTTTCCGACTCCACTGTCGAGGACTCCCCTTTTTCAACGGCGCCTTTGAAACCTCGAAAATGGTTGCACAAACATCTCGAGGCCTCTGAAAGGTGCAAGGAAAAACGATCGTAGAGTGATCGAGGAGGGACGCTGGGAAGGATTCAAAATATTTGGCGCGCTTCTTTGCGTCAGAATTGTATCGCTGGTGGAAAGTAGTCCGAGAGAAATGGCGGGAGGGTTTGAAAATATCTGGTGATGTTTTCGTTACAAGTAGAAAAATAAATAAAAATAAAAGAGGTATTAATAATAAATATAATATTAAACATAAAAATAAATATAAAAATAAAAATAAATATTACTGGGCATTGTATGTGTGTGAAGTTAAAAGTTGAGAGTTTCGATTGTGATAATGAGTTGTGGTGTTTATCCTTTTCGAAAAATTTGTTTAAAATTCTAATGTTAATACAGCTCAAGCTTGGTGAGAAAATCCACCAAAAATTATGTTTCTTAACTCTGAAACTACCGAGGCGGTCAAAATGAACGGTTTTTTAAAAAAGTTTCCCAAATTTATAGAACAGTCATGCAATAAAAATTTCACTTCTTTCACTTCTTTTCTTTCTTTTACTTCACTTATTATACAACCAAAAGTTAATCGATCATATTTTTTACCTCTTGACTTCTCTTTTTCCAAAGGACCTATTCAGAATTTTCTAAATGCATTACATATAACTCCAGCAGTTTCAGCGTTAAAAAAGAAATAAAAGAATTACTTCGATTTTATCTTTCAGTATCAAAATTATCAATGTAGAATTTATAAAATAATGATATAGCATAAAAATTTTTTAAAAGTTGAAAGATCCGAGAAACAAGCAGTACGGCGTTCTCTTGTTAATGTTGACGATGTAATTGAATTGATACGAGCTGCGGAACAATGGGGTACAATTTGAATACCCACTATAAAGAAAAAATTGCACGAGAATCGCGGAATACTTAACGCGGTACTCGATAATCTGATAAGAGCGCCGCATATCTGCGTCACGACGTTTGCTGCTTAACAACTATATTTTCACTGGTTACAATAACTATCGTTGTCGTTGCTGTTGTTCGCCGTTAACGTTACTATTATTACAGTCCGATAATGAAGCTGCAAGTAAAAGTGGGTCGCCGATAATAAAACCGATAAGTGTAGAGAGAAAAAAAAAAGGAAGAAAAGACTGATAATTGTACAAAAGAGCACCGCTGCAGACTTTCTTCGGAATTCATCCGAAAATTACCTTTAGAAGTTCTAGTTCGCGTTGTTTCCTACTTTTCTTGGCTTCGATTGCTGCGGTCATTTCGCAGGAAATACAACGGCACCTATTGTTTCAGATTTTAGGTGGGTTTCGAGTAATTTAGGAAAAATTTCACAGCGGTGACGGAGGAGAATTTGAACTACGGCCAACTGATTGGAAGTCCGACCATTTGCTTTGTTCTTTTTTATATTTTTTAATATATACACGCACACACACACGATTTATGTAAATATAAGATTTATATTTGGGATTTATATATATAGCTTTAGGTATTATGTAGATGTATAACCATCGTGGCTATGATAAATTAAATAATAAATTAGAAAAAAATTCTCAGCGGCACCTGATGGTGATTTGAACTTCGACCCACCAATGGCGAGTCCAAGGATTTACCTGCTAATTCACCGTAGCCCTTGAAATTGCAATGTGACTGGTATAAAAATAATCGTTATTAACTTCCCTCTTCCTCCTCGACGAACAACTGCCAGAGCAACACACTTATTCTCCTCGTTAAAAGGAAAAAAAATGCCTACATTAATAATTTCGTAGCATTATAATAATCTCAATATTTACCTTCCCCTTGTCCGTTTTTAGGCCGTTTGTAATTTCAATAATATTTCCATACACTTTACATTTACCGTGCACGTTCCCTGCGTGTTTTTCCTTTTTTTCTCTCTCTCTCTCCCTCTCTCTGAAACTTTTCTCTTCTCCCCTCTCCTTCCCCCCTTCGCGATCTTTCGTTCGCATATTTTTCAACCGTCGTTTCCTTTCGCCGTTTCGTTCTTAAACGCCACGGCACGCGAACGTTAATAACATTGCCAGGTGGATTTAACGTCAGAGAAGTACAAACTCTCGTTCCGATTAATCATGCGAAATGTAGGAGCAATTAGGTGTGCTTTGTTTATGGACACGTCAAATCGTGGCGCGTAATTACAGGGAGAGGCCGAGCCAGCGAAAGGGCCAAGGACAATGATGATTATTTCATTACTTAATCCATTACGACTGTCCGTACAACGTTGGCGTGATTGGAAATTCCACCTGGGATGCTTCCTAGTTTTGATTACTTTGGAACTTTTACGTCCGCCGTTGTTGAAATTGCTGTTTGAATTCGCCGAGAGCGACAGCTGTATCTACTGTGGCGTGTTAGAAAGAAGGCTAGCGGAAGGAATGCGGATGGAATGCGGCTGTGATTCGCACATTCAAGTAGGACCGCAAAACAAAAAGTGGGAATGAGTTTCATTGAAATCAAATGGGAGAAGATTCGAGCAGGATGTGATATGTAATGTGATACCGTGATATACTGTGCGATATTAAAAAGAAGGCTAGCGGAAGGAATGCGGTTTTGATTCCCACATTCGAATATAACCGCAAGACAAGAAAAGCCAATGTGTCGTATTGAACTTAAATGTGAGAATATTCGACGGGATGTGATGTATACAGTGCTACATTAATATATGTGCGATATTAAAAAGAAGGCTAGCGGAAGGAACGCGGCTGTGATACGCACATTCAAGTAGGACCGCAAAACAAGAAGTGGGAATGAGTTTCATTGAAATCAAATGGGAGAAGTATCGAGCAATATGTGATGTGTACATTAATACCCTAATCTACAGTGTGATATTAAAAAGAAGGCTAGCGGAAGGAATGCGGATGGAATGCTGTTCCCATACCCACATTCGAATATAAACGCAAGACAAGAAGAGCGAATGTGTCGCATTGAAATGAAATCTGGAAAACTAGATATTTTTCTCATATCTTGTAAATAAGAAATAATATAAAACTGTAAGATCTACGTGAAAAAGAAGAAGATGGCTTACGGCCACCTTGGTTATTAAGTTAATAATCAACTTCGTTAATTACTCTTCTGCTCTTTTCCTGTACTATGCGATAGTTTACGTTTTATGTAAAATATCGCGATACTTTGATTTTTTTGACTTCACTTTCATACTTTGATTTCACTTTGATTCGCTCAAAATTTATTTAACATGTCTGGGAGTTAGAAGACTGTAAAAATCAGGCTTTCGGTTTACCTGAGGAATTTTAATTGCAGGAGTAGAGCCTTTGCCGTAAAGGTATAACTCTGACACGTATTATCTCCGGCAGTGACATTAATACCGCTACGCTATAATTTAATACCTTATTGATCGTTGACGCAATAACGCGTCAATGAGAATGCAATTTAACCTGTCGCCGGCAATTCACTCGTGAGTATTCTCTGCACTCGCGTATAATTTATCCTCGTAAAAGCGATATACGTTTTGTCATTTTTTGATTTGACATGAGAGACGTCCCTCGTAAAAGATTTCCCTGCGATCCAATTAATAATCGTTTGCAATTTTTCAGTATTTTCCCAATCATTCAAACGGCAAACTTAATCGAGATTATTGCAGTTAATCAAACGGTGAAAAATGTAATGATATCCGGTATTTCGCCATTTCTATCTGATCTTATTATTTAATTCGCACGGAATCTAGCAATAACTGTGAATCAATTGTATGTCAGAATTTATGGCAATACTTTTTTCAAATTCCTCAAAATTTTCACACTCCTTTTACACTAATTTTTTACGTCTTCTTCCCTAAATAAAAATAACTAGTATTGGTTAACCCCTTGTCCTACGATTTCTTTTGTAACTGCCTCCGCAATAATTGAGAATTCAATTGTTAAAATAAAAATTAGTCAATAATTCCAGATATATCTTAGAATTTAATGCAACATTAATATCATAGAAGTAATTTTATCGTGTCGTCTTCCACTGATATTTTCAATTTCATAATTTTTGAGAAGCTCCAAATTTTCTTGTTCCCGTAAAGGGTTAATTATCCATTCTTCCCATTTCAGTTGTACAAAAATATTAACACAGAATGTCTAATTATCCCAGATAAATTACTTTTTTACAAAATATGGCTCTTCTGCGCCCAGCAATAAATTTCCAAATTGTATAACACGAAGGGCAAGTAATAAAAAATAATGATAAGAAGAAGGTAAAGGTCGCAAAGTGGCCCGAACGAAAAACCGTTGATAAAAGAAACGAATTACATAATGGCTTTAGTGGATGGATGTTTGGCTGCATCAGCCGACGAAGGAACATTGTGTCCATCAAGATTATCATAGAGGCGATCGAGATAGCCTGATTTATTCGAACTTCTTACACGGCAGAAAAGGTCAACTTGTCAATTAACGTCGAGCGACGATATCTACAAGGAGATGATGTAAGGCCGATAAAGGGTTATATAATAAAATCGTTCATGTAAAGTAGCGCCGTGTAATCGGGAAATCTAGTTCCTGGGCGAACCTATACCTCCAATCGATAACAATATCTAAAGTGGTTTTGGGAAATCGTACGTCGCACGGCTTTAAACCTGAGAAGGGTTCCAATTATTTAATGGTACTTTGGTAGAGAGAGATATTTGCTGGACTGTGCAATTATTTGGACATTTTTAAAGGGAGAATTTGTACCTTCAAGGCAAAGGTCCTTTTTTCATGCTGGGTGTACCAGGAGTCAAACTACGTCAAACTTGAAAAATACTCGGAAGCAAGAACAAAGACATGTATCTCCTTGACATTAGAGTGGTGTACTTATCTCCAAGAAAATGTCAAGTGTCGAGTACGACCGTCAAACCTCGTCAAACTTCGAAACACCCACAGTTTAGAAAAGGCAACGCCACTTGCAACTGGAATAATTTGCTCATTATCAGGAAAGCGTCAAGAACCTACGATGAGCTTCAAACAACTTCAAACTTGCGAACTCTCACAGTTTCAAAAAAAATCTGGTTTGCCGCTAAAATAATATTCTCCTCTTCAGGAAATCGTCAAGGTCCTACAGTGAACTTCAAACCGCTTCAAACTTGCAAAAACCCACAGTTCCAAAAAAATCTTACGTGGTACTAAAATAATATTCTCGTCTTCAAGAAATCGTCAAGGTCCTACAATGATCTTCAAACCGCTTCAAACTTGCAAAAACTCACAGTTTCGAAAAAGACAATCCTTTCTGCAATTAGAATAATTTTCTGATGATCGAGAAAACTTGAAGAACCTGAGGTGAACTTGAAATCACTTAAAACTTGCGAAATTTCACAGTTTCAAAAAAGAAATTTCCTTTCTTTAACTAATTAAAGAAAGGAAATGTCTTTTTTGAAACTGTGAGATTTCGCAATTATTCTAAAATAATTTCCTGATGATCAAGAAAACTTCGAGAGCCTGCCAGGAACTTCAAACCCCGTCAAACTCGCAAACACCCACAGTCTGAAAAAAGTCAGTGCTTTCTGTAATTAGAATAATTCACTAACCATCGAGGAAACTTCAAGAACCTGTCATAAACTTCAAACTCGCAAACACCCACAGTTTCAAAAAAGTTTTACCTGCAGCTAAAATAATTTACTCATCATCGAGATATCATGAAGGATCTGCCAGAACCTTCAAACCACTGCAAACTTGCAAACGTCCAAAATTCCAAAAAAATCACCGACTAACTTCAACTCTTTCTCGTCAAACTTAAAAATATCCGTAGTTCTGGCAAAAAAAAGTCAAAAGTAAATTCTCTCAAACAAAATCACTGATTCTTAATGGTGATGATCATGATTCAAACCACTGCAAACTTGCAAACGTCCAAAATTCCAAAAGAATCACCGACAAACTTCAACTCTTTCTCGTCAAACTTAAAAATATCCGTTGTTTTGGCAAAAAAAAGTCAAAAGTAAATTCTCTCAAACAAACTCACTGATTCTTAATGATGATGATCATGATTCAAACCACTGCAAACTTGCAAACGTCCAAAATTCCAAAAAAAATCACCTACATACTTCAACTCTTTCTCGTCAAACTTAAAAATATCCGTAGTTCTAGCAAAAAAAAGTCAAAAATAAATTATCCCAAGTAAAATTACTGATTCTTCATCTGCAAAAAAAGAAAAAACATAGAAGATGCAACACGAAGGAAGTTTATCCAAGCACGAAGGTGCGAACGTGGCTGTCACGAGGGATCCCAAGTGCGTGCAACTGCAGGGGCTGCACCTTGACCCGAGGCCTTACGAGCCACCTTCGATCGCGAGTTAAGTACTTACTTACTCGCGTGCGAATCAAGATTAAGTAGCTATTGGCTGACCTTACTCGCCGAATGCGATCGCCAGATGCGTAATAAGATCTTAGGAAATCGTGGAAAGGGAAACGAAGGGGAAAAGGGCCGGTTTTACTTTATCCGTACTTTAACGTTTACCTCAGAGCCGGGTGGAACGTTTATCGAATAACGATAAGGCGTTACACGCGACGCTCTTTTATTTTACGAGGAAAAACAATGACGCTCGTGTTGGTCGAAGGCTCTCGGACTTTTTCTTTGTTACAGTTTTCAACGTGAAGAAAGAAGGTATTAAAAAAAACGGGGGAAAGAAATGTAGGGGATAATTTAAATTATTAAATTGAAATTAAGCTGAAATTTGTTAATTGGTAAGCTATTGATGAATCATTCGTAAACGTCAAACCACGTCAAACTTAAGAATATTCACAGTTTCCAAAAAATTATAATTAGTAAATTATTAAATTTAACTTACAGCGATAATCCAACTACGTCAAACTCAAAAATACTTGCAGCTACAAAAAAAAATATAATTAAGAAATTACACGTAAAAGAAACATAAATAATTACCGGCGAGAGTTCCTCCAGAATCCCCTAAAAGTAAAAACCCAGCTTAATTTCAAACTTCATCCCCTTAATCTCATTAACCTCGAAACTCTTCCAACGCGCACAAATTTTCCCACGGGCTTAAACTGCACCAGATTAATTACAAAATTTTCATCCCAACCAACGCAAAGAATAGCAACTCATCGATTACGTTCATCCGCGAAAAAAAAAATAAAAGAAACCGCGTAAACTCGTCGCTGAATAATCGCCCGATAAATTCTCTTCTTATCACCGAGAGGAATTTTCTCGCCAGGTTGAAAAAAAGAAGCCTCTTAAACTCGTCGGGTACACCGTCGACGATAAAAATCGCTCGATAGAGTTTCCCGTCCGAAAATCCTCTCGTGTATTATGGTTTGTCGGGCGTGGCTTACCGGCAGTAGAATGTCCCATTAATGCGCAGCCCGACTTCCAGTGGAAAGGGTTAACATTAGCCATCCTTTCGAGGCCGCTCGATGGCCGTTGAATTTTCCCGCGTTAAATTACATCTCCTCCTGTGTCCCAGAATTTTGTTTATATTTTAAACAATCTTTTAAGCTAAAATAGCAGTGGAAATAGTTAGCATTAACGGTCTTTTCGAGGTCGATAGATGGCCGTTGAATTTTCCCGCGGTAAATTACACCTACTTCTGTGTCTCAGAATTTTGTTTATATTTTAAATAATCTTTGAGGAAAAATTGAAGGGGAAATAGTTAACATTAACGGTCCTTTCGAGGTCGGTAGATGGCCGTTGAATTTTCCCGCGATAAATTACACCTCCTCATGTGTCCCAGAATTTTGTTTATATTTTAAATAATCTTTTGGGGAAAAGTGAACGGGAAATAGTTAACATTAGCCGTCCTTTCGAGGTCGATAGATGGCCGTTGAATTTTCCCGCGGTAAATTACACCTCCTCCTGTGCCCCAGAATTTTGTTTATATTTTAAATAATCTTCTGAGGCAAAATAGCAGAGGGAAGGGTTAATATAAGTCGTCCTTTCGAGGTCGATAGATGACTGTTGATTTTTTCCGCGGTAAATCTCACCTTCTGCGGTATACCAAGGCTCTATTTATTTTTTTTCCACCCTTCCTGAACCGTGAAATTTCCCTGAAGGTTTGCTACCTAAGTTGGAGAACCGAAAATGGAAGGAGGAAGATCGAAGTTTTGCTTAAGATTAAACGCTTCGTTGCACGACGAAATGTACTTATTTTGTTTTTGCTAGAAGAAAAGCGTTAAAATTTTCGATACCTCAGTGTTCTTAATAATAAGAACTGCACTGCGGCTGTTTATGCAAATATCAAATTTGACAAACGCAACTAAGAAAGAAGAACCAAAGTGAAGATCTCCTTCACTCGCTAAATGTTACAACGAATGCCATATCTTGGATATTTCGGATATTTTAACTTATTATAAATGCATAAAAATCCACAGTTTAATAATATTATTAGTATATTATTATTATATATAAAAATCTTATTAATATTAACTACTCGTGTGAAAATTTCGAAGCTTAAATTTTCTTACATAAAAATTCAAATATCATTTGAAAATTTCAGAACCGGTCATTTTAACCGCCATGACACTTTCACCGTTACATTCCTCCCCGTTCAAATTATCTATCGTCACGTCCAACGCATAGCCAAAAATCGAGGTACATCAACCCCATCCCAGACGCCAAATTCACATCAGCACCAGGCACCCCCTAATTTTCTTACCTTCATCCCTCACGTTTCTTTCCCGAAGTGTTTTAACATCCAAAAACATTGTTAGATCTCCCGTCTCGCCGTTAATTCCGTGGACTCTCCACGTAAACCAATCTCCTCGATGACAACGGGTGCTGGTTTTTTTATCGGCCACTTTCCCGTTGGAATACGCGTACACATTCACGCCGGTATCTGCGCGCGGAGACGTTGAAAAACGACCGTCTGCGAGGTCTTGATTCGAGGATAAAAACCGGCGTGGTTACAGCCGCGACGACAACCTATCGGCATCTTGTTCTTGCCCCCCCGAAGTCTTGTAATTCCCCGCGTACAATTCCCTCGGCCGACGTGTTTGCGGTTTGTCGGAGGCGGGACGGCAATTCTGTAGGACATCCACGAAGCTCCGTGAGCGTGTATCAATCTATCGGTGCTTGGTTCGGGCAGCCGAATCCTTGTTAACCGCTGACAACTTCCTGCGGGCGTCGAGCAGGGTGGACCCGATCGATTTTCATGGGTTGGGGGATGGTGAAAATTTTTCGGTGGATCGTTGGGGTTCGAGGTGGTCGGGGGGTTGGTGCTGATGGGCTGAGTGCTGTTAACTGCTGTGATTTATGATGGATCGAAGTTTTAGCGAGAATGTTACAGTTTGTTTGGAATTGTTTGCGAATAGCAATTCTACTATAAGGGTTTTTATGTTGGGTTTGAAAACGTTTGGTATTGAATGATGAATCATTGGAATTTGAGGTGGGGTGCTACAGTTTGTTTGGAGATGTTTGCAAGTAATAATTCTACTATAAGGGTTTTTACGTTGAGGGTTTGAAGACGTTTGGTATTGAATGACGAATGATTGAAATTTTAGATGGGATGCTACAGTTTATTTGGAGTTGTTTGCGAATAGCAATTCTACTATAAGGGTTTTTATGTTGGGGTTTGAAGACGTTTGGTATTGAATGATGAATCATTGAAATTTTAGGTGGGATGCTACAGTTCGTTTGGAGATGTTTACAAGTAATAATTCTACAATAAGGGCTTTTATGTTGAGAGTGTGAAGACGTTTGGTATTGAATGACGAATCATTGAAATTTGAGGTGGGATGCTACAGTTCGTTTGGAGATGTTTACAAGTAATAATTCTACAATAAGGGCTTTTATGTTGAGGGTTTGAAGACGTTTGGTATTGAATGACGAATGATTGATATTTTAGGTGAGATGCTACAGTTTGATTGGAGATGTTTGCAAATGATAATTCTGCTATGACGGTTTTTATGGTTGAATGAAGATTATTGAGGGTTTGAAGAAGTTTGGTGGTGAATGATGAACGAATGAAATTTGAGGTGGGAGGCTACAGTTTGTTTGGAGTTGTTTGAACTCGGTTTGACGAAGATTCCGGAGGATTTGAGATGGTTTGGGAATTGGTACAGTTAATAAAGTATAACTGTTGAGTGCTACATGCCATAATTAATGATAAATTGAAGTTTGAGATTGTTGACATTTGCCGAGGTGTGTTTGACACTACACTGAATTAACGAGCTTACCGGAGGAACCAAATTGCTATTTTACTCTATCAAGACAGTAACCGAAAGACGCTAAGAAACTTCACAAAAATCTAAAAATACCACTCCGCCCTATTAGAATAGACATTCCCACTCAACGAAGAGCGGAGCTCCATTGAACATCGAGGCATCAATAAACTGCAACATCAGCATTATCGAGCATCCTGCAAGGACGAGCGCGAAAAGTCAAAGGTTGGACAACAACGGGTTAGCACCTCGTTGGCCACAGAATAATGGAAGAAAACCCTCTCGGACCTGAATAGACGAGATAATTACTTAACGAGGCGATATAACGCGCAAAGTTTTGTCTTCGCTCGCCAGGAATTTCCCAATTATCCTTACGCTTTATGCCCCGTGCAAGTCTGCTTTCTTAGTTTAACGCGCCTGGAAATTATGGCAGCTTTTTCCTCGCGCAAAAAGCACCGGAAACAAGTGGTCAAACCAGCACTGGCAATTTTCTCACCAACTGCGAATATTCGACTTGGAGTTTCAGACTTTATCTGCTAACTTTTTGGACTAATTGTAAGTCCGGCATGATCTTTCAACTTGAAGCATTTTTCTAACCTTCTACAATTTTGTATTATATAACTATACGAACCTTTTAAACCTATATCCACCATATCCCCCTAATTTATTTCTCTCTGTACTTCATCACTAAGACTAGTTATTAATAGTTACCAAATGTACTAAGTGTATTAATAGTTACTTAGTAACTATTACTTAGTTACTTTTAGTTACTTAGTAACCATTACTTAGTTACTTTTAGTCACTTAGTTACTATTACTTAGTTACTTTTAGTTCCTTAGTTACTTCGTAACTAAAAGTGCACTAAGTGTATTAATTGTTACTAACTCACTAATAGTTACTAAGTATTAGTAATAAGACTATTTTCAGTTAACAATGACACGTAATATGATCAGTTTACAGTGAAAACTAAAACTGGTGAGCTATAGTGAATATAATTAAGGGGCTAAATTCAACATTAACGGTCAGCACATCAGATTTTCATCATTCGTAGAAAAATTTGCCCACATTATTCCTTATATTGTATTCCTGTAGGCGTCACAGCCTCGATAACTTTGAATTCACCTACTCGTAACTTAAAAGTTAGTCCTTGATTATCATGTCTCTCTCTCGTCCTCCTTGAAAAGCACGTGGTGGCAGCATTGCGGGATAGATTAGGGCTTTCACGCGAAAGGGGAAAGATGTTCGGGAGGGTTCGAGCACTTGATTGGCCTCTAAGTAGAAAAGTCCATTAAAACGTACCTCCCCGTGCGTGCATGTCCACGTGCGTGCGCACTCCCGCCTTCTTCTCTGCGAATCTACGGTTTGCAATTATCGCGATTATAGTGAAATGAAGATTTCCCCTTCAGCGTTTTCGTCTATAGATTTTTGTACATATTTTTGAAATTACCGATAGACAATATTATTGTTATCATCGACCGATGGACTTTTGATGAATTACTGCTCTTCAGCAAATTGTATTACTGTTACTATATGCTGCAAATTAAATTAGTCCCAATTAGTCCCCATTAGTCCTGCTGGTAATCAAGGATAATTCAAAATGTCATCAACTATAAAAAAGAGATGCAGCTATAATCTCTTCAGTCTTAACAATTTTTTAATTACTGGCAACTGCAGTATTTGCTGATAATCAACCAGTAATGAGTCAA
This sequence comes from Cerceris ruficornis, assembly GCA_963989415.1. Taxonomy (NCBI): domain Eukaryota; kingdom Metazoa; phylum Arthropoda; class Insecta; order Hymenoptera; family Crabronidae; genus Cerceris; species Cerceris ruficornis. The sequence goes on along the minus strand of OZ022529.1, from coordinate 10,849,619 downwards.
AAGAGCATCAACTATACGAGAAAGAAGAAAAATGCAACTATAATTTCTTCAACAGCTACAATTCTTTAATTACTAGAAACTATAACATTCTTCTCCGCCACTTGTATAGTTACTACTTCACAATTTATATATCAATATCTCTATATCTCTGTCAACTATATTTTACACCCATCAATTTCTATAAACACCACGCGAAATAAATTACTTTAAATGCAAACTGCATCGCGAAAATCAGCAACTATCGATTACGAAAGTGTAATTGCACGAGGAGCATCGAACGAAAGGAGGGTATTCATGAAACAGCGACAATCGTGTACTCACATTAACGTGAACGCATATTGACTCGCAACCATACACCCACACGTGATTTGTGTGTGTCGCCGGTAAAAGTTACACTTCGTATCGTCGAAGCGGCGAAACAAACTTCATTTCCCATTTCAAAGGTCAAACGAGCCTCCTCGTGCACTGAAATATTTCTGCAGACGAAGCCACTTAAAAGTTAACGTAGCGAGAACCCGCGTTCCATTGCCATTGCAATTTCACGACTATGTAGCACGATGTAGAACGCCCGGAATTATTTCCGAGGTCTCCTTAACGCTTGGGTGTCAGTAACCGGGTAACCATTTTCGTCTACTACTATATAACGTCTTTTTGGACGTATTATAAATTCTTAAGGGATTCTCTGAGTGCCTTATATGGCGTTGGAGCACGAAACGTGAACTATGTTTGGGGGAAATTGATATTTGAAAATTGGGTCGGGAAGGTTTAGAGGTTTGCTGGTGTAAATCGAGGTTTATAGTGGTACCGTTGGTAGACGTACCGTTGCAATTAGTTCTAATGTAACTGTAAGGCTTTATAATTAGGATGCAGGAAGTTATTTCGATATTGTTTTGGATACTTTAATGGTGCAGGTATAGTAGTTGGTTATTGAGGTTACAGATAGTTGTAATTTAACTGTAAGGCTTTATAATTTGGATGCAGGTTATTTCGATATTGTTTTGGATGCTTTAATGGTGTAGGTATAGTAGTTGTTTATGGATGCTGGAATTAGTTGTGATTTAACTGTAAGAACACCAACTTAACTTGGATAACTTAATGGTATGGGTATAGTAGTTGGTTATTGGGGTTATAAATAGTTGTAATTTAACTGTAAGGGTTCATAATTAGGATTCAGGAGGTTATTTCGATAGTGTTTCGGATAACTTAATGGTGTAGGTATAGTAGTTGGTAATTGCGGTTCCAGATAGTTGTAATTTAATTGTAAGGGTTTATAATTAGGATGCAAATGGTTATTTTGATAATCTTTTGGATAATTTAATATTACAGATATAGTAGTTGTTTTCTGGGGCGATTAGCATTCTTGGGAGATCTTAGTTATAGTAGTTTTGATAATAGAGTACTTGTTTCGTGGTCCTTGTAGGAGCACGTAATTATATTTTAGAGGGCAATCTTAATAGTAGTTTCACCATTATGGTGCTCATGTAAACATGCATCTATAAAATAAAATTAATTTTTTCGTCGAAAAGAAAACTCGTTTTGCAAATTGAAATTATGGTTTCCCCAAGAAAAATGTCCGCTCTATCGCCTACAGCCATTAAATGTTCTTTTGCACTTATACCTTTGAAGATAGATAGAAAAATATCCGCAAGCATTGGGACGTTTTGGCAGTCGTTTTCGCTTGGAGCATTGTTTAAATTTTAAATATGTTTAGATGTTTATAACGTTAAAGTAATATGCATCGGATTTATATAGCCTTTCTGTGCAAAAAAGATGTAAGTAACTTTAACGATTAAAATACAAGAAGTATTGAAAGTTGAAACTTTGCATTCCTTTCAAAATTGATTCTCAAATATCAACTAAAAAAAGAACCAACGTCCTTCGCAGGCTCAAACATTCTAATGTATCGATTCCCACGATCCTCGCATTAGAATCTATTTCTAGTGCATTATGTGGCGCAACCCGAAAAGGGAATGATTCCAACGTGAAACTAGATTGCATCGTTCGATAAAAGATCGGAGGAAAAAGTTGGGAAACAACAATGGAGCGACGTTTCACCCCAGTCGTCCGAGGAGAGTGATTTGAACGCAGAAAGTGGTTCAAGTACGACCAACGACGGCCGCGAGCGCTTTTGCCCGAAATAACGATTACTCCCACACTATTTACCTGAGATACGAACTATCGATTATGCAGCGCGATAAATATAACGTAACTAAAGCCAGCCGACCTTCTTTAGCGACCATAGTCAATGGTCGTTTTCAAGGTGCCGCTTTAACCGCGACATGTACATGGAGAACCGTAAAGACAATGTAATGGATGCGAGTACTAATCAAATCATAGAGCTAAGGCAATGTGCCAGCATCTCATCTCTCTGTAACAACATCATTTCGTATTAGAAAAAAAAAACTAGTGAATGAAATGCGAATGTGTGGCGGCACGACCTGTCGAGACAACCACCGATCTATCGGTCGCCATTACACCTACGCCTCTAGTTCAAGGATCGTCCGCTAGGCCTCGTGTCCACCGGTGGATCGCTCTCGCGAGTTATCCGACGACGATCCGTATCTATATATACGGTCGAACAACAGATACCATCGTCCCATCCGGGGCACAGTGTCTAGGGCAGGGCCTGTTCGTGGACTCATCAGTAGGGCTGAACGGAACAGGCCGAGGACGAGAGAAACACGCAGAGAGCGCTAATCATCAACACACTTACCTTACCCTAGGAACAGAAGGACAACCGTCTGCTCCCAGACACACACACGTGGTTCTTTCAAAGCATTACTCGACTCATCTGGCAAAACTTCACTGGAAGTTGAAAAAGTTTTGTGAAAAGAGAGAGAGTAGTTATAGAGTTCACGAACAGGCCCAGGACGAAACGCAGCGAAGCTAATCAACACCATTTTACCCTCAGGACATCCGCCGGACCCGGGCCGCAGCCAGCAGTCCCGAAACCCCGACTAGAACTGCAGTCGGGCCCAGGCACGTGGTTCCTTCAAATGTTAATGTGGGCCGATCAACACATTGAAATCGAACCACACATGATAAAGAGATTGAATGGATCGCGCATATATATATATATATATATATATAATTAAGGCCCATTAGACAATATAGGGCCCATCTTGCGCCTATGCAGCCATCTTTCTAATACCGTGCAGTACACACGTCGAGCATCGTGAGAGGAAATAAAAGCGCGCGCCACCGTGACCGGCCGTAGGTCGATGAGGACAATTAATTGGATTTCAATCGGAATTTCTTGCCGTGCACGGCATGTTTGTATGCTTTATTCCGATCGATCAGACTATGAAAGAAATTCTATTTAACGCCTTGCGATTCTATTACACGGAGTGGCCTAAATTGCTGGCCATTCTTGGGGAATAACGTAAGTTCGTGCACTGTGTGCGGTATTTTGTTGTAATAATGCTCGTAATTGTTACAGTAAATTATCTTATGCAAAGTATCGTGGAATTGCTAAAAACAAATGTCAAACCAGGGAAATTTTGTATCTCAAAATTTATATCTGACGATTTTCTAAAACTTGAGTCTGTGAAAATGAAAAATACAAAAGATAAATGAATAAGTCATCATACATTGCCAAAAGAAACGTGCAATTTCTTAACTATTTTTAAGAAGTCTGTGAAACAATTACCGCAAAATTTCTCCCTCAATTGAGACGTACGATTAACGGAAGTAATCGTCGCAATTAAATTGTAACTAGCTCGATCCTTTTCCGCCCGATAGGAAACAGTTACTTCGCAATGGTCACCGATAAGTCATTCATTAAGAAAAAGGGGTAAACGGCGATGGCTCGTGTTTCTCGTTACGGCGCTACTGCTGCATTTATTATAATTACAGACTGCAGCGGTGGCAGGTCGACTATTAATTACCTCGGCCTGTTGGGCTTCTCTGTTTTTATCGTTCCCGGGCAAATATTTATTTCCTTCCGCCTTGGTCGAACGTGCGGTAAGACCGCAAGGCCGTCGCCTCGACTTACGATAACGGGTTTCATGTATTATCATGGTGAATCTACGCCAAGTTTCATTGAAATTCGGGTGTAGCTCGATGGAGAAATACCACGAGGACGTCTTTGTGGAGGTTTGTGTCCGCGGTTAGCGTTCTTTTGATTAAAAATTGAAAGGAGAGACAGTAAAGTATGCGAACAAAGACGAAGATTTATTCTGGGGTTGTATTAGGTTCATTTGTTGGTTTTGTTGGAGGTTTGAATGGGTTTTATACTGTAGGGAGCTTGAAAGATGGCACGGTGATTTATTGTGAGTTGCGTGGGGCTTGTTTCACGGTGTTCTTACGTGTTTGGTGGTTATATGTAGTGTAGGATGCTCAAAAGATGGCACTGAAATGTACAGTGAACTGTGGGAAGTTTGTTTGTATGAATTTATTCGTTTTTGCAGATTTCCGTACTGTAGGGAACTTGGAAGATGGCACGGTGATTTATTGTGAGTTGCGTTGGGCTTGTTTCATGGTGTTCTTACGTGTTTGGTGGTTCTATGTAGTGTGGGATGCTCAAAAGATGGCACTGAAATGTACAGTGAACTGTGGGAGGTTTGTTTGTATGAATTTATTCGTTTTTGCAGATTTCCGTACTGTAGGGAACTTGGAAGATGGCAGGGATATATTTTTCCTAATTGTTTCTGCGTAATACTAACCGATAAATTAAATTAATAGATTTTCTATTCTTTATAATTATCCTGAAAAAAATTTCTACGACGAAAGATCTCTTTGTGGTCATTGAAAATTTAGAGGAGGTGTCTCCTTGTCTCGGATCCTCGTAGAACTTTTATACAGCTTAATTCGACGAGGAAATTGAGACACGTAGAGGCAGTAATACGGCGAGACGATAAATAAAATCGTAGGAACGTTGAAATATTTACCATCCGCAAATCCATACGATCTGAATGCAAAAGGGAAACGGAATACGGCAGAAGTGTAATCCCTTTTCTGATTTATCCGAAAGGCGGCGAACAAAAGGAAACATTTTCGCGAGTGGATCTGAAAAAGTGCCAAGAACAGCGATTCAGCAGTTGCAGATTCAACATTTTAAGGCCCGCCGGTGATTCTTACGTTCCATTTGCTCCTCGACAGAAGAGTCCTCGAATCCACTACAATATGCAGACAATCAAAGAACCTAGGACATTAAACAAGTATCGATTGCATCGACCCTTCTCAACAAACATTTCTTCCACTATAAAATATCCAGAGAAAAATCATATCTTAGATATCATTTAATAATACAATATTATAAAAATATTATATCTCAGTATCACAAACTAATGTAATTTAAGACTATGGTAGTTACGGGGTTAATGACTTAGACACCCAATTACTCCAATGATTCCTAACAACTCTCAATTCAAATTGCCATAACTTCCGAAGGATTCTTCCTAAATTATTACTTACTATGGTGTATCATGTACCAATTCGTTTAAAATGCACCTAAAACTCTTTTTCTTAGAACAAATAACCATAGTAATGAACACCGAAATGCAGAATAGTGACAACATACCCTTAAGAACTGATACTAATTTGAATGTAAAGTTAGAAGTTTCGAACACTAATTACCGTTCCCGAATTCAAGTATCCATCAGGGTTTTTTCCTAAATTCTCAATTGATGCATCATATTCAATGATTCTGAGTTAAGTCTGAGTTAAGACGAAATTTTTTCTGAGTTAGGTCTGAGTGCAAAAGTACAAGCCAACCATACTTCCGCCGTGCCACCGCACTTCTTCTACAGATACTTAATCTTTAAGAGTGTGTCACCGACCATAGAAAAATTGCATTTTTCGAAATGCGATTTCCCAAGATTGAGGGCCCATTCACAAGCACGTCCAGACATATAAAAAAATAATAATAAGTGCTAAGTGCTAAGTGCTAAGTACTAAGAAATAAGCAATAAGCAATAAGTAATAAGTAATAAGTAAAAATGATAAGTAAATTGTCCTTGTGAGTTACGTCGGAAATTTCCGTCACCGGCGCCGACCACGTTACATTATAAACTCTACTCTAAGTGCCAATCAAAATCGTAGCAAACCCCCTAAAGCATCTCAAACTACAATTATCCAAAGTAATCTCCCAAGTATGACCGAATCACTCAACGACTACCAGAAGATCCTCTCCGTCAGATGCAAGAAGCACGGATATCCTGAATATTTATAGGATCAACGAAGAAAGAAGGACGTCGTAGTTGTCGCGCCGTAAACATCCCCGGATTTCCAGATAAGGATTCACGTTTCTCAGACACTCCGCCTCTCGAAGCGAGCTCGTGAATCGAACACCTTGAAACATTTCGAACAGATAAATTCTCGCTGCCAGTTGACAACGAACCAGCTGGCGATCCTCTCGACGGTGGTAGAGAAAAAAAGTGATAGAGGTGGGAAGATGGCCTCTTCCTGTTTGGATTTCCTGTTGCACAGGCTTGACACAGGTGAGGAAATATATATTGCAGAGAGGAGGGTATACCGTTCAAGTCTTTCGACGGTGAAGTGGAACCTTTCGAGAGTGCACTCGATCAAAAGTGCCTCCTTGTTGCAACGTGTCTCCCTCCTTACCCCTTTGAGACGGCTCTCGTCTTCCGTTTCAGCGTTGTCGATGATTCCATCGGTGAATTTTCAATGATTCGGACGCCGAATCTCATGGATGTCATTATGAAACGAATGAAATAATATTTCACTTGTTTTTTCTTCTGTAGAAATCCAAGTGTTTTAACACTAAAACTACCGACGTTATATCTGCTAAAATTTAAATATACTGACTAAGTACTTTGGAAAAAGAAAAATCAAGAGGAGAAAAAGATAATAGATTAACTAACTTAGGGTTTATAAGATAGAAGTGGAATATTTACTTCGTGGCTCCTCTATCAGTTTTGGGAATTTTCAGAAAAAATTGCCAACAGGTCATTTTGACCGGCTTGGTAGGTTTAGTGTTAACCCTTTGCGGGCGGAGAATTTTTGAAGTGCTGAGAGATAATCATTTATTTGGCAATCAAAAACTATTTTTTTTATCGGAAAATTCGGGTGCTAGTGTATCCGAATTATTTATTAGAATTTGAAGAATAATATTTCAGCGGTTATCTTTCAATTTGTCAATTCTAATCCTGTATACATGCCTCGATAAGCTATAATCTCATTTTTTCTCAGACCGCATATGTGCGTCAGTAGTCCTCAAAGGGTTAAGAAAAATACTTTTTATAGCTTCTATGCATCTCCATAGCATTTTGACGTGCATCTTTGCAGTGGATGACAGAAAGGAAGAAGTAAGAATAGAAGTTTCGGAGGTTTCAGGAAAAACGATTGTAATTTTTGAAAATTAGTCTTCATAAAGTGGTCCCGGTCGAGAAATTTGAATATTTGTCTATTAAAATTTGTAGAACCATCGTCTTACAAGTACCATTGTTATTCTGAACCTTTAGACATACGTTGTCGATTATTTATTTACAAATTCATCTTTTTTCTCCCCGTTTCCCGTGCCTTGCAGCCAATTAATTGGTTTCCATGCAGCTTCAAACCCGAACAAAGGGTCGTCGGTGGATTAAAAGTCGCCGGGTGAATTTTCACGAAAAAAACGAAGACCACGACGAAGGGGAGAAAAAAGCTCGACGTAAAGGGTGTATTTATAAAAATTAGCTGCAGCCACGCCGCGTGTCGTCGATGTTTCTAAAGCCGTTGGTTCACCGTGCGGAAGAGAGAGTGGGGGTGGAAAAAAAAGGAAGAAATAATGGACTTTCCAGGTAGAAGAACAGAGAGAGGAAGAGAGAAAGGAGAGCGACCAGGAGAGAGAAAGAGTGACAAAGAGTGAGAAACAAAAAGGGAGGAAGAGGGTAGAACATGAAAACGGTTATTCGCGCGTCGGCATCGACGTGAAAAATTCGAGGAATAAGAAGAAAAGAGAAGGGCGACACTGTGGAAACGCGGTGTTCGCCAAAGCCTCATCTCCTAATGGAAAGGTTCTGCGTACCGCTGGAATTCTTTTGATAATCGTCCTTGCAAGAATAACATTTACCACGACGTTTTTTCTTTGCCTCACAATAGACACCAGTTTACGACCGATACTTTTAACCTCAAAGACGTTTAAATGAAAGACCGCTCTGTTTCTAGAACTGCCTATTGTTCGTTCGTCCATGCTGGAAGTAAAATCAATTTTAAACCGATAAATTAACAAGCTTCAACTTGCCAAATATTTCGAGTTGCTACAATTTACATTGTTTTGTAGATTACAAAGTTTTTTTACTCAAAGATTACAAACATTATAATTAGTAATGTCAAAGTAATTACAAAGTTATTTTATAAGAATTATTGATAACGTTTGGCGAAGCTGTGCTACCCCGTTATTTTTTAAACTTAAAAATTATTTTATTTGTAAAACACGAACGACATCCAAACCGTACACAATTAACATTCTCTTTTTGTAAAGCACGTTTTTCCTTAGCAATTACAATGGTCGAGAGCAAATGGAACCTGGTAAAGTAAAGAAAAAGTGACCGAGTAACGAAGCGTTGCAAGAAACGAACCTCCCCGGTCGGATCGCTCGAACGACACGCAAGTTTCCACGTTAATTCGCGAAAAACCTTGCACTCATCAGCGATAAGGGACTCGGAGTCTCAAACGACCTTGAATTCCAGGTGTAATGGTAAAAAGGGTGGTTTTTCATATATTTTGCAAATTAATTAACCAGTTAACTGTGGAGACCTCTTTTGAGAGCGCGCGCCTATATGTGTCGCTCCAGTTTCAGCCAGTGCATACAGGAATGCATGAGTCTATCTCAAATTATTTATACTTCTTATTTGTTATTTGTTATTTGTCCCAAATATTGTAAACATCTTGAAATTTACGAATATATTCTAGTTTTCACGAAAATTATATTTCAAATAACGAATGGTAAGTAAATTTCCCGCATGACGAGTATACTCGTCATGAAACAAAATACGGTCATTTCGCCATGGCGAGTATACTCGTCAGTCACAGCTAACTGGGGAAGGAGTTGTTGGTAGGTGAGAAAAAATTAAGGAGTGCAAAGGGTTAAAAGCTCGGACTCGTGATCATCGAGACCGAGTTCCAATCTCTTTTCGCTTATGGAAAATTACAAATTTGTTCTATGTTACATTTATATCATACTTCCCTTCGAAATCCACCTAAAATATTCGAATCCAAGGGAAGTAACTGTATCGGTTGCAGTCGAAGTGCAAGACAACGAGAATAATACTCCTCTCGTTGATCCGCCCTAGAGCGAGCCATCTTTCAACTTCCGTGCTATACACTAGCAATGAATTCCTCGCAAGAAGCCGGCGTGTATAGCGCCGGCGGCCTTGACCCGCTTAAAAGCGAGCTATCGGGTCAGGAGTGTGCGTTCTCTACACTGTGGCAAATTGTAGGGCTTATTCATGGCGTGCATAGAGGCCGAGTTAACTCGTGCATAGGCACGATCAACATTATCGTTGCAATACCGAGGGCGAGTAACGGCGCCGGTAGCGCCCAGCTTGACAAATGTCAGGGAAAATGACGGGAAGGTCGGCTCGCTTCGGGTTTTACAGTTTTATTATGAGACGTTAATTGCCGAGGGTGTGGACGGTTATTGCCGCCGATGGAATTGAGTATCATGGGGTCTGTCGAGTGTAAACGTGGACCACAATGACGATGGTACTGTCAGTGGCGTTTATTCTGGACCGGCGCGGACTTCGTTGACGACCGGTTGCACGTGTAGTCGAGTAATTATGAAATTATATTCATTCGATCTTTTTTGCAGAACGTTTTTGCTCGTGTTTTGAGAAGTTTCATGTAAGAGCTCCAGATTTTTCTTTAACCCCTTGCCGTACCATTTCTTTTGTGACTGAATGCGCAATAACTCTAAATTAATTTCGGAAATAACAACCTATCCCTGATTTCTGATATGGCGTATGACTTAACGCAATATTAAATAGCATAGAATTAATTTTATTTTATCCTGAGCCACTGATATTTTTAATTTAATAATCTTTGGAACACTTCAAAATTGACTATTTTATTTATCGTGTCACGAGTGTCACTCGTTATTGTACGTCAAGGGGTTGATTTCGAAGCTTCAAGGTTTAGGCAAAACCTCATATTACTTTAAAAAATATTGAGAAATTATATAAGTATAATAAATTATCCATAACCTTAGGATTACTGTTTGCAACAAATATCCCCCGTTCCATAAATAATAGGAACACATTAAAATCCTTAAAAACTCAATGAACAGATAAAAAAATGACATTAGCGAAGATACTAGCCCAAAATATCGTTCGACAATTCTCCAAAGGACATTCCACGGTAAAACGGCATTACTCAAACTCAAGTTGATTTTTGGGTCGCGCCGAAGGCAGAAAGAGCACCAACCGGGTCATAGTTGGTCGGAGAAAGCAAACGATAATAAACGCAACGTTCCGCGTTATCGAAATGTACCTGAATATCGTGTCTGGATGTTGACGTTCTCTTAAGCGAACGATAAAAAATGGAGGAGCTCATGGAAGATTAAATCGGCCGACGTCGCTGAACACCAAAGGCTATTGATTTCAACTCGCAAGAAACACTTTGCCGAATACATAGAGCGAGACGTCGACGTCGCCGGGTAGAGTAGTGCAAATAATCTTTGAAACTCTATCTTCGAGCTCACATGAATAAATTAGCGATCGACTGGATCGTATGAGCTGCATTTTATGGCTCTCTGATTGAACCGCGATAGGTTGTCGTTCGCTTTGAATGCATCTGCGACTATGGTCTTCGATGCTGAAGAAAATGGTCTGACGGTGGTAGTCTTTTCCTTTGAGCTTGGATGGCGCTGTATGTCTTTGGAATTTCGATGATATTTATTGTCAGTATTTTTGAGGTTATAAAGATTTTAATTCAGCATATCCAATTAATGTGATTGTAACATGCAGATCGCACTTCATTTCCAATATTTCGGAAATAGTGGATACTGAACTTCTGAAGAAATGTCTTTGGAATTTAGATGATATTTATTGTCAGTATTTTTGAGGTTATAAGGATTTTAATTCATTATAATTAATTAATGTGATTGTAAAATACAGATCGCACTACATTTCCAAAAATTCGGAAATAGTGGATACAGAATTACTGAAAAAATATCTTTGAAATTGTGGTGGCATCTTGTATTATTTCAAATATTTAAGGTATTTGTGAAATATCGCATTACTAATTCCTTTGAGATAAAAAAAAATAGAAAAGAATCGACATTGCTGCACGAATTCGCGATCCTTGCGCAATTCTAAGATGGAAATGTCAAGTAATGTCTTCCCTTGCACTATTCTTTTGCAAGAATAACCTCCTTAATTAACGATCTTCTCTCTTCATACGGCTTGATATTCGCCAGACAATAACGAGCAAAGAGGAGCATGACTTTGAACTACTTTCTCGCTTCTCCTTCCCGATTTCCTTTAGAAAAACGAATTTTCTAATTTGCGAATAACTAATTGGAACGAAGTGCTTCCTCTTATCTGTTGTTCGTTTAATTAGAAATCATATTAGACTGTCACCCGCTGAAAAGATCTCGCCAATTAGGATATCTCGTATTTGTTACAACATTCTTTTTCAATTTTATCGAATATTTAGAAATATTTTTTTGACAAATTTAGTATTACATTCCATTAAATTTCCGTTGTAATTTTGAGTCCCAACCCTCTTACTATTTAAAACTAATATAATTTGTTAACTACTCTTTCCAATACCAGCAATAACTTAAAGACCTTTTATTAAAAAATTACCGTCTCAAATCCTCGATAAATTTTTATAATAATTCGTAGTTCGAAAGTTTTTTAATATATGAAATTACAGCTTCGATTGAAAAGTGTTCTTGTACATTAATTCCAAGCACAAGAATTTCTAGAAAAATGCATGATGTTAATTTTTCAAAATTCTGTAGCACAATTCCCCTGAGAGAAGTCCTTATTTTTGCAAGTTTCTTAGAAAGTCTTAGAGTCATTTGAGATAAGAAAGGGCAGGTTTATCGTCGGCTTCTAAAAATATTTCTGCCAGGTGGCATCTCGCGGGAAAAACAGACTGAAAGGAGCACCGTAAAGAAATGCATGTCGGTTTGCCTGCGGCAGAATAAAACGACGTATCGGTGTCGTTGGAAAAACAAATGGAAAAACGCAGGTGCAACCGAGTGCTGCTGGCTTTCGATAATAAAAAAAAAATAGAAAGAACACTGGATTCCGTGCAAACAAACACATTTCTTTGGTATATTCTTCTTTGTCGGTATTTCATGTTGGAAGATTAAAAATTATTGATATTTTTTATGTGTAAATATAGATGCAAGTTTTGTTTACGTGGAAATAAGTAAATGGGAATGGTTCTCTTGTAGAAGATTTTTGAATCAAGTTCTGAATTGTTTGTTTGGTCTGGGTGTCAAAGGCACGGCGCACCACTTAAAAATCCTGAGTTCGAATCCACCATGGTCCTTCAAATATTTTTTCATGCAAAATTTGTGTCGCAAAAGTTTCTGTTGGCAGGGGAATAGTTAATATAACATAAATTTGGATGAAATAATTATGTTAAATAACAAATATTTAATTGAGGAGAAATAAAATCGGGGTTTTTGAGTACTTTGTACGGTTTGTGATTGGAGAAACAACATCGTATTGTCAATGGAAAAAGCCATAAAAACTCCACATTTTCATCTTCAATATAAAAAAAAATATATCTACAAAAACACTAGACTAAAAAGAAATCCTGATAAGAAAAAAGTTGTCAATAAAAACCAAAAAGAAAATGTCACACGTCTACAGGGAGATCGTCATCGAATATCAGGGAAAAAAGAGCGTGTGACAAGAAAAGCCGCAAATAAATCATTCGCAAAGAAATATCAAACGTCCGCGTAAACAAAACTGCAACACGATGAATCAAGCAAAATCCAAGGACTTTCACGCCTAGAAGGATTTTCCCCCTACCAGTTTCGCCGTTTCGCGAGAGGGGAACACAAATAAACAGAATAAATCTCATTAATACGATCGGTTCTGCCACGCAGAAATAAGTGGATAAGGAAACCCGACCGAGGGAAAAGCGTAGGAGTTGAAAATTTTCCCAAGGAACGAGCCAAGCTAAGCCTCCGATACCAGCCAGAAAATCGAATCTCACGAATTGACACGCGAAAAAGGTTCTGCCAATCTTAAATCCCCAAAATGAACCCTGTTGCGAAGCTTTTCTTTCGCCTCGAAGCGACGTTCAAGTTTAACGTCAGCCCCCGCAGAAATAAGTTTCATTTTTACACGATACTTCGTTCAAATACATCGCAGAACGAGACATTTGAAATTGACATCTTATTACAAGAGAATTCCTAGGAAAAATGCGTCTTTTATCGATGTTTTTCTATGACGCGCATGCTGCGGCTTTGACAGGACATGCCGCATAGGATGCGCCCTAGGTTTTGCGCGATAATTCGGACTGCAATTCGTTGTAGAAAAAGCAACGTATCGTATTGTTTTCAGGGTGTATGGAAAAAGTGATGTTTGTCAGGACGGTAGGCTGGTGTCCTTTTTTTTCATTAATAAATATATTTAATCAAGATTGATGCGAATGGCGATCGTTTAAAAACGTGCGGTTAGTTTGCGATGAAGTTAAAACTGTACCTCGCTCTTTTCAAGTATGCATGAAACATTGAAATATAAAATATCGGCTTTTATTATACCGATTCACCGTATTATTTCTCAATATTGACTCTTTGCACGCTGCGCATATTTACGTTTAGACTGCCGATGAACAGAGATTTGTAAATGTGAAGATTTTCTTAATGATTTTTCCGTCAATATTTAATTAATACACCGATTATTAATCAATGGTGTTAAATAAGTGAATTTTCAAATTTGTATACCTCAGGATTTGAATCTTTTAGAATTCTTTTAGATTTCTTTTTGAAAAATTACGCGATCAGCGTTATCATACATAATAAGTTCATGCAAGTAAAATTATTAATTAGCTACAGAGTACAATAAACATACTTGCCAATTTTGCGATTTTTAATCATGGAAACTAAATTGTTATAGTTCAATAATTTCATATTGGTAAAATCACTAGTATGACAATTTATTAGCTATAGAATTTCGAGTACTGTAAGCACACTTGCCCATTTTTCTACTTTGAATCCTGGAAGCTTGCCCATATTTTACGGTACACTTTGTACATCTGTCGGTGTTACTAACAATATATACATCTTTTCTGTTTTCAGCTGACAGCAGTTTCCTATTGGCGAACGCCCAGATCGTCGACTTCCCTATTGTTTACTGCAACGAGAGCTTTAGCAAAATCTCTGGCTACAATCGTGCCGAGGTATCGTAGACGCCTTTATTTCACGCTGTTTTACAATTCGCGGTCCCTTTTGCAAATTAACTCTTTGCGGTGTTTAATTCGGAATGTTCCTTCGTAGCTGATTTTCTGATTGTTTAATTAAAAGCTGCCCTTCCGTACTTGTAATTAATGCTGTAACTAGAGAAGAATTAATATTGTTGTGTAGAGAATATTACTTAACGAATGCCTATTTATTTATAAAATATTGAAGAATTAAATGCGACCGCAGAGGGTTGAATTTTTGCGATATTTTTATGGTGAATGCTGCGATTTATCGAAATTATTGTAATGTTTTAATTAAAGACTTAGACAAATAGAAAGATTTGTACGAAAATTTGTTAAAAATATTTCAAGACTTACTAGAAATATTGGAAATGCACGAAAGACCATATCGAAGTAAACTTCTATTTGTTTAATTAAATACATCGGTAAGAAAATGGGCATGAATTAATTAAATGTACTTCAAGAATCGATTGCAAGTTAAAAATACATTGCAAAAGAAGTCAAAGCATCTTCTTTGAGAATGAAATTCAACGTCTCGATAAGAAACGAAGCAAGTACAATCAAGTGCATCATTGAGATTCAATACCGAGGGAGGTTTTTCGCGCAAAAATAACATGAACGACTCCAAACTCTTTGTAGGACGAAAAGAAAAGCAAGTATTTTCAGTTAAAGGGAAATCTAATTAGTGAATCTAATTATTTTCTTACTTCTCAAGCATAATCGGATTAGGATTGCAAAATACCTACTATTCAGCAGGGTGCACCAATTCCATTGTTCTTCTCCGAACTTCACCCCTCTTAATTAAAGAAAGAAGCACAAAAAAATCTACCATGTAATTTTTTTCTGCTCTGTTAAAGTAAAATTATTATGTACAGTCAAACAATTTGAAATTTAGTGTAAAATCTGCGGTGAAAATTCAAAAGGTCAATGTCCATTTTTCGTGAGGGTTCAAAAATCGATTTACTGCATCGTCTTCTGATTAACAGTGCCGATTTGAAGTATCTTTATTTAAAAGTTGACATTACACGAGCTGTATATATTTTTTAATCAATTAAAACGAACTGACCAACTATTTTTCCACAGTTGCAATACAAATGGAATATTTATGGTGAAGTAATTTAAAATTGACCGGGAAATTTACATTGAACTTCAAAAAAACTTCATTGCATCTCCCATGGATGTTGAAGATCGATCGATTGAAGCATTACAAAAAGTTCGATGCCAGATTACTCGATGGAATCTTCGTGTAATGCCATATTTGCAACAACGTCCACCATCTCGTTACGTCTGCCGTAGTGTTGCTAACTTTATTAACGAAAATGACCATGATAATCCGATTATTTTAAGCATCCTCGAAAGTGTAATTGGTTTAATGTAATTGTACACTCGTACAGTTTCTCTCGTACGTCGCGTTTCAATTTCAACCTAATTCCGCGTTATTGTCTCGTGTCTAAACATTCATTTATGATGCTGAAATTGCGAGAAAGCATCGTCGATTTTGTAGGAATTTTTTGCAGAAGAAAATTTCACGTTCTTACGGATTTCATCGGTTCTTTGAGGTTACGTTCTCGAGAGAAAAGTGTACAGTGGTGGAAATTGATTTTGTGGGGGATGTTGGAAAATTTTATGTTTCCGATGACGTTGGAGTATCTCGAATGTGAGGAAATGGAATTGTTTAGACGTTTGAGGATTGGTTGAAAGTCCTTGGAAGAAATTTTGTAAATGTCCAACTGTTTTGAGCTACTAGTTGCAGAAGTCTGAATATCGTACAGCTCAGTGTCTACGATAGATGTTTTACAATCTTAAAATCTTGTTTTCTGATAATTCGAGGACCTTCTTTCCCAAAAATCAGAAGGATCTCGAACCCCTCTTCCCAAAAATAGTTAATTGGCTAAGTATCTGATCATCCCAGCACCTAAATTACTTAACCCTTCGCACTCCTACGTCGAGCTACACTCGACACAGCTTCCTACAGCTCTTAACTTTCCATGTATTAATTATCGACTTTCCGAAATCAACAATAATTTTGCATCTCAACATAAATACCCCGCGGTACCTATAATACTTCCTAATATTAATTAAAAATGAATAATCAACATTAGAAAATTTTCCGAGACTATATTTGCTTATCTGACAAAAATGTAATCAAATAATTCGGAGCGCAAAGGGTTAAATCCTAGCACCAAAAGCACAAAAATTAAATCAGAGTTGGCCGAGAACAAACTAGTAAAACAATTACAGTGCAAAGGGTTAACTGAAAAACTCAGGACATACTGATTCCAAGTGATCGATGCTTCGACTATCACCTGCTCCGAAAATTCACAAAAAAAACATGCCGCGTCTCTTTGAAATTCAACGGCTACACGTAGAACGCATCAGCGTTTATTAAATTTGCATTTGGTTTCATCAGGTTATGCAAAAGTCATGTCGCTGCGGATTCATGTACGGGGAGCTGACGGACAAGGAGACGATCGCCAGGATCGAGGAATGCCTCGAGGGCCAGATTCACGATCAGTTCGAGATCCTGCTGTACAAGAAGAACAGTAAGTAACGTCCCTCGAATATCCCGGCATGGAAAAGCTTAAGTGTGTTATTCGTGGCTTCTTCGTGAGAATCGACGATTTCCGTTTCTCCAAAAATTCAATCCTCTTGTTACTGAACACTAATTATTGTAATAAAAGTTCATATAGGAAGAAACTTTTTTTCAAAGTATCATGATGTATTAATGTTTCAATGATAGTTAGTAATTTTTGTATTTGTTTTCTTTTAACACTAGAACTACCAAAACCAGTCGAAATGACTGGTACAGAATTTTTTCCAGAAATTCTCAATGTTTATAGAAGGGTCTTAGAATACATATTCTATGTTTATCTTAAAAAATATAAAGCACCGAATCGATTATCTTTCCTGCCTCTTGATTCCTCCTTTTTCAAAGTACTTATTTAATATTTTGAAATATGATAGATTTAACGCCGGTATTTCTAGTGTTAATTGTACTACATGAATTTTATTAGTTTCGTTTCAACTGTGAATCAAACTTTTCACGTGATTGTTGCTAGGATACATTAAATAATAATGGAGAAATGATCTTAGAGTTGACGAGACTTCGAAGTAATTCGGTCAATTACTTATGATCTCCCTGAAAATCGAAAATAGAAAAATTCAGGTCTACCAATTAAAATACCAAGCCTTAAATTCCAAAACCACCCTAGCTTCCTATTTCCCTAGCTCTCTAGATTCCAAACCAAAAACAAACAATAATTTCCAAACCGTCCAAAAATAAAAATTAGTAGCTCAAATTTTCCTTAAAAAAATCAAGAAATAACAATTTTTCATAGATTAAGAATCTAGATAAGAAAAGGCGCTCGGAGAAACGTGAAAACGCGCCAAAGAAATCGTCGATTCTCGATAAACTAATTCTGAGGGAACGCCTCGAGGCACGAGATGTATTAATTGTGCATGCTCAATGCTGGTCGAACATTCGAACCAAGACTTCTGTCTCTCTGTCTCTGCATTCGTCTTAACCCATTCGTGCGGAATAACGAGTCAGTCTTATGGTGGATTTTTGTGGTCATAATGCCGATAAACCCTTTGCAGCCCTATCTTCAGCTGCACTGAACACAGTTTTCATCGGTGATTAATATATCAGCCATTAAATTTCGAATTTGGAACAAAAAAATGATCTTGTTTCTTCGCCTAAATATTCCTCAATGCCTATAATTAATCTCGACGGAACTAAAAAAGATTAATCAGCAGGACACAATTTTAAATTTCAGAATTTTTAATTTTAGGTTTAAATCAGCTTTGTTTTGAAAGAAGTCCGTTTCAGCCGAGAAAAAAAGTTAAGCGGCAAAATAATGACCGTTATCGTTACAAATGAAAAAATTGCAAAAACACGTATCCGTTAATTTGGACCATAGTTTGCGTACATAAATTTATTCGATGGGGAGAGAATGTTTGCTGGGAAATATTAACAAAAACAAACAAATTTTTGATATATATTTTAATCAAATCATTTTTATGGAATTTTGTTACGCAGATAAATTCTGTGCTGAAAAACACACAATTTGAAAAATATATATATTTGTATGACCACTGGTTACCGAGATATTCTCAAAAATGGGTTTTCCACCCTCAACTTTGAGGGGTATTTTCACCCCTTCAGAGTGGATGGTTGCCGATAAAAAAAAATACGTGTCAAATATTTTTTTGAGAACTACCTGTCACATAAATTTCATTGAAACCGGCGTCTTCGACTTCGAAATGTACCTTTGTTAGTTTTGCTCAGCTGAAAGATTTGGAAATAATTTCGCCAGCAAAGGGTTAATGATTCAAATTCGTGTGATGAGGACACGGCGCTGCATCCTGCCGGTACATTTTGCCCACAAAATGTCCAAAATGTGCGAATGGGGTAACGACAACGGCTTCGAGTGTCATTGGTGTCGCCTGATTCACGTAATATCATCTCGTGTTCAGTATAGAATTCCTCATCGAAGGTGTTAGAATAGATCTCTTCTCTGTGTCTCTCGTTTTCTACGCTTCTCTCGTTCGAATTCTCATGCGAAGAGTACAAGAGCAAAGATAACAAACGTACTCACAATTATTGTTTCTTTTTCTATTTTTTTTTCCTATCGTGCTTCTATGTAAAAAAAGGGAAACGGTAAGAATTATGGAAAATTTGTTTAAAACTTGAAATGTAAAATATTGAAAATTAATTGTATTGCTTTGCCGGGAAATTATTGCAAATTGATTTGATAAATGTTGCTCTTCTGTGGTAGCGATTTAAAATAGTTGTGTAATTTGAAAGGGATATTTTTTGTGATAATTTTTATTTATTGTTTTCGCTTACTAATTTCACTCTGATTATCGATAACGTTTGTCGGTCGACAGGAGAATGCGTGATTCGTACGGTTTTCTAGCTGTACGACGATTTTAACGTGATATCGGTGAATGCGAAAGCACAGGTAACACCGATGAGCTGCGTGAAATTATAAAATGTCTCTTTGAACCTGTCGTTTTGGAATTTCGTCGAAATTTCGATCACTGATCCGCCTGAATCCAAAAATCTTCGCCACCGTTCAAATCTATTGAAAAAGAAATCCTTTCTTTCAAGTTTGCACAAAAAAAATCGAATTGATTCAAAAATTACAAAAAATAAAGCACAGACTCAAAATCCAGATAAATTTTCAAGCTCATTTCTGAAATGAATAATCTAACTGAATCCTAAAATATTTCTCATACTTATTAATTGTTTTTGATAATTAACCTCCATCCCCTCCCAAAATTCACGCTAAATTCCATAGACTGGTCCATTTTCTATCAAAAAGAATAAAAATTCTTCCTACTTTTTCTCTAAAAGAACCTTCCTCCGAATAATATACAGGGTGTCCAGGTTTTAATGTCAAAGGTCAGTATATTCTATGGCACCAAATAAGAAAAAAATGTTATGTAAACAAAGGTCACATAGGGCTTTATTAAAAAGTTATAACAAAAAGGCAGAATAGCAGTAATATAGGAATAGTCACCGACTTTCTGTTTCTGCAAGCATTCGCTCGAATAGATCAATGTATTTGCTACTTGACATCATCACTTCCACAGTTAATTAATACTCCATTTTAAAATGTCTACCGTTCTTGACAACGCATGATTGACAGCGATCAAAGATTGAATTCACACCGTGCGAATTTAATTTCTATTCTGTTTTATTTGCAAAATGACTTTCAACCTTAAGTGACCTCGGATAGTAAACACAGCTTACATAAACACACTGAATTTAAATATTGCTGATCTATTTGAGCCAATGCTTGCAGCAACAGCAAGTCTGTCACTATTCCTATATTACTTCCATTCTGTATTTTTGTTACAACTTTTTAATAAACCTCTATGTGACCTATGTTCACATAATATTTATTTTATTTAGTGCAATTCTATGGTATATTCATACTGACAAAGTTTGAACATTAAAACCTGCGACACCCTGTACATAATTTGTCTTGATTTGAGTCAAATCACATCTCGATCCGAGTCAAAAAAGACCCCAGGGAGCGATGAAAGTTAATCAGTAGGATCAGTGATAAAAACGACACAAACTCACGGCAAAAAAAGAAAAAGAAAAAGACGAATTAAAGTCAGTTAACCTGGTGTCCCCGAGAGACACCGGAAGCCACCCCCTCCTTCCATTAGACGACGAAGCCCATCGACAGGAGCCCAATAATGAAAGATCGTTCTGTTTAAAGGTACCCCACGAGGTATGTCTATCACAGGTTCGCAAAAGAGCGCTCGAAAAACCCACCAGTAAGTCACCCTCGAATCTAAATCTAAAGCGACACGATATAAAATATATACATATATATATTTTTCTCTCTTCTTATACATATATATATCAATATATATATATATATACATACATACATATATGTATATATAATGCATATGTACATGGAGATATTGTTATACGAAATCTATAACACCCAATTTAGCGTGAACAAAAGAAGACATACGTACAAGGATCGTCGAACGGTCCCCGGACCAAGGGGCGGCCATAATGAGAGGACACTATACAACCTCCCGCCTTCTCTTGATTTCAGTTAATTTTCCCTGAGTTATTCCTAAGTACTAAACATGTATTGCACAACGTAAATGCCGTTTTAATCGTTGACATTGCTCGGCGAACTGTCCGGTTATTGCAAGGGGATGACTTTGCTGCGAGTCTTTTCAATGGTTTCTTTGCTTTTCAGCTGCACGTCGAATGTGCAGATGTTGAGGTTAGGGTGGGTTAGCATTGCATTAAGTTGAGGTTCTTGGCAATTTTTTTAGGCGTAGAAGATTCTTGGGGGTGTTTGTAGGGGGTTGGATGGTTGGACAACGTTTTTAAGTTTGTTGAAGGGTGTTATAATGGGGTGGGGTTTAGTTTGTGGGTGTTTTTTGAAAGTTTGTTGCTCTGGGTTTTGAGAAGAGTGGAATTTTGTTGTTGGATGATCCTACTTCTTTTTGGATTGAAATGATAAGGACTTAGGGGTAATTCAATTGGCTACTGTTATTAATGCAGGGGTGCAACCCAGTGCTTAAGGCTCCTAATTTATTAACAATAATATAATTCACATATGGACCGTCCCCTTAACATTTATTTTGAAAATCGTAATAATTCAGCGTAGGAAACTATCTTGCTACAACGAAATTAATAAAATTTACTCGTTCTGTCGCTAAAAAAATGCAAAGAAACTTCAATTCAATGATCAACAATTATGTCAAAACCAAAAAGCTTCGCAGAAAAATCACATAAAACATTAAAAGCAACATCGATAATCATATTATTTAAAGTTCAATAAAAACGAACCACCCCATAAACGTTCGCCGAGTACGTACGCAAGTATAAGAAGTATTTTCCGTGTGTCTCGTCCAGGTTGAAGGCTGTTTTATCGAAAAATTGGAGTTAACAGTGACATAACTTTTTGTTCGTCGCCGTCTGTAACAAGTAATTTTCGAAAGATTCTGCGTAGGCGATTTAGTTTGCCCGGAAGAAGTATCTGATTGGATGTTCCTCATCCATAAAACTGAAACTACCAATGAAATCTCAGGGTTTGTAACTGGCCAAAAAAAATGCAAATATCGCTACAACAAAATTCATTCATCTTGCAAAGATTATAAAGTATTGTCTATTAAATTTAACTCTTCCTCGGAGGGTTAATTATTAAAAAAAAAAAGTTAAAAAGAAAATGACATAAAGTTTAATATCACCGAGGATAAAGTTACAAATTATAAATTAGAAAGTTGAAAGGAAAGTTTATAAATGCAATTCTTCGACGGAGGGCATTTATTATTGCGTGTCCTTGTAATATATAGAGATTTATCGACAAAGAACGTAACGGGTATACGATAATAAATTCCCGTCTATCTTAATACCGCAAACGTTTTTCTCCGGTTGTAGCACGAAACAAAAAATGGATTAATAACTGAAGAAGAGTCCAGGCTGTGCATGAAATTTAACGACTTCCGGCACAATCGATAATCCGATCGTATATCTAATGAATCCCGGTGAAAACTCTTAAGCCGAGACAACGAATCACTTGATTCGATTGGAAATATACATTACTGCGTTAATCCAGCTGCAGATTTCAGGCGGTATTATTTTCAGCGAAATGCAATAAAAGATATCAAAGAACATCCAAGGAACTTAATAGTCTTTTGTGCATAACTTCTCTTGAAATAATTTCTTTTTTTAATAATACAGTTGAACCATTAGACTTTTCTAAAGTGATAATAAAAATAAATATTTGTTAAGGATAAGAATTCTTTTAATTTTAACATTATTAGCAATTCTCTACTATTTTTTGTTTAATTGAAAATAGAACCAATTGAGAATGTACGAATAAGCAGATAAAAAATCACTGGTTCTAGTGATCAAAGTCATTCAAGGTCAGACAAAACAATTAATTAACTCCAGAAAACAATGAAACACCTAACAAATTACAATCTATCGATACAATCACAAGTCGAAGATTAAAAAGCCCCCCTTTATTATAAATCAAATAAAATATCTCAATCATCAACTCAAAAAAAACATTTAAATCCGTCCAATCTCTGAAAAACAGCCGTTTAATTAAAGACATACGATGTTTCCAAAAAAAAGTGCAGAAAGTTACAAACCCTGGGTCGACCAAAAGTACCAGAAATTACCCCTACTATCTAATTAGACGAAACCCCTAATCAGCATCTGTCAAACAGAGCCCAAGTAGCCCTCGAGCGGAAAAAGGCGAAACGAGAGTAAGCGAGGAACGCGCAATGGAAACACGTTGAAATTGGTGAAAATCGTCCATCCTCCTCGTCGGAGAAACGTGTTCCTCGCTCTCGACGGTTCGTTGACCCCGTCGATGCTTATCCGGGACGTATTTAATGCAGCAAAGCCGACGTAGAAACGTAGAAACGCGTCCACCTGACCCGCCAGCTCGAACCGGGTACGCAAGGTCGTTTAATAATGCGTTTCGAAACGCGGAAGAGGAAAAGTACGGCGAAGAAGTAGCCTCGAGTGTCCTCGATTGGTATCTCGGACGTAGAAGTTTGTTCTGCGATGTTGGAGAGCCTGGAGAAATGTTGGCAGCACTGTTTGAAAACGTGGGGACTTTTGTTAAAGGGGGAATTGAAGTTTGAAGTTGGAGAAATTAAACTCTTGCTCTGCAGTTTCTTCTTTTTCTGCATTGTTTCGTTTAGAAGTCATTGCCTTGGTGGAATTTGGTATTTGCTGCTGAGAGATTTTATAATGATGCTATTAAATTGTATTGGAACTTAAAGAACATTTTTGTGAATGGTGTAATTGTGGATATTGGAGAATTTGTTTAACACTAAACCTACCAAGCCGGTCAAAATAACCGGCAATTATTTCTAAAAATTCCTTAAATTGATAGAGGAACCGTGAAGTAAATATTCCACTTCTATCTTATTAAACCTAAGTTAATTAATCGATCATGTTTTTCACCTCTTGCTTTTTCTTTTTCTAAAGTACTTATTCAGTATGTCTCAATTTTCATAGATATAACGTCGGTAGTTTTACTGTTAATACACTCGGAACGATACCATTGCGGGAAAAAATGATTGGTAGGGTTGCAATTAAAAGTTCAGCAGCGCAAAAAGTTGGGGAATTGGACCGATACGCCGACATGTTCGAAGACTCTCCGTCATCCAGACGTTCCCCTAGGGACACGGTTGATCGCGTCAGTGACACTCTTTGAAACCCTAGCTAATATCGTCCTACATGGCTCGACGACCGTGACAGTATTACCATAAAACGACCGAGGCTGATACTTAATTAGATTTTCCATCCAGTTACCGCTGAGCTGCGGAACTTTTAACAATTAACTCTCACCGCGAGTTACCAAATATTAGCCGGAATTCCCTAGCCGCGCGAGAGCTATCCGACCTCTTCCACTTTGGATTCCAAACACTTGGAATTGCATTTAATAACGATTCGAAAAGTCAACGTTAATTCGCGTTAACGCCAAAGAGAGAGGAAAAAAGTGGTTCGAGCTCGTCTCGAAAGGGAAATGAGATACGATTGACGTCCAATTTTAGAACTTACCGGACGATCAATGAAATGTGAACCCCGTTTACTTAATATACATAATTTACGTTTATTCTAGTATATAGTATCTACCTTTATTTCCCTTATAATGCACTCATCTGCACGGTCGCACGACTTTTAAAAGAGAAAAAGAAACTGCTCTCTATCCTCCGGCATTTTTCTTGCTTTGTATTGCATCCGGCTTTGCTCGTGCGATTTATTTTCCTGTGGCGCAACCGCTGCATGCGATACGCTGACTAACGTAGTAGAAGGTTGTAAACCGTGTTTTATTATGTGTTAGCGTACGAGCGATAGCTTTCAAATATGTAGCACGATAGATGGCGACACGTGTGGTTTCCTTTGTGGGAAGATTTTTTCTTTTCAATTTTTCTAAAACGACAGTACTGCGTACTGTCTTTATTGTAATTAGTTTTCACCGTTGATCTAAGAGAATTACAAATTTGTTGTTCTTTTAAAAAAAAATTTCAATTATTAAAGGTGCACCGTGAGGGCAGAAAGGTTGAGAATCACTGGGTTAAAGGATCAACGACAATGTGGAAATTATCGAAAGCAATTCGTAATCAGTAATCAGTTGGCAAAAGTATGCCAAAAGCTTTGATATCTCTCAAACTACCCTTCCCGCGGGGAAAACCGAATTCAAACTGAAATTCCATATTTATATAGCTGATTAAGTTGTCCAGTCTTAGACACTAGAAGACTAGAAATCAACAGTATCCTACCAACCTATGACAGTGCCCCTTTTCGATGAATGCACACAGAAACACCGCTATGGCTGCTTCTACAAATAGCGCCAATAAAAAACGAACGGGACCTGGTGGTCCTGTTCCTTCTGACCTTCCGGGACATCACTGCCCTGAAGCAGCCAATCGAAACGGACGACAGCAAGGGTGGCCTCTCGAAATTCGCCAAACTTGCCAGATCGGTCACCAGGTCCAGATCAGTCCTTGTCTCGCAATTCAGCTCCCATCTGCCCGCCCTCAAGGATTCCGCGATACCAACCACCGCGAAGCAATCCCATTTAGCTCATGTAAGTCACGTGACAGCCGTTAACACGTTGAACGCCACCGGTATTTCGCTAATTTCATCATTTTTTGCTGAAGTGACAATTTTTCTATTAAAATCACATATTTACAAGGCAGAATATTTAACACTAAAAGTACCAGGACGGTTAAAACGATCGGTTCGGATTTTTTTCGAAAAATTCTCCAACCTGATGGGAGAGGCATGAAGTAAATAATCCAGTTCTATCTTACAAAACTTAAATATTACTTAATTAATCATATTTTCACCTCTTGATTTCTCTTTCTCCAAAGTAGTTATTCAGTACAATTAATTGCGATAGATATAACGTCGGTAGTTCTAGTGTTAAAGACACAAATAGCTATATAGTCGGTAGAACTTTACCTTTTTAATTTAAACATTTAAATATTGAATATGTTAGGAAATTTGTAAAAATTACAATTTAGAAGTTATATAAAATTTCATTGAGTTCAATAGTGCCTTTCATGGGTAAACCCCATGGCGTTCAACGTGTTAAAACTCCATGATACCATCTTTGAAAGAAGTACGTAGAGACTTACAAAGAGGGCGCTGTTAGATCCCTAATGAATCCGGAGCTAGTAATATTTTCAAACGAAATGGGATACACCGGAAGACCTAGCTCGTATTTCTTTCGATAATTATTTCAATTTCATCGTTTTACGCCTACGTCTACCATTATAGAGCAGCAGTAGACAACTAAAGTGCACAAGGATAAGAATCGTCCCTTTATGATCCTTTGTAGATGATGTCCTTAAGCGGCGACGTAATGCCGCAGTACAGACAAGAGGCACCGAAAACCCCGCCACACATTTTGTTACATTACTGCGCGTTCAAGGCGATCTGGGATTGGATAATTTTGTGTTTGACTTTTTACACGGCCATCATGGTGCCCTACAACGTTGCCTTCAAGAACAAAACCAGCGAGGACGTATCCCTCCTAGTCGTCGACAGTATCGTCGATGTCATATTCTTCATCGACATCGTCCTCAATTTTCACACCACATTCGTCGGCCCTGGTGGCGAAGTCGTGTCTGATCCGAAGGTACAGTGTGGGAAATTGAATTTGGCGCTTTAAACGCTCGACGATGATCTGGTGTTCCTTCGTTAAAGTTGGTCACATGATTAGTTTACTTTATAGTGACTTAAATATGAACGGAGGAATATGCTATACGTATTTACCAACTGTGCGCACTAAATTTACTAAATGTAACGTAATTATGTGAATGAAATCTCGCCTGCTGGTATCTAGGATGCAATGATCAATTTTGCTGGGTTTACTTGCATAATAGATTTAGCAGAAGTGGAAGAGTAGTCGATTAATGAATAATAAAGGTGATGGAAGGAGTTATACGGTAAAAGCACCAAAGATTAGAAGTTTCTCTTCCAGAGTCCAACCTAGTATCTTTATCCTTACCTCCACTATAGCCAACCTCCAAAATTACCACGACAAAATGATTACTATATAAACCAAATAGTCTTCTCTTATCTGTAACACGCCTATCGATATTTCAAAAACCACCATATCCTCTGAACCAAACTATTGTTAAATAAAATAAAAATAACCAACTCCATGCACGTTAATTCCTTCCAGCTAACACTGTACAGTCTCTCCGATATTTGGTACCCCTGAACTTTGAAAAATTCAAAAAACTAACAATACCAATCCCGTCCAAAAGCTCTCAACCACTTCACCCGCCCTTTTTCGATGATCCTCGATCAATCTTGAAATCAGTACATTTCAAATCTATATTTTCATCGAAAAAATGTCCATACCTTTTCAGGTGATCATGATGAACTACCTGAAATCATGGTTCATCATCGACCTTCTCAGCTGCCTGCCGTACGACGTCTTCAACGCCTTCGACCACGACGAGGACGGCATCGGCAGCCTCTTCTCCGCCCTGAAGGTCGTCCGTCTTCTGCGTCTCGGTCGCGTCGTTCGCAAACTAGATCGGTATCTGGAGTATGGAGCCGCGATGCTCATTCTTCTGCTCTGTTTCTACATGTTGGTTGCTCACTGGCTAGCCTGTGTCTGGTACGTCACATTAAGGTGATTTTACTCTGCGTACACACAAGGTAACACTGATTGCAAACGGATCGCGGCATATGCCATCGTACATGCCACAGTTACGCACGACATATACACACATATACACGGTGAATATTTAACTCGTTGTCTGCCCCGTTAACCGTGTTGTTTATTGTTCAATGGAATAAAAAATTCATTTCTCTTCTCCACGAATTTGAACGATATGGCGGGATATAGCTGATATAGTTTCTTTTCTTCTGGTGTATTTTTTGAGCTTAGGATATGGAGATTTTGTCTAGGAACTATTTTAGGTGAGTTTTCAATGAGCTACGGCGGCTGTAGAAAACTTTGCTTCGGTTAGTGGATCCGAAATTTTATAGTTTTCTCGATTTTGAAGTGATTTGTGAGCAGTTGTTCTTTCGTTTTGAGATCATTTTGAAACTTGAAGAAGATAGTTTGTATTTGACCGCGGTGGTTTTGAAATTTAAAGCGGGAACTTTCAATTATTAGGCTGCAATTCAAATGCTCGTTAGTTTTGTGAATTTTTCCTACATTTGTTATCTGGTACACCATAGCCACGGTGGTTGGAGACCCACTTAAAACTGTACCTCTTAAACAAAATCGCCATAGTAGTTAAAACCGAAAAATATAAAAACTAATGATAGTTTGGTAGTTGGTATCTTTGTACAATAGTAGCATCTTAGCCTTCGAATTGCATGGTGACCTTAGTCCTACTAATTTCTAAACTCATTTGTAAATAAAACGAATATTAGCCAAGTGCCACTTTTCGAACGCCTGACTATACATATCTCTTTGGGCTGTTAGAATTCAAATTCCTTTCCGATCTTTATCGAGTTTCTTTTGTAAATTATAATGTAAAAAGCAATGATAACGGGCAGGCAAGGTGTTAATGGTACCTGGTGAAGTTGGGTGTCTGTATTTATCGAAAGTAATCATTAACAGTGGCCATTTTTAAATCATATATTATAGATTTCAATTTTAAGCAAACTATCGGTGTACTTAAGACACCTGCACAATTATTATTTAATATTGTTTAAAATGAAGATTAATATAGTAAAAATTGTAATATTTTTTAATATTAAATATGGAAAGAATGATAGGTGTATCGTGACAAAAACCATGGTA
Organism: Cerceris ruficornis; assembly: GCA_963989415.1. Classification (NCBI taxonomy): domain Eukaryota; kingdom Metazoa; phylum Arthropoda; class Insecta; order Hymenoptera; family Crabronidae; genus Cerceris; species Cerceris ruficornis. The sequence goes on along the minus strand of OZ022529.1, from coordinate 10,820,997 downwards.
CCATTTTCCCCAGGTACCAATTGTGATGCGCATAGAATAAATAATCCCGCTTTATGCGCTTTGTATCTCGTACGATTCGAGGATAAAATTTCTGTTTATTCTTGATCCGTGTACTTCTTAAGTAAAATGAATTACAATCAAAGTAATTCCAGCAAAATTTCATAATTGGAACTATGTAAAAATCCCCGAATCGAACGAACGATTTACAGCTTATAATAACGACTACTAATTTTATATTTCATTATTTTCTCAATCGAAACGTGCTGTAAATACGAGCACAGTACCGTTGCTTCTTTCTAGAAAAAGAGCCCCCAAAAAGACCTCACTTTCTTCCCCTTAATATCTTTTGCATTAGCTGGAACGAAACCAACAAGCGAGCAGCATTGAAAAAAAAAACGACAGAAAAAAAGAGCTACTTTATGTTTGCCTTGCCCTCTCAAGCTTCCAAAAACTCAAACAATTACCTTTGACTGCGATATCAAATTTCAAAAGAGCCTACGAGGAATCGACCAATCTCGTTCTAACGAATCCAAAGAGAAGAAAGAACAACTTAAAATGTCACAGAGCTAGAAACGAAAAAGATGTGAATAAGCAGTCAGAGATGTAACAAGTGAAAGACAACTACGCTGTTCGCATTCGACTCATTATTGCATTCTCTAGTATCCTAGCTGTTCGGAGTAGCTCGCGGGGACCGAGTGGGCCCAATCGATAAGAAACGTCCTTTCCTTGAAGGTATTCGATAGGAAGGTCGGACGCCGACAATGGGGTACAGTATTCGTGGCTGTGGAAACTAGCAAACGTGACGCAGTCACCGTACAGCTATCTTTGGACCAACACCAGCACCGCGCCGGAATTAATAGCGGGCCCATCGAGGAGGACTATGTACGTCACTGCTCTCTACTTCACGATGACCTGCATGACATCGGTGGGATTCGGTAATGTTGCTGCGGAGACCGACAACGAGAAGATCTTCACCATTTGCATGATGATCGTTGCTGGTGAGTAATGGGCCCGATGGATAATTGTCGAGGAATTTGTAGTCCCCTCTTTTGAATTAGATGGACGGATAGATGGATCAGCGTTTTTCAACCTGCGGTTCGCAGGAACGATCAAGTTATTTAATAATTGTTATTATTACTTTGTTATTCATCTTACTGATTTAATAATAATAATAAATTATTTATTTAATAATAATTATTAATAATAATTATTTAATAATAAATGTCATTAGAATTATATCGTTGTTTTTCATTTATATTATAACAATTCCTACAAGTTTAAATAATATCAGGGTCGCAGTATTTTCATATACCAATCGTTGAGAAACGAAGGTTGAGAAACGCTGAGATAGATTATATAGGGTGTTAGATGAAAAGCTAGGGGAAAGAATGCGGCTGTCGTTCGCACATTCAAGTAGGACCGCATTGAATCCGCCATTTTGTTATTGGACAATGAAATGAAAATATGTAATTTTTTGCATTATTAGCTAAACAATTTTTCGATACACGTGTCCGTCATTTTGTTTTTGGACGTTGTAACGGTTTGACTCGGGTCCCCGGGTTCGTCAAGCCCGTACCTGGCCACCTCTGTAGCGAGAGAGCCAGGCCGCTGGGGGGAATAGATTCAATGGAATGAAAATATGTAATTTTTTGCACTATTAGCTAAACAATTTTTCGATATGCGTGTCCGTCATTTTGTTTTTGGACATTGTGACGGTTTGACTCGGGTCCCCGGGTTCGTCAAGCCCGTACCTGGCCACCTCTGTAGCGAGACAGCCAGGCCCCTGGGGGAAATAGTGGTAACGCAGAATGAAAATATGTAATTTTTCTTATTAATACCTAAACGATTCTTCGATACACTGTCAATTTTTTGTATTATTAGCTAAGGTGTCACGCGAGATACTCATTTGACCCTAATAAAAATCCGAAAAAAGAAATTAAGATTGGAAATTGACGTTAATAAACATTGTTCTTTATCGACAGCCCTCCTCTACGCGACGATATTCGGCCACGTCACCACGATAATCCAACAAATGACATCAGCCACCGCCAAATACCACGACATGCTGAACAACGTGAGGGAGTTCATGAAACTTCACGAAGTACCGAAAGCACTTAGCGAGCGTGTCATGGATTACGTCGTGAGTACCTGGGCAATGACCAAGGGCCTAGACACCGACAAAGTACTTAATTACTGCCCCAAGGACATGAAAGCTGACATCTGTGTTCACCTCAATAGAAAAGTCTTTAACGAACATCCGGCGTTCAGGCGAGTTATACATATTATGGATCACACTTTTTCTTCGACATCGTCGTCATTATCATTCTTCGTCTTCCTCCGTACGAGAAATGCAGGGCCTCGCCGTTGAATCTCATTTGCTACTTAACACTTAGCACGTAGATCCACTTTCCTTAGCTCGATAGACTCACCCTCTTTCACTAATCACGCTCTTTCTCCAGATGGAAGGAAGTAATTAGTGATATGCTTTAACCTTTTCTTCCATGCAATCTACTAATTGTATGGGGCGCCCCCGTGGTGGGACGAAAATTGAATGTATGGTGGTGCGGAAGAATTGTTTTGGATAGGATTTCAGATAAGTCGGAGGCTTCGTTTAAGTAGTTTTATTCTTAGTGAACAATTTTTTTATTCTCAATGAATTAGCAAATTCGTAAATATTACAATTCGAAAGTCATTACATTGAACAAAGAAATTACATTGAATTCAATGGCGCCGGTCACCGGTGACCCCGATGGCATTCATCGTAGAAAAAACCCTAGAAATTTGATGCGAAGCATGTTTTAATATTATTAATTAGTTGTAAATTAGCACGAAGCATTGTACAAATGAAATCTGGAAATTTCTTATATCTGGAAGTTTTCAAAATTTAAAAAAAAACGATCGACGATCGTCAACGACATGCGCAAAAGACTGCAGGCATTCGACAGTCCTCCGAAGCCCCTATTTCCTTTCACATCCTCTTACTTCTTGTACATCAATAATTCTATAATACAAATAAATAAAAGACTAACCACCCTCTACAGAATAAATAAAAATCTGAAATTTCTAATACACTTATTGTAAACGATGCATTATCTATTTAAATGTGCAGACTGGCGTCCGATGGCTGTTTGCGCGCTTTGGCAATGCACTTCACAATGTCGCACAGTGCACCCGGAGATTTGCTTTATCACACTGGCGAATCGATCGATTCTCTGTGCTTCATCGTGACCGGTAGCCTGGAAGTGATACAGGACGACGAGGTGGTGGCGATCCTTGGCAAGGGTGACGTCTTCGGCGACAGCTTCTGGACGAATCCTTCCGTTGGACAAAGCGCTGCCAATGTTAGAGCACTCACTTACTGTGACTTGCATACCATCAAGAGGGACCGACTGCTGGAAGTTCTGGATTTTTATCAGGCCTTTGCAAACTCCTTCGCCAGGAATCTCGTTTTGACGTATAATCTGAGCCACCGGGTAAGTAGACTTCGAATGGAACGATTGCCGATGTACAGTGGGCTCGATTAATGGTGCGATAAGGAAAAAGCTCCCTCTAGTTGGAGGAAGTGGAAGTAAAGAATAAGGAAAGTAGATGGCGCTGTGGTGGATATGGGGTTAATAAGCTAAGAGGTGTGGCGGATAAAGAAGCAAAGGTTTGGACTTGTAATCGGTAGATCCAAGTTCAAATCTTTCTCCGTCACCTTTGGGACATTTTTTCTCCATTATAATTTAATATATAATAGAATTAGTGGCTCGAAACCCACCTAAAACCGTGGGTCCTAGGCAAAATGATCATAGCAGTTAAATTAATACAGAAGAGCGAGCTATCCCTTCCATGGGTCATTTATCGAGTTAACTGTACCTATTTGGCAAAGTTCTTTTTACAATTCTAATATTTGCCTGCATTCTCAACTCGAAGGCTTTTCTATCGAATTAATTCCAGACACTTTCGTCTGATATGTTTCTCAGAGTTGTATTTTTTCGTATCAGGTCTACGAAGAATAATAGCGAAGACGATAAGATTTCCGTTCTTTATTGAACTCGTAACATTTCGAATAACAGTGCAGCGTATCTTTGGCATTGTTCTCTTTTATAGTTCGTCAGACACAGATATAAACGTGTGTCTCGCGATTATTTGTATACGATGAAACACACAGTCTTAGTTAACAATAGCGATACGCGTACAGCGATATTCATTGATGTGGAAGATCGCCGTGCGTATCGAGAACATTGATTAGAAATGATTGATGACTCACCAGGCACTAGATAATAGGCATTCAAAAGACACAGCAACTCGCATACTTCCTCGATATCACGACGCGTCGTTCGTAATAAGCATACATAGTTTAATTAAGCGGTAACAGCAATTAAATTTTAGCAAACGGAATTCATACGCGTATTAAAGATATCAGGCCGTTACGGGGACACAGAACTTTAGACACACAATGAAACGAGTACAGAATTAAATATATTTTATACACAGAAACTCGTAGAACTAATGGCACATCGCGACCGTTCCATTTCACGTGCGATCGTTACATTGTTATAATTCGTTTCAAGTATTATCCGCCTTCCATCCTCCTAATTTGTTACATAATTTCATATGAAATTATCTACATAAAAAAAGGACAAAAGAAACAGCAATCGTTTTATTAGCATTTTTCCTCAATTTGAAATAGTACAGATAACTTTTGGAATCGATTTTATTTCGAGAAGCCGCTTATAGTTCCATTAGCCTGATTACAATTTATACCTAATATTATTATTAAGTCTCGTTATCAATCTCGTCGTTCAATATCACAATTACTCTTTTTCCTCCCTCAGACCTTCGCTATGCATCTTACGCCCGGAAATTTCTAACATTAGCTTGGACGTCGGGTCCTGATCCAACACGGATCTCGAATCTTTCGCGTCATCCTCAGTTTCCGGAATGGGTCCTACGCCCCATACTTCGCAGTGCTTGATTCTAAAGTTCTCTTTACCGCTGAGTTGCACGTAATTCTGAAAGGTCGTGCACGATACACTGGATTTACCGTTTCCGTATTCGCAATCCAGCCACAAGCCGGGATAGTTAAGCTGCCCTCCCATAAGCAAACCGTTAGGCATAGTTTGTTGATGAAGATTCAGATACTGATAGTGGTTGTTGTACAACGTGGCGGAAAATGTGAGAATGTCTGGCTCCAGTTTAAACAAAAAGGACGTCTGATTTCCGATAAAGTTCGGCCCGAGTGCCCAACTGTCCGATGCGAACCCACCGAAAACATGGTCGTCGGTGTCTTGAAGTATTATGATCGTTGCTCCCTGCATCGTAATTCTACCTAGCATGGTGGAGAACGATTCGCCGTGCACTTGGCTCGAGAATAAGAATCTCCATTCGTTACGGAGTTCGTGAGGCAGGCTTAAATTTAGGAATAGTACATCGCCCAAGCCCAAGATACTTGGAAAATGTGGAATATTCTCCAAGCCTTTACAAACGGGTAAAAGATTCAGGTCGTTTATTCGCGTGCTCGTGTTCTTATCTCCTTTCTTTTGAGACACTAGGAAAAGACATTGGAAAACGTGCGACTGAATAGTTTTGAACGTAGCTGCCGTTGTAAACCAATTTTCAACTTGGTCGACGGTCAGTACGTCCCCGTATTTAACAATCTCTTCGCATAGACTTCTGGAACGCATTCCTATGCGCCTGGTATTAACTGTACATCCGATACTACTCCACGTGAGGTAGTGCGCGTTGCCAGAGTTCTTCTGCAGTCTCAAGTAAGAATTTATCGTAGCTTGAACATATTGAAGAAAGGTAGCAGTGGGCATCTCGTACTTTTGCTCCTCCTCTGAGAATCCATCGAAGATCAAATTTGTGCGCTCCTCTGGACTGCCACGCACAGCGAATACGTACAGCCTGCCAAAATTTTCTCCGTTTATGGCAGAAACTCTTTTACCAGGCTCGTGGCAGAGGAATCGCACGACAAACTGCAACAGTATATCATCCAAATGGGTAGACCAATGCTTAAATATATCTTCGCGCTTTATGGAACCCGAACTCCGTGACATCGACTTGAATAGATTCTCCACTAAGGTCAGCTCGTCCGCGGATAAAATATTCGCCGATGAAGCGGAACGACTCGATCCATGACCCATCTGTAAATTATTCAAAATATTCAATTATACAACAACTTTTCCCCGATTATTCTTATTCCCTATTACAACATTACAACAGTTACTTTAAGGATACAAAAATTCGGCGATCTATACAATGACAAGTACGGTCAAGTGTCTGACTGACAGACCTAATCTACTTATCATCCAATTCGTCATTAAGATCTCATTTTTATCGAAACACGCCAAAACTTTGTATCTTTTCCTTTCTAACAGTAAAATGAATAGATAAATAAAGCAAATAATCTCCACACCTTTCGAACACAAGGAATATTTTCTACGGCAATCCATATACACCGTATTCTCCCTCAATAATTCGATCAGAAATGGATCGCGTTCCCCGGAAGTACGCGAGACACGAGTGCCTTTACTTCGAAATCGTAAATGACATTTCCGGAAGTCAATTCGGCTCTTTCACCAGACCCGTCGCGATAAATAAAATATTTTGAGGTTATACGGACACAGGTAGTCTGCTACTTTGCCCGTACTTATCGACTGTTCTTACAAGGCATGCGCGGCATCGTGTGTGAATATATAAAGCACTTTTCTGTCCGTCACACCTTTTCGTCCAGAAAAAAAAAGAAGAAAAGAATGAAAAGTAAACGAAACAATAGAGAAGCCGTCGTTTTTCCAGTATTAAAGCTCTACCCACCGACGAAATTGGATCATTCGGGACACGCTGTTTCAACGAAAATCGTTGTGTACTTTGAAACGATGAAACTTTCAGATGTACATTTCTTTTTGTTACTTACGAAACGTGAAACTTAAGTTTGTAGCAATTTATTGGATTTCTTTTAATAAAGTGGATGATTTGGATATATGACGTATGGGAAATATATTTGATAATAGTAGATTTTAAAAGATTTCTGGTACGTGATGAAGTAGGAGTTTAATATCGAACGAAATTGCTGCATTATGCATGACATTATTACCTATAGTAAACAGATCTTTTTAGAGAGCAATATATCTCGATTATCGCGACATCCTGTATCGGCTTTTCTACCCTTGTTATCTGTGCCATGTATGTAGAGTACGATAATTGCCGATACATAATAATTAACCAAATAATCGTAACTTATATAGGGCATGGGATCGGAAAAGCCAATAAAGGGTCTGGCAGGTTGGTGAACATTAATAAACTTTCACCGCGGCGATCGAAGAGAAAGAATTTCCGACGGGAATAATTATTTAGAATGCCATAATTAAACTATCGGGAACCGTTCGATAGAACGTATTAATATTCATTTAGCGTGAAAAGTCAGATGAATACGAATACTTATTAATATTAAATAGTGCATTATAACTGTCAATTAATCAAAATCAATTATACTGTGGAAGAACCAAACCGATAATACAAATCTGACGTTCATTCTGTTCAAATGAAACATTAGCAATTTGATTTTACTAATATTAAAGGGACCGGAATGTAATTTCGTTTTTTTTTACATTAAATTCAGACAAATAAATTTGTTTCAAGTATTTATTTTTAATGAATGACGTAACCACCCTCGTTATCGACAACCCTTTGTCAACAAGTGTGCAAATTTCCAATGCCGGATCGATAAAAATCAATTGGTTTTTGAGCAAAGTATTTGGAGAAACGACATTAATTTCCGGTCCCGCAAGTAGTACAAACGATTAATTAACACGTTGAACGCCACCGGTATTTCGCTAATTTCATCATTTCTACCAAACTGAAACTTTTTCTATTAAAATCACATCCTCATCGTCACATATTCAGCAGAACTTTATCTTTTTAACGTCAATATTTGAGTATTGAATATATTCCAAGATTCGTAAATATTGCAATTTAAAATTAATATGAAATTTTATTAAATTCAATAGCTCCGGTGACCGGTGACCCCTGTGGCAGTCAATGTGTTAAAATAAATTAAAATAAAACATTTAGAGAATAGAGAAAGAATTCGAAATGTCGCGGAACAATTATTTCATAATTATTGATTGAAATGAATCGATTATATCGTGCAGCTCATATTTCGCAAAGTGGCCGACGTCCGCCGGGAGAAGGAGTTGGCTGAAAGAAGGAAAAACGAGCCCCAGCTGGATCAGGCGCAGGATCACCTAGTGCGAAAGATCTTTTCAAGGTAGGGAAAGACTTGTCATCATTAAATCAGAATGGACACCATCGGATCCATTCCGCTGAACGATGAAAAAACATTCTCAACTATCATTTATCGTGGCACAAGAATCCGTCCGAAAGTAACAATTATCGTTAATCGTTTAACGTACTGAAACGTGCAACTATAAGATTCTTTCGCCCGATAATAACGAATGAAACTTTAATTACACTTTACCATTATGATTACTAATATGTGCGTTCATCCGTAAAACGAATAAGAAATTAATTACCAGCGCTCTTGGTGAAACCGTGTGACGATACGTGTCTGACCATGCACGGTCCGTTACTACTTAGCGGAACTTAAGAGACGCCATCTATATAGAAGAATTGGAATTAAACGAGAGAAATTGTACCAATTTATATGGACGATCTTTAGCTTCCATTTTACAAGTGATATCGTACGAAGTGTTTACGGATGAATGCAACGTAAAAAACAATAGAAAGACCTAATGAATCGTACGATCTCTCTGTCTGTCCGCGTTCTATCAACGTTAACAAAGCTGCACAGAGAATGCACGACTGTTCTGTATTCACAATCCGCGGTATTACAGTTTCCTTCTGAATGTCTCGTGTGCCAAGAGAAAGAACGAGAATGAGTGAGAGAGCGAAAGAAACTAAAGAGCGAGAGAAATGACGATGGATACTGAATGCAAGGAACCACGTGCAATCTCTTGGATGAAATTCTTCGTGCGCGTGTACTCTCGTTACGCCGTCAAAGAGCTCGTCTCAAAATCCGGAAATTTCATTCTCTCATTGCCGTACTTTATTAATTTAGCAATAATTCCATTACTATTTTGTCCAAAAATTTCAACAAACAATTTCAATCGTCACATACAGTCTACAAAACATTTCATACTTTCTGTCCATCGTAACCTACGATGTTTGCGGTACGTCGATTCATTAAATGAAAATTAATCAAAGTACACCGATAGAGATGACACGTGCACGAGTAAACGAGTGATTAATGTGTAAGCGCTAATTAGACATAACAAAAGAGAGAGAGAGAGATAGATAGAGCAAAAGAAAAGATGAAAAAAAAGAGAGAGAAAGAAAGAGAAGGCAGAAGTGTCGTCAACGGGAGATTATGTTTTCTTTACTTTTCGTTTCTCTGTAATTGTTGACTGCTGATCGTTGCTTGGCTGGCCTGTTGTGTCCGTAAAGGTTCAAGACCGACGGGGAACCCCAGATGGGCGTGACCAGGGCCGTAAATGGACGGTCCCAGCAAGATTCCGACGAGGAGCTCACCGTGAACGCCCTGCCACCCTGGCCCAGTTTTAGGCAATTTCATTTCTTACGTATTTATTTCTTCTCCATCTTCTTTTTATTGCCATCTTTGCTACTTCTTACGTACACTCTTATTATGATTAATTATTACCTATTATTACTCGATTAATTATTCTATCATTATGATTATTATTATCGTTATTATTAATTCTATATCGTTATATCTATATACATATATATATATTATTAATTAACATCAGCTGCGATATATCGATACCACCGACATACACATGTGTACATGAATGCCACAACTCTTTTTCGTATATTTACATATATATATATTAATATATATACGTAAAAGAGGGAGATTTATAATGCGATATTATCAACGATGATCATCGAAGGGGAGGAACCTTTTTATCGCGTAAATTCTACATCGTCTATGATAATAATCGACGGTGAATTGTAATTGGAATGCACGGAGAAATCGAAATCGTTGTTGCTTTCTGCCATTTTGGATTTAACTACGACGACCGCCATAACCTCACCCAGGACTTATTTTAAATGGATACCGAACCAAAGAATCAAAATTATTGAAAAATAATATGAAAAATAATTGAAATTTGAATGAATCGTTTCATGCGACGGTTTGGTAATGAGAATTTCTTTCAAGAAAATCCGTGCATCTCAATTATGTGCATTTCGAAAGGTTGCTCCCGCCATCGGAGGGTATCACGGATGTGCAATCGCTGTACACACGCTTGAAAGAGAATTCAATTCTCGCAGCACGTCTACAGCCCGGTCAAATCGAGATGAGAATCTTCGAATACATTGAGATGCATCGTTCTCCTTAACATGACAATATTCTCAGTCATTTCTAACGACATTACATTCCATTGAGTATCGATACAATCCTATCGCTACGTTCTTCCACGACGGAAGTCGAAGACACAACTCGATTTGTCCGGCAGACGCATCTTTCTCGGATGCGTGACACCTGCCGGTGCCGTATTATATATATACATACATATATATATAATCTTTGCCATTTTGACGATCACTGCAGTTCTGATGAATGCTAGAGTGCTGTAAAATATACGGCTTTAGAGGGTTATGCGCATCTTTCTCCCACCATATTACTTTTAGTACGTAAAAGCCAGGATTGTATAGAGCGAATTTAACGTGGACTCCGTATTTCTTTCACTTATTGTTGATTCGATATCAGGACATTCCAACTGTTCAAACGTTTCTCTGCGTTCGAGAGAATGCAATTACGATTTCCGGGAAGACTCTATTGTGCCGTTTGCGTGTATCTCGACGAAAGTGAAAAAAATACCTAGATCCTCATTGTGCCTCGAGCATCCGATCCTTTCCGATTTTATGCAACGCCGAATGCATGTGACGAACACACTCTAGGATTCAAGATTTCTCTCTGTCACCTGTACTTATATATACATACGATATATACGTATGCATATGTGCATACGTATGTATATTATTGCCAGATAGCTGCTCGATGAACTTCCGGAATGCCGAGGAATTTTGATGGGAGATAAATTCAACGATTAATCGATACTTCTTTGTGCTCTTACGTAAACAATAGAAATCTCGAAGTTTCGCATGTGAAATGCATGATAGAACGTTAGATCATCGTAGTGGAATAACAGTTTACCTCTTAATTAACACTTTTAGAGGCTAATGTTTCGATTAAAACGAAGATATGGGAGAAATTTAAATGGCATTCCTAAAGTTAATCAGGCAGCTCCGTCACCATTACAATTATATCGATCTATCGTTACGTCGATGAACTTCGATCGGGGCCGATTCGTTGAATTATTTCAAACATGCCTTATATTCGTAATGCTTTCGATTTATTTTCCAAATTACCTGCAAGTTCAATGAGGTTATTGGCCAGACAGTTTATTTGAATAATAAACATCAATAAATCTTCAATATTCAGATATTCCTACTCTAACGACCTTCATAAAGATTGTCCTCGCAGTATTCTCGATCGTTTGATACTCTGATCACTGAAGTAGATGTTAAATTCCACGGTTCTCGAAGACAGTTTGTTTAAACAACCCTTGACAACGTGTTTAGCTATTTATTCTCATTTAATAGCCTCCCCGTTGAATCGTATAACCGCCAATTTAAACTTCGCAATTCCCACAAGCAGATGGAGTTACAGTTTCATGAGCCTCGAGTTTCTAAGTCGAGTAATTCGTTCCGGGAAATAGAACGTCTCGACTTTTCACCCGGGAGAACTGGCGATAACTCGATACCCAGAATATACCGCTTGGTCATACGTTTTCGAAAGATTCTATTGCTGATAATTTCTTAAATATACGCAAAACCAAAACTTCGGGGATTCTGCATCAGCCAAGATCGAAAGCAATGAAACCTAACCTAGATATAACTTCTCAAGTATGCGCGAGACTAATTACTCGATGGTTCTACATCAGCTGGAGCCTAAAACCCAGACTTAACACAGACTTAACTTCATAAATATATGCGAGACTCATTCCCTGATGGTTCTACATCAGCTAGAACCTAAAATCCAGACTTAACACAGACCTAACTTCATAAATATATGCGAAACTCATTTCTCGATGGTTCTATATCAGCTAGAACCTAAAATCCAGACCTAATGTCTTAAATATACGCGTGACTCATCCTTCGATGGTTCTACATCGGTTAGAACCTAAAACCCAGACCTAACCCAGGCCTAACCGAGACCTAACCCAAAAAAAGTAACTGCAGCAAAATGAAAATGACTCTCGAATAGAACTTCGAGCAGGCCAAGATCGATTCATCGACGTCACCGTTTTCCCGTATGTTTTATCGGCATTTTTTCACCACCGTGAATACTCTCTTTTGAATCCCGTAGGCACACCAAAGTAGGTTGCTCGTGAACACCGCTGGAGCTGTCTCCCCTTTTTCTAGCCTCAGTAGAACGAATTAAAACTGCATTTGCCACAAGAGTCAATGTTTCTTGACCTCCTGACGCAAAGGCATTACAAGCAAAAAGTTATAAAAAAAAAAAGAGAAAGAACGCCAGAGAGCAAATGACAAAAAGGGAAAAAGTTTCACTTTCATGCCCGTGAAACTTTTGGAACGTTGACAAAAAAAAAAAGAAAAAAAATATAAATACAACCAGCCCCATCCACGATTTCTATACCATGTATTTTATTTCCCCCCCTCCCCCCTTAATTATTAATTACCTAGAGAAAACGACCCACGAACCCCCCGTAATGTACATAGTCCAATGGGAAATTGAACGGGATCTAAAGAAGGGAATCTCCCCTCTCGGTTTTTCTCGTTCAGGTTTCGCAGAGAAAGACACACTGCCGACGTGGAGAAAGGAGATGGAAAGGATGGAAAGGACGGCAAGGAGGGTGAGTCCTCGCATGCCAGGAAACTTTCTACCGCGGAGGAAACCACTACCGTTAAACCAAGATCCGGAAAATGGGGCCGACTGTTAGGTAAGCAACGATATATTATCGCTGTACCACAGCTTTCCTTTCGTCATTCATAGAGACCTCTCTGAATTCTCGATTCCATCGTTTTCACAGGTAGTTCGAGTTTAGACTCAGGCAGCGAAACGGGAACAGGGGCGGACACCTTCAAAAGATCCCTGAGCGCCAGAGATTCACGTCCAAGCTCCAGTGCCGGCACGAACAAGGTCTTCCCGAAATTCGGCAAACTTGGCGGCACCATCGAGGAGACCGGCGACAGCGCCGAGAATACGAAAGAGATCCAACAACCGCCTCAACCGAGCGCAGCCGATTCGAAGCAACTACAACTCCGACGATTGGAGAGTTACGACGGTGGCCTGATAACTACACAGCCCAGTCACGATCGGGAGATTCTAGCGGCGGTCCTCGAGGTGAAGGTCGACCTGAAACTGGAAGTGCAACGTGTGAATCAGAGGCTGGCAAAGATCGAGGACATGCTGCAGGCTCTGATGAGCCGTTTACCACCGGCAAGTCCACCGGGAAGCGCCGGCGGTCAGCAGCAACAGAGAGGTTCGAATTTCTCCTCAGGTGGCAATGGTTCGGCTCAAAATCAACCGTCCACCCAAGCGCAAATCACGGGACCTCAGCAGGGTACTCAGGGCACTCAAACATCGGTGAGCGGTATCGTCGAGCAGAAAATCTCGATAGCCACAACGTCCACGTCAACGACACCTAGCGAGGGCTACAGGGAACAATCAACGGCGACCGAGAGGCCCTCTAAGAGTCATGAGCATCATCATCATCATCACCATCATCAGCCGCAACAGCTGAAAGATCCCGACAGACTGTCGTCGGATTACAAGAGCTCGTCGAGGGAAGTGAGCAAAGAACTTCTCGAGAGGCTTGCACAAGCTTCGACGTCACGCGGGGAGGATTCAAACGCCCTGGGGCCGTTGATACTGAGGAAGCGCAGAAGCAAATCGCGCAACAAGGGCGCAGCGCCACTAGCGCCACTTGCCACGCAACCGATGAGCCCATCCGAAGCCACGGAGACGACGCAGATGCTCGAATGTACCGACGATCGTGAACAGACATCCGGTACTGCCGAAAGGACCGAGAGATCGGAAAGAAAGAGGCCACCACCTAGGCCCAGAGAGTACTTATGAAAGTTCTTGGGACTGTCGAAGGTCACCTTGAGATTCTACGTTTGAAAAACGTCGATGACGATTGCCGTTAGGTGTTTCGGAAACGGAATTGAGATATCTTCGTTTGATCTGACGATCAAAGAAGTTGTCTCTTGACGGAAGGCACACAAAGTTTTTGGAGTACACAGGTGTTTCGAGGAATGTTGATAACCGGGGTCTCGAGCGTTCTACGTCGAACTCTTTTGATAAAGTGAAGAAGATTCCTGGTTTATTCGGTCGAGTTAAACCGCGAATCGGACTACGATAATTGTATCTGTAATTTTGACGTAAGTTAAGGACGTTGCGCCTGCATTTTTCGCTAATCGCTTCGCGAGAGAAGGGAGATAGGGAACGAAGGGGAACGTGGTCTTTAACGATATCGACCCGAAGATCGCCAATAAAAGTATACGCGAAGGATTTGAGAGGAGGTGGAGAAAAAAAATAGTGATTTAAAAAAAAAAGCGAGGGGGAGAGGCGTTACGGTGAAACGACATCCTCCCTCGTTGCCCAGTTGGCATATTTTTGCATGGCCAATAAAAAAAAAGCGATAAACGATATATGAAATTAATTGCTTGCGACGGCTTCTTCGAGACATCGAAAACCTATTCAGAGGGATATTCACGTTATACATGAATTATACACTGTAATCGCTGTAGGTTTACACGCATTTTAGGGGACTTCAGTTAGAGTCGCGATGGGTGAAGATAGATTTTAAGCGTATAAAACCAAAAAAAAAAAAAGACAGAATGGAGTTTACCGATCGAATCAACGTTTCCCGTCGATGCGATTTTATAATTAGAATTAGAAGACACGCGAGACGATCGAACATCGAGCGAGGGTCGGGCAGAAACGATATACGCCGAATGGTATTTTCCGTTTTATTTTTACTTCCGGAGCACGGCGACTGACGTCGCTGGTGTCGTGCTTCGTTGTTTCATCGCAAACGAAGACGACTCGTCGTGATGCATCGTCGCATCATTTATCGTTTCATTATTATCGCTGCAGAGATTCCAGTAATGCGTTTTTATACCTGGTCAAAATCCAAGGAAATATTCCTAACGATTGCCATTCTCAGAAATCCTGCAATTGTTCCACGAAAGCCAGAAGAAAAGGATATCATAGCTTTCCAATGATTTCTTTCAAAGTTTCAACCGTACATCTCTTATAGCACGGTTTCTACGATTAACTTCATTGAATTAAGAAATCTCAATTAATTTATGCGCCCTAATCTATACCTAACCACGAATCACCATCTAGACCTAACTCAGACCCTAATCCTGCTAACCTATCTATGCTGTCCTATCCTAAGAAATCTTAACTAACACGTTGAACGGCGCCGGGGTCATCGGTGACCCTGGTGGCGCTGCTGAATTCGGCAGAATTTCATGACATTTAAATTGTAATATTTACGAATTTTCTAATACATTAAATATTTCAATATCGGCATTAAAAAGGCACAGTCCTGCTGACTATATATATATTTCTGTCTTTAAGCTATCTGCTTCGTAAAGATGTGATCTAGGAAGAGTTTCATTTCAGGAAAAATAATGAAACTAACGAAAAACCGGTGACGTTCAACGTATTAAATCCAAGAATCTCTCAATACTCTGATTTTTTTACGATTCCATATACCCACTGTATTCCAAAGAGTCGTAATTTAAGTTCTTCGATGATGTTTCCATTTTTCAATACTTCTAATCAATGCCATGAGTTCTATTAAATGTAACAAATCGTTAGGACCTTTTCCTCGGTACCAGATAACGTGATTTGCAACAGTAACTTTGTCGAGATAACGTACTTCGTTACACGAAGAAAAAAGAAATGACCTAAACCGGCATATGGCACTCATGGAAGCCAAACAGCAATATTAGGTGTATATATCTTGTAACTATGACGTGTATATATTCACAGTGATTATTAACGCATACGTCCGTGATAGCGCGTTTGCATTGGTAGACAATCGACCGAGCAATTCTCGTGTTTCCTTTGCTTGCCACTTTGGCGACGCTCTAAGCTTCGAGTATTCGTGGCTCTTGTGATAACGGAAGAGATAAAGAAGACGATGGAAAGGGAGAGAAAATAGGATACAACGTGAACTACTAAGCCTGGGTCTTTCAGAGACCCCTCCTTGATTTCTGAGCAAACTTAAACGTTTTTAATCTTTCGACCTAAACTGACGAAGAGAGAAGGTAGATAAAGTCACAATTTTAATAGATGGCGAATATTTATGCATTTATGACAAATTTAACGCTGCTGAAATGCATAAAAAGCATATAATAAAAAGAAATATCTGAAATATCTAAGAAACGGTATTCGTTGTAACATTTAACGAGTGAACGAATTGTCTACTTGGACTCTTTTTTATTAGCAGCGTTTATTAAACTTGAACTTTACATAAACATTGGCAGTTTATTAATAAATTTTCAAAGTTTAATCTCGTATAATTGCGTTCCAATATATATTTACTGGATGAATTATGACTTTTCTCCTGCGTCTGTAGATAAACAGTGCTTGTCTTTTAATTACTGACAAATTGCCATCAATGTTGTTGATATGTTTATTCTGAGAAATGACGGTTCGAAAAAGAGTGAAAATAAAAGTTTAATTTTGCTTAATAATCAAGAGAGCACCGCTCTACGTCCCATCAGCCGTGAGATACAATGATCCCCCTTATAATCAGCACGGAGGGATTAAGAAGTTATCATAAATTTTACCACTTTTTCTAATTAAAAACCTTTTCGCTTCCCGTACAATTACACGAGCCCCGCCCAACCCGTGAGACCGCGATATATTCCTGGTTTTCGCAGAGAGAACACAATTATGAAGGACAATCAAAGAAAGGAAAGTACACTGATCTCACTACGTAGGTCAAAAGCAATCTACTCGAGTAAGGCTAGATGTACTTCGTTAGTTTAAAATTAAGAGACTTTACCGACTGCGCAGCAGGGAGAAAACGATGATCCTGCGCCGGTAAGGGAATAAATCGCAACAAAACGAAGCACCGCGTACTTCACCGATCGAACAATTGCGCTTAATCGTATAAATAAAGAAGAAGAAGAAAAAAAGACGAGCATAATAACAATTTACCATAGAGGCTCGTATTGTCTACCAAAATGAGAAAAACAAAAAAAACAAGCAGAAAGTATGAGCAAACGCGCTGCCAGGGACAGCATTATGCGTGTACATATTATAAATATAGAAGAAAAGAAGAAACGAGAAGAGCGAGAGAGAGGGAGAGAAAGAGAGCGTGCATGGAGAAGAATGCGGGAGAGAAAGAGAGAGAAAGACAGAGACAAAGAACGAAAGAGACAGTAAATAGATCTAATTTCATGTTACGTAATGAAAAAAAAAAATGAATTATCGAAAAGTTACGAGGACTTTGTTAATTAGGTTTTAGTGACGGAGACGATATAGCTGGCTCTATCGTAGTTTATATACTTATAAATGCGCGAAAGTTTAATGCCGTTGGAAAAAAAAAACAATTTTTAGCAGCTAAGCCACGATGCGTCGATCGAGTTTTAAAATGGTACGCAGGTTTTTCGTGCCCTGATGTCCCCTTTATCGCGCGGGTTCGTTCGATGCAGAAACTGTGCTCGACTTGCAATTCCAATTATCCTTCGTGCACGGCGATCAACATCCTTTGGCGCGTCTTCTTTCAAATCGGTGAATACGCGCGCATGCGCACGGGATCGTGTCCTCAACGTTTTCATTTCTTCTGATACGCGAACTGTTAAGTTTCGGGGGTGACTTTTACGAGGCGTTTAAATTCAATTGTACAATAATTGTTACGAAAGTTATAATTTTATATATTCATACTTTTTCCGTTGAAACTGTAAATAGAAGTATAAAGTAGTAGTTTAATTTGTCTTGAATTATTGTAAAATTAACAATATGATACGAATTCCTTTTGCAAACGTTTACGATTCGGTCCCGTTTTAATAGTTGCATTTATCCAGAATTTCATTCTGGTGCCTAAAATCCTCATTCACCGATTAAAACGAAGTGTTTGCTGATCGTCGCGAGAAAAAGTAAGTACGGCTCGTTCGAAGATGAGCTTCGTGAAGCAACGAACGCGACAGCAAACATATTCCGAAGGAACAACGACACGAAGACATAGTACTCGCTTGATGGCACTTTTAAGAGTGTCATTTTTAATGGTACCACCTTTGCGCACGTGCATTCGCTAAATTGCGTCAGTGAATTTAATGAGCCTGGCAAATACGAAATTCTTCTGCTCCGATAACCTAAGACTTTGAATGAAATCTTGCCATAAAATTAATTTGTTATTTGACACGTTTTCCACTTGCTATGTGTAAAAAAGATTTAACAATTAACTGGGACTTAAATTTGAAATGTCTCTCATCGTGTCACCTGCATATTTGGCGGTAAAATTTAAATTTCAGCCATCGCGCCATCTATCAACCTTTCGGCGGTAAAATTTAAATCCCCTGTTATAGGAATGAAACGTTTCTCGGAAGGTTATCGCAAATGTGAGGATTTTTGAAAATTGTACATGTCATTTCTTCGAAGTGCCGCTCGTTAAATTTCACGCAGACTTTATGCAAAATGGAATCGTCGAACGGAAAGCGAGTACGTAGATAAAATCGAAAACTGTGTTGCACCGTCGCAGGAGGGGTAGAATGCAAAACAGTTCTCTACCCGTTACGAGCCCGTTAAATTGCATCTCGCGTCATATTTGGAATCGCAGGACGATCTGCTTGCTCTGTTTTTTGACTCTGAGAGCTTCTCTCTTTACGCGTTTTCTTCGCTTCGTTTCATCGTACCTGTCGAATGACTGCGTTGGTCGTAAAACGATTTCCGCTCGTGACGAATAAAAGTACTACTTCCGCTGAAAAATGCCTTAAACTCTCAAGTCCATCATGGACCAATATCATAGAAGCTAAAAACTTCTATTCAAAACTATTTATTATTTTCTATTTCAAATGTAATTTCTAACGGAACTTTCAATCCGATCGTTAAATTAAAAAACTTCGATTGTAAACCACTTTAACTTCACAATTTTAATTATTACGAGTAAAAATGGCAATGTACGTTGCAATATTAACATTTTGCAGTATTCACGAAGAAAAAAATTGCAAGAACCATGAAATTTGAGAGATC
This sequence comes from Cerceris ruficornis, assembly GCA_963989415.1. NCBI lineage: Eukaryota > Metazoa > Arthropoda > Insecta > Hymenoptera > Crabronidae > Cerceris > Cerceris ruficornis. The sequence goes on along the minus strand of OZ022529.1, from coordinate 10,801,724 downwards.
GGAATACGATCAGCGTACGTTAAAGCCACCGTCGACGGGACGAAACGAAAAGAATTATTCCGAGCGCCATTGGGAAAAGAGTGCAACGATGCGTTTTCACATTTTTATCATCGGCCGATGGTACGGTAGCACTATCGATAATGCGCGAAGCATTTCGATCGGCGAGAAATGCTCCAACGTGGAACCGTAATGCGCATCGAACCGATGCCAGCGGGCAGATCGTTGTTGAGAGTTAAAAAAAAAAGAGAAAAAAAATTGGAAGAACAAAAAGAAAAAAATATGTGATATTACGATTTTTTATATCAGCTACTTTGCAATAATGAATTATCGCCATATTCGAGGGGTAAAAAAGAAAAAAAAAAAAGAGAACGTGAACGTCGTGACACGGGTCGTCGTCCTTGATTTCGAAGAACGGTAAACGAAGCAGCCGCGCGATGGTCTCATTTCTATTCGTGACATTCGATTAAACGTAGAATTACGATTATCAATCGGATTCCAATATCGTGATCATTCTTTTCACGTTCCTTTCTTTCCTCGCGTTCATCCACGAAACTTTCTGATTGATCTTACATTTACGTACGTTTCAGCGTTATTATTGAATCTCTCGTAATTCTTTTGCGCGCAAGCGATCAATTCCACCGTGACAAATTTAACGTGGCAATGCGATGACGCGAAAACCAAGAAAATCGGAAGTGTTAGTCAATGTCCGCGTTTCCGGGTGAATTTGGAAAAGTAGAGAACCTAACCTTGAAAACAAGACCAATGAGAATCGTAGTTAATGGCGCGCGATTTGAAAGTTCGAGTTTAATACCTTGGAAATTTTGTAAAAGGAGAAAAGACGAGGATGGAATTTAATTAAGTGGAAATCGCTTCACATACTTCGGAGAATTACATATATAAATATATATAAATACATATAAATAAATATACATATTTATTTTCTCTCGTGGCACGAACACGTACGAAACGAGAATAACAAGTTTACGAAGACGACGACGACAGTGATCGCAGCGACGATCGAAAAAAGCCGTGATTGTACCGTACGAATTTTTGTGAAAATGGTTAAGAGAGTCTATAGTAGCTATCGAGCGAAATAATAAAAAAAAAAAAAGAAATATATTATTATTATGATTATTATTATTAGAATTGGGGGGAAAAATTTTTGCTATAACTAACACTTCGTCCATTTTTCTATATGGGCAATTCGTTGCACTGCAAAACAGTCCTCGGCCTTGTAAATTCTCTGTCCTTGTCATTTCCGAAAGCACTTTCGATCGACGAGTGCCGTACAATATCGTTAAAATCATCCAAAAACTATCCCAACGATTGTAAATTGATGAAAAAAAAAACCCGACCGTCAATATCGACAGTCGGTAAAATCACGCCGATATATTTTCGACTCGACATCGAGATTTTCACGATATTTCCACGATCACTTCACGGTACTCTCGAATCGACAGTGAAATATCGTAAAGCTCCTGTGAATTCAATCGTTCGATCTCGATGGTGGGAAACGAAAGAAAATGAAAAGAACATAGGGAGAATCCTTACGAAATTAATGCGCCTTTATTTTCAGTTCGAGCGATCGTCGACGGCCGATTAATCGCGGCTACTTTAATTGACACGATGTTTCGTAAAACGAAAGTCAAAGTTTTGCGAGTTTTTAACGTAGGTCTTGTTAAATGACAGAGGGTCGAAGTGCCTCTGTCATGTAAAGAAGTGGAGGAAAGAAAAGGAAATTTTTCATATCGATGCCTTAATGACCGCTGTTTATCACTAAAACTACCGGCGTTGCATCTGTTGCATTTAAATATAACAAAAAAGTACTTTAGAGAAAGTGAAATGAAGTGATCAAAAGGATGATCAATTATGTAATTTAGGTTTTATAAGAGAAATGGAATATTTAATTCACGGCGCGCTCTTATGAATTTGAGGAATTTTTCGAAAAAATTAAAAACTGGTGATTGTTGCAGCCTTGTTAGTTTTAGTGTTAAATCAATCGAAAAGACATGAGATCGTTTGAAAATACGCGGCGATTGTTGATTGAAACTTTATAAAAGTGACCATAACCGAGATATTCATCGATGAGTTTAATTTTGAATTTCATGTATAAATTCCTATTTGCAAATTTGACTTTCCGATCGATAAATTATGTAACTTTTGAAAAGTCATGGTATCTTGAAATTTGTTGAGATTAGAGAACGTTGAATCACGAATTTGCGCTTGAAATTGATCACTTTCATCGGTGTGAATTGAACTATTCGAGGTATCGCGGCTTCGAAAGATCGTTCGATAAATCGAAGAATCTTAGAATCGCGTTAGTTTTGGGGCGAAATTTAGATTCTCTGCGCAAATCGATGTTAGTCTTCCCCTTTGTTTCGAAGCACGAACGCGAGGCGACGAGATGAATTCGAGATCGAAGGCGCGAATACGAACGATTTTTGAAAAGATAAAAGAAAGAGAAGAGAATCATTTACGAATCGTCGTCAACGACCGCTCAAAATAACCTCGAGAGATCAAATTGTAGCATCGAATGAAGCCTGGCTAGAATACTCACAAAAAGCTGCTTTCGAACTTATAATAAAAAAAAAATTGAAACTTACGTCGGATGTGTGTTTCGAGATTCTTTCCTATACGAATTTACTCCTCTATATCATCACGTATCTTTTGTGTCTTTTTTTCTCTAAAAATTACATAACATTTAACAATTCGTTTATTTATTCCGGTACTAATTATGATCAGTCAATTCAATAATTTTGTACATTTTAAACGTGGTTGAGCATTATGCACGTTTAAACATTCGTTCGTTCGTGTCCCATTAATTTTTGCATCGACCAAACACGATTCGCACTTTTCACAAGTATCTCGTGATATCGATAAATAATTTCCAAAATAGGCAACGAGATAACAGAACTTTTGATATTAAAAATAAAATAGTAATTGCAACTCGCAACATGCAAATAAAATCAACGAATCTCCGATCGTAAAATGTGCTTCTGATTGTAAAAAGAATATAAAAAAAAGAACGTCATCGTCCTCGACGACAGAAATTCGATACAAATTAGAATATCACTTCGCCACATTCCAGAAAACTGTGCCGTTTCCTTCGAAAATGCCATAAGCCACTTTCCTTTTAAATCGAGATATCAGAATTTTCAAGAAGATCAATTTCCACTTGTTACTTTACATACTAATATTTTCCTCGGCATAAATAATTTCATATAATCATCAAAAACCGCCATTTTCTATTACCGTAAAGTGACTTACTCCACTTTCGACACGAACACATATCCGTGGCCGCCGTCCGCAAAATGCATTTAATCTCAAAAAACATGGCTGCCATTCGTCCATCGCGAAGCAGATAAATTCGAAAACCTAGAAAGTAAAAACTGCCGAGCCGAAACGACCGATCCACGATAATCATCGTTTCGAACGTGAATGAAGAAAAAAAAGTAACGGCAATCTTCCGGCAGATCTCGCGTTATTCGTCGAGCCCTCCTTTCTATACGGGCTTCTCCATCACGTGGATGTAGAAGGCAGGATGTTTCACCTCGTCGAGAGGTTTGAAGTCACCGTAAATGGTGTGCTTCGCATTGAAGTGGAACACCTCGGACAACATGCTGGTGAAGACGTTGAGCTTGTGTGGATAATAAGATAACCTAAACTCGCTAACGTGTTCCGGATTGTCACTGTCGTCTCCATCGTCCAGGGTGATCACGTAGTCCAGAGTAACGATAGCCGGTTTCCCCGCGACGAAGAGGACCGACGTTTTGATGTCAGTCATGTGTTGACTCTGAAATTCGAATGAATATTTCTCACTTTCTATGTTTCGTGTACAATTTTGAAGGTCACGGGGTCAAAGAGACACTTGGTCCATCGGTGCGACGCCAATATTTAACCGTTTTAACACTAGATTTACGGAAGCCGTCAAATTGACGGATTCCTACTTTTTTAAAAACGGTTTCCAAATTCAAAGAGACGTGGTACAGTCAATATTTCACTTGTATCTTATAATATACAAATTACTTAACCGATCTTCGTCGTTACCCGTTGATCCCTCTTTTTTCAAAGCACTTATTTAATATATTTAAGTGTGACCGATTTAACGCCCGTAAATCTAGTGTTAATGCCGGACGACGATAGATCGTGACACCGCGCATCACGGAATTATTATTTAATTTTCTCGTATGATAGTAATAATTTAATTAGAAATAATTGAAAATATAGAATTTATGCTTTGTACTGCGTGCTCTAGTCGAGTACATTCGTCTAATGACGATTCTTTTTATTTGTAATTGTTGTTCATAATAAACAACTGAGTTTTTCATTTTTTTCTGGCAATTATTACGAGGTTATTTTGCGAAATACTTACATTGTAATATATGCATTTGGAGGGTATGTCGCCAGTGTCGATTATGTGATCATAGTTTCTGTGATCGATCAACAATAAACCACCCGGTTTCACGCAGAATTCGAAATTTGATAAAGCTTGTCTGAAATCATGAAATAAAACTGTTTCAGAGTATATTCTGGTCAGTAGAGGCTGTAGAAATCAGTAGGCTATGATGAATGCGAAGTTAAAGGATTGGAAATTATTATTTAACATATTAAGATCAATAAAGATTTTTTTTCCGGCTTCTAATTGCTAGAGCCATTTTGTCTAGAATTTATTATTTTAGGTACGTTGCAAAACATCAGGTGCTATGATACATTTAATAATAAATTAAGGAAAAATTGCCTAAAGATAAGGAAGAAGGATTTGAACTCGATCCCACTGATTGCGAGTCCGAGGCTTTTCCCTCTGACCCACCATAGCCTTTCGATAGAAATATTGTGATTGACATAGAAAACTTGTGGCAGAAAGGTTGATCGTTTTTGTGATAAAGATTTGTTTAGAGTTATTTCTTTACCTTTGTTCTCTTTGGTCACCGAACGAGTCCTGCATGTGAGCAAAACTGTTTCCTAAACAAATTACAGCATCGAAACCATCTCCTATCAGGTCATGGATATCGTTCGGCAAGGTCAACCAGTTCGCCTCTTCAATAACTATCGAAAATCGAAAGCAAAATGTACCTTATCTTATTGCAATAAAATTATCAAAGCTGTTATTATCCATAGAAAAATCTATCGACTATAATTTCTCTTCGAAAGATCATATTTTTAAAGTATCGATGGAGCAACCATATCGATAATGTTATCTACGACATCTATCGTTTAATCGTACAATCTAATTACTTGTATTCATTAGACAGCTTACTATCGGAAGTAAATTGAATGATTTTTCTACGTGACAATTACTGATTCGCGATGGGAATGAAAAAAATGTGCGAAAAAAATTCGCTAATAAATATATGTCGTAATAATCTCATGGAATGCAAGAAAATGAAGAAATGACGCGATAAGTCGCCAGATTGACCTTCGTTGATAAGGTAACGACCCTTTTCTTTCAGAGCAGCTCTTCATCTCTCGCGTGATAACGATAAGCGACGACAACGTTACTGTTTTCACCGAAAGTCACAAAATTGTAAGCATTCTTATCTAGAAGCGATTTCACAATTACTTTACAACTTTGCGAACGCGCCACTGCATTCACTTCGCCGAGAAGAAAACAACGGTTCTGTAAAAATCTATTTTTTCCCTTCGACGTTAAGAATTATCTGTCAATTGTTTCGTTTTGCTCCCATCTCAAGTATTATTTCGATCCTGTTTATCGTTGTTTGTTCGTCAATGGTCTATCGTCATTGCCAATTATAATTGACAATCGATAATCGATCGTAGGGACGTACAATTCCCGATGTGGATAACGTTCAAAAATACCCGCAGAAGCATGAATTAATAACGTAAAGCAAAGCAACGTATCATAACAAATTCTTTATCTCATATTTATCGTGAACGAATGGCCATCGAAATATTCTTGTTTTTTTTAGTTAATTCGAGAGCAATTATCGATCGATACCTGAACTCAAGTACCCTACGGAATCTTTAATAACATTCTCGTTCAAAAACAATTACTATATTGCCAATACTTCTTAATGATCTATAAAAACACCGGAATGAAGATTCGCCTAATCAAATTTCACAAGATTATCGATAAATTATCAATTGATATGCGCAACAGTTTTTTTAGGGGAGGAGAAGATTAATAAGATAAGTAAACTAAGTAACTTAATGTAATTTAGAAATGTAAAGAAGTCAAGGAAGTCTCTTTTACCCCAATTATCAAAGGCAGGTTCCTTTCTTCTGTCCCATCTAGATTTCAACGCGTACTTCAGCATTTTATCCGAAGCGTCAACACTGACGACCTCGAAACCTTCCTCGAGAAGCATCACAGAATCTACACCCGTGCCGCATGCCACGTCGAGGATTCTACGGCAGCCCTTTGCTCGAAGAAGGCCCACCAGGAAGTCACGGTAATTCTGAGTACGTTGCTTTTTGTCGCCTATGAAAACCTCCCAGACCTTCGCCGCCCTTCCGTCGGCATATTGGTCCCTGACACCCTCGGCTGCGGTTCCGAGCGAACGGGTGCGGAAAACTGAGTCCACCATCTCTCTGTCTTTAAGTCCGCGCATAGAAATATAGAAGTATAGAGATATAGAAATATGGAGACGTAGAAATATAGAGAGATAGAAATAGAGAGATATAGAATCAGGGAGAGGTGCAGATAGTGAGAGATATAGAAAGGTAGAGGGATAGAAATTGAGAGATGCTGAAATATAGAGAGATAGAAATAGAGAGATATAGAATCAGGGAGAGGTGCAGATAGTGAGAGATATAGAAAGGTAGAGGGATAGAAATTGAGAGATGCTGAAATATAGAGAGATAGAAATACAGAGAGACAGAAATATAGAGAGATAGAAATTGAGAGATACCGAAATATAGAGAGATACAAAAATAGAGAGAGGCAGAAATATAGAGAGATAGATACAGAAAGAGATAGAAATATAGAGAGATAGAAATAGAGAGATATAGAATGAGAGAGAGGTAGAGATAGTGAGAGATATAGAAATATAGAGGGGTAGAAATTGAGAGATGCCGAAATATAGAGAGATAGAAATACAGAGATTCCGAAATATAGAGAGATAGAAATTGAGAGATGACGAAATATAGAGAGATAGAAATAGAGAGAGGCAGAAATAGAGAGAGATAGAAATTGAGAGATACCGAAATATAGAGAGATACAAAAATAGAGAGAGGCAGAAATATAGTGAGATAGATACAGAAAGAGATAGAAATATAGAGAGATAGAAATAGAGAGATATAGAATGAGAGAGAGGTAGAGATAGTGAGAGATATAGAAAGATAGAGGGGTAGAAATTGAGAAGTGCTGAAATATAGAGACATAGAAATTGAGAGATACCGAAATATAGAGAGATAGAAATGGAGAGAGATAGATACAGAAAGTGATAGAAATATAGAGATATAGAAACAGAGAGGGGTAGAAATAGAGAGATATAGAAACAGAGAGAGAGATAGAAATACAGAGAGGTAGAAATATAGAGATATAGAAACACAGCGGTGTAGAAATAGAGAGATGTAGAAATACAGAGAAAGATAGAAATATAGAGATATAGAAACAGAGAGATGTAGAAATAGAGAGATATAGAAAGAGAGAGAGATAGAAATATAGAGAGATATAGGAAGAGAGAGATAGAAATATAGAGATATAGAAACAGACAGAGGAAGAAATAGAGAGATATAGAAACAGAGAGAGGTAGAAATATTGAGATGTAGAAATTAGAGACGTAGAAACATAGAAATGTGGAAATTTAGGAATATAGAGCCACGGAAATATAGAAAAATCGTCATATAAAACTATTATACACTACAGATTAGGATTGTGCAACTAAAAGTAACCAAAGAGTAAATATTGCGGAAGAAATTGACGATTTTCTGATGCAATGATCTAGCATGCTTTAAATCGTGTCTCTAGATTATTGTTTACATTTCGTTTTCTAATTTGATACTAACTAATTCACATATTTTTCATATCGATATTTATATCCACAGTCTTACATCTCAAATGAGAAACTATAAAATACATGGCGAACAAGTGAGACCTAAGAAATCCTTTTTTAAGTAGTACAAACTTATTAAGTCAGACAGTAATCAGAAACTTTAACGACTCTCTTCAAAAATTAACTGAATTATAAGTATGTAACAGAAGGAACATTTGTACAATAATTGTTAATTGTTTCGAAGCTATATTAAATAATTCCAATGCGACTTCGCTTTAAAGGTTCTCTTCTTAACGAATACATTTTTAAACATTCGAATTTTTTAAATACCAAGGAATCTCCTAATAATTGTGCAAATTACAAATGAAAACGATCAAGTCCAAACACGTCGGACTTTAAGACACATAAATTCGAATGTGTTCTAAACGATAAAACGTGCTTAGTTCGCCAACTGTTCTCAGAGATTACATCGCTGTGCAAATATGAAAACTTAACTTTGTAAACTGAAATTACGAGTCTCGGTGACCGATAATAATGTCAATCTTCACGAACCCGCACATTTATTTGCACCGTTTTACTTTTGCCAGTTAATCTATCCTACTTTAATTGCAATTACGATCGACATTACCTTCGTATAGTTTCTTTAAAAATCGTAAGAATAAAGCACAACGTCCAACGAACCAAAATATTAATAATTTCTATTTTAATAAATTTCAGTCGTAAACATAAAAATTCTGTACCTTTTTAGCTCTTCTATGTAAAAACTAAAAGTGCAAAAACAACGGGAGAAGCGGAGATCGAAATAACGGTCGAGGAATTTCAAGATGAACGATTCAACCGTCCGCGAACTACGGGCGAAGAACTGAGAGAAATAAAGTTGCAAACGTCTTATGTAGACACTGATAAATTAGTACTGGTTGGTGGGTGCCAGCAAGTACGTATATAAGGCCTATCATTTCACGCGATATGATGTAATGATTTCTTCGGGACGCACAATTTCCGGCCGAATCGCTGATAATTGAGCGCAGCGCTTCCATTGCTGGAAATGAGGAAGAAAATGGCTAGACATTTTGGAAGCCCTTTCGCATAATCACGATGTTGCATCAGTCGTTTTTTTTCTTAATTATGATGCATCATTGTGACCCGTTATTACGAAATAATGCAGGAAATTGTTGTTTACAAGTGAAGCGTCATTTTATTGTTGGAAATATGACGTTTCACTTTTCAGATAATTTTCAGAAAGTTGTTGTAGGTGGAGATAAAAGATTTAAGTTCTTTTTATTTCTGGTTTCAGGCTGATAAGAATGCAGTACGATTGTTTTGTAAATACGAACGTTATTTTGCCAATTCTTCGTCAGCTGAGCAAAATTAATTTTGAAAATATTATACCGCTGATTAATTATTTGTATTTAATAACAGAAATATGTATAGGTACTGATAAGTATTTGTATGAAGGTGAAAGGTCATTGTTAAGTTCCAAGCTCGAAATTTAATAGTAAAACTTGAATTAGAACAAAACACTGCGGTTAATGCAGCTGTCAAAATTATTTTGTTAATTTTCAGCCGAACAAAATTAATTTTCAAAACTGTCCTACTATAGATTAGCCATTTTTTAAAATAACGACGCGAACTATAAGTTCTAAGATTTACTTAGGAGAAGATACGAAATCATTGCCAAATTCCAGAGTCGAAATTTAATAGGCAAAACGTTAATTAGAACAAAAATCTGTGTCCAGTGTAGTGAGACATAGGAGGGCAAAAGACCAAGAGAAAACTGAAGACAATGATAAGTCGATTATGATTCCAAGAAACGACTGGAAAACGTGTTTCACTGGAATAATAAGATGCTAAGGATATCGTGTAAAATACTATAATTATTTCGACAGAACAAATTACATAATGCACATACTTATTCCTAAGCTAGACGCATGCTAGAAATTCCCATAACACCTTGTCGACAGCGAACACGGATTGTTGCTTCTTTTCTTCTTCTTTTTTTTTACCTTTAACACGTGTTTCATGAACCTTTAAAGCATACTTTGGGATAGAATATATTAATATTATTAATCACGAGTCTCCGAGAATAATAGATTCTGTACTAAAACTAGTTCTATCATGTACTGCGATGGAATTCATTTCAAATTTATTCCGAGTTCATGAAAGCAAATGTACAGTGCGTTTCAGCGTTAAAATACATAGAAAAACGAAAGGCGCGCGTTTCGTCAAATAATCTCGAATCAATTATTCTCAGGCAGAGACAATTTAACAGTTTTAAGTACTAAATATACACAGTTCTGTTCTTCGAGGTGTATAAAAAACGGGTACCTATTTACTTCGTATTACTTTCACGCAACAACGTAAAACAACGAATAATTTACTAATCGTAATAGAAATTCGATCCCGGCCTACGAAGTGTAATTGATAAATGAAAACATACAAAATCAACTACATAATATAACGTTCCAGCCATGTAACATCTTTATTTAACGTTTTAATTGGCAGAGACACTGTAAAATGGCAGTTCTTGTTATTTGTGGAATCCATTTGACAATCGCGATAATATTCTCGAATATAACTTTATCGAAGATTCAATGTTTTCTTAAAAGGAAACATATTTGTTTCTAATACGAGCTCTTTGACAATTAAAGAGTATGGTATGCAAAACAATGTAATTCGCTATGCATCTCTTTCTCCTCTTTTCCTCCCTTTCCACTTAATTAGCTGCGATTACGAACTTTTTTCCTGATCACAGAAGACGAGGAAATTAACACTGTTTACGCTGCCCGCTACGCCGCAATACGTGCTATGTAATAATTCTGTTAAATCCATTAACTTTATTTTCTTTTTTTCCTTTTTTTTTGTAATAATGTACATATCAAATGAGAATGACCACGGTTCATACGGATAACGGTAGGTATCCTCGGAGGAAAACGAAGATCCCCTTCCCTCTGGAGAATCGTCAATTAATGCCGTAACATTTTTGGGCGGTGCACGAGAAACGTTTCTTTCACCGTGCGATAGTTCATTTCAAAACACTAACAAGGTTTAATTTAGTTTCTTGTTTGGGACTATGTAATGATCGGATGAACGTAGAACTATATCACTTTGTCAGTTGCAGTAATTCTTTCTTGGCTCTGCCGTCCGCACTCCCCCCATCTTAAGAAACGTCGTACCCTCATATATTTTTTAGGTCCTCCGGTAAATCGTTTTTGGGATGCTTGTTCTCGAAATGTTGCTTGTAAGTCTTTGGGTCCGGCATCTGTGCCTGTTGGAACGGTAGGAATTATAGGCTTATAATAATTTTACAGAGATATATATCTGCCCTTTGAGAATGGAATTTCGATGAAATTAACTCCATTCGATTAATGGAAAATTAGAAAAGCAGGTTGAGCTACAAAGGGCTAAGTAATACCGACCTTACAAATTGTGCAAACATGAACGAGAGCTTTTTGTGCAGCTTTTTTCTGGTCGTTAGCACTGTGCCCCTGTTGCTTCTTTACTTTTGCAGCCTTTTCCGCCGCCTTAGCTTGTGACTGTATTTTCTGTTGACCGCGTGCCATTCTGCAAGAAACAGTGAGTTAAAAACGAAACTCTAGTCTACCGAAACTCGAAAATCTTAAAAAAAAAGCTGAGAAACGTAATAAAGTGATGAGTAAATTTGGTGCTTTTATATTTTCCATCTCGTAATAATATTAAAAGTATAATGAAATACATGAACTAATAGAAATCCAGCTGGAAACGACTACCCGTAGAGGAAAAATACGTAAAGAAAAATGTCGAAATTAATTCGAAAATCCCAAATCCACAGTATTCAGTCATATTTTATCGCACAATAAGCTATTAATATCCAAACTATATTCGTGGATTTCTGTTCCTTTCTCTTCCCACGGCTATTACTTTCTCCTCATCGAGATCACACGTATACATCCAACCTACAAAATAGACGACCGAAATACCATAAGCAACTCCGGAAACATATTATTTCCCATTGTATCGTGGCGAATAAAGTCGTCGTAAGCTTCGCCGAGGCACAGGCGAGACGTCGACGTGAAAAGAAAAGGAAAACAAAAAAGATGAATGAAAAAAGAACGACACGTGAGAAAGAGCGGAATAGAACTATTCCACGAAAATTGTTTTACGGGAACGGATCGTACAATTGCTCTCACCTGTCCGAGGATGGAACGTACTTAAAACCGAGATTCTTTTACTCCCACGATTAATATATTCGTGCCTTTAAGTATCACCCCGGCGGACGTTTCACGATAGATTTTCACGAGCTCGATTATTTCGCGTTTACTTCTACGATTAATTAAAAGAAAAACAAAAAGGTCCGAGGAAAAGTCTCTATGAAAAATTTAACGACGAAACGGAGCAGAGTACAAACCAGCGCTCGCAGAACATCTGTCGAGTACTACTCGTCGACTATCCGCGTGCGAAGTACTACCTTTTAACCGAGAATCGCGTATAAAATAAAAATACAACGATACGTGTACATTGTTAGTTCGTTTGTACACGTACGGGCGATCGTGCGGGTATTCATTTTGCGCTGTTCAAAGTATCGTTCGATATTAGAAACTGTCTTTGATCAATATTTAAATATTGAGGCTTTTAAGTTCACTGACCGCGTTCACAAATGTGTAAGGAGATACGGTGCGCGTGTGGTCGAAGACTTCCGTCCAATGGGAAGGACTTCTTTCCGTTCATTCGACGCGGCTATTGGCGGGAAATTTCATATGTTTTCGAGAATTGTAATAATTCTTTGAATTCCCGTCTCGGCTGGATGCTCAATGAGAAATGGTAAATTAGAAATTTACGGAGAATTGTATTGTAGTAACGGTACCACTTCTTTTTTACTTTTGTCTGCGGGTTTCTTGTGATTTCTGACGTTTCTGAATGATTCGTGGTTCTGTATTTAATATTGTTTCATTATTTTATAGTATTTGTACAGTTTATTCATTTTTAAAGAGAAACGAGATTTTTCAGTTTGAAACACTATTTTTGGTCAAGCTAGAGTCGAGATCCGACTGCGCGCGAATATTTGAATTTGTTAAGACTTGATTCGCTGAATCTTCATTAAATCGTAATATATCGATTATTTTATTGCATCTGCTAATTCAAAAAGTGAAGTATTTTAATAAAATAAAGTATTTAACATTTCATTTTTCTGCATAAAGCAAAAGAAACGGGGTAGAAATGATATATTCTTGTAATTCTAACAAACCTTATCGCTTGACCCTCGTATGCTCCTTAGAAATAGTTACACAAAATATTCTCGGGTAATATTGCACCTACTTTTCCTTTACGTCTTAATTAATGTTATTAGTCATCTATTATACTATATTTCACTTAAATTAGATCATGTTACAACATATTAAAAACAGATCAAACATTGCATAGCATTGGAAAACGGAGACAGGGTGAAATTTCGCCCGGAGGGGCGTACGAGGGTTAGAAGAGGCTTTCGGGAATTCGTGAAGTGTTAAATTATTTTATTGAATATACGTAGGACACTTTATAAATTGTTATCAGTTATCTAGATATTTCCTTTGCACAATACGGCGTTGCTGTTATTATCGATACGGGGTTCTATAGCTTGTTAAGCATATTAACGTTTATCTTTAAAGAATCTATTACGTGGTGCCGCGTAATCGCTTAAAAACTTTTCATACGACGCAGGTCAAATTACAAAAAGCCTCGATTATACGGCTAATTAGTGTACATGTTAATTGTAAACCCGAAACTGAAATTATACAATATCAACATATTTATGTACAGATAAATAAATAAACCTTCCTGCTTTTTCTACAAAACTAATCTTCGTATTGATTCCGGCGAAAACATGTATCCCCAGAGTATCCGTATATCATTCTTTCCGCCGGAAGCTTTCTTTTATTCAAAAATACAATGTTTTCACCAAAGAACGCAATAAAATGCAAAATTTTCAAAAAGAAAGGAAAGGAACAATCAAATTCGCGATATCTTGCTGACCTCTATAAATGTTCTCACTCGTTGTGTACGTACACCGAATAATAATGCAAAGCTTCAGGCATTGTATAAGCTGTATTCTTTGAAATGGATCTAATTAATCCAATTAATCCACTTAATCGACGTGATCCAACTCACATTGAACGAGAAAGGATGAAGAATACCATTGCTCATTCGAACCGATAAACAAATCTTCCACAGAATACAGCTGTACAGTTCTTCATGATATTTTTAACCATCGCTTCGCAAATACAAATAATCAGAGTGTCAAATTGCGATAAACATTACGATCCTGTTGGAATTATTAACAATTATTTACCCAATTTAGAACAATATCTTTCACTATACGCTGATTACTAATTATCGATTACACATTATTATTCATTACCGCATTAACAAACGATTGATCGAAACATACATCAGCTAAATCATAAAGCTACTTTAAACTAATATACATGCACAGGAATTTTATATATATATGTATATAGGTAGATAGCTCGATATATAAATGTATACAAAGAAGATATCCGTGGAAGATTATACAGTTCAAACGCTATTTCTCACATACGATCTATTCATTGCGATTTTTAACGTAAAACAATCGTTCTCTTCCGTTTCGCAATTATTCACGGTTTCCGAGAGAAATACGACATTTTTATACTCGAAATTGCATAAGTGTACGTAAGTTTATGCAAGTGTACATCTTGTTAGTTCTGTGCATGCAAAACTGTTTTATTCTACTCCTAGTTAACAATGAAATATCGCTATGTATGTATATATATATATATTTGATAAATGTAATTCAAGTACATGTACTTGGTATCTCCTTTCATCTTTTTTTATATATATATATATATAAAATGCTGCGATATAATATTAAAGCAACAACCGTTAATTAATATTAAAAACAGCTTAAAATAAATTAAAAACGCTTACAACGTTTCAACATACTTATCCCTCCCATTCTCCTGTCGTGTGTAATCTTCGAAACTACGTAAAAGTACGAAAAGATTCGTCGATGAAGTTAACTTCGAATGTAAAAGGAATACATGAAAATAAATTCCACAGCGGAGAAAAAAAAGACAGAAACAAATAGAGCATATAAATGCACTTTACAATTACGTTTCCTCCGTCTTCTTTTTTTATTATTATTATTAAATAAAGTTAACGATATACTCGACGTAAGATACAAGGTACTGCGTTAAGAGTACGAGATTATTGCAAAAAGTATCGATACCATATCGACTTGTTATTATACATGCACGTTTAAGTATCTGCTGCTAAATTGCCAATTATTCAAAAGTTTTTTTTTTCTAAGACGTTAATCTTCAAATGAAAAACATTTTCCCTCGTAAAGAAGAAACTTGAAATGTAATCGCACCAAGAGGAGTAACAGCTTTTGGATAAACCGTAATATACGTGTACCACGCCCGATAATCTGATACTCTGGCAGTGTTACGATAACAACTGACTATTACTTCGCTACAACAATTCCAAAACACATACTCCTGATGAAAATAATAGGAAATGATATCACAAAAGATGCATAGAGATGTTCACGCACAATATCTATTGAATTCCGAGAACGAAATCGTACCGTGTTACAACTTCAACGTTTCAACGTAATCGACGATAGCTTTCATAAAGCTACCGATGGAAAAGGAAAAGGAAGAAGTTAAAATACTGTACGTTCGTAACTACACCGCATCTACTGCAATTAATTAATTAGCCTAGCAGAATTACTTTCGACCAGATGATCCATTATCGTCGCTAAACACGCGCGAGAAAGTAAAACGCCGCAAGCCTACGGATTCATTGTAATTAAGCTAGGATTTCTGTGTATTTCCGATTTACTATGACTAATAAAAGTTTCGATATTCGTTTAATCGCTATATTGAAATATCTGCCGTGCATACAACAGCATCGAGAATCAACTATCGAATAGAACTGTTGGAATAATTGAAATTGATTTCATCCTTAACTTTAAAATGACGATGTTTTACAGATGTAGGCTAAACTCCTTCGTAAATGAATTAACGCGATAGTTGCCGTGTAACTTAAAAGGAGGCAATATGAAAAAATATATTTGGGGTATAAAAAATGAAACTACTTTACAAGTTCCACTGAAAGCGGGGCATGACTTAAAAAAGAATATATATAGAGTTGGATTAATAATATCATCGACAAAAAATAGCACAGATGAAATAGAACCGATCAGCGTAGATCAGGATTATCGTTCACCTGCTTTTTAATACGTAATAATACTGTCGTGTACCATTGATCCAATCGCGAGATCGAATCGTACTCTTTCACAGCTTCTGTAAAACCTTCGAGATTTTGTTCCTCAAGATGTTCTATCAATATCTGAAACAGCAAGGTCCGATGTTTAAGAAATTCTCTGACGCTTCCGTTAACATAACACTTCGATATCGGGCTAACAGGTAAGCTTCTTTTACGTTAAGTGAGAGTAACGATAACATGGAGATCATACCTTTATCAATTTGTACTCTCTAGAATCTTGAAACGCGGGATACTGCTCCTGGTAACGCTCGATTGCATGTTGCGCATTCAGTAAGTCCACGCACAGATGGCATAATGCCGCTCGGAAGAAGTAATCCTTCGCGCTGTATTTCAGTAAAGAACTTTCTAAGGACGATGAAGCAACCTGTGAAATGGAATTGATTTTGTTGTAAAATTGTCCCATCGTTTCCTTTTAATTGTAAAGATAACTGCTATTAAACGAATTTCAACGTGCCTGTTCGTATATCTGAATAGCTTTATCGTAATTTTGTAGCTGCGCGGCGTATTGCGCGACTTTCAAAAGACACTTGTTCGCGGAGGAATTACTTTCCTCGCCGCGGAAATAATCGGCCGCCTGTTCGTAATGATGGACAGCGCGTTCTAGATCTACAGCCTCGCTTTCGTACATTTCGGCTATACTTTGATGATGTTTCGCCGCCATTGTAAATCGACCCATGTCTGTGTAAATCTCAATTGCTTTCAACAGGCAACTAATTGCCTCTGGAAAGGAGCGATATTAAATTAGTAAAACTGTATTTCCATAGGTATTTACGGTACTAATTGAAACTACCATTTATGTCGGCCTTCTTATAGCAATTAGCAGCGTCTACATAATTGGTAGCTGCGTCATGGCGGCTGCCCGCTTTCCCGTGCAACTCCGCGGCGTCGTAAAATGCGCTTCCCGCGGAACTCCACTTCTTTGCCATTTTGAACAAATTCGCAGCACGTTGATAGCATTCTACAGCCTCCTCTACCTTCGACGATCCTCTATAATACAATCATTATTTACATAAACGATGAATCGACGCTTTCAAATAATTATCAATATTTATCACAGCCGATGTTCTTATTATTGCAACAAGACAATTAACATATTCGTGCACAACAATGCAGCCACTCATGATACAAAGTTCAACATACAACTCTTTCGTTAAGTTCCATGACCAAAGGGTATTTAAAAATAACCATTTCATTCATCCCATCGTCGTGTTTCCACTAATTGATGAAATTCAAGATGCGAAATAAACCGCAGAAGTGAATTAACTCTCGAAAGGAATACCTATTTTATCTCTTTTTCTTTTATACTCTACGACTTAACTCTGTATTCACACGCTATGAATGGAATCACGAACGAATGGCAGCTGTTACATATACATATATACGTATGCACGCAACAATTAAAGGTCCCAACGAATGAGAAAGAGTGGCAGAGTAAATGTAATTAATTCTGGAAATGAAAAGAGCCGTGTCCCTAGATTGAACGGGAAGTGAACGTAAATAAATAATGGGAGCTCAGATTGCAGGTTCAGTCGGACGAGTTCAAGTAAATCGATGTATCTAACATACCCGAATAGAGAGCCGAAGAAGCCTTTCGACGACGTTAATTTCTTCTCGGCGTCGGCTAATAATTGCATAGCTTTCTGCTCGCTGTCAGCCATGATTTCATCCAAGTTTGACAATCAAGAATCTTTCAAACCGTCTCAAATCATGAACTTCACACGAGAAAATCACCTTCTGCGAACCAACGTCACTAAAGTCAATGTAAGTGAATCAAGTGTCATCCATATCAGAATTGCCAACTGCAGGGTGCATAGTTCGATTAAGCCCGCATTAAGGTTCGTTCACAAGAGAAACCCTTTTTCAAATAAATATATTTCGCGGAAGACAGGACAATTCGAATTTCTATATTAAATGAAAAAATATTGTTTATTTTATCCGATAAAACACGTTTTACCCCGCTTAACAGATCTCTTACTTAGCTTTGCTTTGAGGAACTTCAAAGTGCAATATAAGGGGATTATTTACTTTTAATTAGAAAGTAAAAGTATAATTGTTATTAAATACAATAAAACTTTTCATGACTCTTTGATATAGATTTTCTTACGAATTTTAGAAGTATTTTTGACATCGCTACTACGAAATATTTCCATTTCATTCGGGCAAAGTTGGTAATAACCGCGCTGAAATTTCAACTCGTTCGATTCGTTCGAAAGGAAGACGTGTCGAGAAAAGATTGTCAACGGTTTTATAACAGAAGGGTATTAAGTAAGTTAAAAAGACAATCAACAATGTCCGGAGTTCACAGGCAAGCATTGAACTCATTGCAGCCCGGTGCACAAAATGCATTTGTCATCGGTGTAATTATAAACAGCTTAAACATGAAGGCAATCGATGCAACCCGAACAAGATGTACGTTTGAAACAATGGGACCTTGCGAGTAGCTTTAATTAATCAAAGTAACAGGACAAGAACAAATGATTAAGTATTTTTTTAGTTAATCACGGTGAGCGTGGAGTTTGGACATTCACATTACGCGATTCCGAGGAGGATTACGTAAACGTTACCGTATGGGGGAGCGTAGAGTTCGTGAAAAAATTGTCCTCGACCTTTCACATTGGCAGCGTAGGTGGGTTAAAATGAATATTTCAATTTCCATTAAAAAATATCGCACTTTAAGTAAAATCTAATGATCAGTCGATAATGTAAAACGAAGGGAGGGAAATTTGAAAAGTTCCTGAAGCATATGCATAGAAGTTTAGTGTAGTAGTATTCCTAAATTATTATTTAATATACTATAGTGGTTAAGAAACCACCTAAAATAGTAAGTTCTAGGTGAAATGACTATATAAATTAGGAGGCTATGGTAGGTAAGGAGGTAAAGGTTTAAATTCTCGATCAATGGGTCAGAGGTCAAATCTTCCATCTCTTTTGGGAAATTTGAAAGTTTTCCTATATATTGTGTACCATAACCTAGGTGGCTTGGAAGCATCTAAAACATTATAATTAATTTCGTCCATCTTACATTGTTTATTAAACTATTTCAACTGCAAGCTAATTTATTCGAACGTTCTATTCATAGTCGAAGTAATAAATCCAAAGGTCATCGGTCGTATTCCTGAGGACAGAAACGAACCTTTCGTCCCTTCTGCGTCCTGCGCAATCAGTTTAACGGTAAACGAGGGCAACGCGCTGGTGCAAATTCATGATGCACCGACATGCAATATATATGCACGCTTGTTGGCTAATCCGATTAAGAATCTCGACGGAGTTCGAAGTCTGAAAAGTATTTTTGAGAACATGGAAGCCTGGCGCGATCAATACGTCGACGTCCTGGTGATCGTCACTTTTGTACGTCCTCTTTTTCTCCAATGTTTCTTCCCTAAATAGATTGAGAAACCCTACAAAAATCTGTTCTTTGATAATTAATTAAAATAATTATTACGATAAAAATTCTCATTAGCTAACAAACAAAACAAACCTAATAGGATTTGAACTCGGGCCCTATTTATTTGCGATTCTAAGTTCTATCGCCCTAGCCTATTTCACTTTTCGTCAAGTTGTTCAATTTTAAGTAACTTAACGACTATTGAATGATTATTAACTTTATTAGCTGAGTCGTTGAATCGTTAATTTCAAATTAATTTCAAGCGTCGAAGAAATTTAACTAAAAGTAACGTCACTCAGATGATAAAGTTGAATTCTATTCTGAAAACTCATCGTCTCACGATGTAACAATGCAATACAAACATCCGACGATAAAACTACTGTAATATTTGACTAATTAACTTTAACAGGTGAGCAATACACGGAATATTACGACGCGAGACGGTAGAAAATTAAAATTCTGTAATTTCGAGGCCACAGATGCTTCGACCGACGACGTCGTCTCATTGAATCTCTGGGAAAACGAATGGATCGACAGAGCCGTCTTTTGGGAACCAAAAAGAACCGTTCTGTTCCTCGCAGACGCGCGTATCGTTTACGATAATTATAAGAAAAAAGTCATTTTATCCATAGGTTAGTTAAACGGATAATTGGAATTAAAAAAAACGAATCAAACGTTAAAATGTAATCGGTCTATTGTCGTGGAACGTTATCTATGTCTTCTTCTCGTAATTCCCTACATTTACAGTTAGGAAGACGCTGATCATGGAGAATCCAGACATACCGGAAGTAACGACCGTAAGAAACGCGGTAAAACGTTACGATCCTGACATAATATCGAGCAATCCATTCGCGATACCCAATCGTAAGAGTCAGACGATAATTAATGCATTCGGTAATTCGTGATTAAATGACATATTTTTACGAAACAGCTGACAGCATTACGAGTGTAATGACCGTACAAGAAATCTCGGCGAAGCTGAACAAAAAGATGAAGACGGGGGAGAGAATACAGTTCGCCACGATTTTAAAAGCTTACGTGATGGAATTGAACATCGATAGTATGAATCCTGGTGTAATATCTATCCGATGGTATATTTCTCAGCTACTTAATTAACCCAAGAAACTTCATTAACGCTTAAACAACCAAGGCGGTTAAAATGACCGGTTGTCAATTTTATCGAAAAATTCCCCATTCGATAGGGCATCCATGAAGTACATATTCCACTTTTATCTCATAAAATCTAAATTACTTAATTAATCATCCTTTTCGACTCTTATATTTAAATATAGTAGATAATACGCCGGCAGCTCCGGCATTAAATTTATCAACACCGATCGCCGATGATGACCGCGTCGTTAAACGCCGTTAACTACGGACAATATTAATATTAATTTGTTTTAAGCGCTTTGTGCAAGAGGCTCGTTCTCGATAATTGTGATTCATGCATGAATCTCGAATGTCCTTCGGGCAACGGAACTCGAGCTCCTTTAAACGTCATGAGCCTTAATTTCAAAGTAAATTTGAAAGACGATACCGGATACCTTATCGGCTGTAAACTCGGCGGTGACGTTGCTGAACATGCATTGGGCTGCACGGCTGTCGAATTTCAGGTAGCTCAAATTATTAACGAAGTATAATTACCGAACGACAAGAGAGAAGTGGATTTTAATGTAATCAACGCAAATGTTAATGTTTAACGTGTAATTCTCAGGCACTGACACCTCCTCAACGCACGGAATTAAAGTGGAAATACGTTCTGGAAAATTGCGAGATACGGTTGCACATTCTTGGACCAACATCTGCCTTTCCGAACGCGGTGTATAATATCTTATCAATTAGCCGTATCGACGAGGAGGATGACGAAATGCAATTAACCGATAAGGATATCGATCAGTGCGAATATTAATGTAAAATACTACGAGCTTAGAGCTACCATTAATATTAGATATCCATTGAAACATACATCCTCCTTCATGAACGCTCTTATCGATTATGATAATTATAAGACAACGGTTACGTTTCCGAAAGTAATCTATATTGCAATTATCATTTGAAAGACGGAAAAATACTTTGTAAATTATAAAATACATTGTTATACTGCCTATAATATCGAATGTCTTCGTTATTTGCTAAAATCTCACAAAAACCAACCTTTCGACAACCGCCGACGTCCGATCAGCTGTTGGTCACCACGTGACACTTAACGTTCAAACGTGAACCGGTTCCAAACAGCCTGATGTGACTCGTGTTTTGTAAAACAGCTTTGAAGAAATGAAATTACGATTTTGAATTTCTTCTTTGGGTTGTTTCATATTTCGTAAGATCAGGTTAACGAAATGGAGGGAGAATCTTTGGCAAAAGACAACATACTCGAGGCTATCAGAGATGGAATGAGAGACATTGCGTCTTCGGAGAGAAAAGAGCATCGGGCGATTCTGTTGAATAAAAATCGCGTAGCTCTGGGTGACATTGTCGAAGATGCATCGTACACGACGGAATTCGTTACGAAGAAAGCTAAAGCACTTAAAAGGAAAGCACTGCCTGTTCAGGAGTACAGACACCTCCAAAATGCTCTAATTCAGGTTATTTCTCCATGATTTTTCTTTAGATGAATTTTACAGAAACATCGGACTTTTTGTCTCATTCTATGGCTTGATTCTTCTTCGTTTACAGAACGAGGACAATGTGAATGCATTTTTGGGAGTCGACAATGTACTGTCCGCTCTTGTACGGGATGTCTCTGGTAAAGATCCGATCTCTCAATTGAGCGCCGTAAGTTGCTGCTGCAATTTGGCACTTGGGAACGCTAAGGCGTGTATTTCCTTGGCAAAGAGTATCTCACCTTATCTAATAATGGAGCTGGAGAGTTTAAATCGTCCTTTATTGGTTCGTTATGGAAGATTCATTGAAGTATAACATGTATATTGTTACGTACATTGCACATTCGCAGAGTAAATTTGTTGCCATCAATAAAAGTATATGATCTTTGTGCGTAACAATATGATATGAGTATTAAGAAAAATGTATAAATAAATTATAATATAATTTATTGCTAGGAAGTCTGCGCTTGGACGATTGGGAATTTAGTTGCCGGAAGCGAGAAAGCATTTGAAATTCTCCATGCACAGGATTGTCTAAAATATATAATTTCGCTGATTAAAGACTGCGATGCTGACATTTTACCTTCCATAATATATATGACCCTGTATTACGTTTATTCAGGCTGTAATCGTATCTCGTAAGGATGAACTTTCAAATACGACTACTTTGTTTTAAATTACATGTACAATACCAATTTCGTTTTCAGGGAAAATGAAATGATAGAAGTCGCGCGCGTTTGCGCAGATAAAAATCTTTCATTTAGCGATCCATACTTCGTTTGGCTATTAGCTCTATTATCCTCGAATTTAGCGTGTAATTCGTATCTGCACAACAGAGTACCACAAATAATAGATTATCTGTATGACAGCACCAAAAATAATTTCTCCTCCGTCACGGTGGTTAGTACGTTTTAAATACTCTCAATTAACCCATTTGCATTATAGCTCTAGTTACTTCAAAGTTACACGGACCCATAGAGGGTTAATTGAAATTCTTGCTGTATTTTCTAATTACTTTTTACTTCAGGTCACAGCATCAGTGAGGATCCTAGCTAACACCGCGTGCGAATCGTCGGGAGAAGTGGCACGGTACTTTCTTGAGAATCCAAGATACGAGCAATCAGATTTGCAAATATTATTAAACAAATTACTGTCTCATCAACATATACACATAAGAAAAGAAACGTTATGGTTAATGGGTAATTATGAATATTACATCGGTCGCATAACGTTCGAGCGTGTTGATAATTCATCGATCTTTTTCAGGAAATCTTTACAATCACGATTCACCGAAAATCCAGCAAATCATAAAGGACACTCTGCCTCGTTTATCGTGCCTGAATCAAGCAATTATGTCGTTATCGTGATAAATTGTATTGTATGTGTTCAGGTATTATATAAACTTCGTAATTTATTGAACATATTTACACGTACGTAGTATCAACAATAATTGCGGATAATTAACCATCATACCCAATATTACGTCTTAGTGAACTCGCACAATGAGACCAGTATAAAAACGATGAAGCTATGATTGAACAACTTGAGGTGAACACGTCATACGTCTCTCGCGAAATTCCGTTCAGTAATTCATTTTAACAGAAATAAATTGCCTTTTCGGCTCTATGGAAGAGTGCCCGGTCCTTGGCATGTCTTCGATGCAAGGCACTTTTATTAGATTAAAGTATATGTGACCCATAATATTCGCAGTCGGATGTTCGGCAGCTTTTAAGCACTGATAGAGCGCTTCGTCGCACGTACAGTGTGATCTGTAATGGATGCAAATTTTAAATTATGACCTATATGTTTCCTGGTTATTTTCTGTTTCATTATAAACTTAGTCATTTTGCGCATTTGTTTAGGTAGAAAATTTGATGCTTTTCCAAGTAGAAGGGGAGCTAGAGTTTCGGAATTTCGATTAGTAGGAATCTTCTTTGACCACCTTTTCTGTTTATATTTTTCACTTTTACCAGCTAAGAATCTACTGCTTAAGTTTTAAGTGGCTGAAAAATCATCGAGATCGTTATATATTAAATAATAAATTAGAAAAAATTGCTAGAGTTTACGGAGGATGATTCGATCACTGATTGCGAGTTCGAGACATCACCTCCTAATTCATCATAGCGCCCCGATCTTCTTTGACTCACAAATCGTTCAATAATTAAAGAAGAATGACGTAAATTGAAGAAACCTTCTTACTTAGTATACAAAGAGTAATTGGTGAGATTGTATCGCGTCTGCTGTGCCCGAACTTTAACAGGACAAAGGTCGTGGCTGCGACAACATCTAAAAAGAAAGCAAGAGCACCGATTCACAAATCCGTATCAGCTCGCGTTATCATCGTACACTACGTAAATCTCATCTGACCTATCGATTCGAGCTTCTTGACCTAAGTCGTGATAATTTTCAGCGATGTCACCCGTGCCGCACCATTTTGTGCCTAAAATAAAGAACAGAAAATTGCTATCGTAGATTCGTCAAAGCGCCGCTTCCAGCGAAAGTAGAATTCACGTGGAAAATCACCTGGCAAAATGCCGGAAAGAAGGGACAAGGAATTCCCAACGACCCGAGTTCGCAAATTGCTTGGCGCCGAGTTTGGTAAAACTTCTTCTTGCAATTTGTCTAACAATTCGCATTGCTGCATCAGTTTCGTCATTTGACGGAAGGACACCCGCTGCGGAAGTGTCGTCGACGACAAGTTTTTCAAGACTTCCTCGGCTTCCGTTGGTTCGCTGGAGAAATAACGTTTATTACATTCGATACTTTGACTACTATGGACGTACATATACGTCGGGCCAAAGCTACAGGTGCGGATTGTAGGCTCAAGTATGCAGTAAAAACTTGCTGGCAGCGTGAACTTTGAATGAATGCATGAGTTTGCCAATCTCCTTGATCTCACATTTATTACAGTTCGAAGAAAAGTGAGATAAGCGGATGCAGGTTTTCTAGCAATAATAAAAAAGGTATATCGTCCTTGGTGATCGCAACTTTGCGCCTTTCCAGCAAGATTATTCAGCAAACAAGCGCTAAAGATATTTTACGTTTTACAGCGAGATTTTCCTAATTGCTGCTTCGATATTTAACACTGAAACTGCCACGGCTAAACTGACCGATTCTTGGCTTTTCGAAATATTTCCAAAATTGATAGGAAAGCCATACAGTAAATATTTCACTTCTACCTAATAAAGCTTAAACTACTTAATTAATCATCCTCTTCGACTTTTAATTTCTCTTTTTCCAAAGTACTTATTAATTATATTTAACACTAGTTCTCCCGAAACCGTGAAAGTGACGGGTCCCTACATTTTTTTATAAACATTTATCCGATCATCTCCATTGCAGCTTGATATCTCTTTCTCAAATTGCTTAATATATTCCAATGTAACAGCTTTAACGCCCTTAGACCTGGCGCTAAAAATAATAGAAGTAATGCCGATAGTTCCAGTGTTAAAAGAGAAATACGGTACAGCTAAATGAGAATTTTCCCGATAAACATTTATATTATTATGTTAATTTAAAAATATATTCCCCACAGGACACTCACTAGACTTCAATAAGATTGCAATCGTGCAGATCGTTGTTCAATCCAAGATCAACCAGCGCTATTGTCTGCTCATAGTAATAAACCGCCCTTATGTCGCCCTTATCCAGCAAAGGGTTTCTCGGCGCCACACCGTTCAGCCCTTTGAACGTGCTTCTGAAGAACGTCGGCTGCTGCACGGTCTTCGAACTTGCCAGCACAACGAGGAACAACGTCCAGATTGTACAGTCCATCTCGATTAAACGCGAAAATTCACCGGAAGCCAAGGACACTCTATTCTTCTGTCACTTCCGCGCTATTATTTCTCCGTGCACTTTTACAATCCGCATGCTGGGATCACTCGTCACGCTTACGCGAGAATAAACATTCGCTTAGAATTCGAGCGGTCCCACAGCGACGGGATGGCTTTACATAATCGACACTGTAAGGCAATTACGTTATAAATACGAAACTTAGATAGTTCTAGATGAAGAAGTTCTTTTACGCTGTATTCATCGTTGAAATTCTGGCCTTCGAATCGTATCGCCGTCGGGTTTCACTTGATTCCAAAATCCAAAGGGCAGTCGGTCAACCTGGGATAAAACTGTAAACGGAAATCTATCGATGATTAATTGGATATATTAAAATTTCGAATAGAAGATAAGAAATTGAAGGAACTTGGACGATTCGATTGCTTGCAGTCTGCGAGGCAGATTTAGAAATTTGTAAAACAGGCACAGTTAGAAAGCTTGGAAACTTTTGCAAAAACTGCAGAACAATTCATATGGATTCACCTAGTATTATTATCAACATCGCTCTTAATTACACGAAGAAAATGAATTTCTCTTAGCCCTTGCAACTTCTTATCGTGCAAATTAATTCTAGTATTTTTACACTTTAGCAACTATATACATTTCTCCCGGAATTTTAAGTCTATAATACATTCTCGACAAACACGTTAAAATTCGTAGATAAAATCCTTACCAAATATCATCGTTCCCCGTTACACATCCAAATTGAAGTCCGAGCGATAACAGCTATCGATAATCGCAAAGAACAACTTCCGATTTTTAGACTGTACGCGTGGATCTGTTAAATGGCGATACTTTCAGTAGTCTTTCCTACGAGAGACACGGCTTGCGCATTTATAATGCACGACAGTGTCATGAACGTTCATGCCGGCTGGCAGACCGATCGAACCAGGATGTATGTAGTACATACGACTCGCGAGGAAGGTATACCTGCTACGAGTTGTCCCCCTCTTTTCGTTTTATCAGAACGTTACAAGGTGTTATGCCAGAAACCAGACGATACCGCGGCCTGGGAGGGGACCCACATTCAGGGAGACTAGGACGAAGAAAGTAGGACAAAAAGTAGAGAATACGATTATGCCTGCTGGCGTGAACGTCGGCTTTTATGAGATTTTGCGTAAACTCCGATGATCGCATGTTCTATTTCGTAGAATCGAAAGTTTCTTTTCTTCCGTGCTTTTCGGAGCTAACCGATGCGATTATTTGGCGAATAAGCTACGGGTTTTGTTGGGGCCGGAAGCACCGATCGAGAGTTGCATGTTCTAGTTCGTGGAAGGACGCACGTTCAATTTTGTAGAATCGAAAGTTCTCTGTTCTGCTTTTCTTGCATTTTTCGGTGACCCTGCCATGGCCAGTTGGCCTATGACCTTCAGGTGGGGTCAGAGCAGCCGACTGAAAGTTTCATGCTGAACCGAAGCATCAGAGATTCTATGGCATCGAGCGATATGCAAAGTACATTTATTGTTCCTGATTTTACAAAGGTGTAACAGTACTCGAAAAACATTATCGATTCAAAAATTCACTATCAAAATGCAAGAGTATAATGGCAAGATATACAAAAGTAATGATAAAAATTCTTCATATCAAATATTTCTTGCTTTAAGGACAAACGATCCGTCACTCGTCCTGTTTACTTTCTACTTTGACTCGCGGAGTTCGCGATCGTTTGCCCTAAAAAAAACTTCGATCGAAAACTCGTCATCTTCGCCTCGTGCATTATCTTCGTTTTTGAATGATGTATCGTAATCGTAATGCTCTTATGTAATTCCGTGTAATAATTTACGAAGTATTCGTGGATATTCG
This sequence comes from Cerceris ruficornis, assembly GCA_963989415.1. Lineage (NCBI taxonomy): Eukaryota > Metazoa > Arthropoda > Insecta > Hymenoptera > Crabronidae > Cerceris > Cerceris ruficornis. The sequence continues at coordinate 10,773,861 of OZ022529.1, read as the reverse complement.
AAATTCCAACTTTTTCTTTTCTCTCTCTCTCTCTTTCTCTATCTCGCTTAAGAATGATTCGGCTTTAAATGTTGCTGCTCGTGAGATGATGTGTTCTTATTTGTGCCATTCACTGGATACTGATTTCCGACTCGCGTCGTGCTCAATGTGATGCTAATAGGCGTAGCATTTGAAAGTTGCTGTCTAACAGGACACTGGCGATAACCTGGAATTTTAAATGTATAGATAGAATATGAAACGTTTAAAATTTCATTTCCGATTAATATTCCTTAGTCGATGAAAGATAGAGAAAGTAATAATTCAAACCGCAAAGAGTTAGCAACTACAGTCATTTTGCCTAAGACCTACAATTTTGAGTCACTTAAAAGAGATTATCTACAGAAGAAACTCATTCTTTCACACTGCGAACTTATTTCCTATTTTTATAATATCCATCTGCGCCTAACGCGATTAATAGTCAGAGACTACTTGGTTCCATGAAACGTTACAATTCTCAGTTTCGCGCGAACGATCTCCACGCTGAAATAACGAGAAAGAAACGAAGGCAGCGTCATTGTCTAATAAAAGAGCGATTACCGGCGTGATGGGGTCCGGAACAGTGACAGCAAATGGGGCTGTTCCGAGGTCTCGGGCAGAATTCAACGCTGTGCGGCTCGCCGCATCGAACACAACGAGGCAAATGTCTACAATTAGCGGCGACATGCCAGAAGCCTTGACATCGATAACACTGAAGAACACCGTCTCCCGTTTGAAAATTCGGGGCTTCGAAAAAGTTGCTAATTATTCCCGGTGCCGCTTGCAGTGGTCCATTGGTACTTCCGGTTCCACCGCGCCACCAGCGTTCCGGAACTGCACTGAAACGTGCCGCGCCGAAGAAATCTAAACCCTGGCGTAGTAGAAGCTCGTAATGACCGGCGTCGAGAACCTAAGATCGATTGAAATTACCATTAGAATATTAAGGAGCTATCATTGCTCTTTCTTCATTTGCAATTTGGTTTTAATTAATATGGCTATGTCGCCTAGAATTTAAGGTCTTTACCCAGACAGACTGGAATATTGCAGCAATATTGCAGCAATATTGCATTGCAACCTTAAAGCTTGCAGGGAATATTGCCGCAACATTGCCACAACATTGCTGCAATATTCCTATGTCCGCCTCTTTGTAGTTTGCAGGAATATTGCGGCAATATTGCCGGGAATATTGCAGCAATATTGCAGCAATGTTGCGGCAATGTTGCGGCAATATTGCGGGAACGTTGCGAACGTTGCGAACGTTGCGGGAAGGTTGCAGGAACATTGCGAACGTTGCAGGAATATTGCGGGAACATTGCGGGAACGTTGCGAACGTTGCGAACGTTGCGGGAAGGTTGCAGGAACGTTGCAGGAACGTTGCACGAATATTGCGGGAACGTTGCAGGAATATTGCGGGAACGTTGCAGGAATATTTCATTAAAACATTTATTCATCTCTACATGTGAAATATAAGTAGTTAAAAGATTTAAAAAAAGAATAAAGAATATAAATAAGAATAAAGATTGAAAAAAAAAACTTAAATTACCCACGACGGGATTCGAACCCTAGTCTTTTCTGTGCGAACCCAGAATGTTGCTGCTACGCCACGGCAGCTCTTGATTTTATGTTCTACAGTTGCACTTAAATATGGTAATGAAGCTTTATTAACTTAACGCATTAAGGACCGCAAAGAAATCTGTAAGACATACACCTGAGGCCGCACGTTTCTGGGTAAACTTGTATGTTCAAAAATCATCATAACTTTGTTATTTATGAAACAATATTTGCGAAATTTTTAGAAATTGTGAAATAGGATGTATATTAAGCAATTATTTAAAAAAATGGTTTTTAATAATTATTAAATAATTAATAATAATTATTAGTATTATTAATAATATTATATTATAATATATTATTAATAATAAAAATAATAATTGTTAATAACTTAATATTTCCGCTGCAATATTGCCACTGCAATGTTGCCGCAATGTTGCGGCAATGTTCCCGCTGCAATATTGCCCTACAATGTTGCAGCAATATTGCGGCAATGTTCCCGCTGCAATATTGCCACTGCAATGTTGCCGCAACGTTGCGGCAATATTCCCGCTGCAATATTGCCACTGCAATGTTGCCGCAACGTTGCGGCAATCTTCCCGCTGCAATATTGCCCTGCAATGTTGCAGCAATATTGCTGCAATATTGGCAATATTGTGCAAGATTCGCAATATTGCTGCAATATTGCTGCAATATTCCAGTCTGTCTGGGTAGGTGGTAATTATCGAGGGTGATATATTAAATAGCAATTAATGAAGAATCTCCTTGAACCGATGGAGATTTCAACTCCGGCTCATCGATTAAGAGTCTTTAACTTCGTGGCTATCAAGTTTTAAGGAAATATTAAAGTCTTTGTCAGATGTTTCTTCGTTGGAGTTCCGGTTTCCGCTATTACCGTTGTTATCAACGGCCTGAGGCTTCCGGCTGTAAGCCGCAGCTGAGGCTTAAGTTAAAATTGATATTATAGTGTATAAATATATTCTCCTATTCTGCTGAAACTAGCTGTATTTTTATCGGAACGTGTCTATGTGTAAATTAGTGGCGACAAAGCGATTCTAATTGTCCAGTGCGTTGTTTCTCCTACTTCGGTAAATTATCATCGTTATGTAAGGTGCTTGCGCTTTTAGCTGATAAATAACGATTACCTCCACACGAATGTACTGTCGTGCTCGCTCAATACTTCCCGTTGCGATTCCTTGCTTTGTCAAGGCAGAGTTTATGTCTTGAAGAGGAATAGCCCATGGCACATCGCGCAGAAGGATGGCTTGCCTGTATCGAGAGTCTCTCGCCGAAAATCGTGCTACCTAATTGAATAGAAGTTGCCGCTTTATCGATTATTCAAAATTGCCGCCTTATCGATTATTTACAATTATCACATCACTGCATTTCCACGCGCAGCAGTTTAACATTGTACAGGGCTGAATATTCCGCGGTTGGTGACATAAGACAATCGTCATCCACGGAATATTCCGCTTACGGATGCAAATGGTTAACCACGCTAAAACTACCAAAGATCAAAATGACTGGTTGGCAATTTTGTTGAAAAATTCTCCAAATCAATAGGAAAGCCATGAAGTAGATATTCCACTTAAGTAAATTACTGAATTGCTTATCTTCTTCACCTCTTAATTTCTCTTTTCCAAAGTGCTTACTCGATACATTTAAATATGATAGATAAAGCACCGGTAGTTCTAGCGTCAAAACAATGAACAAGATTGAATATCCTGCAATTAGTCTAAACCACTGGATGGAGAAACTGAGAAAGGAACATTTGCAACCCAGATGAGAATAGACAATAGCAATTATGGCAAATTAAAGATACTTGAACAGGCCCTTCGAACACTCTTGCCAAATCGCCACGCTGCAAAAGCTTTTCGGCATCAGCTTCTCGTGTGAAGGCTGCGATCAGACCGCAAGGAGTTTCAGAAACTTTCCATGCTCCCAACGGATCGGAAACACGAATAGCTTCTTCTAGAGACGTGGGCAACAGTTCTCCACCTTTTTGTATAACGTGTCCTCATGAATCTTTACTCAACGCAATGCCTTTAATGTCAAGTCACTTTGCTTTTAAAGTAAAATCACTGATCTTTGTGATTTTAAGAGATACTAGAACTGGTAGGTCATATTATTCATTTTCTAAGAATATATAGAGTTATGAAGTACCAGCATCGCAACCTTGTGGTCCGTGAATCAGATTCTGAGGCCTGACAGCACGGGATATGTAAAGAGAGCAGACAAACTCCTCATCTTGATTGGAAGTACAATCTTCTATGTCGCAGACGGTATCCAGTGATTTACTTGTGGGGATTGTGCTTGTCATCGCCGTGTCTATTGTTTGATCTTCCTCGAAATCTTCCTCCTGCATTCTGTGCACTCTGTGCACCTTCAAGGGACCCCCTCGAATGTATAAAACGAATGATATTACTTTTTTTTATCAAATCTATAGGTACATCTTTTTTCCTAAATTATTTACCGATTTGTACATTTCGAATTAATTATAGAATTGCATATGATGGAAATTCATTATTATTTGTCTTTGTGTAACATTAACAATATTTGTAACACATTTCGAATTTTCCTTATCAGTGGAAAATATCTTCGTTTCAATTACAAAACGAATCTAGTACTCGTGACAGTATAATTCGTAGTTGAAAAATTGCGTAGTAAATAATTAACTTAACGTAATTACTATACGTTCGTTGCTTTATTTACAAAAAAGACTAATTTACCAGATGATTATACAGATTTTCAGCTGTGCTTTATGACTTTTAAAATTGTCGATATTATATCGACGTCGGGCAACGCTAACGCTTTAGAAATCCATATTTATTATATCTATATAGTACGTCTAACCAGAAAATGATGAAAAAGTAAAAATCATTGATTAAAAACTACAAATTCCTGGTAAAAATTAAACATCTAAGTTTATCGCTCTACGCGAGAATCATATTTGCGGTGAAAAACTAATGCCGCGATGTGGCGTTCAAACTTTCGTAACCAACGATTCGCGCGTTTATTCCCTTTCACCCGTTTCAATTACCGTTTATTAGCCACTTTGTTTCGTGCCGGCAATTACAGCTACGATGATTTACTTTATGCGGTTTCCTCGACTCGTTATATCCGTGTAAAAAGGAAGGTTTGGGCCAAGAAAAACATGGCCCAATGCTGGCGCCATTAATCGTCCTGTCACGATCGCAACAATATCGACTCTCTTTTTTTAAGGGTACACTTTAAATTTTCGTCCTGTAATTTTCATTTAATTCCCCGTACGATAATTTATGCCCATCGAATTGAAATAATGAGCAAGAATTCGCGGAATATATTTCGAATAGGTTCGTCGGCCACTTGAAAATTCAAATCGTCAAGCTCGTTTTCAGGCAACAGGAATTATTACGATGACAAAACTAAAATTGTATTACTCATACTTTCAATTGGTACAATCAAATTGTACCATAATTGTCATTTTAAAAGTTTACAGCACGCAACATGAACATCGTAGTTGAAGTAGTTTGAATTTGCGCTAAAAGTTGGCTCCCTATCAACATGACTATAGCAGTCAAAATTTAAACATAAATACAAAGTTAATCAAATATCCGCCTAATTAGACAAGTCTTAACTCCATTAAAATATTACAATACAAATTTAATAACCGCAAAAAGTATCCAATTACACGTATCATTCCTTTAATAATTCGAAGCCTACCTAAAACCGTAGATCCTCAACATCCACCATCGACATGACTACCGCAGTCGAAATTTAAATATAAAAACAAAGTTAACCAATTCTCCGCCCAATTAAACAAGTGTTAACCCATTAAAATATTACAATACAAGCTTAATAATCGCAAAAGTTATCTAATTACGCGTACAACTTCTTTAATAATTCGAAGCCTACCTAAAACCGTAGGTCCTCAACATCCACGGCATCATCGAACCCAAAGAATCTCCTTATCACCAATCGAATATCGTCTCGATTCCCTAATTGTTTTTCTCGGCTCTCCCAATAGAACGATATCGTGCGTCCCTCTATCGTCGCGAAACCAAAACACGACGATTTACAGCTGTGATTTGCATTTTTGATAAACGAGATCCCGATGCTCGCGACGAAGCCTTTTAGCCGCCGCGTTAAAAGCATAATTCCGCCACTTTTAAGTTCCGTCCTTCGACCGTATCATCGTCGAGATTTTTTTGTCCCCGTGAAATGAACAAACACCGTCGATTCTCATCGTTTTATCCTAATTCCATCGCGGAGAATCGTTTCACGGAAAAATACATGCTGAATTATCGTGCATTCGTGTTAATCGGCATTACTTTTACCATTATTTAAGTGGGGGTTGTGCCGCTGGTGGTTGGATGGCGAAGTCATCGCGGCAGCATATGCGCATGAAGACGTGACAGCAATTATTGCGACTGTATGTGTCGTGATTATCGTGGGCCTCTAGGAAAATGGCCGAAAGATGCGAGGCATGGGTGTTTTCCACGAAAAGTCTCTACGAACTGTGCGTATCAGCGGTCGCGGACACGTTTCCCAACTACAAAAGGTACCTTAACTATCTGCCGGAGAATGTGCTCTTCGATGTCTACTATCAGGTAAACGTCAAAAACTTCCCCTTATGCTGTACGCCACGGTTAAAATAACTTTTTATCCGTCTCTCTCTCCTTGTCCGACGATGTTTTTTCGATAAACGTGTAAAATCGATTTATCTATGAATGAACGAATCGAAATGTCCCGATGGACTTGCAATGATTTCGTCTAGGATATTGATAAAACGGTACTTTGCACCGTGTTGACAAAATTCGGGAAGACGTGACATTGAAAGACGTGCGACAATGTTGGACGTACGTCTTTATTGTCATTGTAATTGCGATTAGTTGATTTAAGGATATGTGACATTTGTATGCACGAGTAGAGAAAAATAAGAGGGAGAAATTCGCGATGAGGAAAAAAGGTTCTTTGATGGGTAAGACGAAATTAAGGTACGGCGATAAGTGTGACTCTGATACTCTTATTTTAATTGTAATTTCCTTGACGAACGTGGTCTTTCGATCGATTCGATCCTCCGTCGTTTTACGATCGATGATGAAACGATTAATCGGTTAAGGATGAGAGGAAATCTTTGGTTTTGATGATTCGAGAGTTAATCTATCCATTGATACGTCATCGCTTACGTTTACTCGATGCTAATTGTTATGACGCTTGTGAATCATGAGAAATATCGTTCTCGCTTGATCGCGCGGCGTGTTGTTTTAGATAAATGCAATGAATATCCTCGTTTATGAATTTTTGTATTAAAAATAACGACTAATTAATCCGTTCATCGATGGATCTTCCTTTCTTTGTTTCAGTCGAACTTAATCGCGATTCGATCGGTGGCGATGATTATCTTATTAATTATAGGTATACTTTTATTAAGTTCTTACGCGGTCGTTTGCTCAGAATGATTATTTAACGAGGATTCTCCGTGAACTTTTTATAAAAACAATTAATTACTTGTCAGATATCGTTAATTATATTAATCGTTGCCGAATCACGCAACGATCGATTTAAAGATAACGTATAATAGTTGCTCTTTATTTTCGTTGCAGTTATACAAGAAGAAGAGACTATGTTTACTGAGAATGGAGCTCAGCAACTTGGAGACCTTCTCCAAGATGCTGAAAACTACCAATCGTCGTATTCAATTGTTGCAGTGTTTCCAGGTGATTATTTAACCAACGAAGAAGGCATAAAAGTAGCTAAATATCGTATCGACAATTTGTATAGAAGCTTTATTTCGTTTAATATTCTTCAAGGCTCTTATGAATCATGGAACGAGGGTCGGAAGAGACTTGGCGATTAGTTATAGCGTATGCTGCCTTCGCGTTACCAAAAATCCAGCGGCGCAGGAGAAAATCATTAATCTAGGCTTAAGACTAGGAGGATTTCTCAGCGACGCTGGCTGGTATTTAGAGAGCGAACAAGTTTTATTGGCTTGCAAAGAATTATGCATCTCGGACAACCGAACGCCTGAAAATTGGTGTAGAACGTTAGACTGTTGTCACAAGTAAAAGAAAAAAACCTGTCATAACGATCCTCCGTGACGTCGTGATTAATGAACATACTCTAATCGCCTTATTGAACATTGACAGATTGCTACACGCACAAGCGGCGTACTGTGCGTTTCGTGGTGCAGCGGAGAGTCATGAGCTAGCGGTAAATATGATAGAACAATTGAAGAACGCGGGTTACGAGGATAACAATTATGCTGCGCTTTTTACGGAATTCAGCGTATTATTTTTTATACGAGGCGAATACGATCAAACTTACAGGTACGCATTGTGACTTTACGTGCCTGACGATTCGAAATAATCCAAAACCGTTGCATTGTTTTTTAGATGGAGCATAGAGGCGTTGAAGCAATTAAATCCTTCGCTCCCTGCGCGCATCACCATCGATGTTTTGAGACAGGCGGCGAAGTCGTGCGTGATGAAGCGCAAATTTCAGAAAGCCGGACTGCTAATTAGACAAGCGGTATACCTTGCACAAGAAGTATTTGACACGGATCACCCAAAGTATAGCGATGTTCTTATAGATTACGGATTTTACTTGTTGCACTATGATAATATAATCAATAGTGTAACCATCTACAAGGTGCGAATATTAATTGATGCATAGAGTCGCTCGTATTTCAACGATCGCTTAAATCTCAATTTTCTTTCTGGTCGCAGACTACATTAGATATTAGGAAAGCAATATTCGGCGAGAAGAATCTTCACGTTGCGCTGGCTTACGAGGATTTAGCATACGCTCTTTATGTATATGAATATAGTTCCGGGAAATTCCAAGAAGCGAGGTAACTATGTTTCCCCTTTGTTTCACTACGATTTGACTCTATCGCAGATTCTTCGTTATTCGAAGTATCTCTAATATTTTCTCCCGATGAAACGCGTCTCGATGCTATCGATCGTTAGACGACGATAACGCGAGATCTGAGAAATTAAAGAATGCACGTACAGCCGATAGACCATTATACGAAACTTTAATTATCTAGGCTTAAATGTAGAAGAGTCATTTAATTCTAATATCGCATTAAACAAACAGTGTCCACGTTGGGAAAGCAATAGACATTATGGAAAAACTCTTACCCAAAGACCATTTAATCCTAGCAAGCGCAAAGCGAGTAAAGGCATTGATCCTCGAGGAGGTAGCGTTAGATAATGCGTCGACGCCATTGGCGGAACAGAGTTTGCTACTGAAATCCGAGTGTCTACACTTGTCGGCCTTGCAACTGGTAAAAACTGCATTCGGCGAGAAAAACGTGCAAACAGCAAAGCACTACGGTAATTTGGGAAGATTGTATCAAAGTATGAGGAAGTACGAAGTACGTATCAAACTTGACGTTATATAATACCAAATCATTGTCTAAACAACGACGATATCTGGCGTTTTCAGGAAGCAGAAGCGATGCATTTAAAAGCGATAAGCATAAAAGAGGAATTGTTAGGGTCTGACGACTATGAGGTCGGTTTGTCCGTAGGGCATTTGGCTTCTTTATACAACTTTCACATGGATCGTCACAAAGACGCCGAAAAACTTTATCGCCGTAGCATCGCAATCAGTAAGCATGAAATATTTATACAGTCATGAATTTAGCCCTACGACTCCTGAAACTCGGAGTCCTGTGCCCTGAATACTTTCACTCTTTCTGACGAAATCAAATTCGCCTTGGGTCTAACGGCATTGTTCACCTTTGTCGCTTTAACCCCTTGCCTGCAATAACGAGGGATACTCGTGGCGTAGGAATTGGAACAAAGATACTTGTCTAAATTGCAAAAATTAGCGATACGCGATATCATGAAGTTGCTTTTCCTTTTATTTTGTTTTTTTTCAGCTTCAACTGTGCTATGATCGTTTTGCCTAGGACCTACAATTTTAGGTGGCTTCCGAACCGCCGAAGCTATGGTATATCAAATGATAAATTAGGCAAATTTCCCCATAATTAGTAGGTCGATAATTACATTAATTTTACACCCTAGCTTGCCAAATTTCCACTCGTCATCGGTCTTACTTCGAAGCCTTTGATATCGAAAAAAGAGAACAGTTAATTTTTTCAAATCATTCGGCAAAGGGTTAAAAAGGTCGACGATTCAGCAATGATCGGCACAGGACTCCGAGAGTTAAAAGAAAGACAAAAAAAATAGTATAACGCAACGAATACACATAAGAATTGTTTCTACTGTGATAGGTTTAAAGTTATTTGGAAAGAACTACAGCGGCTTAGAGTACGATTATCGGGGACTTTTACACGTTTATACGAAACTAGAGAAACACGACAAAGTTTTAGAATGCACCGATGCGCTTAATCATTGGAAAGAGCTGCGAGAAAGGCACGCTCAGTCGGAAGATCCGCCGATAGATCTTCAAAAACATCCACAGCCCATTGAGGATATAATAAATACGTTCTTTTCTATGTGATATAACACTAAGCATACACTCGAATGTTAATAATCATTCTCTATTGCCGATCGAAATCATTAATCCCGATTTTGTTAGCATAGCTCGGGTCCCAAAGTATAGTGATCAGATCACGAGTCAACGTTGTCCTAGGATATCTTTTTCTTTTTTCTTTTTTTGTAAATTATGTTAATTTTTCTCCCCCCTTTCTCCGGTTGTGTTTAGTTTGACGCCCCCCTTTTCGATTGTATATATATATAAGATACAAATTTTATATATTATCCCTCCCCTCAGAGTACACATCACTCGGATCTTCGAATTCCCTTTGTTTCGCTATGGAATTCTCCATGTTTATACTTTGTTACCTCACTGTTTTATACGCATTGATTTGCCTTTACGATATTTAGTTTTTAACGAAAATTCAATTCTGTCTGAATGTCAACGATGTGAAAAAAAACAACCGTCGGTCGCATTTACAATTTTATCTCGAAGAACGCGCTCGAAGAATCTCGATTCTCGTACGAGATGCTTCGGGTTCGTGTTACAATTGGCGCGGAATTCGGTGAAATTTCATTGATCCTTTCACGTTTTATTACTTTCGGTCGAAACGACGTATGGTTAAATTGTCTTTAGAACTCTTAATTAATCGATTAACTCTGAAAAGTCAAAGGTAGTACGTAGTTAATGTTAATTATACGAATAGAGTGTGTGTCGAGAGGAAAGAGTAAACGTAAATAAGAATATTATTTGTTATATATATATATATATATATACACATATATATATGTGTGTGTATCCTGTGTGTGCGTGTGTACACATATACATGTGTATATGTATATATTATGTGCGCTCCGAGTTTAATGCCGTTTGTATATATGTATTTTTAATCTAATATTATACAGTGCACATACGAGTCTCCTTTACGTTCGATTTCTCAATTGATTTATCGACACTGGAAAAAGAAATCTGCATTAGAGATAAGTTTCGGAACTTTTGTTCCCGAACGCGGATTAATTGCATATACCTATGCGTGAATTTTGATATTTCACTTTACAAAACTTAAACAATCAAAGATGTGATCTATATTATTTTTTATTAATCATTTCGTTCCTATATAGATATTATAACGAATGCCAGCGCTAAGTGATATATTCAATTTCCGAAATTTTATTAAACAACGCTTATATATATAAATTATATATATATTTAAATACTCAATTGTATCATGGATATTGAAAAAAATCGTGCAGCTTTTCTTCTTTTCGAGCTTTCTTTTCTTTTTCAATTGTATTTTCGAGGTAACGTCAAGTTTCACTCGGATAATCGAAGATTTGTTTTTCCCCCCCGTTGAAATGCGTGGCATTTGTTTAAGAATGTGAATCTATACTTTTCTTTTACGATTCCATGGAAGATGATTGGAATATCTGAAAGCTGCTACAAAGTAATATGTGTTTATATAGTTGAATTCTTTCGAGAATGTATTGAATATAAATAAATAGTTGAATAATAAAACCACTTTGATCTACATCTAACACGGGACACGTGAATGTATCGAGAAGAGGAGGTCATTTAATCGATGATCGATCCGAAAAATGGGAAGTAAGTTGAGAAATGATCGTCGTTCTATGCCGTATTTTTAATTGTATCGATAACAAGATAATAGATAAATATTCACAATTTTTTTTCCGATAACTCACGTACATTCAAAAGCTTTAATCTTTTAAATTACAATAAACATTAAGTAGTACATCATTTCGTATTTACACGATATTTTATTTTATCACTCCAGTTGTCAGGTAATAGGAATCTTATCTAGCCCACTCTCGCACTAGCAGCGCTTCTACGTCCTTCTGAAAATAGTTAGAGTGAGAAGATAGTGATTTTCTGGAAATCGACTAAACCGACAGACATCCTCTGAAAATCGACTAAAGAGACAGAGACTCTGAAAGTAACTCGAACAAAGAGACAGAGACTTTCCGAAGATATCTCGAACAAGGAGATAGAGACTTCTTGAGAACAGAGCAAAGAGACCAAGATTTTCTGAAAGTAGTCACGTAAAAAGAGGAGGCCGAGCATTTGGTTTTTTCGTAAACTTCGTTAGCCATTATTAAATGAAAACGTGAAATTACCGCGTCGATATTGCACATCTCACTGGACTGTTTTTATTTGAAAATATCTAGTCAGGCGTGTGTGGTGGTTCTTGACTGAAATACGGTGCAGTGTCTTGCACTAACAATGTATGACAAACATCACAGACTCGGGATGGTCTTTGTTTCGGTCCGCTCTTTACGACGTGCGAAAGGCAAGACTGACAAAATATATGGCCACAATGACGGCAATGTACCTGTATAAAATTGTTACATTAGTATTCTCTTTTATAACGCATAAAAAACAAACGAACGACGCGTGATTGTCTCTTTTTCATCACCTTCTTCTTCGTGACTGTGAAAGCGTTATGACAACTGGGACATTCTTCGACATCCTCCTCGTGTTGCCATCTAACTTCGCTTCCGGCCTGCCTAATTCTTTCTAATTGTACCTATCATTACGAATGGAATTCAAATGAATGTCACATGTAACAATATTCACTTTTATCTTTCATACCTGCAGTGACTGTGACAATCTAACGAAGTCTTTTTGAACTGCCTCGCTAGTATCTAATTCCTGCTGAAGGCTCATCACTCTCTGACGTAATTCAGCTATAGCAGATTCAGCGTCTTTTTTCTCTCTCAATACTTCCTCTAAACGCTTCTCCAAACGATCGAGTTTTTCTTCCCGATCGGCAAGACAGCGATGGTCTCTCATGTATTTATCTAACTGAACTCTGCAGAGTGAAAAATAATCGTTGGAATTTCCTGCTATACACTCAATTATACTTCGGACAAAGAGCTATTTCGATTAGTTGTGAAATCATCGAGGGTGTAATTCATTAAATAACAATTTCAGAAAGATCTAGCAAAAGTGAGATTCGAACTCGAACACGGTCCGAGGCTGTAACTTATCGATTAGCATAGTTCGAAATAAGTTCTTAGCAGGGATTATATCGTATTACCTTAATCCACTAATTTCATTTCTCAATATCGATGCCTCCTGTTCTTTAACTCTATTCTCCTGCTCCATTTGTTCCCGAAGCAACGTTACTTCGTATCGCAATGTTTCCTCCTTCTCTTGCGCTACTTCCTGCGCGACTTTAGCGGTAATCAAATCCTCGCGCATTTTTAAAAGGCTCACGTGTAATTCCTCGACGTTATTCGGCATATTGATACTTTCGCTCTGCAGTTGCTGCGAGTGCTTGCTATGCTTACCGACAAGATTTTCATTCTCCTTCTGCAGCCTGCAAAGATTCAACTAGATTTTCAATAAAATTTTGTTGAAATTTCTATGGCGAAGTCACTCACCTTAACGACAGTTCGAAAAGATGGGATAAATGAAAAATCGAGAAAACATACGTATAACGCACACATATTAGAGAAAAATATTCTTACGCGACAAGGTGCCTCTGTACTTCCTCGCGACCGCGGGTCAGTTTGGCAAGTTCGTCTCGAACGTTTCTCTGAACTTGCTCGAACGTTCTTTCCAATTCTATCGAAGTCTGCTGTACGGTTTGCAAGGTAAGAGTAAGCTCGGCGACTTTGATTTTATGCTCCTCCTTCTTTTCGTTCCACTTCTCCTCCATTTCCTTACGGAAATCCACCTCTTTGGCCAAATCTTCCTTCTGCACTTGCAACATTCGCTCGGAATCTAACAGCTGCTTCTCCAGATCCTTGGCAGTCGCTTGCATTTTCACTAACTGCGCCTCGTAGTTCGCACACATATCGCACACCGGCTCCGAAGAACCGGAATCCTGCTGCCTCTTTTGCAATTGCATCTCTTTACATTTCTGTAGCTCGTCGTCCGTCGCTCGAAGTTTCTCTTTTAAAGCCTTAATCTCCTCTTCGAGAGGCACCACGAGCGAGCGCAGAACTTCAGCGTCTTCTTGAGCCTATGGAACATTGTTTTATAATATTTCTACGACGCTTCGATAGCGTAACGGTAAAAAGATCAATTGCGCCTATGCGAAACAAATTTAAAAAGAAATATCGTACGTGCTTGGCCGTAATTCTTAAAACGATTCGTGAACACGTTCTGTAATGCGACGCTGTACTACAAGCTCATTGCAGAAGAGTTCATAAACCCTGTACAATTTTAAGCTTACGTACATATTTTTTTACCTTCCGCATACTCTCTTCCAAATTATCCGGACCCAGGGACAAAGCATCCGCGCCTAGCTGGGAAACTACTTTTCTAGCTAACGTTTTCGTTACTGTGGACAACGATATCTGCGGCCCGTCGGTCGGCGGATCGCGCGGTAATTGTGATTTTAATAGAGCATTTTCGTCTTGTAACTTAGAAAGAGTCATTTTTAGTTTAGACACTTCCGTGTCGAGCTGTTTACGCGAACACGAAGACGCCTCCACTGTCTCGTGTATAACTCTCTGCAGGGAGGCTATCTCTTCCTGAGCCTTTCGTTTCTCGAAAAGCATATCGTTCTGAATTTTTAAATCGGCAACAACTAATTGGCTTTTCGCTTCGTCCAACTCATTTTTCAACTTTGCATTTTCCTCCTGCAGACACATGTTATCTTGCAGCCTTCTCTTTAGCTCCTCTGCAAATATAATTTACGATATAATAACCATGTACGTGCCAGCCTGCCATAGAGAAAGGCTAACCAGTCGAGTAGTTTTCTGCTCGTGCACAGGTGCTACCGATGTGGGACATTTAAATTCCTCGAGGTACGTACTATTTAAAATCTAACATAATTTCTACGTTGCACAGTCATCGGTGAACCCTGTTACTTGCAACAGAACTCGAGATCGAAGCAAGCGCGTAGCATCCGGTGTGATGATATATCGCATAACGTATATGTACACCCTAACCACTTAACTGGTTAACTCTATGATAAAGAGAAACTGGTTTACCTTCTTTCTGAAGAAACAATTCCTTCATCTTGGCTCTCTGGATGTTAAACTCTTCCCGTATCTTAACATTCTCCACCTCTAATTTATTTACTTTTGTCTGCAGATCCTCTGAATCGTAACAAACACTCTCTTAGTTATGATTTCGCAAGATTGCATTCGCGAAACTTTCGTGAAATTAAGTGTACCGGCTAGAGCGACACGAAAGTTCAAGAGGACGGTAAAAAGCGTTATCGGACGATTCCCGATAATACGATGAGTAATCTGACTTTAAGTTTCCGCGGAATTAACATCGACTAAAGTGTCATTCTCGTAACGTTGTGAAAAAGAGGAAAAAAATTGACCTGAAAATACTACCACTTCTCGCGTACCATTTCCATCCATGGTAATCGGATCGTCCTGCGTGTGATTCTCCATCGTTTAATAAATTAGCGAAACTAAATGAAATTTTGTTAGGGTGGGTCACTACCACTGATGCAAGACAGAGAAGCGTATCTTGGAACTCTCCTCGGGTGAAACTTTCGTTGACATTATGGCACACATGGTGACGATACTTTTCAGATATCGGAGAACATCATTTTCGCGATGCGACTCCGTGTTTGCGATTACGTTTGAGCATGGAAAACGGGATGGTTCGATCGGCGAAACACTGAAATCAACCTCGACGAGTTAGCGGTCTGCTAGCGGTGTATTATCAGCACTTCCTCATCAATCGCTATCGATATTTTGAACGGACTTCGTTCGACAGTCGAATCGACGCAATCGATTTATCGAAGATATCGTTCTGCCCTTAAACGCAATTTGAATTGTGCCGCGAAAAATTTCTGTGCAATCGAAATGATTTAGAATCTTACGTAATAATTTTCGCTTAATTTGCACTTCATTGTTAGATTCTAAAGTGTATGTCTAAATATGTATAATACAGAGTAAACATAAAGTCGTGTAATGCGTGGAATTACGTTAGGCGTTGTTACGTAAAAGATAATTTAATAGTATCATGCATACGTAATACTTTCAAGTTATGCGATAAATATATGAAAATGAAAAAATATGCCTGGCTCAAACGTAAACGGATTGCGTTCAAAAACTAATTCAAGGGTGAAAGCGCATTGTCTCCATTTTACTTATTGTTGACATTGAAATTATCAAGGCTCTCGAATAGTTCTTAAATACTTCACTTCTACATTATAAAACCTCAATTACTTAATTAATTGCCTCTTACACCTCTTAATTTCTCTTCCTCTAAAGTACTTATTCAGTATATTTAAATATAACAGACATAAAGCCAGTAGTTCGAATATTAATCTTGAATTTTCTCCCTTTCGGCTGATAGCTCTTCGGTCGATCGTGTCTTATCGCTGGTTCTCGCTTATTGTTTATCACGTACAATTTCCTTAAACGTTAATATTTAAATAACACTATTAAATTGACAAAATCTACGAACGACTACAAATTACTTTACACGAGCAATAAAATAAGAACGAAAAGAACCTTCGATAAATTCCACTTATGCTACGAGACTAACATTTGCATTAAATATAAGAACTATTTTACTTCACAACAATTTTATTACGTTATAATCTCAGATAAAATTGACTCCAGCGATTAGAAACGATCGAGTGAAGGGCTATCGGTCGAAAGGGGGGAAACTGAAGTTTAACAATAAGTAAAACAGAGACAATGCGCTTTCGGCCTTGAAGTAGTTTCTGAATGTAATTCGTCAGACGGTTTTCAAAGAGTTGCCTGTTGCAATCGGCGCATCAGCTGCATCGTCAGCTGCTCCTGTAATGGCGGTACCTGTATTATTCTGTTATCTTTAGGCAACGTCAAAAATATTTCTTGTCCGACGTATCACCGAAGCCCGAAAAACCGTGCGTTATGTTGCTCTAGGAGGTAAAAAGCGGACTAACGAAATTTCCGAAGAGGTAACAACGTCGCCATATCGTTTTCTGTTAATTTGCGCAGTTAACCGGCTGTCCTTTGAATCTACGTCGCCGTTTTTTTCCCGCTAATCATTGAAAATATTGCAGTACGATGTATTACGTATCGATTTCATTAACTGTCAATGCTATTGCGCACGACTGATTAATTTTCGTTTATAAGTTTATGTTGTTTTGAAGTATCATTTTTTACCCGCGTTTTACAGTGCCCTTCTGGAATTGTTCATTTAATCAAAGTTATCATAAGTATATTGATATTCTTATCCGCAGTATTGCCTTTCGTGTCAATGCAACTGGAGGAAGAATATTTCATTGTGCACAAATTGTAGCAAAATTGTTTTCTTTAATTTTAGAAGCGGCCCGTTAAATTGCATCATGAGCGCGTTATGGAGAGGACACGCAATCGAAGCTGCTAGTTCGGCGATTATGCAGGGCCTGGATAGCATGGAAATTTATAATAACGACGTTCATTATCCAACTCGTGGGCCTGTTTCCTCTAATGGGATTTGTAAGAGCAAATTGCACGCAAAATGCAAATGCGACGATCTCAAAAGTATCCTACTGATAGACGGTCAAGAAAAACTGAAGATTTTCAACGAGGAGCAATTCGTGAAGAAACTAAATTGCAGTGGAAAGGACCTGAAGGTCAAGGTTGTTTCGATATTCGGTAGCACTGGAGATGGAAAGAGTCATACGCTGAATCAGACGTTCTTTGGTGGGCAAGAAGTATTCAAAACTTCAAACCAACAGGATTCTTGTACATTAGGCATTTGGGCGGCGTTCGATCCAAATCTTAACGTAATTTGTTTGGACACAGAAGGTCTGTTAGGTACAAATATTTTAATTACGTTCGAAATTTATGTTTCTTCTTTTCATTATAATTCGAAAATATCAAAAATCTCATATAACATCTATCCGACGATTTACAAATTATCTTTCTAATTGAATTCTCCTCTCGCACGCAGGTGTTACGACTCATGAAAACGAGAGAACGAGGCTGCTGCTTAAAGTTCTCGCCGTGTCGGACATCGTAATATATAGGACACAATCGGAAAGACTGAATAGGGATTTGTTTACATTTCTTGGTACAGCCTCGCGAGCCTACAGCCATCACTTTCAAGCTGCTCTCCAAGCGGTAGGGCAAAGAGAAGGAGTCTCGGGTTCGT
This sequence comes from Cerceris ruficornis, assembly GCA_963989415.1. Lineage (NCBI taxonomy): Eukaryota > Metazoa > Arthropoda > Insecta > Hymenoptera > Crabronidae > Cerceris > Cerceris ruficornis. The sequence goes on along the minus strand of OZ022529.1, from coordinate 10,755,801 downwards.
TAAGCGCGCTGGGACCAAGCATTATTGTATTACACGAAACTAGGCACACCAGACCTCTGACCAACAGTACATATCGTCACATTCTCAAAATAATCGTAACTTCCAACTAAGATATTCACAACAGACTCCGGCAATACTTCCGTAAAAGAACGTATTACTTTCATGTTCCAGATAATGCAGAGAGCGCGGAGGACATCCTAAGAACAAGATTTGCTCAAATGAAGCTCGAAACGGAAGCATTCAGCTCTATAAAATACGTTGGACTGCAAACAGTGAATGCCGCGACGGATTACGAACCGTTGCAGATTGCCGTTAAGAACGAGCTGAACAATACGACAGTTCGTTCCGCGAGAAATCCGCATCTCGTTTACAACACGTTGAAAATCTTAAACGACAAATTTTCCGGGGAGATCGAACACTCGTCCAACATTCTGTTTCCCGATCAGTATTTCACATGTTCCGTTAAATGTCTAAGTTGCGGATGTAGGTGCAGCAATAGCATGGGGCATCTTAGAGAAGGTAAACCCCACAGTAGCATTTCTAGGTCAGTTTTACAAAACGCTTAAAATACCGAACCGATACTTCCGTCATCGACGAATAACGTACACGTGAATATCTCAACAGGTGCCGGTATCAGCATCAGTACGAAAATGTGATGTACATATGTAAAAAGTGTTACAGCGAAGGGAACGAAGTAAGAGTAATAAAGAGAGTTCAAACGCAAGACGATAATAGCTGGTACGGTTTAGTTACGTACGCCTGGTCAGGTGATGTGATAGAATGTCCACACTGCGGAGAGATATTTAGAAGCCGGCAATATTGGTACGGTAATAAGAATCCAGAAGATATTGCCGTTCGTACGGAAATTACACATGTCTGGAATACGGTACGCTATTAAAAGCAGCGATGAAAGAAAAAAGCACAAATGACCATGTGGCATTCATGAAAACGAAACCGAATCACCGTGTGATATCGAGAATGTATAAAAATCATGTAAAAACCAAGTTAAAATCATGGTGAATGAATCACCATCCATGACATTCATGAATATACTGTGCGGTATTAAAAAGATGACTAACGAAACGTAAAGGCAGGAAAGGGCTATTGCTTGAACCTTCTCTCGCTCAGTTTCGATGTGACTCATTCACTGTCTCCTCATTCGCAAAAGAAATCGTTTGTTTTTTTTTATTTTGTATTATTTCGGCTTCAACCGCTACGGTCATTCCGTCTAGGACCTACGATCTTAGGTGGGTTCCGAACCACCGAAAGAGAAATCCTCGAGCGGAGGGTTTTAATCGCGTTGTAGGATGTTCGATTGTAAAGCATCAGTAGGAAAGACTTCACTCCGTTTGAAAACGAATCAAGATACTTATATTTCTTTCAGGTAAATCATTCGGTTACGCCGCAAAACACGGGCCAAAGAGTTATCGACGGTGTTTCGTACATTACCGAAGCAGTGACCAACGTTTCATTGCAACCTACGAAGGTGCTTTCAGCATGGGTCGCTGATCAGGTTGCACCTTCTTATTGGCGATCTAATAATGAAATAAGGCACTGTCACAAATGTAAAACAGCGTTTGGACCGATGGACACGAAGCATCATTGTCGTTCTTGCGGCGAAGGCTTTTGCGCGCAGTGTTCCTTGAAAACGAAATGCGTACCGTCTAGAAATTGGCACACGCCAGTACGAGTCTGTGATATATGTTACAATAGGAATACAAATTCTAACGATGAAACTACAGAAACTTCGGAGGATGTTAACGTTAGGAAAGTCTCCGAGCATGTAGTCTCCACTTTGAGCGCGATTGGGACGGTTTTAAACTATTCCAAGTGTGAGTAAAGTCAATTGACAAACATCCTTGACATTTATTGCCTCACATTAATAATCGAAATATATTAAAATATATTTTCATTTGCAGCATTAATAAAGGACACGGTTCGACCATCGTATTGGATACCGGACGCTGAAATCGTTACTTGTTGCGTCTGCGATCAGAAATTCTCTCTCACGCTTTCCCTGCATCACTGCAGAGATTGCGGACGCGGTGTTTGTCAGAATTGTTCGCCACACCGTAAACCCGTGCCCCATAGAGGATGGGACAAACCGGTCCGTGTATGTAATTTGTGCGTTAAAGTTGATTAAAGAGTATTAGCAAAGAGATGGTAAATTAAAGAGATCACTGAATCATCTGCACAATCTTCGAGGATAATTTTTCAAAGAGTTTAGAATTACACGGAATATTTGCATTTCACTACACGGAGACGTATGTGCAGCATGATACAGAAATAATTCTTATTCTTCTTCGTTCGTTTGCATGAAGCTGTTCTCAGTATCTCATGTTCTCCTCTCGTTCTCATGAAACCAACGAAGAAGTTGCTCTTTATTTCTAGCATTTCAATTTTGTGATATTTTAACGAAGAGAAAGTTGAATTTCCTTGTGCAATTATACAAAGAGAATATTGATATATCGTGCCATGATTATTCGAGGCGTTTATTTTCAAAGTGGTACAAGTCAGTTTCTTGTTAACAGTGAAACTATCCACGGTATATCTGTTTTATTTAGATGTACCGAATAAGTATTTTGGAAAAAGAGAAATCGAGAGGCAACGAAGATGATCAATTAAGTAATTTAGGTTTCGTAAAATAGAAGTGGAATATTTACAAATTTAAAAATTGTGGATCGATCATTTTCACCGCCTTGGCAATTTTAGTGCTGATATATTTAAGTATAACAAGCAATTAATTTACCAGTAATTTATGTTTCGTAAGATAGACGTTCAGTATTTACTGTATGGGTCCCGTAAAAAATTTGGAAATTTTGATAAGAAATTGCAAACCGCCTTGGTAGTTTTAGTGTTACATCGAGATATTTGGAGCTTGCGTTTTAACGTATTAATAATATTGAATACTTATATTTTCCTCATTATAAATAATTTTCTAAAATCATTAAAAAATCGCCAATTCTCATTGCAAAGTGATTTGTGCCACTTTCAAAATAAACAACTCGTTTGTGTCCCTTTCGTGACAAAGATATATTGAAAGTGAGCTAGAGAAATATACACGCTACGAATTGAAACGTAGTATTATGGTGCAGTATATCGTAGTTGTATGTAAATTCCTACGTCTTTAAGATATTCTAATAAGGGCATGAAGTGTGCGAGAAAGAATGTAGACGGATCTTCTATGTGAGAGTTTCCGTAATTACGGTGTGTTTAGATTCCAAAACTGTGCATTTCTTACTTCCTCTGTCGGACTCCGAGTACTGTTAAAACTTTATATAATTTTTAACAAAATGTTACTTTTAATTGTCTACATCACTTTAATGGTTCAAAAAGGCTAAAATAATAATGATAGAAATAAAATATTAGAAACCGAACGATCTGGTTCACTCTATTTCCTGCTGCTCTCCGTAGACGCTTTATAAAAGTTTAATTTAACTCCCACTATGATACACAGTTATTATTCAAAGAATTTTTGTGTTATTTTAAATTTAATTATGGCTATTTCACGTAGAATCTGCAATTTAAGGCTACCAGATTTTAAATGAATATTATATATTAGAAGATATCTAAAGCTAATTTCAAATTTTAGATCGTAGTCAGAATTTGAATTTAAATCCTCAAGATTTGATTATTTTCCTTAAAATAATATTGTACATTATACTCTGACTAGTTAAAAAGAAAACCTAAAGCCAAACAGTCTCCCAAATTCAACCTTGCCGCATGATAATCTTGCAATTAAATTTGCATAGAATAGAAATGTAACTTTTCCCCTCGAAATATTCGTCTTTTCCCGCGCCCTTCGTGAAATACGATATATCGGTTTTCGAGGTGCGATAGATGATGTTTCGGTAGCCACGTGATGACGTCAAAATATGGCGTCTCAATCAGCTGGGTGTTGTGTAGAGTGTGCTTGAGATGCCCGTCTTTAGAAAACCAACGAAGACTGCCGTCTGTCTACTCGAATACGTAAGTTTTTAAAAGTCGTCTCATTAATCCATCACACCCGGATAATTACAATCATCATAATTTCTACGAGCGACATCGTACGGTCTTCAAAGTGGAAAAAATAGAAAGACGCAAAACGTTATTTCATTTGTTAAGTAGTACAATCGTGCTTAACTTCTCAATGATTCTCAACGAAATTTCGAGTTTTCTATCAACGTGCGTCACGATAATTAATACCGTGGAGAATTAACGATCAAGATGGTTTCGTTCACCATCAAATTCAATACCCATTGAAATTACGCGTATGTAAAAAAAAAATCGTGAAAATATGGTCTGTTAAATCGTTCCTTTCACGATCGTACATCGTACCCCGTTTCACCTATAATTATTCCAAAATTCGTCATTATTTTCTTATATAATTAACGAATGCATCTTCATCGAACACCATGTTGATACACCGTGTGCAAGTGATGCCGTGGCCATTTTCATGTTTGCTCCAGTTTCGTAATCATTATCAACTCCATATTTGAATTCAACAAGTAATGCAGTCGCACGTTTCGTTTGTTCTATCCTTCCTTTTTTTTATTATTTCTCTCTCTTTCACTTCACGTGTAAACCGATCCAATCGGAAATACGTTTTATCGCGTTTCTTAATCCCACGTCTAACCATAGGGACCGGGTAGAAATCGCGAGAAATTCATAATATCTCGCGAATCCGGACTTTAAGTTCGATCGTGTAAACGTAAAATCTGTTTATCGCATCTTCGATTATTCGACGAACGACGTTCCTTTTTTTCTCGCGTTTCGAACGTACGAATTCGTGACGGATGCTCGAGCGATTGTGGAAATTTAGTTGTTTTTTTTCACGAAATCTTACATGCTACATCGATGGAGATCGAAAGAGTGAAAAAAAAGAGGTTGAAACTGCATGCCGAATAGACGCCATTTTTTCGAAAATCATTTAAAAAGGTGTCCCGTCGCCGTGAAAGACGGTGTAAAATGTTACACGTATAAAATACCTTGGTTACCATCGCACAACGTGAAAAATATGTGAAATAATACCGTATGATACATGGTTTCTTTTGAAGTTTATTTTAGATTTCCAATGTGTTCCTAATAGTACGGCCATTTTGTCGCTTATTAGTGGATAAACAAATGACGATGTTGGTAGTTTGGGTTCGAGGCTAGAGGCGCGTCATATGCGCGGAAATTCAATTTTACTACCTACGCATCCCTTCCGGAATTATAGTATTCACATCCGATACCAAAAATAGAAAACGAAGGAAATTCATAAATTATTGTTATTCATTCATGTATCTTCCCCATTTTACGAAAACTTTCGATTTCATTCAATCGGATTTCTTCGCGCGTACAAAGTTCTAAATAAATTCTGTATTTCGTGATTCAAAATGAATTCTATATACTTCTCTCTATTTGCTGATATTCATTTTAGAAAGTTATGCGTATAATTTAATATATTACGTTAAATAATACAAATATTAAAGTGCGATAGATAATAATTACGAAACATTGCTCTTCATTTTAGAAAGTTATTTGAACAATTTACTGTACTACGTTAAACAATATAGACATCGAAGTTTGATCGATAATAATTACGAAACATTGCCGAAGTACTTCGTCAAACTGAAATATTTTCGCGCTACGCTGTCTAATTTATAACGTTTTCAAAAAGAAACATTACAAATTAAAAACACAATTATTTTTTTCTATCTCCATACTGTGAGTTACTTGGCATGCATTAAACTCATGTATAATTTCCATAAATACGGTTTTATTACGTATCGAATAATTCGAGATGTGACGTATAAGCGCGTTGCTAGGATTAAAGTGAAGCTGTTGCTTAGCAACAGCATCTCTGCTCTTTTGTCGTCGGTAGCTATCGATGCTAATTCACCTTTTCAGCGCGTCGCAGTTTTCCCGTCTTTTGACCCGAAAATAAAGAAAATTATATATCCACTATATACGAAAAAATTATATGTATCGATTGTTAATAATAATTTCCACGAAAGAATTAAATTACATGGAAAAAAAACTGTATCACATGCGTTTGTCGCTAAAGACAAAAATAAATTTTGAGAAATTACAGTATACACTTGTATTATGGAACTTTTGTATGAGAGTGATAATAAATTTCTATTATTTATCCATTGTCATTTTTTATACGTATTGTAGATACATAACTATTAATGCATGCGCTGGTAATTATGAAATTGGTCGGAGTAAGGAATTTATGAGTAAATTGGTTAAACCGCTGTTCTAATTGCCAGCAAATACATAAAATTATACGCAGCATATATCATAATTGTAACAAATACAAATTATAATAACACAACACTGTATTCCTATGACACTAGCTTAAATTTGTCCTATATTCCTAAATAAAGTGATGAAAAATTTGTCTCTTATATTTGAAAGAGAATTCTGAGATTGTTAGCTTTTGTATTTTAACCCCTTGACGTACAATAACGAGTGACACTCGAGACACGATAAATAGAATAGTCAAGTTTGAAGTGTTTCAAAAATGATTAAATATCAGTGGGTCAGGATGAAATGAAATTAATTTCATGCTATTTAATATTGCGTTAAATCATATGCTATATCATAAATCAGTGTAAGATTGTTATTTCAGCAGATAATTCAGAGTTACTGCGCATTCAGTCACAAAAGAAAGAGAGACATCGATATAGTAGCATCTAATTTTTTTTTCTATTCTATGTTTCAGTGACAAAAAAAAATAGTTAACACAATATGCCACCAGATAGACCAGATGCATCGGGCATAGAAACTGGTATTGGACTAAATACTACACAGATTTTCAGTTTTGGAGAAACGGTGTATACAATGAAGGAAAGGGAAAATGCAAGTGCTTTCGTCGAAACAAATTCAGCCGATGAACTTCACGAAGAGATTCCTGCTTGCGAGAAATCCAACGAGAAGAATAGCCAATCCGACGACGACTTGACATCTCTTAGCTGGCTTCATCAGCAGAATTTGCTCAAGGGGCTGGATATCTCGAATCCCTCCAAAGACATTAAAAACGAGAATGCTCTCAACAATAACATTTGCGACGACGTGACGGACTTTTCCGAAAATACAAATTCTATTTCGAGTTTGGACGATGGTTATTGTCCAGGTAACTGTTATATTGTCACGTTATAAGACTAGTGAATAAGTGTTATCCGTTTTTTTTTCAAAGCAGCGCCGATTAAGCCCTGATTTTTTTTCCCCTTCGATAAACAGCGGAGGGTAATGGGAAAACGAATAACTCGGTATCGCACGGACACGGTCAGAACTACCAGCACTTGAACAAGAACTGTCAAAAGTCGATATTTCAGGAGTCTGTGAAAAGTCACTACAACTCTTCGCAAAGTAATCAAACGAAGATTTCTTTGAGCAACAATAATCTGCCAGTTTCAAATCGCAACAAGCACCCTACCCATATACCGTACGATCCTCATTTGCACAGAAACAGTAAACCGCCATACTCATTCTCCTGCCTAATTTTCATGGCTATCGAGGATAGTCCCGTGAAAGCACTTCCGGTCAAGGAAGTCTACGCCTGGATTCTGGATCATTTCCCGTATTTTCGAAATGCGCCGACCGGCTGGAAAAATTCTGTTAGGCATAATCTGAGCCTCAATAAGTGCTTTCGTAAAGTGGAGAAAGCTCCTGTGAGTATATTTTATAGGAGTACACGTTCGTACAGTTGAAAACTTGCTAACTTGTGAAAATAATTTCCCTTTAGAATCTTGGCAAAGGTTCGTTATGGATGGTAGACGCCCAATACCGTCCGAATCTGATACAGGCATTATCTCGAGCTCCTTTTCCTCCTCCCACGGCACAAAATTTATCGTCGCCGGAGAAGCCGCAGAAGAAGAACACAAACACGCGCCTTCCAGATCCTATTTTATTTCCTTACCTTTCGAAAAGACTGGCATCGAGCAACATAACTGATAACACCGAAACAGAAGTCGACAGCGATGTCGACGCAGCGGCAGCTGCGATGCTTTCTTTCAAACACGGACCTATTATTTTAAATCATAATAAAGGTACAATAATCAACGATCGATCGATCGCTTTCTATATTTTACTACAGAACTGCGAAACTTTATAAAGATATTACTTCGTGCAGAATGATAAATTTCATTTGCCGAATTACGGATCACTTTGTTAATTCGAGTTTAAAACATTTCCCGCAGATCGTAAACGGAAATTAGTAGAATCTGAAAAATTGGTTCCTGTAATCACTAGGAGCTCCAGTGAGGATCATACATATAGTTGCATTACCTCGATAAAGCAGGAAAGGTAAGTAATTATAAATTATTAAGTGACAATCAGTGTTATACTGATGAAATACTGTCACCCTCGGGAGGTTTTGGCCTTCGAGACTTAAGTTCGATCTACATTCCAGCAAATTCCCAAGCGAAGAAGCAAATCCTGACTTTGACGAGCAACGGAAAATAGCGGAAGGTGCGGACGCCCTTCTGAATCTGGCTGGCGTTAGTACAGCGCTAAATCACAGTAGAACGCAACACATACAAGGTATCAGCGCAGCATCGAAGTCCGAGAGCACATCAAAGTCGAAGAGACGCTCGGCACCGAGCGATTACGCGAACCCACCCGAGAAACGGCGTAAACGTTGGCGAGAATGGGGCGAGGGGAATCGTTATTTAAAGCAGATTAGGGGTTAATACAAATGTTTCTATTATGTGTAAGTATAGCATCGCAAACTTCCTACTTTCTTGCGCGTATTTGAGAAACCAACTTTCGATAATTGCATCCCTCGGTAAATCGGTTTTCACTTCGCCCGTTCCAAGGACGAGTAACTTACACTCATTTCGCAATGTCAATACTTGTTTTCCTTCCGAATACGAAGAGAGAGAGAGAGCGTAACGAAAAATTGCATCGAAATTAACGACAGTCTTTATCAACGTCAAAGGGAACGCGCAAATATCTCCGTAATATCCGATTAAGTTGGAAGAAGAAGGTTCTGTCGGGTGCATTTCTAAAAAAAAAAAAGATGATGATGATGATGATGAAAATGAAAACATTGGCGGTCGCTCAGGGTTTAGAACTCGCTAATATGCCAAAATAAAATTCAATAGCACTAAGCAACAAGCAATAATAGAGAGATAGAGTTAATGGAAACGAATGGAACGTTAATTTCTAAACGTGTTATTTGAAACATTCATACAACTAAAGGCGGTTCATGGAATGTCAATGATGGTAAACACTATTGCATACTAAAAAAGAAAATACTAAAAATAACGATAAAACTTTTTAGACCTGTTGTGACGATTATACATATTAATTCATAGAGAGTTTAATTAATGATAATAGAGTTCTATATTAGGTTTTTTGTAGATATGTATAGAGATATAATTGATATCTATTCGATAGAGAAATTGATAATATATTTAAAAAGATTATATATATATATATACATATATACATACATATATACTTATAAGTATAAATATACATATATGCACACATCGTAAACACATAACAAACACACACACACAGACACACACACACATTTGTTTACACTTAAAATACACACATCTGGTCATGTGCACAGGCTGTATGTGTGCAAAGGAAAATGCGTGCCACGAGGTATATCAATAACAAAGTAACAAAATAACGTCGAGGTACGCTCAAAGTGGATTTGAAATGAGAAAAAAAAAAGAAAAACGAAAAGATATTTATCATTTCATGCCTTTTTCTACTCTCTTCGTGGCTTTTGAGATGATTTTGATCAGTGCTGTAAATACGTAGATCCTACGATGTATGCATAGACCAGTTTCCAAAATTTCGTCGGTGGATCAATATAAATAAATATATATTAGCGCGTTGCATCGATATAACTGGTTGGAAAATTGTAAAGGTATAGAAAGAGCAAAAAAAAAAGAGGTCATCCTATTTTTATAAAAAAAAAGAAGAAGAGGAAGAGGAAGGAGGGGAGAGACGAAAAAAAAAGAAACATTTAACGAATCCGTAATACTTAAGGGGAACTTTGCGAATACCTGATTAATAACGAAATGTAAATGCGTTAAATGAATATCGAATAGAACTGGTCTTGTATACATTAATATGTAGTTCTATATAGAGAGAACGTATATTTTTACAGGGCACTGCCCGCGTGATAAAAGCTCTTCCTAATAATTCGCTGATACACAGTTTATTAGCTTAAAACCATTTACTAATTGTAATCATAGTAAACGTGCGTGACACTACAAACACACACCTATGGTAGCGCAGCCTGAACGATTTTAAGTAATTGAGTAACATCGTCGCATTGTTGTTGAAATTTCGATTGAAAAAGAGGAGGTGGGGATTAAAAAAAAACGAAACGAAGGAACTGCGAAATCGTCCGATTCGTTGAATGAAACGAAACTTAATTGTAATATCGTAAACGATGAAATTAGAAAAAGAAAAAAAAAAACAGAAACATTTCTAGTCTCGCGACTATATTATACGTCTATCGATGAATTATGAATCATTCGCTCGTTCGGCAATGATACTATGCGTTGCAATTATTAATAATAATAAATTATTGTCCGTAATATGTGTTACTGCTGGTTCAGATATACTCGTGAATACAAATTTCGTAATTATTGCTTCTAACGATGGTGCAATTTAGTTTTATCCGTTGATGATAAATCCCTGATTATTATCTGATACGAAAGTAATCATTTTTAGATTATTACCATAGCGGGTCTATTTCGAATTGAGAGAGAGAGAGAGAGAGAGAGTACTCTCAGAGTTTTACAGATTGAATAGACTTGAAGGTTTCTGTGCTAACGAAGTACCGAAAATTTAATTTTACGATTATGTAATTAGCTCGAGGTCATGGTTCAACACTGTTTTCACGTCTGTGAATTTAATGTACGGCGAACTCGAAGGGAAAGATATTGTAAAGGGTCGCGCTGCCAAAAACCTTTTATGTGATTGTAGCTAGTCGGCTACAAAGTGGAAAAAGAAAAAAATGAAATCTAGGATGAGGGTGCAAGGAAGAATGCCATGTTTAATTGATCAGGAGAAAACAAGCTTCCGTTTTAAAATGCGAAAGAGAGTTGCATAACACTTTTACGCGATATGAAATTATTCTATTTAGCATGTATGATTTAATGCGTCGTGAAGATGTCTGCTCAAAAGGTAGAATAACATATTTTTTTTTTCTCGAAATTCTTATAGTATATGCGAGCAAGACCGTATTTTTTTTCTTTCTTTTGTAGATTTTACGTTTCTATTGTCTGTGATATTATTGCAAAAAGTTAAACACACCGTTATCGTTGTTGTTGTTGTACTTCGGTGAAACAGAAGTCTCTTCTTCTTTTTCTTCTTCTTTTTTCTAAGTGACTTTATAAGCTTTTACGGGAATTTAGCGGGAATGGTACTTCTTTTCGCCCGTTTCTGATATTATTATTGACTAATTGGCATTCTTACTGACACCTTAACTTTCCGACTTAGATAGGGAAAACTTGGCATCTTCAAATTAGTAATATATATATATATATATTGAAAGTAATATCACAGTTTTCACGATTTGTTGAAATTTTTAGTCTAGCTTTCGTTCGCTACGACTGAAGATCTGTTCTTCCATGTAGTTTATTCTAAACTAATCAATTAGGGGGATGGGATGCCATTTTATTATAATAGTGATGTACCTAATCGATTGAACGCAAAGATAACGGGATGTAATCGATTAGGGACGCAATGTAAAGCAATACACCAGTAATCCCTGACATTGGGTTATAATGAAAAGGAAAAGGAAAATACTCTAGTCAGCCGGTTTTTTTTTCTACAAAAGATACTTTTTATCGTGCGCCAATTAACGATTGTAACATCGTCGAATCATTGTACTACGCAAGGAACGAAAACAATTAGTTCTTCTCTTTTGAGTATTCTCGAGCAAGAGTATTAACGTCGCATATACAAAAACAGATATATATGAAACAACTACTCTCTTTTTCTTTTCCATACGATAATTTTGTAACACGCGTGGATTATATTATTTAAATGCAATTATCGATGAAGACGCAACATTTTAAGACGTCCAACTCGGCACGAGTCACCGGTGACTCGCACAATTTATATATTTGGAAAATTTCAGTCATCTAAACGAGAACTTGTAATATTGCGCATGCGTTGCTCATGATAAGAGCGTCAAATTCATTGAAAATGTAAATGAAGACAAGTGAACAACTGCTGTTAGAAGAATAAAGAACTTATATCGATGCGCCTAATTTTTTCAGAATACGAAAAAGTGCGCCGGGTTGAACGTTTTAAGACGTTGCGATAATTAAATATGTTTTCCATCCTACCGGCTGACGCATATGCGAAAATCATTGTGCGAATATATACATGTCAAGAAATCAAGCATGCGAAGCAAAACACAAATAATATGTATCGCAACTAGCCACGGACAATCAAAATGTAACATGGTGTTTAATTTGCTTCCATTACATGACATCGTGCCAAACGCAGAAATTGTTTATTTTGAGGAACAGATATATTAATTTATATGTATATCTATAAGATATATATTGTAAAAAATTTTGTTGGCGTTATATATATATGTAATATTATTATTATTATTATTATTAATATTATTATTATTATTAATTATTATTAATATAATTATTACTCATTTTAAACGGAAAATATGCTGTAAAATGTTTGTTAAGTTTTTGACCTTGCTTATATAACTTTGAGTATAATATTTAATATTTTAGGCTGTAACCACAACAGAACTTTATTAATGAAAAACAATAAGAAAAGAAGAAAAAAAAAACACCTCGAATGTGAACGAAGTTATTCGAACTCATCATCGCATCCTTTTTATCATCCATTTTAACAAAACAAAAGTGTTAACAGACGCGACGTAAAAGTTACTCATAGAATGCAAGAAAATCGAATGATAAAAGACCCGATTGTTAATATCGATGTTAACTTAAATATATATATATATATACATACATGCATTTCTACAGTTAAATTTGTACATACATGTTATAAAGTATAAAACTGTTACTTCAAAACTGCATTTTTTTAATAGAAATTATTTCCGCAAGTTTAAACGTATTTGAATTTCGCGCATCCGAACACTAGCGCAGCAGGCGGCAGTTTAACTTAAAGTATGAGCAAGTAGAGATGGCGCGGAATGCTATTTATGAAACACGAGTGATTCGATCACGGTGATTTTTCACAGTGATTTCTGATTTTTCGTGAACCTTCCTGATTGCTGAGAAGCAAATATATTCTATACACGCGTCACACGAATTATAAACTTCAGATATGTAAAATTGCAAGTGCGAGTTACGCCTGAAAGAATGAACAAAATGTTAGTACCTTGAGAGATTTCAAAGTAACGCTGAGTACGGTCACGAACGCGTTCGGACTTCCGTACCGGCAGACCGCGGCTATGAAAACGAATTTAACTTTTAAATGATCGGATAATTTGTCATTTTGAATACTGGCAACATAATTTTGAAGATAGAGAATGGCGGAAGGATATTTAGAAACATCTAGATGTTTGGAATTCGCAGCTAATTAGCTCGTTTTTCTCGAGCATCTTATACTTACTTTTAAAATTCGTGAAGCCTTGCCCGATGGAAGTCCTTTCCGCAGCTGCTGCTCGATGCACTGTCTCTACTTCCGGTTCGATCAATTTAAAAAAAATAAAGAAGCTACCGCGACCGAGAATCATTTCCGGCGAACAATTTTGACTCTATTTTCGCGGAGAAAAGAATTCTTAATATTTTTAATAATTATTCAAAAGATATTAATAATTCTAATAGCGGCTTGCAAACACTGACTCTATGTCGCGTGAATTTCTCATAAATTGAAAAAATATTGAGTAATAAATATAAACAGATATAAATATTAATATAATACGAAACAAGCACTGACTCTAGACCGCATTGCGCTCGGCCACAAATTTTGCTGAAAATAAAAGGGTGGGGTGGGGGAACACAAGAATATTAAAAAACCATATTTTTCTTTTTCGTACCAAATCAAGTGCTTGCTTCAAGAAATACTGCCTAAAAATTATGTCTTATTCATTCGTAATGTTCTTTGTGTAATAAATATATTACCAATTAAATGTATAAACAACAAATGCTGTGGGCTGCCACTGTTAAAATTATATGATTAGTCATGCTTATTCCCTATTACATATGAACACTAACCCCCGTCGATAAATTCACGAAAATCTTTATAGAAATTACGGACGAATCTAACGCAGGACCTTAATACCCTACATCGGCAAATACGATTTTTAATTACCTCTATACTCATGCCCTGAAACCTATATAATACCATTGCAGTGTCTCAAAACGGAAGGATAAGTCGTAACATGTAAATAGCAAGTGCACACGATTCGCGATATATTTGTAGCATAGAATTGTAGCCGTCGAAATTTAACACCGGAATTGGTAAATACTGCCAGAATAAGGAGCAGCTTTCTTGGAAGTCGACTATCGTATTGTAAATATTGACTAAATACTCGTATATTGTAAAAGGTTTCAAGTAATCCCGAAAGATTTCATTCGTTGCATGTTTCCGTAGAACCGTGTTAATTCGTAGAAATGTAAATTCAATTCGTCGGATGTTCGACTCGATATCAATTAATATGAATACTGCGTAAATTGAAACAAAATATCGCGAAGACCCGAAGTAAATAAAAGTGTTACGTGCGTATGGCGTCGTAATATCAACTCTGTGTCGTGCCACCGTGCACGTGTCCGATCCTGCCAGCCCACAAGGTCGTTCAAGGAATATCCGAGTCCTGCAAGCACACGCGAGTAAACTATTAAATAGCTGCGTAAAAGTACAAAATTTCCGTATAATCACGTCTCAGAGTAACAATAATCGCGTTCTTCGTCAGTAAAATCGAAATTCAAAGCTATAAAGCAAATACTAATGTTGTAGACGAGAAAAGTGTTGCGTAAAAGTCGCATGAGGTCAGTGACGCTACAAATTGCGTCGTAGTTACTTCGCGATTGCTACTAAATTCGTAATTATTATTGTCAAAATTGATAGATATGGTACAGTAGAAGACTATTACGTAGTAGATAAACGAGCGAACTATTTTTTAGCGGTCGGTAAACGAGGACAATGTAAAAGAAACGGTACTCACGGCAGATACGTGTGGACAGCTCCACGTCCGGAGAGAGAAAGAGGTAGGTAACTGCTCTGGTAGAAGTGGGGGAAGCTCGCGTCGGCTCGGCTGCCGCTAGGTGGGGGAAAGGCGGGCCAATCAGAATACGGCTGCATGTCACGCGTTACGCGGCCTATCCTCTAGCGCGCCAAACCGGGGATATTGAGAATTTCAAACAAATAATTATATCTCGAAATAAGAGATTTGAGCATGAATATTATTAAAATAGTTATTAAATAGAACAATCTGCATCTGTAATACGTACAAGACATATCGTATAGAGCAGAGAAACGAATCATTTTACTTACTTAAATAACGAAAAGTTGTTCTTCATGTGATAATATAGTATTAGTATTCAATGATGATATAAATCAATAAAACAATTTCAAATAATTTGGGTACTAAAACCGTGAGGACAGCTTTCTCATGAATACTGTATTTATAATACTTCCAAGTTACATTCGCATAATAGTTGCATAATGCAGCTAATTGATTATGCTTTACATATAAGTTAATGAACAACCAAATCAATAGAGACCGAAGCCGAGCGAGATTTAAATTTCCTTAAAATCTAGAAAGTCAATCTAAAAGTAACTCTCTTTAAAATTAAGCGCTGGCCGGCTCCATAAATAAAATATCTTGTCTAAAAATTTAAGACTTAAATTTAAAAGGTGACCTGCGATCACTGCGATAAATTACTTTTGGTGATTTTGCGCGCCATCTCTATTCACGACTGTGATTGAATTTTGCGATCACTGTGATAAATCACCGTTAGTGACTTTGCGCGCCATCTGCACGTGTAACGATTGAACCAACATGAAATATCATTTTAAAAATACTACAAATTTTACATTTCAAATATTCGCCCCTGCTCGTAAGTTCCTTTAAGCTGAAATTTCCTAATCTTCGAAATACCCTCAACGAATTTCATCGCAATGACAATTCTACATTCTTTTCGCGCGTTCTTTTTTCAAATACCAACAGTCACGTGACCAGCGCCATCGTACCAACCTGCGCACAAGTTACCTAGATCGCATCAGCACACCTCGTCGCTATACTTCCCATCATCTCGGGTTCAAAACCTGTCGGTCTGCATTCCAGTGTTCTCGTAGACGCCAAGCGTCCAAGCGTCGTACCCCGGTCGAAAGATCGATTCGATCGAGGCTCGCGTTAAAGATCGTTAAGAAAAAGGAAAGAAACATGAAGTGATTCACTGACGCAAAGATCGTAACTCCGGCGCGTCTCAACGAGGAGGTTTTCGCTGGGCTGAAAGTTCACGAGAGCGAAAAGTATTCGGAACGGGAAGATCGCACGGCCGGATAAAAAAAAAGGGTGAGTTTCTGACCGATCGCATTTGTTTCTCCTTGTTCCTCGTTCCGTTGAATTCCGTCGTTCTATTGTTTCGATGCTTTCTACGTTGCTTATTGCGTCGTCACTCGTCTTGATCGTATTAACGTTTATCAATCGGGACTTATAATGCGTCGAAGTGCAGTGAAAGAATAGTAACGATGGGGAAAAAAAAAAGAGACACCTCTCTCGTGGTGTCGCTATGTGTGCCTTTGAGGAAGTATCACCTGCCGGAAAGGGTAGTCGTGGAGGATTTAAATGCAGAAGATGTTACAACCTCGCCAAATATGTATCACGAACAGCGGTACCCTGTAACTCTTCCTATATAATTCTTTCATGTTCGACTACATGTTCGGATAATACCGCGCGGCATAATGCGCCTGCGTTTCATAATGTATATACTGTCAGTTGATTTTTGTTTATCGTATAATCTCGACCACGTTGTTGCTGCATTCCAATACGATTTTACAGCGATTTGAATATTCGTCGGGTTGTAAATTCTTCGATAGGATGAACCTAAATCGTGACGGGCACTCTGGACGATGGCGATGGTATCGATGAAAAATTCGATCTAACAGTATCGCGAGAAGAGATCGGAATGACGAACAAAAGGGGATTGTTAGGGTTACAGTTTCATTAGAAATAGGATTCTTTTAGAAGAATGAGACTTAATTCGAAATAGCGGTATCGATAACAAATTCGATAGTTTCGATTTCCGGAAGTACTGATGTAAAGTTCGATCTAACAGTATCGCAAGTACAGATTGATTAAAAATAGAATTATAATTGAAAAATGAAACCTATTTCTATCTAAAAACATTGACAAAAAAGTTGTAAGATCCAATTTTCGGAATTACCGATGAAAAATTTAATTTAACAGCATCGCGCTACACTTCGGAACGACGATGAAAAGGGAAAGTTTGTAATTAAAAACTGCCCAAAAATCAAATTATAATAAAAGAATAAGGCATGATTCTCGAAAGGAGATTAAAATAGCATATGACACATAGGACTAAATATGTTACATTTTACAACGATGATTGTTACGCCGAGAAAGGGAAACAAAGTTATCGTAACGTGCTCCCATGGCGACAAAGAGTTCTCGCATTCTCAAATATTCCTCCCCCATTTAAAGTTCATTGTTAAATTCCATAAAATTATAATTTGACTTATTCAAATTCAAAGTATTAATAAGAAATACAACAGATATAAGAGGAAACATGTAATATGTTTTATCCTGCGTGTATAAAACAATGACACGACAAAAGGCTTACCCGGAAGGAAAGAGCCACTTTTGGTCCGTAATCAATACGAACTCGATGCTCTTGATACCTGCTCGTTACGAATAACGGAACATCGAGTTTTACTCCTGTAAGGACTAAGAACAATCTCAAAATCTGGGGCAGACACGAATAAACGTACTGCCACGATCTATTATTAAACGTTCTATCAGGAACTCGGTGCATTGTTCGAAAAATAGTTAACGATTCTTCCGCGATTAACGGGGTCGACGCTTCTTTCGACATTTTAACAATACTCGTAACTTTCTACCATAATTCCAACTTTGTATACGTTCCTTGGTCAAGATTTGAAAGAGAAATAGTCATTTATATTTATAGAGATAATTAATGTTTAAATAAATGAAAGTACATAACCCGAGGAACAACATTTTCAAACTTAACGTAGGCTGTTCCTGCAATTGCCGGTAGGTGGTAATATGCAAACGAAATTGCACCTGAAACACTTACGTAAGCGTATTACCAGTATTCGTCGTTTTTCTCATAATTAATGAACAAAAATGTCAATTATGAAAGTGAGAAATTCAAACTTTACCTACCGAAAACCCATTGATACTTTGATTAATTAAAATTCGTCCATTTTGCCGGCAAGTGCTCACGGACCTTTACCCTACCAATCCTCCATTAAAAATGGCAATAAAATCGAATTAAAATTGCCTTAAAACGATTGAAATCGCTGCGATACAGTAACCATTGAAATCGCATTTTCAATATACAGAGCTGGCATATTTACAGAACTTTGGAAAAACTTGACGAGCGGAACGAAAATAGAGAGGGTTAGATAAAAAGGTTAAGTTCCGGTGAAACTTTTCACGTGAGATCCCCCATCGAATTCGTGGTCGTTAGAATGAAACACGTACAGCACGTAATATCCTTATGGCGTTGAGTCGTCGGTTAGGTTAGATTCACCGTGAGGCGATGGCGCGGGGCGAAGGGGGTTGACAACCACTGCTTTGGAATTCGAGTTCTTTATTTTTATGAGAGGCAACGTCGGAAACCAGCCTCTTTGGAGCCCTTCTCACCTGTTACATACCACCGGCATTTATGCTACCATTTAACCAGAAGTTAAGAGTCCTCTCGTATATAAAACACGTTAAACTGCCTCGGCAATGGGCCGAACGTGTGTTTCTTGTCGTGGGATTCGGACTTTCGTGAAAAATGTCGCGTACGATGAAAGAATGATTTCGTCGATACTGTAAGTATCGTCATTGATAAACGATTGGAGGTTATAGATCGTTGGGGAATGATCGATGGGTTTTATATTGTAAATTGGAATATTATGTGCAGCTGTTTGGCAGTTTGTTTAACCTAGAAATTGCAGTGGTGCAGAATTCGAAAGGGTTTGCGGTAGGAAATGTTTAGTGGGAAGTAATTGACGATTGTGATGCATTTACGATACAGTTGCTGCAATACTATGGGCATAGGTGTTTTGTAATATTTTGTTGCTCGGTTTTGTGTTGGTTTATTAATGAATAGCGGGAGAATAATTATTAATTGGGGATTATTGGTTCTCAACGATGGATCTACCGATGATTAGTCCGATATATTTGAAAATATGGAATAGAAATGTTAGAAAAAAAGAACTGAAGAATGCAAAACAAGATGGACGTAGAGAATTCGAGAGAAACAGCGTTACAAATTCCAGGAATACTTAAAAACATTTGGAACCGAAGTTCCGTACTTAACCTTCATTCGTCCTTGAGGCCTCTCTTGATCCAAATCGATACAAATTGCACACAGTGAATACACATTAATCCCAATATAGTTATTATAAAGCAAAAGTAACAAAAAATCTTGTTTTTCTAATAGAAAATAAACGACCCTAGTTTCACTGTTTTTACCGAATTGACACTTTTTCCATAAAATCACGTCTTTACAGCGCGCAAACGTGAAGCGCAACAACAGTTACATATTCAGCAATTTTCTACTTTTTAACACAAATGTAAATATCGACAAATTCGAAAATATTACCTTTTAAGAGTCACACGAAACTACGTTAAATTCAACAGCGTCAGTAATCGGTGACCCCCATGGCATTCAAACTTAAACCATCACGAACGGAGTCGCTATCAAAATAAAGTAATGTTATTGCACGGCAATTGAAAAGGAAGGGAAAAAAAGGAAATAAAACCGTACCGATGATTTTGTTCGTTGGTTTGAAGTGTCGCGTGGGCGATTCAAGTACATAGTGGCTCTATGAATGGATCTACCTACACGCGTCGTGTATTAGCCAACAAATAATTTCCATCGGTCTTCGACGTGTCAGTATCGTTTTCTAATCGTCATTCGCGACGGTCAGACGTTCGCACGTGGGTGGAAAACGGTTGCGTGCAATCAACGACGGTTTTCGTCACCGTATATGGTCATTTTCCGTGTCGTCATTGCCTTCGGTCCCTCGCTCACAGATTTATTATGACGCTCCGATGACCTTGCTGCCCGGTCTTTACGCTTCGGTGGACTTTTCTCGGCCGTGCGTCGTAACGATTGAATTTCATCAAAATAAAGAGGGTTCTGTCTATCGTGGAGGAAATGTTTGTTCGGTTCGGTATACCGTCCTTAACACGTTGAATGCCGGCGCTATTGAATTCAATGAAATTTCATACGACTTTTAAATTGTAATATTTACGAATTTGTTCATTCAGTCGATATTTCCGCGTTGGTCTCAAAAAGCTACAGTCCTGCTGTCTATAAATCTCTTTTCGTTTTTAAATTTTCTGCTTTGTAAAGGTGTGATTTTAATGGAAAAATTTTCACTTTAGTAGAAATGAAGAAATTAGCGAAATACCGGTGGCATTCAACGTGTTAATTTGCATCGTAGCTCTAAATACGGCAGATGACCCGCAGTACCGTGCATTTCCGCGCGCAGCAGTTTAACATTGTATAGAGCGGAATATTCCGCGGCTGGTGATAATAGACGGTCGTCATCTGCGGAATATTCCGCTTACGGATCAAATTGGGTTAAGGGTAGGACTGTTAACCCCTTGCACTCCTATGTCGAGCTACACTCGATACAGTTTTCTATGCCACTTAACGTTTCAGCTACTAATTATCGACTTTTCGAAATCAACAATAATTTTGCGTCATCACATAAATATCCTGCGGTATCTACAATTGTTCCTAATATTAAGTAAAAATGAATAATCAACGGGAGACAATTTTCTGAGACCATATTTGCTTATCGGACGAAAAGTTAGTAAAATAATTGGGAACGCAAAGGGTTAAAGGTATCTTTGGTAGTAAAACTACCAAAGTGGTAAAAATGGCCGGTGCACAATTCTTTCAAAAGATGTCGTAAAATGATGGGGCATACTTACGGCAAATATTCCACGTCTATCTTAAAAAACATAAATTATTTGTAAATTCACCTGAAATTAACGCTTCTGGGTGAAGTGACCACGATTTAATTCGAAAAATATGAAAAAATAATATTCTCTGCGGATAAAATGCATTCCTCCCCCTTCAACGCGGAAGATCCAACGTTCCTGAAGCTATATTTTCATTTTCCGCGAACTTATGAGCCGTAATAGATAGTACGGAAAATGCGGTCTATTTCCACGTGAACTCGTCGTTCTAAACTTAAACGTGCTTGGCCAGTATTAATTTTAGTGGGCTCTACTCGCAGGCACTTTGAGTCTCGCATTTTCGTCTCCTCGAATGAGGTCGGAAAAACGACAATGACGAGGAAAGATGTCCGGGTAACGTAACAAACTTCCCTCTTCGTTACAGAATGTTTCAAGATGCGACCTGTGCCCTCCCTACGTGGCGTCCACGCGGTTCTGCTTTATGTCCTCGTCACCTTTACAAATGGTAAGTTTCATATCTTTACACTTTAATCGATTACTTTTATTTATCTCGCACGAAATATCGTTAATGAAAGTATTAAACAAGGTATCAAATTATTAAACTAAAGTGTTAAATAAAATAATCGAATAAAAGTAACTTCGGATTTTTGAAATTCTGGCGGGCGGTGTTTTCAACTTGATGCGAATGGCGGGAATTATGAAAGCGAAAATGCACGGTACTGCGGGTCTTCTGCCGTATTTAGAGCTATGATGCAAATGGATTAATGATAATATAATTAACAGAATATAAGGATTCATTGTTTCATTACCAGGACAAAAGCAAGACCTGGGAATGTCTTTTACGAGGCATCCTCAGCCCCTGGATGCACCGCTAGACGACGACGTGAATTTCGAGTGTAGCCTCAATCTCGGCGCTGAACGTTTCGCATGGCGCCATAGGCCGTTGGGATCGGATAAGTGGATACCGCTTTTTCACTCGTCTAACAGCGGCAAAACATCGAGACACATTGTCAATTTTGACGAGGAATCGAAAGCCGGGGACTTTCGTTGTATAGCTTTTTATGGTAGGGGTCTACATGGAATACAAATGCAGAGGGATGAAAACAGTAGATGGATATTTTCGAATTATGAAAATTTCATCTCGATCGTTTTCTTCTTCGATGCTGTAACAATGTATATCGTATTCGAAGGCATAGTTAGTATGTAATAAAGGGCACGGAATATTTATAAATAAATATAAACCTTCAGCTTAACGCTCTATGGGCCCGTGGTAACTTTGAAGTAACACAACTCAATTCTAAACTTTTAATCTTCAAAGCAAATTTGTTACCTTTGCTAAATATTACAATTTAGTTCTTAAAGATCACGAAATTCTTTACAATTTAATGTTTCCAAATTAAGGTAAATCTATTATTTATAATAGTATTTTTATGATTTTCTAATGTGCCATCGTGCAACTGATCTTCAGATGCTGCAGAAAATTCGGAATATAGACGGTTAAGCTATTATGGATGTATAATGCGAAATTTTGTATTTTGCATGTTTCTTCTAAGTGCAATTGTAATTTAGACGGAAGGTTCGATAGAATTTGCATTTCTATTCTATAAAGATGTGATTTTAATAGAAACAGTTTCGGTTCGGTGGAAGCAATGAAACTAACGAAATACGTGTGGCTTTCAACGTGTTAAGGATCTGCCTATACATTTTTAACCGTGCCACTGATTCGAGTGCAGCTATTACAATTCTTTTATGTTACTACTTCTGAATACAACTTTGTGCTCTTGCTTCCACAGGTTCGAGCGGATTGGCTTCCGATCCAGCACGTTTAACGCTTGCTAAGATACGGGAGTTCTCCGACAAGAGCAATGTCATCGTACAAGCAGCAGTGGGAAATACCGTACCTATCACATGCCCTGTGCCTTATTCCGCTCCAGAGGCAATAGCTCAATTTTACAAAGATAAAAAGCCTCTGGAAAATGTTAATTTAGTCGATAGCAAAACTATGATCATCGAAAGTGTCAAACTGTCCGACGCAGGATCGTATAACTGTACTGCAAGCAATTACATAACACTGCAGACGTTTAACAGTAATTACAAAACCATCTTAAACGTATATTCGAATTCCACCGTACAAGCACCATACTTCATCAAGCAACCGCAAAGAGAATACAAAGTTCTGCGAGGCAGAAACATTACGTTGGAATGTTTCGGTGCTGGAAATCCAGTGCCGCATGTTACATGGACGAAATTGGGTAGCCCGTTGCCATCGAAATCCGTAAAGACACCTATGGGCCTGAAGATAATCAACGTCCAGCCATCCGACAGAGGAGAATACGATTGCATGTGGAGCAACAATGCTGGACAGATCAAATCCGTTATTATATTGAAAGTAATGGAAGCGCCGAAAGTTATTAGACCTCCGAAGGCATCGACGTTTTCCGAAGGCGGAGAGCTCGAACTTTCTTGCACGGTAACTGGCGAACCAGAACCAGTGGTGGAATGGTTGATCAACGGAGAGTCTCTAACGCCCAATGGTAATTTGGAGATCAAGGGTTCGACTCTTCTTATCTCCGAGGTCGAGAAAAGGCACGCAGGCATTGTTCAGTGTGTCGCGAGTAACGAATACGGTTCACATTCTGGATACAACTTGTTGAAAGTGAATCCCAAGCAGCATATGGGTGGAACGACCGAGTCGAGACCGGAATACGGAACTCCCAGTTCGAGGCATAAGCACACGAAAGGTGGCGGGCGAAGGAGAGGCAAAGAAGGAAAACGAAAGGGAGCTGGTAATTATTTGCATCATTTTTTCATGTGTTTCACAACACTGCACATTTTTCTACGAGACGCATACAAGACATTTACACAATCTTATACTTTCAGCTGTTCTGGTACCCCCGAATCAACCGAACGTTACTAGACTCTCGGACGTGTCCGTTATGGTGAGATGGTCCGTACCAGAGAACACAGGACTGCCGATTCTATTCTTCAAAGTGCAGTACCGCGAACTCGAGCAGAAGATGAACGGGAAGCAAGCAAAGTGGATGACTGCGAATTCCGAGATACCAAATCACGTGCGATCCTTCGAAGTAACCGACCTGCAGCCCGATCATACTTATCGATTTCGAATAGCAGCTGTTTATTCGAACGACGATAACAAACTGAGTCCGAATTCCGTCCGCTTTCATCTCAACAGAGACGGAGGATTCGAAAGTAACAGGATGCCGATACCTCTGTTAACGAATACGGAAGCTTTAGGGCCGCACGAGGTATTGCTCATTTGGCAGAATCCTGATAAATCGGCGTACATCGATGGATTCTATATCTACCATCGTGCATCTACGACCGCCGGGGAATACGTGAAGACCACCGTCGAAGGGAAGAGTTCTTCCAACATAACGATTTCTCATCTACAACCTGATACAACGTACGAGTTTAAAGTGCAAAGCTTTTCCGTGGATGCAGCCTCGGAATTTTCAAAGATTCTTCGGCAAAAGACTAAGAAGCTGGTGATCGAGCATAGCAGTCACGGTAATCACGACGATCACGGTGGAAATTTAACATTGGACAGTAGAGTGAGACCAGCGGAGGACAAAAATGCGAATATGTATGCCATAATTGGCGGTGTTCTCGGTGGATCGACTCTCTTAGGTGGTTTAGCGGCGATAGCTGTTGTGTATAAGCGAACGAAACACAAGCAGAGTCGTGAATCTTCACAGAGCGAAGGTAAATTCAATTTCTTACGTCCCGTGTTAAGTTTCTGTGTTATAAATGTATGATCGATGAATAATGTCACTTTCAACAGGAAAGCCGATAACGAACGGAAGAGTAATGAACGGTGGAGTCACAGATTCCAAAATAAATATAACGTCAAATCCACTCGCCGGTCTCGATACGTCAGAGGATATAATGCAGCCTAAGGTCGGTATTTGTAAGTAGCAGTATCGGTACTTTTGTTCTGCCAGAGGAAAAAGAAAGAATGATCGAAGGACGTTTGAATTCTATCGATCCTCCCTCCTTTAACGCTAGAACTATCAAGCCAGTTAAAATCACCGATATATAATTATTTTACAGAACTTTTCCAGTAGATATTTTACGTCTACTTTGTAAAACATAAATTACTGATTTGCTCATCATTTTCACGTCGTGATGCCTCATTTTCCACAATACTTATTCGGTATATTTAAAGATAACAGATTCAATGCCGATAGTTCTAGTGTTAAATATATAATCTTCAAGTCTATGTTTAACGCTAGAACTACCGTCGTTAAATCGGTTATACTTAAATATATTAACACGTTGAATGCCACGGGGGTCACCGGTGACCGTCGCTATTGAATTCAATGAAATTTCATATGACTTTTAAATTGTAACATCTACGAATTTGTCACCGCGATCATCCGAGATCATTCTCTTTTCCTCTCAATGTCAGAAGTACACTAGGCGAACGTAAACACAATCCTAGTCGCGTACGTGGCCGCGGAACATTTGTACGCTTGCACTTGACGCATTAATACCCGTCTCGTTCTTTCAAAAGCCAATTTCTCTTCATTCGATCCCTTCGCACCTGTCCGCGCGACTGCATCTTGTATTTACATTCGACTAACGTGTTTCTGGTTTCAGACTATCGAAAATATTAAGGAGACTAGTCTTTTCTAGCTTTAGCATTGGTCGCGTGCTGCTCTTTAATTCTACTCGCTCTCTGCACTCTCTCTGGAGCCGCTTTTCTTTTGTTTTTCCGTACACGACACACGTACGTTACTTAAAACGCTCTAGATCTGAAAGAAGCGAACGAACACGCATGTTTCTAAACAGAGCGGGCAACAATCGCCGATGGAAATGGCCTCGTTTCTAAACGGGCAGAACAACAACAGCAACAACCATAACAACAGCGACACGCCTGGAACCGACGTGAACACGTCTCATACCGAGCCACCGCTTCTACAGGGAACGCTGCCTATCGAACAACCTCTCTGAACGACCCTGTTATTGTTTATCTCATTGAAAGTGAACGACGAACAGAGTTTTACATGACGTTGGGAGATTCTGTGTGTTTTCTCGCCGTACAAAGATCCTAGTGATTGTTCTGCGAAAGACTCGTGCAAAGAGACACGCCTGCGGAGTAGCTTTCGGCTATTCGTTCTCAGTGAGTTGACCTTTTTGAAACTTTCCTCGAATTGTACGGTTGTACCGTTGCAAGACATTTTACAGGGTGTCATAAATAGGTATGCTCAAACGTATCGATTAATCCTTTGCCCTACGATAGTTAGTGACACTCTGGTGGCTGCAAATGGAATAGGAAATTTTACAGTGCTTAAAAAATTGTCGAATTAAAAATATCGGGAGGATAGTTTTATACGAGACGATGGAATTAGTTGTATGCTGGCGACACCAGAAATAACGGCGTTATATCTATTATATTTAGATATGCATAATAAGTAGCTTGGAAGCAGAGAAATCAAGAAGTGAGAAAGATGATCGATTGATTCATTTGCATCGCAGGTCTAATTACAGTAGACGATGTTCTGCGCATTTCCGCGCACAATTGTTTAACGATTGTAGAGATCGGAATATTCCGTAGCTGGTGATAAGCTAACATCCGCGAGCGCGTGTGATTTCGTTTACTGGTGCAATTGAGTTAATTAATTTAAGTTTTATAAGATAGAAGGGAGTATTTGCTGCATGGCTCCATGTATCAATTTGAGGAGTTTTTAGAGAAAAAATTAGGAGCCGAGCATTTTGACTGCCTTGGTAGTTTTAGTGTAAGTATCGAATCTAATCATTCGATATATCAGAAATCACGGATACAGTTTTATTTT
This sequence comes from Cerceris ruficornis, assembly GCA_963989415.1. Classification (NCBI taxonomy): domain Eukaryota; kingdom Metazoa; phylum Arthropoda; class Insecta; order Hymenoptera; family Crabronidae; genus Cerceris; species Cerceris ruficornis. The sequence continues at coordinate 10,728,906 of OZ022529.1, read as the reverse complement.
AGCGAATTAATTTTGTGTTACGGCATTTGTAGTCACGGAAGAAATCGTAGGGCAAGGGTTTAATTACTAGACGAAAGAAAGTTTCTCCACGTAGTTGTCCGTGTGCTACAAAGGAATTTTGTAGAAGTTTCTTCTTTCTGCACACGATACCGTGTGAATTTCTAAGCTCAAAATGTAGAATAGGAAGTCCATAATTGACCATAAAGTGGGTACGTTAAAAAATTTCATAGTGTACCTGTCGAACAAATAAGTTTTCCTCTCTTCAACGTCTCTCTGTACCCACTTAATGGTCGATGATCAACGAGCTCGACTCGAAACTCGACATTTTTAACGAATGAACGTTAACGAGCTCAGAACTGAACTATTTTTATCCTTGTAACGTTTATCACAATTTATATGAATTTTATTCCAGGCAGCTTTTACGATTATCGTGTTTTCTTAATTTAAATTAATTAGCGTCCACGTTTTTCTATTGTAAATAGATGAGATATCGATAGCTGTGTTAAAAGGAAAAAAAAACACGCGAAAATGAAAATTGTGCCTGAAAAAAAAGACAGCTGTGCTACGTGTTTTTATATTATATATTTTAATGTTATCGGTGATGTTAGAAGTAACGGAAATTCTCGATAAAATTCAGCATTCTCTCTTGGTCTAGTTTTCATCGGATTTCGCCGCGTTTGATAATTAACACATTGAATGCCACCGGTATTTCGAAAGTTTCTTCATTTCTACCGAAGTGAAACTTTTTCCATTAAAATCACATCTTTACGAAGCAGAAACTTTAAAGACACAAAGAGATTTATAGACATCAGCACTGTGCCTTTTTGAAACCAACGCGTAGATATTGACTGAATTAACAAATTCGTAAATATTACAATTTAAAAGTCGTATGAAATTTCATTGAATTCAATAGCGCCTGTCACCGGTGACCGGCACTGTTCAATATTCAAATATTGCTGTTAGAAAAGTGAAGTATTACTGAGTACATAACTATTCTTACTTTCAACAATTCTATTCTATAAAGACGTGATTTTAATAGAAATAATTTCGGCTCGGTAGAAATGAGGAAACCAGCAAAATACGGGTAGCATTGAACGTGTTAATACATCCGAGTTCATTGTCACGTTTCTCTCTTGTTTATTCGTTGTACAACTTTGAGAAAAAGTCATCCTTGCATCGATAGATTATAAATATCGTTAGTTTAATAGAGAACGATCCTGCCATATATAGGTAACAGTATTTTCTAACTAATAACGCGTCCTTTGATACATAAATAACAGTATTTTCCTAAGCTTCGACCTCGGACAATAATTCATTAACGTTATCATTAACCGATTAATAATCATGTTGTACTACAGACGGTAATCAAGCTTTACAAAAATCAACGTGAAAAAAAAAGATTCGGAATAGGCAAAATCTAAAGGTCATCGTCCGCTGTTCGTTAGATTATCAATTTTCTTTTTAGAGTTTGAAGAAAAGCTGAGAAAAAAAACGAGTTTGTAAATAATCGTATGTAACATTTCTTTCGATGAACATAATTTTATATATACATATCTTTAATATAAAGTTAATTATTTAAATTTTTTTGAAACGTTTTATGTGATCTGCGTCTTGAACGACACGAGTTGAGAATAGGAGGGGAAAAGGAACAAGAAATTCTGTAAATATTAGGAGTATCGTAGGATTTTTACCAAGTATAAAGGAGTATATGTGCCTTAAGTCTTGCCCGTAAAAGAAAGTAATGTTAAAATTAATTATTTATAATGTCTATGTATGTATACCAACATTTTATGTACTTAATTTTTTAAAATAAACTTCCGAAAAGTATTCGCACCTGGTTTCCTAATCACCGCCATATCTATGTACGCAATTCGGTTTGAAGAATGTAACGAAAACTGTAGAATTACGTAAAACAAAGTTCATATAACGTAATCAGATAAGAATACATGGATATTTACGATAGTTTCGTTATATCTTTCGTATTTGTATTTGTTTATAGTCTGCGAGAAAGACCTAACCCAAACCGAACTCGAACTTAACCGAAATAAAAAAAAATTTATTAGTTGTATCAGAAAGTTGCACAAGTCCTTTTATTTTTATTTTATGATATTTAAGAGTACATACAGAAGCTTTTATTTTATAAAATGCAATAGTCTAACCTTTCTGGATGGAATCATGAGAATATTTCGTTCTATTTACTTTACCATTTGAAATTGCGAAAAGGCATCTACGTTTAACTAAAGCTAACTTAAGCACGCTTATCTAAAAAATGGACTTATACCACTTTCAATAATAACTACACAATTCATTGATAAGAAGTTAAATTTGCATCGCACATAACCTGCCATGAACATGCGGGCGTTAGAAACAAGTATACAGCCTGCGATTGATTGTCAATTATTAGAATTAATAAGATTTCACATTATTACATTAGACAAGCGTAGATGCCAAGTATCGTTCGTTGAATAACTTGAGAGAAACGTTCTCGTTTTTTGTCATTGTCGAAAAAAAAATAAAAAACGAGAGGCTAAGGATGAATGTAAATAGTACGATATCAGTAAAAACTGCCATTGATATGTTTACGGGTATAATACGATCGTTAAACGCAGTCGATCAACAAACGTTTCTGTCGTTTATCATTAATGAATGGGAACCCGAGCAATTGAAATTACCGTCATCTTTATGGGATAACGCAGGTTCATAGTCATTTAAATACACTGTCCAGTTTTACGAAAAAAACAGATCGGGTTGAAGGAATCCGCTTTCTATTTTGATACAGATGAGGATGATCGTTGTGACGGAATGAATTCGGAAGAAATACAGTTGTTAAATATAAAGCGAATTGTTATGGACATCAGAGACAGGGTACCGTTTGATGGTGTACTACCATCAGAATCCATAGAACCACCGGCGAAAGGAGAGGTTGTCATTGTTTACTATATACTGTATAAGCTAATATAGTATCACTCAATGGTATAAGTCACTTGGAAGTTACCTTTTTTAGAACTCGGACTGCGATGCTAAGACAACTAAACACGTTGATGCGTTTCTTTACGACAATAACGAAGTAGATGAACTTATAGAGGAAGGAAAGTTGAAGAACTATTATTGCTTTGATTGCGGATCGGACAATGTCAAGGAGTACAGTAAGAAAATCATTGCTCTACTAACGGTTGCAATTGATAATTACAGGTTATCTGTAAAGAAACTGAACAAAGGTCGTTTTCAGATATTATATCTCACTCTATGTCGGTGTCAGCCATGCTCTATATATTTCACACGACACTACCGTGCCTGAAGGGAAAGATCTTACTGGATATAGGGTCCAGACTAGGTGCCGTCTTGTACGGAGTAAGCCCCGTTTCATCTCTCTTTATTTAATCCTCTCTAAGATATATCGAACCAAAAAAATACTTTCAGGCGCATATATTCACTACTGCCAAAAAAATCATCGGAGTCGAGATGAATATCGAGCTCTGCAAGTTGCAGCGCGACATTGTAAAGAAATACAAGCTCGACGATCGTATCGAAATCGTTAATAAGAGAATAGAGAATTGCCCAGAAATCGTGCATAATAGCGATCTTATCGTCATGAATAATCCCTTTGAGTTCTACGTATCTGAATCCGAGCACATAGAGATCTGGAAATTCCTAAGGGCGAACACCCGAAAGGGGACGATTCTCGTTACGATACCTCATATCGAAACGACCTTTAAAGATCTCGAAACGGGAATAACTATAAGCAAATGGTTAAAGCATTACAAGCCACAAAAATCCAAAGAGAAATCTCTGGTCTTCGGATCTGTAATCCTAGATCCCGAGGAACACGACAATATTCAATTCTACGAGGTACTCTAGTAGAATGATCGAGATGCAGAGAAAGAAAACAAAGAGAAAGCAATATACCAAGTGCTGTGAGTGAACCAAATGAATTTTATAATTCTTATAAAGTCTTTTATATATTTTATGAAGCAAGGAAAAAAGAAACGACGTTGTACAATATTGTTAATGACTTGTTGGCAGTAAATGTTTTTTAGAACGAGGACGTTTTACAGTTGCACCGAGATCAAAGATATGAGAGAATTATCGGCGATTAAGCGCATTTTTCCGACGTTACTCATTACGTAAAATTGCTGTATTAATAGTTACGATTTGAATTAAACGTCCATCGCGCGCGATACATGAATAAGAAACGTACACGATCTCGTGCACGTTCATCGTCATCGTCGAACGACCATCAAAATTGTTACGTTTCGTACATACTAATACGAATATCGTGTAAAACTCAAGCGAAGAGATATATCCGTGCGTCAGACGTAGGTGGAGAAGCTTCCCTTCTAGGAGAAACGATTGCAATGCAATCGATCCCCCTCCTTTTTGCACCGGAACTCGAGAGCATAGGTGGTCAGAGTGGAGTGGTCAAGTTCAAATCTCGAGTTCAGTCGGCCATCAGCTACGATTGACGTACAATCATCGTATAAATTCCTTTAAATAAATTAACGCAATTAAAATATAACAGCAGCTCCGTGGATAAAGGAAGGAAGCATGGCAGCCACGGACGTTCGGACGGATTACTTGATATTCAATTACAAAAATGAGTACGCCTCGCGTCGTCTATGTGTTACACGTTAATTAACGCGGGATACATGATAATTCTCTTCTTATTCTAACAATCTCGAAGTACCCGTTTAAATCGATCACGATGCCATTGAAATATCGTTATCAATGACGTAGTATCGGTTAAGAAAATATGCAGAATATGCATCGAAATGGACAGGTAAGAGTGCAATCAGAAATAACGATCAGCAATGTACGAGCGTCACGATACACGCGATGCGGATTGTTTTACATTTAACGAGCATCGTCGATGTATTCTGCATGTTTAATACATGGCGATTTTACGATTTGGTTATTCATTTCTGCCAAGGATTTACAATGCTTTTCGGATTTCCCATTGTAAAATTAGATTGCGCGTAAAATATCGGACTGGCAAACAGTTTCTTCGTATTTTGGCGCAGAGGAAAATTTAAAAAGAAAGTTTTACCACACCGACAGCATAAGATGATAAAAAGATTTCTTTTAATAAAAGAAATTCAGAATTCTATTAACGAAAGTTTCAGAAAATATTTTATAAAAAATCAGGAACCAGTCATTTTGACTACCTTGGTAGTTCTAGCGTTAAAATATGAAAAATCGTGTCTCAGTTTGGCGCCAAAGTACGAAGAAACCCAAGGTAATGTAGGTGTTGAGTTATCATCAGCGGTGCGAAATTTCGCGAAACGGCATCTACGATAGTTTTCGGTAAAGGAAGAACGTAATTTCTTTACCTGGCATGTAAGCATATACGTATGATAAGTTATTGCTTATCTGGGACACGAACGTGTCATTGGCCTTGAGCCGACATTGACCTGATTTCATCATAAATATGAGCCCAGCTAGTCTCGTCTAGCCTTCTTCGGCTCGTGTCATCTTTGACTTTCCAAACAGGAAGATCTCTTCGTGTACATCGTATTTCCTCTATTATATTAATCAAAAGTGAAAGCCGTTCGTATCATTCTCTGCACGTTTCTTCCAGCTTCTTCTGACGCGCGAAGAATTACCTCGCGTATTAGAATAAATAGGAAAACAATAATATCGAAACTTGATTCTACTTTTAAACAAAATAATCGAGTCTATAATAGTAGCTTGAAAAAAATATTCATATTAAAGTTTAGTTTGAAATGTGCAGTCAATGTGTTTGAAAATCTGTGCCTTCAAGCTTTTCATTCATCATTCGTGAAATTATATTTTACGTGCGGTATCCACAATCTCGATCTTTCCCTCGGTGTTTATTAATTTAAAAATATCCTTTATTAATATCACTTTATTATCACATCCTAAAAATATTCTGCTCGCGCCGCGTACCTAACGAGATACCGTTTTACGTAAGTTCAATTCAAGAGAACTATCTCTTCCTGAACGAGGTGCGATTGTCGAAAAGCAGCGCGTGATACAAAAGGAAGAGGCAAAAAAGAAGAGCTCGCGATGCAACGTATAGTTGTAACCCCGTGGTTATTTCGTACAATAAAACAGTCGAACAGCCAGAGAGCACAGATAGGCTCAAGTGGCCAAGGGGCACTTGAACTGACGAGATAATGGACCGATTGTCGAGAAGGAGAAAGAATCAACGCTACCGAGCGGCGTGTAGTTGGTGCAGCCAGCGCGATCATTCAATCGCACTTTCTTGTTTCTTTGCCTCCAATGACGCACTTGTGACGTCAATCGAAGGAACAAGAAGCAACCCTGGCATACCTTCCCATGCATCTCTCTTCGCATTTCTTCGACCCGGATATTCGTTCCCCGATCCTTTCGACATTTATTTCCACCGTCCGGTGACGGTCAGTTTGATGGTATTTCACGATGGCGTGAAAGGGATTTCAAATTCTCTGCCATTGTTTTGAACTTCACAAAATTGCATTACTGTCAGCTAATAGTATTTCTGCCATGCAATCATATTTGTCATTTAATATTATTTCTGTCGTGTAATACTATTTGTCATCTATTCCACCATCTGTTGACGGTCACTTTAATGATGCTTCACGAAGCCTCGCGATGGCGTCAGAGATTTCAAATTCTCTGTCATTGTTTTGAAGCATTCAAAATGGTATTTCCGTCATGTGACAGTATGCGTGTCACCTAATAGCACTTCTTTTATCATCCCGTAAAGAAAGTAATGTTAAAATCGATTTCCCTTTTCGAATAAAACGTGTACGTCAAAGACACGAGGGAGATTAATGTACGTCATTAAGCGATGATCATGTAAAAGAACGGAAAATATCGTAATTAAATTCGTTTCAAAGTTATGATTCAAGCAGTCGTTATTTGAAACTTAAGAATGATGAAAGAGAACGTCAACGTTAAATTACAGCCATACGTAGGAAATAATGATACGTATGAAGTAATTCCGAGATTAGATACGAGCAGATAGTAGGGCTCGCCGCGGTTCAAAATTCCCATCGACCAAAACCTCCCATTGTTCGTTTGAACGTAACAACAATCCCCCACTAAAGTCAAACGTTTCCAATTCCATTCTAAAATCGTTAACAAATCGAACTAGGTCGAGAGCATACGATAATCGAAATTCATACCAAACCGTCCTCGTTTCTGTTCCAGTCAAACGTCTTTGTCCGACATCCTCGCCGATCGTCTACGTGCCATCGATTCTAACACCAAGAACCCCCTGGACAAAACGTCGAATTCATTTAAAACCATCAACGATCCAACGATAATTACGGATAAGGATAATAAAAATGCGATCGACGGAGAGTATAAGAACCCTTTTAAATCCGATCCGTTTCGATCGAGGCCACCGCGAATCGTTAAGCCGTGCTTCCTATCTAGTCCCCGCACGGTTCGTGGAAACCAACATGGCAGCCTCTATCATCGTCGGCGCCGCAATCGCGATTGGTGTAAGCTCAGTGCGCGATGCGTGTCCCGTATTTCAAATCGAAGGGGTGGCAACCGAGTGCTGAGAGGACGATGCTTCTTATCCTCTCGAAAACGCGCACGACGTGACGACGATCATACGTCGATCCTGAGTTTAAGGGAGCTCGAGCAGCTGTTGACTCCATCGCCAAGGAGAGTTTTAAGTTCAAACGCCGTGGTGGAATCGAAGAGTAACTCCTCATCCGACGTTGGACCGTTGTTGTCCACGAGTGAACGAAGCACGCGTAAACGTCGCGTCGGTATCGTGGAGAATCATTACGTCCCCGAAAGGAATACCGGCTCGTCGGTATGCGAGCTGGTACACGGCCTCGAGCGACTCCTAGCCGAGAAGAATAATGGGGTCACGATGAAGTCGAAGAACCATCAACAACAACAGCAGGAGCAACAGGAGACGAGGAATAACGACGAGACGATCGATCCGTCCGAGGAGAACGAGACATACGACGAGTTCGACACGATCGGTATGCCGGTCGTGCGTTCACTCAGCAAGAGTCCACAGAGCGACGAAGGTATCGAGACCGATCCGGAGCGCAAGAGAGGCAACGTTTCGCGTTGCTGGAGCCTCGATTCTGCCGCTGCCAGCGATGACGACACGTCGCCGCTTAGCACGCACCAACAGAAACGGCACAAACTACGGGTCACTAGATGCTGTAGCTCCGACAGTGCGGTGCTCAGCGATGAGGATCAAATAAAAGGTGAGGGGGTGAAAATCGCGATACGGTCGTTGCATGGGAAAGGGTGGGGGAAAGTTTATTGGAGGAACATGATTCCTGTTTGCGCGTGTGTCGGTGACACTTCGAGGTCTCAGCTTCTGTTTTTTTTTTTTCGCGCCTTCGCTCCGTGACTTTCGGCGATTTGTTTGTGTTTCTGGTTTTGCGGAGAGGATTTTCACGATGGTGCGTATCGTTGTTGATGAAATTCATGAATTATTGAAGACGTTACGGTTTTTTTTATTACTTTGGGAATTTAAGGAAATAATGTTCGGTTGGAGGTAGCAAATTTGTTTTTGGGATGGAAGGAATTAATTTGAGTGGATTATTTTGTAAGAATGTGAGGTGAAATTAATGTTGTGATTTTGTTACAGTATGGGACGGTCCCAATGCAGTCGATGGAAGCGAGTCCGAGCACAATGAAGGGAGGCCTAGGTATTGGAGAACACCGAGCGTCGTTGTCAGCGATTACTCGGATTATTCTTATCTGGATGAGAAACTCGAGAGAAACGATATAGACCTTGAGAAGTATGACGGGACCAGTGGAAGTCCTAGTCAAGCTAGCAGCTGTTCTTGTCTGGATTGCGATGAGATCCGTGAATCATTGGATAACCAGTTCTTACAAGTTTGCCGACATCGACGTCATTCAGATTCCTGTTGTCTGTGCCTCGACTCTACAAATCCTGCCTCCGTTAGGTGTATATCAATTTACTAAATTAAATTTGTGCTAAATTTGTACGCATGAAATAATATTGAATCTCAGTTCTTATATCTTTGGTCTTTCTACTTTCATACAGAAATTTTAACGAGACTGGAAGCAGAAGGAACTCCTGCTTGGACTCGGCTACTTCGTACTATTCCAAATTTGACTCCCCTTTTTTACAATACAATCAAGACAACTCTCTGGAATTACAAGAAAAAACGAAGGTCGAACTCCTGAAAATTCCACCGGCCAGAAAGATTTCCGACTGCTCCACCACTTCCAGCCTCAGTGGAGACGAATGCGATGTCACTGAGCTTCAGCAGATCAAGCCTACCAGGGTGAGTTTCATTCTTCTTCCAACAAATTTAAAAAGATTCTACTAGGAGCAACTGAAACGAACTATTTCTCATTTCTACGACTTATAAACACTGTTTAAAAGTCTCCTTAAAAGTTCGATTAAATCTCCACCCTTTTATTAAATCACCGTAATAAAATTGCCACAAACGTAACATTGCAACGAGGCTTATCGAGTGAATGGCGATTCCGTAAATCAAAAATAGCAACGATAATTTCGCGCCGACTTATCCGCCGACCGTCACAACACGTGTATGTTACTTCAAAGAAAACATCGCGCGTAAAAATCTACAAAAATTTACGTAAATCCATTGAATGGTTTAGTCTCGCGTACTCTGACGTATTTGCATTCCAGGTGTATAAACATTTCAATGCTACACCAAAGAAAAAAAAAACTATGTTTAGCATGATATCACCAACACATTGTTGCCCGACGAATTTACACGTAATTTATGTTACGCAACAACGCTCGTTTGTGCTCTAGTTGGCGAACAAACGAAGCATTTATACGTTAAATGTGTAATTTATCTTCATATCGGGAGACCCTTAATTAAACGGCCGCGTCCGATATCAGATTGTTCTTCGAATTAAATCTCCGTTTCATCCTACGTTGTCAGGAATTTAATAGATCCCCTTGTAAAATCAAATTCTACCTTTAAAACGTAATAATAATACAATTATTAATATTTAAAAATAGAAAGAAATATCGAAGCATAGAAATAGATAAAAGGATTCGTTTGATCCTATGTTATCAGGAATTTAATAGGTCCCTTTGTAAAATCAGATTCTACCTTTAAAACTTAATAATAATACAATTACTGACATTTAATAATCGAAAGAGATATCGAAGCATAGAAATAGGTAAATGGATTCATTTGATCCTACGTTACCAGAAATTTAATAGAGGACTTTGTAAAATAAAATTCTACCTTTAAAGCTTAAAAATAATAGAATTATTGATATTTAAAAATCGAAAGAAATATCGAAGCATAGAAATAGATAAATGTTTTCGTTTTATCCTTTGATTCTCTGCAAAACTATGCAGACCAAGGAGTACACGTGCGCCACGCAGCCCGCGGAATCTGTTATGCATATTTCTTTTCTTTTGTGTACAAATGTGCGTACGTGCTTTTATCTACATATTCGCTTACATGCAGACCAGCGTGTTTACAAACCTGATGCACACGTCTGTCCGTTTTGTACGTTCTTCGCGTAGGTTTTCTGTGACGTCTGCACTTAAGACGTCTCATTTTAGATAACATTGATTCAACGTCCATTCTTTCGAAAATCGTTTCATCGGATAAGTGTGCCGGTTGTATAAGTCATTTGGTCTTCGTTTCGAGGTATATTAAATTTTGTAATGAAACTTCTATGCAATGAGAGTTACGTTTCTTTTTCTTTCTTTCGATAGTTTCGGCTTAATTGCTGGTCATTTTGGCCTAGAATTTACTGTTTTAGGTGGTTTCTGAGCCGCCTAGGCTACGATATAAATATCTCATAAGAAAAACTTAAGATTTCCCAGAGGCGATGGGGATTTAAACTCGAGCTCACTTTTTACTCGCCATAACCCCCTAGTTGCTATGGTTACTTCGTCTGTAACTTATTGTTTTAGGTGATTATTTCGGTATAGGTATTATATAAGAATTGTAAACTACTTCTTAATCGGTCGTTAACACAATAGTTGGGACAATAGTGGCACGAACGCCGTGAAAATATTTGTAATCGCGATAAGGACCTCCAATGAGATCGGTTTCTTCTTACTTCGCCTCGCTGCATCAAGAGTGAAAAACTAGACGGTTAAAACGTACACAACAACGCGCCGGGCTGAATCGTGTTCTCTAAAGAAACGTAACGCGTACTTTTCGAGCATAAACAACGATATAAATTCATCGTTCCCGTCACGGTTAGTCGTCTCTTTCAATATACAACTATTGTCTGGTAGGTAGAGCCGACTATTTTGTCGGACACGCACGCAGACAGTTTCATATGTAAAACCTACGTCGAAGATAACTCGGAAAGTCATTAACACTAGATTTACGGATGCTGATTGTATACCTATTTTTACCGAAGTGAGCAAATTCGACTCATACAAGAAAATTGAAGCTTTTCGCAATGAAAATAATTCCAAATCAATTTAAATAAAAGATTTATTATTAAAAAATTCGTTGAAAATATTTTTCGAAGAATGAATTTTATAAAAATATATTATTCCACTAAAAATTCTCTGTTCACGCGCGATGTATAAATCGAAATGATAATAGAAGTGGGTAGGTAAGAAAGATAATGTAGCGGAGTAGCAAAAAGAAGTGAGGGTGATTGTATGCGAGAGACAAATTAGAGGTGAAACAAGCCGCAAATTGCCCAGGCCCGATGTAAGCTACAAATTCCATGTGTTATGCGATTAACAGACACGCCATCAGCGGCCCCCAGTTCAAATCTCCCGCCCACGCGGGAAATTCTATCTAAATCATTATTCGATATATCGCAGCCTCGGTGATTCGGGATCCCACCTAAGATTAACGATAGGTCCTAGGTGAAGTTGACTATAACAATCGAAGATGGAAAAATGTAAAACAAAAGATAAGCACGATTGTCGCGCCCACTCGCGTGAAAGTAGGATTCAAACTGACCGCCCGATCGATCGCATAATCGCGCGCGACCGAAAAACAGCTCGTGCGAAACGGGGCTTAAGCACCGCTTTCCGAGGTAGCAGCTCGGCCACTGTCAGCCTCACTGGCCTCTCTTATATATACAGCGTGCCTCATTGTCATTGTCAGTCTGTACCGCGCGGTTTCATCCGCGGGATTCAAAGCTCTCGCAGGCTGACTTCTTCGACCGCCCGGCAACCTCCCACTCGTTCATGCATCGGGAAAATTGTCCACTTACGCGACGTAAGAACGGAAACGGAGGATTGCTTTGCGTGCGCGAAACACGTTCGACGTAATCCAGTTGGCATCGGTCATTTTTCATCGCGTTTTCTACCAATCATCTCGGACGTATGGGAAAACTTGGATGAATTATGATCGACCGTACTTAACGCGGGTGATTTGTAATCGTTTGAATTTTTAAATTGGCACGACTGCTATTTCAACCTTTCCGAGACGTTACTCGAATGATTCAGTGACTGAAATTTATTTGTTATTTTACTAATGTCGGAGTATTATCGTATGTTTCCTGATACTGACTTTGTAAAAGTGTTGGGGGGAGTGGGGACACTTGGTACGCGTGAATCTTTAATTGAACCGTTATTTTTGAAGGTAGCGTAAGTCCATTTTTGAGAAAAGTGTGCTTAAGCTAATTTAAGCTAAACGTAGGCGTCTTCTCTTCGCGTTTCGAGTGGGAAAGTAAATAGAAGGAAATATCTTGTTGGTTTCGTTGAAAAAGGTTCAACTGTTGCTTTTATAGGATGAAAGCCTTTGCACGAACTCTCAGATATCTTAATATACGAACAAAGGGACTTGCACCACGTTCAAATATAATGGCTTACAATAATTATAAAAAATGGAGATTTTTAGAAAAAAGGCTTTTCCATAATTTAACCCTTTGACCGCGAAAGGCGCCTATATTCGCTCTCATAGGTCCATCAATATTTACGTAAGGCGCATATATTCGCCGCGCATACATTCGGTACCCAAAAAAGCGTATATATACGCTTTCGTAAATGAGTCGCTCAGAAGATTTTTCTATATTCTCTGATTTTTGCAAATTTTAATAAACTGCATAAGAATACACTTCATTCTATTAAAATTTACAAAAATCAGGAAATATAAAAAAAATTGACTTAACTACATTGGCTTTTGAGCGACTCATTTACAAAAGCGTATATATACGGTTTTTAGGTAGCGCGTTATTTCTTAGTACTCTGACTTTCGACTCAACTGGCTATATTATAGTATTTATATGTTTTATACCAAAGGGTTCATCCGGTTAATTAAATTAAATGAAATTGACGGCGCCAGCAAGAAAAGCTTCTTATTCTAAATATCGGTCAGCCAAGAAGCTTCTAAAACCAGAAATTTTCAAAGTTATTGCGTCTCGAGTATTTTCCAATGGTTTCTCGTTACATTGCGCCGCAGTCAAAGGATTAAATTGACGCACATTGGTACAAACCTGCACCATTTGTGCCGAAAAAGTGAAACAAAAGTTTGAGGCCCATTTGTAATTGTTTTCTTTCACCGGTGTTTGAGATTCTGATAGTAGAACAATAGAATATAAAGTTTGAGCGATTGTAAAGGACGATGAACTTAAATGAAAAAATGCTCGAGGAATCGAGGGGGAATTGTTGAAGGTAATTAAGAAACTTCGCTTGTCTCGACATCTGCTCGTTAAATGGGAAGTATCTGCGAGTATGCAAGTATTTTAACGAATGTTTAGTTACTTTTCGTCGGAACTTACGGCGCATTTAACACGCGTTCTCAAATGGCATGGAAAATTATCCACTTATGTCGTTCAAGCGAGAAACGAGGATTAATTTCCACGCAGAAAATATCTCAGAGGAACAATTTTTCCTTGAAGTATTTTCCTACCGACGTCATACCACGCGCGATAAAAATAAGTCTGATTAAAAGTTAACCGTAGACGTTTAGGAAATTCCAAAAAATGTCGCTATCGGCGCAAAAATGAATCTTTATCTAGCGAGAAAGGCTCCGGTGATGGTAAACATCGAAATAATCTCTGTATCTATTTCCCATCTACAATTACAATAACATCTAATCCTGCCGATAACAAAGTGTACGTTTATCAGTGGCGGATGAGTTTTGTAAAATTCCAGAGGATTACGCCGCGTAAAAGCAATATATCGAACATTCATCAAAATATCGGAATTAAATTAAATTCATTCGCAAGGAATTAAACACCGAAAATTTTCCAAATTATTTCCCGATCGTTCCGATTTCCAAAGTAATAAATTTTCTATTCAATACACAAATACCAGATGAACAATTAAAAATCTACAATCACACATAGCGCAATACTAATTTAAATTAACATCGAGCGCTTTAACACTAGATTTACGGGAGCCGTCAAATTGACGGGTTCCTACTTGTCTTATAAATATTTTTTAAATTTACAGAGGCGCTGTACAGTAGATATTTCACGTGTATTTTATAATACAATAATCACTTAACGAATTACAATCTTTGCCGCTTGATCCCTCTTTTTTCAAAGTCCTTATTTAATATATTGCAATTTAACAGATTTCACGCCCGTAAATCTAGTGTTAATGGAAATGCAACGTCACTTAAGAATCCCACGCGTAATTCTCAAAGCGCGACATCGTACCTCACTTAAACGGGATTCTATTTTGCCAGTAAAATCCTCGCTGCCCGATTTGCTTTCGAAATATTCCAGAAGTTCGCCAGAAAAGGCGATATCTCGCCCTTCCTTCGGTCTTCTACTGGCAAACTGTACCGAGTGCAGACGACTGACCTTTCCGCGAGGGAAAGTAAACGTTAAAGGATCGTTCGCGAGGCACGATAGTTTAAGTAGCATGTCGCCGTATGTGTATCGCATTCTCGCTTTTTTCTTTCCTTAATTATCTTTTCTTTTTCGTCGCCGTAATCCCCGCATACCTTTCGGCTTAGCCCGTTAATGCTCGCGGTACGATATGAGACATTTTCTTCGAAAGTGGTGTAAGATATTTAACACTAGATTTATGGACGTTGATTATACAGGGTGTTCAAGAAAAAACATTCAATATTTATATGGTATATAGGATACGCTGTACCGAGTAAAAAAGCTTTAGTAAACATAGGTCGAAAGGTCAACCATTTTTGAGATACAAACATTTTTCTTTGTTATTATCATAATGGCTTGCTACTGAAGTCGGTGAAGTCGGGTAGGTAAGAAAGATGCAGCGGTTTCTCTTTTTACAAAGTACTTGCTCGGTATATTTAAGTATAACAGAAATAACACCGGCAATTTTAGCGTTAAATTTCACAAAATTCTAGGCATATTTTCATTTTGGGCGCTAATAGGTTAAAGAAAACGATTGAAACATTTTAATATAGCTAGGTACTACTCCAACAAATGATACGAAATCTTATCGCGTTTGTTCCCGTTTTATCCGTTGCCCCTGGTTACCGCAATGTAAGGATAGGTTTGCAGGGTTACGTTTGGAATGTTTTTGCGTTCGATTTGTAGGTTTCAATTGCTATTGTTGTTTCGAAAACAATTACAGACTTTTGGATGGGTGTAGAATCATTTGGGCCGCGAAGGGACCTCTGGGGACCACAAAGAGACTGCTTAGTTGAAAATTTGGGCTGATTCAGCCAAAACAGATGCACGCACTCCGTTGAATGTTTATTTGACGAAATCGTTTATTATTTATGTGAAATTACTTGTTATAAAGTAAACTAGTTGATTTGGGCCTCACCTAAAACAGTAGGTCCTAGGCGAAATGACCATAGCAATTGTAGGGGGCTATGATGGGTCAGGAGCTTAAGACTCCGATTCCCAATTAGTGGGCCCAAGTTCAAATCCGCCATAACCTCAGCAAAATTTCTCCGCAATTATTATTTAATATATCATTGCTTCGGTGGTTCGGAAGCCACCTAAAATATTGGGTCCTACGCGAAAGGACCACATCAATCTTAGGAAGCTGTGTAGGCTTAACCCTTTCAGTCCCAATTTATTTACATCTACTGCGACTTATATAACCCATTGGGACTGAAAGGGTTAGGAAAATTTCTCCGCAATTATAATTTAATATATCATTGCCTCGGTGGTTCGGGAGTCACCTAAAATATTGGGTCCTACGCGAAATGACCACATCAATCTTAGGAAGCTGTGGTGGCTCAAGAGGTAATGGCTGGGACTCGCGATCCGTGGGCCCAAGTTCAAATCCGCCGTAACCTCTGCAAAATTTCTCCGCAATTATAATTTAATATATCATTGCTTCGGTTGTTCGAGAATCACCTAAAATATTGGGTCCTACGCGAAAGGACCATAGCAATCATAGGGAACTACGGTGATTTAAAAGGTAAAGGCTGGGACTCGCGATCCGTGGGCCCAAATTCAAATCCTCCTCCGTCGACTCCAGAAAACTTGTTCTAATTTATTCCCTTATATATCATACCCTCGATTATTCAGAATCCACCTAAAACTGTAGAGTCCCAGGCAAAATGATCGATCAAAGCCGAAAAAATTGGAAAGAAAGAAAGCAAGCTCACCCGCTGCGCGTACATCAACAGCGATGATTCGTTAATGAAATACAATGAATCGAAGTTACGTTTCTTTCCCAGACGAAATGCATTAAACTGTATAAGGAATTAAATCGTGTAATTATGTCATAAGGCGTCGCCGAATGCACTTTGCATCGTCCAATGAGACCATTATACCATTCTAAATGATCCGAGAGGCAGACAGGGACAGAAGGTGCGTCTTTTCACGGCTGTCCGTATATACCGAAAGGTAGGCTGCTTTCCTTAAACGGCCGGCAGCATTTCAAATGCTTCTTTCGATTTGTCCGTTTATCATTCGTAGACCTGTGCGCGACTTAAATGAATGACACGACTGGAATATTTATTGGGCTGCTTACTTTAACGGCGTTTCCATCCACGAAGATATTTAATGGTTATAACGTATATCGTCCATGGTGTCTCTTGATACTTGGAAGATAATATCCCTGTAACTTGGCTCGCGTATTGAACGGGTTTGAGGAACTCCATTGGAATTCACAGCGTAGCTATTTTTTTTCTACAGGAAGAGATTCGATCTAAATCCGTTTGTCCGACGAAACGAGCTAGGGATACATTGCGATGAAATATTTGATTTGAATATCGCGCGTGACGTCATGGGGGCACTTTTAAATTTGCGCGGCAGAAAATCGATAGACGTATTGGATGCTTGAACGGTGATATATCTGGACGGTTAAGATTCTTAAATATTGAATTCAATTTTTTATTCTTATGATTTTATTGAAATTAATCGACGCTGCTTTATTAACGTTAATCGACGTTGCTTAATTATTCGTTTTTATAAAGAAACAAAAAGAAACTGATGGAACTGATTGTGAGAATAATTACGTAATTAAAGGAAATATTTAACGCATTAGAAATGCAACGTTTACGACAGTGTAACCGGTAAGTGTATTATACCAATCGACGAATCAAGTTACCGGTTCGTTACGTAAGAGGACGATACCAGGAGGATGTAATCGTACACCTTTTGTTTTCTTTTTCAAACACGACCCGTGCAATCCCGGATTTCCAAATAATAGAAGATTTACCGGAAAGATGATGCTTTAATTAGACTTCGTGAATTCTTGGAAGTTCTTTACGTTTGAATATAAACAGGTTTTATTTTCTGTGACGTTAATGTTGGTTAAATGAAACATGATTAAAGGAAAATGTTGGTTCAATTTTTTGCGGGATAAGCGGATAGAAAAATGGTATGAAATTCTATTCGACAGAGAAAGTATTGACACTTAAGTGGACGCGGGAATTTCATTGACCCTCGCAAGGATAATTGTTGCTTTACTGGCAAGGCTATCTTTCGCGTTGAATTTATTGTTTGGATAGCAAACAATGAAAGAAGTTGACTTTCAAATTGCAAAAGAATTATTACGTCATAATATAAACATTATTAATCGGATTCTTTAGGCATTAGGTTACATTTCTCATCCTCGAAGCATTAAAAAAATTCAAATTATGCGGAATCATTGTAATTGTTCGACAAATAAGATTCTTATTGACTTTAGGACTTTATTTTATTTTTATTAAGTCTACTAATCTGTTTAGTTATTAATTATCTTTTCAAAATAATGCTATAATGCACAGCTGCGACTTAGATTTTTCTAATTTTAACACTTACACCACTTTTACAATTAACGGCGCAATTCATTCCTCAAGTATTTGAGAAGTAAAAATAATGCAAGGCTGTCGTAATATCTTCGTCATTAATCCCGCAAAACAAATTACTTTAATCGCGTCAATTCTTCCGAACTCAATTTACCGAGTCGAGATAACAATAGGGAAGAATGTCAGAGAAAAAAGAACGCGAAATTCGAATTCAATTTACCCAATCGAGAAAACAATAGAGATAAAATACGTGAGAAAAAGACCTGCCAATTATAAATTCAATTTGCTGAGCCGAGATGACAATAGGAAAATACACTGTCAAGTCCGAATTCGATTTACCGAGTCGAAAAATCGTTAGAGAAAAAGGAGCGCCAAATTCGAATTCAATTTACCGCGTCGAAAAATCGATAGACAAAAAGGGGCGCCAAATTAGAATTCAATTTACCGCGCCGAAAAATCAATAGAGAAAAATCCGAGAGAAAAAGGAGCGCCAAATTCAAATTCAATTTACCGCGTCGAGATAACAATAGAAAAATGCACTGCCAACTCCGAATTTGGTTTGCCGAGTCGAAAAATCAATAGAGAAAAATGCGGGAGAAGAATGGGCGCCAAATTCTTACTCAATTCACCGAGTCGCAAAATCAATAGAGAAAAATGCGGGAGAAAAAGTGGCGCCAAATTCGAATTCAATTTACCGAGCCGAGATAACACTAGGAAAATGCACTGCCAAGAACGAATTCGCTTTACCGAGTGGAAAAATCAATAGAGAAAAAGGGGCGCCAAATTCGAATTCAATTTACCGAGTCGAAGTAACAATAGGGAAACATGTCATAGAAAAAAAGCACGCGATATCCGATAGCTATGGTCGAGCATTCTGGTTCTGTGAATCCATGGTCTTAATAAGCGTTGTAACACGAGACACCCGATGCATCTGTGCTACCAATATAACAAGATTATTGCGTTCAAGATACCCGCCTTATATGCCGTATACATATGCAATATATAGGATAGAATCGTCGAGTAATATGTGGTCAACTAGTAACAGGAAGCTCTCAATTCGGGTCAGTGGAGCAAAACCGTGCAACCGGACCTGATCGACAATATTTATTCCAGTCTTTGATATTCTCGTGAAATTTCTCTTCCTTCCCAAGGACATTGGAATTAATTAGCAACCAACCGGCAATTGATATTCTTTGATAACCATGAAATCGATCCGCCTCTTTTCTTTTTTTGCCGTTGGTAGCAGTACAGGTCTGCGTTGTTTTCGCAGCCTTTACCAGAGAATAGTGATATAGTTGTATATCAGAGGATATCGAATCTCTTTCTGTTTTCGGATTTTTCGGCTTCAATTACGAATTCACTTAGAGTTTCACCGCTTTTTTTAGATGACAGCGGAAACATCGAGGCAATGATTTAGTATTTGTTTAGGAAGGTGTTAAAATTCTGTAGATAATTCAAGAAGAGTCTTTTAGTATTGAACTTACATAGAGTAATTGTACTAGAACATTCGAACTACGGTCGCTGATTCTCTTTTATTTAAATATATTAAATAATTGTTAATTTAGTCACACGTGGAATATCCGTTGTATTGCTTTTCTACGAACTGGAGGAATTTTTAAGAAAAAAAAGCACGAACCGCCGTTTCCAGAGTTGCACCGTTGACTCCGCACACCCTGTACCTTCACTTTCGAATTTCTCACGGATATAATTACAGAAATCTGTTTAATTACAAATTCGTATTCATGCTCGCATATACTTCTGCTTTCAATTAATCGAGCGCTATAGTTTGCGGTAATAAAAGATATTTAAATGATCGGCGCTCAAATTTCCTCAAAGTAAAATCAAATCCGACTAATTACAAATTATTATCTATACCCGTGCGTATTTCTGGTTGCAATTAATCAAGCGTTACTTTCTGTGGTAGAAAAGATGATTTAAGTGATTAAAATTCAAGTTTTCCCGTAAGCAAAGTTTCGCGCTATTCGAAGAACGTAATAGAACTGTTTGAAAGTGATGATTTCTCGTTCAGTGCTTCAGTTAATAAGCGTCAGTGCTTCGATCCAGCGTAATGAAATTGCGAGCTGTGAAAGAACATCCGTACGTATCAACATTTGGAGAGTGATAAAAATTGACAAGCCGAGTGATTCACGTTCGAACTAATATTTCGTAACGTCTCATTAGCGACGGTAGCCATTCAGGAATATTCGTTCCTTTCGACTCGCTGAATGAAACAGGATTTCATGAGGAGCGTGCCGACGAAATTAAAAGCCAGGGGATTCAATTACTATCCGACCAATTTCTCTTCTCAAATTATGTCATCGTTATCGATATTCATCATAATTAACAAAAGATATTGAACCGATGGGATATACTCAAAATATCAATTTCTTTGAACTCTAAAAACTATCGCTGCCGTCAATACTGACTCTAGCGGAAGAGAAAAATGAAGTAAGAAATTAAGAATTTATAGAGTCAACAAATAAGGCTGATATTTAGCATAATACTTGAAAATTAGCCTATTTGGCCTAGCGTTTGAAAGTAAGGCTAATATTAGGCCCAACGTTGGAAAATAAGCCTAATAAGAGGCCTAACATTTGAAAATAAGGCTAATAATTGGCCCAACGTTGGAAAATAAACCTAATTAGCGGCCTAACATTTGAAAATAAGGCTAATAATTGGCTCAACGTTGGAAAATAAGACTAGTAGCGGCCTAACCTTTGAAAATAAGGCTACTAATTGTCCCAAGATTGCAAAATAAACTAAATAAGAGGCCTAACATTTCGAAATAAGCCTAATAATTGGCCCATCGTTGTAAAGTAAGCCTAATAAGCGGCCTAACATTTAAAAATAAGCCTGATATTTGGCCTAGCACTTGAAAAAAGGCTAATAATTGGCCCAACATTGCAAAATAAACTAAATAAGAGGCCTAACATTTCAAAATAGGTCTAATAACTGGCCCAACATTGGAAAATAAGCCTGGTAAGCGGCCTCACAATTGAAAATAAGCCTAATATATGGCCTAGCACTTGAAAATACGACTACTTCTCCTAATATTCAAAACCAAGGCCAATATTCCGTCAGACGTTCAAAGCTAAGGCTAATATTCAGCCCAACGTTTCAAACCAAGGCTAATATTCACCCCAGTATTAAAAAATAAGCCGAATAATTGTCAACCGTCGAAGATAAAACAAAAAAGACAATGGAACACGAGAACAAAGGTGGAGGAGGGACCTCGAGGTACACGAAGACAGTGTCGCCGACCACACCGACATCGCCGACGTTGAATCTAATGGAGCAGCTTCTTTTGGCGAAGATAGAAAGACAAAATCTCTGCGACGACGACGACAATGGAAACGGGAATCATGGCGGAAATTTGGGCGCAGCGAGGAAGAATCTTCTTCTGAGAAGGACAGATTCAATGGACAGTCAAACCAGCGCCAGCACGTACAATTCTTTTCTATCCAGTGACTCAGTGTCGAGCAACAATCGATACTGCAAGTGCGACGATTGCCTGCTGGGAATCGTCGATAAGTATCAACGCAGTCCGCCTCTGGTCGGCCGAAAAAAGGTACATCTTCGTGAAAACTTTCTGCCTTTTGCCTGTTTGTTTTTGTTTAGCCTCCCATTTTTTTTTCTTTTTCTTCTGAGGAGGGAAAATGCATTTACGCATCGCCGGTGTTTCTGGGGGAGTGTGGGCCTTGCTGGGAGGTGAAGCTGCAAGAATACAGTGAAACCTCGATAAATGCAGAGATTTTGGGGGCAAAGCAGTGCTCTTATCGAGTATCGATGTCGAATCTGTGTTTACATTTGAGCTCGAGCCGAGCGCGAACTTAGAAAAAGACAGACAGTAGAAGAGACAGAGAGCGCAAGCAAACAAAGTGAGCTGCTCGAAAGTATCGGCGAGGCATTGCTAATGCAACAATGAACTTGTTTATTTGTTAATTTATCTAAATGTAACTTTTTCGAATGCATTTTTGGGATTCTTCTGATTAAAATGATACCAAACACGATGTAGTTTGAATTATTTAAATAGTAAGTAAATTTATTAAATATTAAGTAAATATAATTCAAACTATATCGTGTTTGGTATCGTTTTAATCAGAAGAATCTCACAAATACGTTGGTAAGGGTTTCAAAAAAGAAAAATCGAAAATGAAAATGATACATTCGGGTGGTATCATGTTACGCTGGGCCCTCGTCGAGCGTCGAGGTTCGCCAACGGGCCCCTATGTGGTGGGAACAGTCATGATGCATTTATCGAGGGAATCTTTTGTTGCCTTTATCGAGGTTTTACTGTACCCACTAAACCCCCTCCTCAATCTCCTCTTGGGGCCTGTGGGCGTGAGCGGGGCACATTGCCCCACCACGCAACTACTGTGTCTTAATTGCCTATTTTTTCACAAAAGTTTACATGCAGCTTTATAGATCCGAAGAAACGGTGCAACTTTTATTTCAACCATTTTTTGATACCTTTTGTTGTTTACGACTTACAAGCACGTATGTGGAAAGGGTGGTTCTAACGAAGGGGTTGATATCTCGCTCAAGGTTGAAAATGGGCACTAAGGAATTACATTTATCTTTGGAGATAAGTCTGATAAATATTTATGCGAATAAAAATCTGAGTGTATCAGTTCTGGAACTTCCCTTGTCAGTTCAAAGTAAATGGTTTATCACTCAAAGTCTGCCGAAATTTCATCGAGAGTATTGTCCTCTCGTTGTCAATCACTTTTCGGTACGCCAACTTTGAATTAAACATTTCGAAATAGATCACATCTGTCTATCGATAAATTTCATTTTCATTCCGTGGGACAGTTCGACAAGACGTAATTAAATGTACGGATGTCGACAGCTCGATGATTGATTAGAAAATTATTACGAGGCGATTGTGCAACCTTCCAGAGCCCTAAATTCTTTAGTCTCTTTCGTGCCGTCTCTTTCTCTCGCTCTTTCTCCTCGTTGTCCTGTTTATTTGCCTTCGCAATTATTTCTCTCACTCTCTCTCTTTCTCTCTCGTCGATCCCATATCGTAAAACGTGCTCGAGAGAGCGCTGGTAGCATAAATGCCTGAGAACTAAATTTATGCGATTCCAGTGAGTCTTGCGACCGCCACGGCAGGCGCTGCAGGTTCAATTAGTAGCTGTTCCCTTTTAACTTCCATTTTATTGCCTAATCAACGCACGTCCAATTAGTTCGCTCGTTCTCGTTTCCTTTAAAAAGCGAAATGCCGCTCCTTCGCGATGTGTTTCGTTTTTACCGACTTTAAAAAAAAAGAGAAGAAACATGAAGAGAGAAAAGTGTAACCTCGTTAAATTTTTACGGCGTTGCATTTAAGAAGAATTGAACTTCGGTATTCCGCTACTTCTTGCTCTTTACGGTATAGAGAAATATATTTTTAATTTTCGTCGCGTGTAAAGTAACTCATTAAATGATAATCGGCAACAAGATCGATCGTCTCTCTCGATGGAGCGATTTTGATAGCGCTTTAATTAAGACAGATATTAACACCCGGAGAATAGAGTATAATGAATCGTTTGTTTTCGCCGTGGCGCGATGCGTG
Organism: Cerceris ruficornis; assembly: GCA_963989415.1. Lineage (NCBI taxonomy): Eukaryota > Metazoa > Arthropoda > Insecta > Hymenoptera > Crabronidae > Cerceris > Cerceris ruficornis. Next base: position 10,705,299 of record OZ022529.1, on the reverse strand, counting down.
CTCTAGATCGCGTGTAATCGATGCATAATCGCTTTTTCACGGATATCGTGTTTGTCAAATGAACGACGTCATTCCCTTCAATACCGATGGATCGAAAATCGCAGACGATAATTACCGAAATCTACTATAGGCGAGGAGATAGATGATCGGACCCTCAATCGATGGGCCTGATTTCAAATCCTCCAACGGCGCTGGGAATTTTGAAATATTTCCTATGTAATGCATATATCTGAGTCTAGACGACTAGAAATCCCCATTGAGTAATAAGACCCAAGCGAAATGACATTGGCAAATTAGTGGGCCCGACTTTAAATTCCCCATCAGTGCTGGGAACTTTGTAATTTTTCCTGTATGATCTGTATATCTGATTCTAGATTTGTAGATCCTTTAGAATAGTAGGTCCCAGGAGAAATAACGAAGGCTATGCAGTGGGCCTGATTCCAAATCCCCCATGAGCTCTGCGAAATTTGAAGCCTTGCCTACGTGATATGTATGCCATATCCTAGGTGATTTGGAATTCCGTTAGAATAGTAGGTCCCAAGCGAAATGACCATTGCAAATTAGTGGGCCCGATTTCAAGTTCCCCGTCAGTGCTGGGAAATTTGAAATCTTGCCTACGTGATATGTATGCCATATCCTAGGTGATGTGGAATTCCTTTAGAATAGTAGGTCCCAAGCGAAATGGCCATTGCAATTTAGTGGGCCCGATGTCAAGTTCTCCATCAGTGCTGCGAAATTAAAATTATTCCTATGCGACATGTGCATCTGATCCTATGTGGTTCGAAACCCCTCTAGAATAGTAGGTCCGAAGCGAAATGAATATTGCAAATTATTGGGCCCCATTTCAGTTTCCCCATCAGTGCTGGGAAATTTGAAATCTTCCCTATGTGATATGTATGCCATATCTTAGGTGATTTGGAATTCCTTTGGAATAGTAGGTCCCAGAAATAACCATAGAAAATAGGGAGCTATGTTGGCTAAGGGGGTAAAGGCCCAGACTATCGATCAGTGGCACCGACTTTAAATCTCCAGTAAATTTGAAATTTTTTCTATGCGATATATACACCATAGCCTGCGAGGCTTCGAATCCACCTAAAATAGTAAGTTGTCGGCTAAATAATCACAGGAATTTGGCCCAAAACAATGCAAAACAAACAGAGAGTGCGTCATGCCAAAATGATTGCACCGATTTGCAAAGATAAATCGCGCAATGCGATGAAATTTATTAGCGTGACGTCATTTCGGTGCCATTTAATTTGTTCAGGTGGTATCGGTCGGGCGTTCACCATGGAGGCGAAGCATTTAATTTCGCGACGAGACGTTTTCACGGCTCGGAGCCTTGAAAGATATTGAATATTATTTGATGGAAGACATTTGGGTCAAGGGTTCTTGCTTTCCTCTTCTTCTTTATCTTTTTGCTTTCCCGCATTGTCCCTATGCCGTTGTCTTTCCTCTCGATTTTTCTTCTTTCGCGTCTTTCATCGAAGTTTATACGCTTCGATGTCATCGAAAGTTTTTCTCTCGATAATACATGGCGATCGATTGTCGATAAATTTCGAATTACCTTCGATATCCTTTAATTTCTCTCTCCTCTTTTTTCCCCCCTTCCTTTAAACTTATGAAATTCTCAGCCATCGTTAAATCGAAATATCGTACCGTGCCATTAAGGTATATAAATTTGAATACGAAATCACGTTATAGGATTCTGTCGCTATAAATTTAACGGCATCGACAGCTCGATACCGGTAATATCTTGTACCGATTACCTGCACACGTATTACGAAAATACTCTCTTTAACGGAAGATCTTAATTAAAGTGTTACATGCGACGTGACGCAATATATATGTAATTACGATAATAAACTTCCCCGACGATGGATAATCCATAGTGACCCGACACGTGTGGTTTTAGATAGCGATGCGATATTACCGAATGTATAATGGAATTCCTTCTTTATTTTCTTCTTTTTTTATCGAAGATTATGTACCACGTGGGCCGTTACCTTGCTGTGTATTTAAAAAAAGAACTAATAAATACGACCATGAATTTACGCGCTCGCTACGTGCGTACATTACCGTGCACTTTTTCCAGTAACGACGTGAATGGGCATTGGATACGAGGAAAGCAACGTTTTCGTGATATATTTCAATGATTAATGGAAAAGAATGACATTGCTGAGTTTCTCTAAAGATTATCATTTTATGCAAATGTCGATGCGATGTATTTTTGACTATCTTTTTGTAAAGCGAGCGGACCACTGTTACAATTACGAGAAGTTTAAGTTTCGTTGTATCAGTCGATAAAATGGTAAAACATTGTTGATCATTAATTTAATAATTGACTTGCAACGAGACCTTATCTCTGTAAATAAATTTATTTGCAAATTAAAGAGACTCGACTTGCAGGACTAAAATCCGATGAAGTAGCAAAACATTCTTTAACATTGACCCATTGAATCCGTAAGCGGAATATTCCGCAAATGAATATCGTATTTTATTACCAGCCGCGGAATATTCCGCCCTGTACACTGTTAAACTGCTGCGCGCGAAAATACACGGTACTGTGGGTCTTCTTCCGTATATAGCGCGATGATGCAAATGGATAACAAAATTCCATCCGTAAGCGGAATATTCCGCCCTGTACAATGTTAAACTGCTGCGCGCGAAAATACACGGTACTGTGGGTCTTCTTCCGTATATAGAGCGATGATGCAAATGGATAACACAACTGCATCCGTAAGCGGAATATTCCGCAGATGACAATCGTATTTAATGACCAGCCGCGGAATATTCCGCCCTGTGCAATGATAAACTACTGCTCGCGGAAGTGCATGGTACTACGAGTCTTCTGTCGTATTTAGAGCTATGATGAGGCAAATGGGTTAACTCATTTGCATCCGTAAGCGGAATATTCCGCAGATGAAAATCGTATTTTATTATCAGCCGCGATTTAGAGCTATGATGCAAATGGGTTAGCCGCATTGGCTTCTGAGCGATTCAAATATCCGAAGGGACCGAAATTTCATTGTTTCTATCGAGCCTCTCGGATCACAGAAGAAAATAACATCGCAAGTGGCATTGAACTCCTTTCAACGATAAGAAACAGAACCGGGACTAAAGAGCATGGTATAGATAGCCACATGGGTTCCGCATAAAGGCGAATAACTTCACGATTCGTCGACTCCTAACAATCCCGCTAATAACGGCCGCATTAATTACTTAACCGGCTCACCGATGACGCATGTTCGTCGTACAACCACGCGCGGTTTCCTCGTTTACGTAAATTCGAAATTCCGAGCGAGCACAATGCGCCAATTTAAAAATCGAGGAGACGCCTGATAAGGAAGTTTGAGAGCAACGTTCGATAGTTTCCGTCGATATATCGAGACTGGCTGACGTCACACTTGAATCATCGAACTGTTGAACAAAAAGGCGAGGGGGTTATAGTGGGTAAGGAAGCAAAGCCTCCGACTTGCGGTCGATGAGCCTGAGTTGAAATTCCCCAGCGACTCTGGGAAGTTTGACATTTTTCCTGTGTGATATGCAGACCATAACTTCGGTGGTTGCAAACCGCCATAGAACAATAGGTCTACAGAGAAATCACCATAGTTAATAGGGGGCTACGGTGGTTAAGACATAGAGGCTCGGATTCCCAATTAGTGGGTCCGAGTTCAAATTTCGCGCCGCCTCTGGGAAATTTGAAATTTTTCCCATGTAATATGCATATCATAACTTAGATGGTTCCAAGCCCCCATAGAACAATAGGTCGACAGCGAAATGACCATAGTTAATAGAGGGTATGGTTGTTAAGACATAGAGGCTCGGAAGTCCAATTAGTGGGCCCAAGTTCAAATTTCGCGCCGCCTTCGGGAAATTTGAAATTTCTCCTATGTGATATTTATACCATAACTTAGGTGGTCTGGAACCCCCATAGAACACCAGGTCTCCAGCGAATAGGGGGCTACGGTGGTTAACCTATAGAGACTCGAACTCCGAATTAGTGGGCCCGAGTTCAAATTTCGCGCCGTCTCTGGGAAATTTGAAATTTTTCCCACGTAATATGCATACCATAACTTAGATGATTCCAGGCCCCCATAGAACAATAAGTCTCCAGAAAAGTAACCATAACTAATAGGGGGCAACGGTGGTTAAGCCATAGAGGCTCGAATTCCCAATTATTGGGCCCGGGTTCAAATTCCGCGCCGCCTCTGGGAAATTTGAAATTTTTCCCACGTAATATGCATACCATAACTTAGGTGGTTCCACGTCCCCATAGAACAATAGGTCTCCAGCGAAATGACCATAATTAACAGGGGCTACGGTGGTTTACCGTAGAAGCTCGGACTCCGAATTAGTGGAACCTAAGTTCAAATCTGCTAAAACTTCGATTATTCCGCCGACCAACAATGTGCCTGGAAAGCAAAGGAACGAAGAAAACAGTGACATCTTCCGTTACTACGGCTCATTACTCTTAATTAGCATGATTGTACAACGCTAAACACAACATTGAGTCGTACAGCTACAAGCACCATCGCCTTGCAAGTTCTAATTTAGCTACAGCTGTTCGTGAAAATTTGAACGAAGAGCAGAACGAAGGCTAAAAAAAGTCCAAACTTCATGAAATATTTATCGCGATCGTTTCACGCTCTACTGGAAAACCGAGACTTCCAATCGAAAAAGAGGAAAACGTAAAGTCCCCACCAAGCGTCGCGGAAATAGTGATTACGTCAGTGTATCGATGACGTTGCCGGACGAAGGAACTGACGTTTTTCGTGTGGCGTATTGTTTCGCGACGAAAGGAAACTTAAAGCCAAACCGACGATAATGCATTTGCAACGTTGCGATAACCTCCACGCGCTGGCCTTAAACGAGTAAACCGTGAGCGTTTTTCCATCGTCGGAACTTAAACGCAGGGCGCATCGAAGATTCTCAGTTTCTTAGAAACTTCCGGTACCAATTACAAATCAATGGCTTCACGTTAAATAGCTTCTTTCAATTTTTCCACTACGAATTGCAAAGGATTGCGTCGATGTTAAATTACTTCTTTAAAATGTCCGCTACCAATGGCAAATCGGTGCATCGTTATTGAATTACTTACAATCACGAAGACATGCGAAAATTCAGATTGTTGTAGCAGCGTAAAACCTAACCTACACTGTGTGAATGCACTGAAAAGGAAACTGACACGGTCAGAACGAGAAGAAAAACAAGATACCCGACTCAATATCCGTACACGTGATCCATCACGACGCAGATCGTTATTTCTCCCATTCGTAATTCACGATTGTTTGTCCTTCTTGCGATACGAGAAGGAAAGTAACGATCCGAGTTCAATAACGAGACACTGACGTCTTTTTTCCGAGTCACGGATTCTAAATACGCGTCAAAAGGGGAGGAAATTTTCTGGGCAAATTTGTGAAAACGGCTCGAGCGTGCGTCACGAAATTCGTTAAAGGTAAACAAACGACGTTACCGTATTTTACGCGCAAGTGTTCAGACGGATAAGAATCCCTCGAAGAACCGAAGAACGAAAGAAATCACGTGAAATGATGGCGTTTCGGTGTACCGAGACTTCCGTGTGAAAATAATACACATTTTGTCGGTTATACGCACACCGCGAGAGAGAGGAAGTTGCCTCTCTCGATTCTCCGGGCGGACGTGACGCGATAAGAACATAGCCGCGTAACTCTGCCTCGATAATCCGCAAAAACTTTCCAGCATTCGACTTATGTAAGAGTCTGCCGATAGAAAACGCACGTGTACCGACGTGAATGCGCGACGGTTCGGGTGTAAATTGATTCGGGTGCGCGAAAAGCGCGTTAATTCGAGTACAAACTTGGAGCGTGTAATAGGAACTTGCTGTTGGGACAACGCAGCGAAACAATTGGAACATAAACGTTGTTTAAAGTGCAGCAGGAGCAGAAAAGGATATTGTGAAACTAGATCCGTAAAGGCAGGAGGAATGACTGGTTGACGTGTATTGTGCGTATCGCGGAACGGAAACAACGCAGTGAAACAATCGAAGGATAGTTGTTTAAGAAGCTGGGCACGAAGAAAAGGATATCTAAATACTAGATCTGCAAGGCAGGAGGAATGACAGGATAATATGTATAGTTGAAATTGCGGTAAAGAAACAACGCAGTGAAACAACCGAAGGATAGTTGTTTAAGACACTGGAGACGAAGAAAAGTAGGATATCTGAATACTAGATCTGCAAGGCAGGAGGAATGACAGTATAATATGTATAGTTGAAATCGCGGTAAAGAAACAACACAGTGAAACAACCGAAGGATAGTTGTTTAAGAAACTGGAGACAACGAGCAGAAGGATATCTGAATACTACATCTGCAAGGCAGGAGGAATGACAGTATAATATGTATAGTTGAAATCGCGGTAAAGAAACAACACAGTGAAACAACCGAAGGATAGTTGTTTAAGACACTGGGGACGAAGAAAATAAAGATATCTAAATACTAGATCTGCAAGGTAGGAGGAATGATAGCATAATATGTATAGTTGAAATCACGGTAAAGAAACAACGCAGTGAAACAACCGAAGGATAGTTGTTTAAGACACTGGAGACCAAGAAAAGAAGGATGCTAAATACTAGATTTGCAAGGCAGGAGGAATGATATCATAATATGTATAGTGCAGGAACAACGCAGTGAAACAACCGGAGGATAGTTGTTTAAGATACTGGAGGCCAAGAAAAGAAGAATATCTAAATACTAGATCTGCAAGCTGGGAGGAATGACTGATTATTGGGGATGGAAACAACGCAGTGACACAACCGAAATATAGTTGTTTAAGCCACTGGAGGAAAAGAAAAGGAAGATATTTAAATGCCAGATCTATAAAGGCAGCAAGAATGGCTGGTTATTAACATACATTACGCGGATCACGGCACAGACGTTACTCGCACGTCTATCGAAAGTGAGTGACGTACGAAAAGTGTCCAGTGTCTGAAATATACGTGTTTTCAAAATTAACGATCCGATTTCAGCGAAATTTGAAATATAAGTGATACACGGTATATTATTTAAGAAATTGAATGCCTCGGCTATTTTGTCAAATGTGAGCAATTAAATCAATTACTTTTATTTTTTTGGTACTCTTAAATATACCAGCTTGATCTCTGGCATTGATAGCGTTAAATTTCTACGATCTTCTTCGTTCAAACTATTTATCCGGTATATTTATAGACAATTTAATAATCCACTGTAATTCCACTGCTAACAATACCTCTGCCGGTGCAACGAATAACAACAATTTTGTTTGAGTGGCCGAAAATCGTTGTTTTTCTTCGGCGTAATTACGCAATTGGAAAAAAAAGACGCGGTTTAAATGCGCGTTTACTTGGAACCTGTAAATCGATAACGAATCAGTGAGTCATCGTGCAAACAGATATAAAGAAGACAATCAACCGTGCGATTGTATCGAAAGACAGCCGGCGAAGTCGTCGGAAGTATCAAACGCGTCACGAGTTGAAAAAGTTACTGCGAATCCTACGACGGCGTCGACGAAGAACGATTCAGTTCCGATAGAATTGTAAACGTTTTAACGTTAACAGCGACGCTAATTGCTTGGAAAGTTCGTAGAATTCATCTGGAGGAATCGGTGTAAATTCGCCATCAGATGACAATTTAACGGTGTAATATCTCTAATGACGTGCATGTGTATCTCCCGGAGATTTATCTCAGCTTATAAAAACCACCCGAAGATCGTGCGTCACCGTGTTCTCCGACGAAGTACAAACGAAAGTTGCCGCGAAATTTGAAAATCGATAGATCATCTCTTCGAGTGAATCAACGTGGATAAAGGAAATACTGAAAAACAGTTTACAACTACATTAAAACTACCCCATAAACAAACATTACCGTTCTCCAGTGTTCCAGAAGACAATTCTGTCTACTAGAAACAACTGAAACAACTGTCTTGTAGAAACAATTCAAACAACTCTCCCATAGATGACAGACTATCTTTCAGCCACGCGTCACGTGACCCTCCGCGCGCCACGTGACCATCGTTTAACCTGCATTTCTCCTAAAAGTGTCGCAAAGTGAAAAGAAAACTTAAACGGATAAAGGGAACTTCATAGAGATAAAGTGGAACGTCAGAATTGCACGAAATTACTTCCATTTCGAAGTTTTATCATGAAAGTACCGTTAGAATTCACCTGGAAATCGCACGCACGATAATTGCAGGGACTGGGAGCAGTTTTGCGTAATACGATTCGAATCGGGTGTCGGCTGGCGCGCACACATCGGCGAATAAAAAGTGGCACACACACTTCGCTTTCCACGTTCGAAGACGGTTCGAAGAAGAGGTGTACGACGTGGGTGGACACGTCCAGTCGAGCCGTGTGCCTCGATTCGGTCGCACGTCGTGATTAAAATAATTATAACGTTGCGACACGTCCGCGGGACAATTAAAACTCACGCTTTCGTTGGCAGCGAGGGCGAGAGGGACGCGTAGTCGATATATACGTTATCGAGAGTTCGCTTCGATTGTTGGTTTTCGTGGAAGAAGCTACAGACTGGTCGCCTTTACGGAGGAATGTCTCCTTTTCACGGATTTATTCGTCGTTGTGTTGTAAACATTTGGTGACGTTTGACGATGATTCCGAGCATCGTTTGATTTTGCGAAGGATTCAATAACGATTTTACGCTGGAAGAGGGATAAAATAGAAACGGGAGGAAGATTTGATGATACAGTTTCGACGATGTGGAAATCGGAATGGAGATGGAACGACGTGTCGAATATAAATGGGTATACCAATAACGAAGAAAGAGACGTGAAAATGTCTGAAATGTAAGCGCGCAGAAGATTCTTCGATTACATCGACTGCAAACTTACTTTCCAATTTTTACATAAGCAGAGAATTACAATGCTCAAGTTATACCGTTTGAAAATCGACATCATCCGATAGCAACTTCCAAATTTCATATTCTAAAACTTAGAATACAGTATAAAAAAGAAGTTCAATCGTGTCCAAAGGTACACCGCTAATTAACCCCTTCAGTGAAAATACTAGAGTCGTCTTACAATTCTCTTTTAATTCCGTACTTTTAATACATGGACCACCAATCAAACAATTTTAAATCCATCGGAGTGCGAAACGAATTTAAAATATATATTTAAAATTGAAGCCCATAACCTCGAACATAAATTGTAAGGGAAGGTGTTAAAAGACGTTTCATTAATCGCATCGCATCGATCAACGACACTGTGCCGATTACGCATATAGATTGCCATCGTGAGGAAAGTGTATTAGGAAAATGCAGGACGCATACGAGAGGTTAACGATACCGAAGATCGTCGTCTGCTCGAAGTCGGCGCTCGACGGCTGCGCAGACACGATCGACGAATCCGAGAGAAAGTCGTCGCCGCGACAGAGAAGAATCGTTAGGTCTCGATATCGGCGTAATTCTCGAAGGCACTCGACGAACTTCTTCGAGCGTCGATCACCCTCGACATCTCGAAGTCCGTCGCCGTGTTTGAAGAGCCGATCTCAAGATCGTGATCAGATGCGAGCGAGTCACACAAATCAGATCGAGGATGGGATGTTGAGTTATAAGTTCCAAGATGGGAATGATATCTACGACGAAGATAATCGAAATAAAGAGAAGGAGAGTTATTTCAATGATTCGATAAGTAAGAACGACGAGAGATTAAATATCGATGATATTCGGAGCGATGTCGTTTGTGAGTTCTGCAATGAGAATGGGGATGTTGAGGTTAGGGACACCGGAAGGGGCGGAAGTGAGGAGAATTATTACAACGAGACGAGAGAAACTGAGCCTGAAAGTAACGAGAGGTTGGAGAATAAGGAGATTTCTAATGGTATCGTTAATTACGATGATAAATGCGGTGTTGAATTGCGATCGAAAGAGGGGGAGAAAGGTAGAGGCGAAGCGATAGAAAAGAACTCTTCGAAGGACGTTGAGTGTAGGAAATTAGGTAATAGTGTTGATAATTGTAAAAGCGCAAGTAACGCGAGGTGCGGAAGAATAACAAAGAACGAGAATAGAAAGGAGGAGATCGGTCTTGATAATTGTCCAGGATATCGGCAGTACTTAAGATTGCTACAGGTGCCGCAAACGAACTTAGAGTGGGGTGAAGGTAGCGGCGATGATTTGAGCTCGGAATGGGATTCCGATTATACGGATCGATCTATCGAACAACCTGTCATTAAGGTAAATTAATATGGGTTAATTTGACGAATGATTGCACATGACGCTGTAAAAGATAAATCGTTGGCATTTAAAACCGTAATTGATGGTTTGAATCTTTGGCGGGCAAGAGTTGCGATTGCGCGGCGATGCCGCGGGAAATTTGAGAAGATATAAATTGAAACTTAATATTGAGACTTTGAGTGGCGGTTATACTATTTGTTTTCTAATGAAATCTATGTGGATTTTTTGTTACAGTCGTCGGGTTGGAGGAAACTTCGAAATATCGTGCATTGGACGCCGTTCTTCCAGACTTACAAAAAGCAACGATATCCATGGGTGAGTTTTTCAATTTTCTTTTCGTCTTTATTACACTCTAAACTTGCGCGTTTACATGATAGCTCGCTGAAGGTGAAATGAGATTTTTGAGGTCAAGTGTGCCGGTAATTAAGATGGTGATCTACATCGTTTCTTTTTCGGTTCTTTATATAAAGCGCGAAAGAATGGAATTTTTTATCATTTTCACAAAGCTGTTTTACTAATGCACATTGTTCCAACGCAAAATATGCGATAAGTTCAGTTTTTCAAATCGCCGAGTCCTGTATAACGAGACCAACTATCAGCTCCGCCAAGCGGTTCGATATTTTATCACTTTTACAAACTAGTTCCACCATACCGTACACAGAAAAGTTCAATTTTCCAAATTTTCAACTCAGATCACTTTCATAATTCCCGGCGCAAATGAGATTAAATACGCGAGCAATTAAATAAAGAAATTTCCTTGTCATTCTATACCTCCCTTCAATTTATAAATAATCTAACTTACAAATTAAATTCCAATAACGCCACTTTAAAAAATGTCGCTGGACCTAGTGTTAAAATCGGGCCCACTGATCGAAAGTCCCAGCTCTTACCTCCTGACCCACCATAGGCCCCGTTTAATCACGTTTCTTTCGGTTCAGGTGCAATTAGCGGGACACCAGGGAAACTTTCGAGCAGGCCCGACTCCGGGGACGATTTTAAAGAAGCTCTGTCCCCAGGAGGAAGCCTGCTTTCGTTTGCTAATGAATGACGTCCTGAGGCCTTACGTGCCGGAATTCAAAGGAGTGCTGGATGTTCGAGAAACCGAGGAGAGGAACGCCGAGGGAGCAAATACCGTGGAAACGCCGAAAGACGGCAGCACTGACGCTGCGAACAAAAGGACCATCGTGTCCTCGTATTTGCAACTTCAGGATCTCCTTGGTGACTTCGAACATCCTTGCGTTATGGATTGCAAGGTTGGGGTCCGGACTTATCTCGAGTCTGAACTCGCGAAAGCCAAAGAGAGGCCTAAGGTACGAATGCTGGTTGAATTACGATGAACTTAATTCATCTACTGAGCTATCTACTCGTAGTTACTTCAACAATGAAAGACAAAGCTATTTTTATATCGAATCTCTGTTATTGTTACAGCTACGAAAAGACATGTACGAAAAAATGGTGCAAGTTGATCCCAGTGCGCCAAGCGCCGAGGAACGCCGAGTGCAAGGGGTCACGAAACCACGTTACATGGTCTGGCGGGAAACGATTTCGAGTACAGCCACCCTTGGTTTTCGCGTCGAAGGTATTAAACTTGCTCACGGTGGCTCGTCGAAAGACTTCAAAACAACGAGAACTCGAGAACAGGTTTGTACACGTCCTGACGCTGTTCCGTATCGCATGTCTATGAGAGAAAGGATAGCCAGAGGAGGGTAATTCTGATCTCCGAATACAGAAGTTACTTAGCTGGTCATCTTTGTCGTTTGAAACTTCTCTTTTTCGAAGTATTTTATTTAATATATTTAAATTAATACTTTGATTTCGCTTCTTGACGATAATTGCACGCCCGTGTCCCTCGCGTGCTTCTCACTTTCTGCCGGCGATTAAAATGAAATATCGCGCATGCGTGATACCGGCCGACGACGGATAATCTGGCAGAGTCGCGTCGATGCGATAGCGGCCGTTCACACTGCTAACACGTTGAATACCGTGATAGTCATGTTAATTTTTTTTGTCACTTAACACGATAGATAAGAATTCTGGCATCTTTAATCGAGTAGTTTCAGCCAGCGACGATCAGCGGGTTTAATATATACTTAATTTTTAAAATTAAATCAAGCTTACACTTCGTTGGCTATCCTTCTTCTCGTAAACGTGCAATACAATTGATCTCTAATCTCTGGGCTAATATTAAACATCTTATTATAGAATCACGAACTGAAATGTACTGTTCACAAAAGTTAGGGGATATTTCAAAATGTATAGGAAGCGATATAAAAAGCAGCATATCAAAGAAACTCGTTCGATTATGCAAATGGGTATGCAAGCACAATTGTCACGATCGATTAGCAAGTGACGTATCGATGAGGACGAACAGAACTGTGTCAAACTATTCAAGAATTTTGCGCATTGTTCGATAGGCTGAATAATCAGCTAAGATTTCCAAAAATTGCAACGTGTGCACTTTCAAGGTCGTCGAACGTGCCGCTACTCTAGCAATATCAGAAATATCTCCTAATTCTTGTGAGCTTCGTACTTCCACCTTTAATCGTCCCTTCAAGAAATTACAAGAATTCGAATCAATAGCATTCTCTTCCCGAACTGATGGTAATTAAATGTCGAATTTGAATTCTAGGTCACGGAAGCATTGAGGCGTTTCGTAGAGGGTTATCCGCATGCGATTGTTAAGTATTTACAGCGTCTTAAAGCTATAAGGACTACGTTAAAAGCATCGCCGTTTTTCGCATCGCACGAGGTCGTCGGATCAAGCTTGTTGTTCGTTCACGACGCGAAAAATGCCGGTATATGGATGATAGACTTCGCGAAAACTTTACCTCTGCCGCAACACTTGCCACGTATTCACCATGACGCCGAATGGCAAGTTGGAAATCACGAGGACGGATATTTAATAGGGGTTAATAATCTGATCGACATATTCCAAGACATACGAAATTCCGAAACGTAACTCCGTATTACCGTCCTTTCTTTTTCTGCCTTCTATCTTTTTTCTTCTCTTTTTTTTTAATCGCTACAATTATTATTATTATTACGATCACGACGAAGAGGATATCGAATTAACTTATGTAACGTGTAATTTATAAACAGACTTCTTTTTGCATTTTTCTAGAGTGCTTTATACGTTATTAAACTTTGTATATAGTCTTTCCATTTCACCGAACATTTCAACGACGCATTTCCTACGTCGATATCCTCGCAATAAACGGACCAAAGACGCGGTGGCTATATTTCGCTACCTAGGTAATTATTCACGTAGAAAGACAAAAGGAAACTACCCTAGATAATCCTAGTGAATCTGTAAAAAAGAAAGGTAATTTAACGTTTCTCTACCGTACGTAAGTTTTATTTATACGTTTAAATGTGACACACTGCAGAAGTCTTCTTGATACAAGAGAAAGATGGTGTTTTGTATTTAAAAAAAAAAAAGAACCATGCATCTGTAAATAATTCGACATTTAATACAAAAAAACACGACGATGTTTTTACTTCTTCTCTTTTCTTTTCCGTTTCTCGATCTCCACTCTCTTCCACCGTTAATATTGTTTCCCCGCTATTGGCGACTAAGAAGAAAAAAAAAAAAAGAACTATTAAACTCAGCCTCTCTTCCGACCCACGCCGATGAATCGCGATACTAATCATGCGCGTAACGTTACAACGTAATTATCCTACGCGTATATTATCTAGCTGTGGTTTCTTTTCCCATTTGTTACTTTACAAGTAAGTCCCGTGCTATTCACGTTTCTCGCGGAACATCGAAATCATGCTGGAAACTGTAAATAAAGAATGCGTGCAATAAGTAATGAAAAGAACGAGGGAGCAATGTCAATTCTGTCAGGGCGTGCCGTATGGACTGTTTCTGGACGATTGACTCTGAATCGACTGTTGCTGATTTCCCGCCGATTGAGAGGACGTTATCGTGGTCGGAGCGATAACTCGGGCGTAAACCGCTGCACCGGTTGTCTTCAATCCCGCCGGTGTCGGTATCACTTTCAGACCGTGCAAAGTTTTGATGTTTAGCAGCTGACTCGGTAAGATGATAGGTTGCTGCGTCTGCTGTTGCTGGGATGATTGCTGTTTACCGAGAACGACGCTTCCACTTGTACTGACACCGACACCGACATTTTTGCTCCCGCTGGCCAAAACGATCGGTTTCCCGGCTAACTGAGCGGTCACCATTCGTACGGTTTGAGCTTGCTGTGGCTGAGATTGCTGTTGCTGAGTGCTAACTATGATCTTTGACTGTCCCGAGGACGTCTGTGCTTGGGATACCACCTGAAAGACGTTCTTGTGTTTAACGATTAAAGAATTGACTTCGAGAGAAAAGTGACTAGTCGTTGAAGTTGAAACTAGATCTACCAAAATAGTCGATAATTTTTTTTTTCGAAATAGTATGATGCTTCAAAGTTGCTTCTTCTTTGATTATTGGACAATTTAGTGTTTGTAACTTCGTGAATTTCCTTTCGATGCAAAAATGACCCTATCTTTTATGTTTAATAGCGAATCGATGGCTGGTAGCTCTAGTGTTCATTTTCAGCTAGTTCCTGACGCGAATTAAATTTCTTTTTCGTACTTGATATTGAGTTTGTATAACTTGTTTTCCCTGTCTGTTAAGCTGATTGACATGACTAGCAGTGGTCGCTAATTTTAATCCCTTCTGAGCGAGCAGACTCTCCACGGAAATCAGCTGTCCACCGCCAGAGCTCGTTAAAACTTTCGCCAGTATCTTTTGCTGCTGCTGCTGTTGTTGCTGATGCGGGGATTGCTGGATTTGCACAGCGATTGGCTTTCCTCCTATTTGTGCTATTATGCGTTGCATGCCCGATGTTTGTATAGACTGCTGCTGACCGGCTACGACACGTTGCTGAATCTGTTGCTGTTGTTGCTGCTGCTGTTGCTGTTGCTAGAAGTGAATTTCTCAATGTATATACACGCTGACGATTACGAAAAATGATTTAAAGCACGTTCTTCCAGCAATATGACAAATAACACACCTTCAGCTGCTGTTGCTGCAACTGCTGCGTCTGATTGCTAGACGGCGACGATTGCTTAATAAATATCGTTTGCCCCTGCAAACCGTGGCCCGTAAGAAGTGACTTTATTTGTCCCGAGCTAACAAGCTTTATCTGCGAAGCCAACAAAGTCTTCCCAGGTAGAACATGCTGTTGCTGCTGTTGTTGCTGCTGCTGCTGTTGCTGTTGCGCCTGCTGCTTTATATTGGCAGTCTGCAAGATACTCTTTCCAGCCTGAGTCGTAACTATCGTTTGCTGCTGTTGCTGTTGCTGCGGTTGTTGCTGACTCTGCACTTTGGCAGTCGGGAATATCGTGGTTAAGTTTGCAGTTGGATTCGACGTGCTCGATGCACTGCTAACTGCAACCGACTGCGCCGAGTGCAACACGGAATGCCCCGACAATCTGATTGTTTGTAATCCGGCGGAAGTCGACACTTGGATCTGATGATGCGGAAAATGTTGCTGATTCGACTGCAGCAAGCTCTGAGCAGCGCTTGTCTTTACAACGGCGACTGGCTTTCCTCCTATATTCGTCACTTTCTTAACCGGCGTAGGCGTCGTAATCTGAGCCTTCACCTCGGGCGCTGGAATCTCCTTCTCGACGGTGACGTTGCTGACGGAGGCGGTGGACGTTGCGTGGGTTGTAATAGGAGCCACGGGCACGCTTACGGACACGACGGAAGTCGTCGTTGCGCTGGTCGTTGTTACGACGTTTGTAACAACGACCGGTTGCTCGGTGGAGACGGGATGATCGATGACTTTCTCCTCGGTCTTGCGTTGCTCCTTTCTGTAATAAATCAACGTTATTAACACGTCGACTGCCACGGCGGTCACCGGTGACCGGCGCTATTAAATTCAATGAAATTTCGTATGACTTTGAAGACTTTGCCGGCCGCTCATTTATCGCATCAGCGTTACACTGCCGCCGGCGAGTTTCACGCAGGTTCTAGGAAAATACTGTAAAATTCTCATAGCAATCGAAGAATTAAAAGAAAAAACTGCAATAATTACCTAGATACGACAGGTTGCGCCGGAGTGGTAGTCCGTCTCTCCTTTTTGGGCGTAGTTTCTTTGGTACTACTTGGAGACTGCTCCTTGCTGGAATTCGGAGGTTTAACAGCCGGCACAGATTTATTCCGTGACATACTGCCAACGTTCTTTTTATTCTTCGCGACCCCTTGTAACTGTTGATGGTACATTTCTACGAGAAAAAACCCATGAACCGATCTTATAGAAAGTAAACGTAAAAACACCTGCGGATAGAAACCAACCGAATTCGGACTCTGATCGAGCGCGATGAAGGTACAGCCATTCCTTGCGTCTAGGATAATATCTGACGCATGGATCTGTCTCGTAATGTAGCCGATCTAATGCACCGGATACGACGGAATGCAGATATCCTTCTTTGTCGTCGGCCTCTCCTTGTTCTCTAATATACTGAGAATCTTTGAGTAACTGACAAATATCAGCTCGAGTTCCCTCGCCGTTCGGAAGTCTCGCGGTTGCGTCCCTGACCAGTGCTAAAATCGTCACGAAGTTCGGCCGATCTGCCACTAACAGCGAATGTCCGCGGGCTTTCGTTAATCCTGAAGCTGCGGGAAATTTTATTATTAAATTATTCTCGTTGTAAGAGAAAAGGAACTTCAAAGTATTTTAACCCTCCGAGCCCTGCGATTAGTATTTAAGTGCGTTCCGAATTACTTTGAACGTAAATCGAGAATTTCTGTACTATCTTAACCCTTTGCATTTGATTGCCCCCTCCGAGGGGACATTCGAGTTTATTAGTGATTACGGAGGATGACCTTATTGCACCGCAACATTTTGAAAAATGCATGTTTCCTTGAAGTTTTCTATTGAAATGGCAGAAGGTAGAAAATCGTAAAGTACCGTCGAGTTGCTAACAGATAACGTCAAGGATGGCTCCGAGTGCAAAGGGTTAATATCATTTTTTATTCATTATCATTTTAAAAATGACGAATCAAAAATGCTCCCGGCACAGGACTCGGAGGTTCAAACACGTGAAGTTATACATACCGACATTGTGCTGATAAATGCCTTTAACTGGACCGACAACGGACGCATAGCCGTGCATACGATAAGTAAATGCTTTATGAGGTGCAGCGTAGCGCATGCGCTCCTGTCTTCTGAATTCCTCCCGTTCATCCGGCGTGGACGGCCGAACTTTCCACTCCGTCGGCCAAAGTGCACGTGGTGGTTCCCATTCCGCGACAGCTCCGAGAGCTCCGTTGTCGACGTTGATCGATTCCAACGTCGGGCTTACGCTCCTACAGCTTGTACTTGTACTACTATTCACAGCTACGTTGTTAACGTTGCTGTTATTAGATTGGGACAATTGTGATTGCTGCTTTACGGCAATCGCCGTGCAGCTGACGGTGCTTGTCGGCGGACCTAAGGAGTCTCTGGCAAAGAAAATGGTAAGGTAAATGAAAAATTAAGTAAAGATGTGGTTGGAAATTTCTAGGTTCATGGGTATTATATTTAGGACGTACTTGAACATGAGAAACTTGGTGCAAAGATCCGAAAGACGAGAATCCGAGTCACGCCCTGCGCCTATCCAGGCATATATGCCGTGGCCCTTGTTCTCCAAATAGGGCACGAGCTCCTGCTCGCGTTCCTGCCGTTGCTCCAATTCCTGAGAATATGTCAGCTCGCCGGCAAGGAACCCTAGAGCTAGGGCTACCAGGGAAGGCCACGACGGTGCTAGAGAGTACCTGCGCGAAAGAATAATAAAAAAAAAAGAAAATCGCGTTATAAGTGCCCGGCTATAGGAGTACCGGGTCACAGCAGTACCGAATTACAGGAGTACCGAATTACAGGAGTACCTGATTACGAGAGTACCGGGTACCAGAAGTACCGGGCTATAGGAGTACCGTGTTACAAGATTGTTGGCCATACGATAAAGTCACTTATACCGCTGCCAAGTAAAATGCCTCGGAAATATATCGCCATACTTACCAATCATTCAACGGCGAGATAGGATTCCCTTGCCACTGCATGACCGCGTCCTTCATTTCGATCGCGCTCATCCTGTACTCGCCCTTTGAAATAAAAGCGTCTCTCAATAGGGAGAAGAAGCAAGCATGCGTTTCTTGCATCAATTCCGCTCCGCTATTAATATCCATAGCATCCTCGCTCGTGGGTATGGTCAGTTCTTTATCCGGTATCGACATAACTCCTTCGTCTTCGCATCTACCACACAATCGAATATTTCCGTGTTTTACAAAGAATTTCATCGCACAGCAAAAAATACTGCATTTCACATTGTACCAGAAGGAAGACACTTACTTCACTTCATCCAGAATATCGATACCATCATCTAGTTGTATCGGTATCTGCATCATATCGATGTTATCCAAATCAAGTTCCTTCTTATCATTCTCCTCGTCTTCTTCAGTCTCCGGTGGAATATCTTCGTTCATCCCGACGCTCAATTCCGTTTTGATTTCATCGTATTCGATATCCTCCACCTCCTTCTTTATCTCAGGAGTACTCAGAATAGACGATCTACTACATTTCGGAGTAACAGGACTTCTGCAAAAACGAACGAAGCAGATTAAACTAAATGTTACTACAAAACGGGCTCCTTCAACAAAGACAAATGGTAAACATACAATTTCTTCTTGCTCAGCTGGTGCATCTCGTACGGATCTATGGGCTCCGATTTTATCGGCGTCATCATCTTATGATCCATATCCAAAGCATTGGAATGCCTGTTGTCGTCCGTCGTGTGAGAGTAATCACTGTTATCGCTCTCGTGCTTTATTGAATTCGCATTCATTAATTTCGGCGCCGGTGGACAGAGCGACGTTTGTTCAAGCTTGATTCGTTTCTTTGCCGGCGTAACGCGAGCGGACGAACCGAACGAGAGTTTATGTTTCTGTCCAATCTGCGCTCTTTGAGTGAGATCCGCGAGAGCGATGCCCTGCGTGTTTAATTCCGGATGGATCTGCAAGACGAGGGAAATTTTCTTGAAAAAGATGAAGCTACATTATTAAATGAGTCGCTCGGAAGCCAATGCGGCTAAGTCAATTTTTTGGATATCTTCTGATTTTTGTAAATTTTAATAGAATGAAGTTTATTCTATTAAAATTTACAAAAGAACAGAAAATATCAAACAGATGGACTTAATAGCATTGGCTTCCGAGCGACTCAAATATACGTATTTCGTCTTGAATAATGTCATTACGCACATCCCGTCGAGATCTTCGTCTCTTGTGTGCGATCAACATTTCGCGATACATCTCATCGGTTTGCTCTCGAATAAACAACGATCTGTTCATATGATACTCGGCACGCTGCAGGGTAGAAAAGACCGGCCGAATCGTCTCATCGTCGTGACTCATTTGCAAACCCCTGATCGATAAACCTTGCGGACCCATCAGCGAGCGCTTTTTCTTCCTCTGTTTAGCCCCGGACAACTGATAGTGCGGATAGTTCTCCTCATTCTCGGACGTCGTGTCGGCAGCTAAGTTCGCGCTCACCCCGAGATCAGCCCTCAATGCATTCAGTTCCTCCAAATAGCGCAGTTGCGTTTTTTCTTCAACTGTCAGTTCAGTGCTTGTTAGTATTGTCCCCCGGAAGTTACTACATACTTCTCTGCCAAATGGCTGGAGCGTGGGGGAGGTGTAAACAGCCAGAAAACATTTCGACGAATTTACAGTAATAGCCGAACTTACCCATAGCTGGCTTTGGCTTCCTCCATTGCAGCTTCGAAACCATTCTCTGCGCCGGCTGACTGAAGCCTTGCTTGTAAGCGTTGGATAACAGACTCTCTCTGGACTTAAGTAATTGACTGGCCAATTCGTATGATCGTTTTCTCTCCTCGAACAGTAATCTTCTCTGTTGGGCCTTGCGCACCAGACTGCACATTCTTCTGATATCGGGCCGATAGTGGCCGGCAGAGAGATGATTATGAAACGAGTCTAGCGCCGCTACGCCAAATCTGTTCGGAAATTTCAATGAAACGTAGGAATTTTTCATGTTATCACGGCGTATTGGGAATTCTTGGATGAGAAATCGTTTACCTATGATTTTCACGATCGAAAAGCATGCGCAACGTTTTCTCCATTTCAACATCGACGTCGCAATCCTTGGGGAAAGCTGGTAAAAGGCTACATAACGACTCTCTTTGATTTTCGGTAAGGCATTCGTTCCAAAAACGGGGATAATCTAAGAGTTCCTTAAAAATTGCAGAATGTTCGCATAG
Source organism: Cerceris ruficornis (assembly GCA_963989415.1). Taxonomy (NCBI): domain Eukaryota; kingdom Metazoa; phylum Arthropoda; class Insecta; order Hymenoptera; family Crabronidae; genus Cerceris; species Cerceris ruficornis. Next base: position 10,684,855 of record OZ022529.1, on the reverse strand, counting down.
ATCTTGAGGCAGCTTCACCTTGGTGTTCGCGGCTATACAAGTTTCCCATCTCTGAAAGCACAATGAGAAGGATGAAGAACAATGCGATAAGCTCCAAAAAGAAATAACAGGGCACTAAAAGATCATACCAGTGTATCTGGACTTTCCGCCTTCATAGAATACTCCGTATTATCATTTTCATCTTCGTCCTCTTCCCCGGAGCTATGACTCTCGCTGCCGCTAGAGCCATGGTCCTCCCCACTCTCGTCTTCGCTGTCCGTCGAAGTACTACTTCCACTTATACTACTGCTGCTACTGTTACTTCTAGACGCGTGAGAAGACGCATCATCTTCGTCCTCCTCTGCTCCGCTGTCTCCTCCGGCCGAGCATTCGTCCATCTGAAAGTGCAACGTTGCAAGCTTAAAAAAGACACGTAGAAAAATCACCAACAACATAAACCGAATTCAACTACCTTAATTTACAATCCTGCGTATAATTATACTTCGTTAACGACAAGAAAAATCGCGGAGGTCGCGTCGATAGAAATCAATAAATCAGAAAACAAAAGTAACACATTCAACGTAATAATAAACGTCTCGGAGGCATAATTTCTTATATCATGAATTCTTCCATAATTAATAACTTATGCAATTACGATAACTAACGATAATTGACGATAGCACTGAAGTGGAAATGTTATTCCAAGACTTGTTGTTAGCAGCTTCCGGAGTAACGTGACACAGGGTATACATAACGCGTTTCCAGCGTGTACAGTGTTATCGATCACGCGGACATTAATTTCGAAATAATCGTCGTAACCAACCTCCATTCTTTTAACTTTCTGCGCTTGCTCCTCCTCTGTCCCGTGAGCTCTGCCGTTTTCCACGAAAATCCGTAATCTCCTCTCGGCTAACAATGATTCGCGAGACCGTAAATGTTGCCCGAGAATGATTCTCACGGCGTTTTCCTCATCCGAGAGATCTCCGTCGTACCGAGCGAATATTAAGTAATCTCACTATTCGCCGTTTGACCTGTCACAGCTACTGCACTCCTACTCTTCCGACAAATTTTAGTCATGGCGTGGAATACAGCGAAACAGAACCACGGTGTTTGTATATTGAAAGATCTCGAGCGCCCACCTTCCTCGCCGCTTTACAACTCCGGGCTTTCAATGGCGGAGGTTTTTAGGGCCGGTTCAAACACCGTTTAATACGAGTGAACGGCACTTCATCTTTCGCGGTTATTCGATAAATGATGCTTGGAGTGAGGTGTTTGCAAGCAATTGGTAAAATTTGACGGGGCTGATTGATTTCTTTGCTTGCAAAATGTACAAATTAATTTGTTCCGACTTCTGGATGAACGGGCTAGGGACACTTTTTTCCGAGCTAGTTGTATTGGTATTACCGAGTGAATTCAAAATTTAAATTGTTTCGATTACAGAGGATATTAAGTAATGATTAGAGATTACGTGAAAAATTACTAATAGCAATTTATCTGAGTGATCGCAGAATCGTAATCACAGTCGTGATTTCATTTCATGCACGACCGTGACCGGGATTTCTTATGAATTGCATTAGTACTTGTGATTTAAGAAATCAGGAGAAAATAAAAGAAATTATAAAAGAATAATTAGCTACAATGATACAGTAGAATTTTAATTATTCGGTATGTGATAGTAAGATAATGATTTCAAAAATAGCCATGGTTATATTTTCCGATCGTTTGAATTTCCCACCGTTGCAGCGCGCTGGTACGTGGCATTCTCCCGAAGTAGCGGCGCTGCAGTCGTCTTCGAAAATTTCCCGTGCGTGCTTGCGAAACCGTGTGCTCCAGTGTTTTATTCGTTTTTGTTAAGAAATTTCCAAAACCGGTAGTTGAATTCGAGTCGCAGTTACTCATTAGCATGTCGTGCGTCGGAATATAACACTGTGTCGTCTGTTTTTTCGTGTTTTACAACGAAAAGTGGAAAAGTATCGGTCGTGCTCTTCCTCTCTCGTTGATCAGGGCGCTGCTGCGGTTCAATCAAATGTTTCGGATTATGTGAGTTCTATTTCTTCCATTCTGACGTAGTACGAGCAAATCTTAACATTGCGATTCTAACTATCACAGTTCTCTTGTATGCTAAAGATACACAAGTAGAATCAATGTATAATTGAAACTTTTCTACTCTACCTAGTGCCGGCTTAGCGTCTGCGCACGAAGTGCGCGCGCATGCACCGCGCAACCGCGAACAGCCAACTCGACCGACATCTTGGAAAGTTTCCCTCCTTCGGTTGCAGAAGCTTGTGCTCCTCGATTTGACTCAATTTTCGGTGAGTAACTTTCAAATACTACTCTTGAACGGGTTTTACTTTGCTCGGTATTCGTTGAATTAGAGTTGCAAATAACCCAGCAGCTTGCGACCCACTGGTACCGGATGCGATACCGTGGAGTCGCAAGACGACAACAAAATTAAATGAAAGGACACATTTCAAATTTTGCATAGAACGCGCCAAATTCGGTGACACTACCGCTTTCTACCGCCTCTTGAGGAAACTAAATTCGTCGATACAATCGCGTCCTTCAAATATTAACACGAAACATTTCTCGAAACTTTATTCTCTCTGTTCCCGTTTAAGCTTTGATCCCCTGTTGATTAGAGCTGGAGTGATTTAGATATATAAAATTACTTTTTATATATCCACGCTATCTCTACGAATGATTGAACCATAATTATGCGATAGGTAGTAATTGAGAAAGAATCTCCGAGAGGCGGGGATTTGAATTTGTATTTGCTAATTGAGGGTGCTAGGTTTCTTCTTTACATTCGCATTAATTGCTATTACGTTGTTGTCGCCAAGAAGATACAGTTGCTAATTAATTGAAACTGTAATCCAATAATTCTTACCTTCTGTTCTTCCATTTAAAAATTCGTTTGCCAAGTCCCGGTTTCATAAATGGAAAGAATATATGTTTTCTTCTACTTAACAACGGGCAAATAATAATGTGGATAATTATTTAATTAACACTGTCAATTTAATATTGCATAGATCTTTATTCGTGAAAAAAGTATTAACAATCAAAATGAATAGGAGCATAAGTGAGAGAAAGATGTTAGCGAACTAAAAAAGTCATTTTTATAAAATTTTAGGGAAAATATTTGTTCTTTAAGTTTTCATGAATATACGATAACTCGGGGTATACTGTATTACTGAAGTTTTTAAATGATCGATATCATTATATCTTTAACTGGCACTTCTTCAAACTTGCCTATCGTATCGTCATTTTGACGTTTATCTTTTATTATATTTGCACGTAATTCCCCATTTCATTCGGCATTCGAATGCCGAAAGTTCAATCTACTATGGGAAAAACTGTTGAAAAAGAAGGCACATATACTCCGTCATTATACCAAAGAAATTTATCAATAGATCTGACAATGAGATCGGTAACGGCTGGGATAGAAAGAACTCCAATCAACGTCAACTGCACGCCAGTTGCATGAAATGAAAGTATGATCACTGCTATTCCAAGGCATTTGCAAACAAAACCATATTTATAGACCGATACAGATAAAATAATACCCTTAACTCTCAAAACTATTTTATCTCCAAATTAACACAAAGATTCTCAGCCAAGAATTTCATATTTTCAAAATGGAACTCGAAATTACGATAGAATATTAACCACAACTGAAAACCGTGTCGGGCTACTCCACACAGGTCTGCAAAAGGGTTAAAACATTTTCGATAAGACACGACTCGATAAACTTCGACAATTTTCAAACACGAAATTTTTTCAAAGTTCCTCTCAACCCTTTGACCACAAAGCGCGTATATATATTCTCTCAAAACGTTTCTGCAACAGTTTTATGGGAAGTTTAATACAATACTGCAACTTTAAGATGATGCAGGTTGACTTGAGTTTTGCGCGATCCCATTGCAAGCCGCTTCCGGTGCAACCGGCAAAATCGGTGCATACTGCATGTAGTGCGGTTGTCCGGCAACCGCATACCAATGCTCTTGCATATTTTGCGACGGAATATTGTACGGTGTCGGCTGAGGACACATATATGGCGAGCACATTCCCGAATAAGCCTGCGCATAATCCATTCCAGGGCACATGTGCGGGGAAAATGGTTGCATGTTGCTGTTATCGGGTATATCGGAATGCGGTAAGCAAGGAATCGGATAGTATCCGGGATTCGGAGTGTAGTACGGACTCCCGTATGTCTCAGCTTCGCTCGCATAATATGGCATACTTGGATAAACGTTTTGTTGCATGTACGGAGCGTGGTACGAATTTGGTGCACTTGCCACGGTATGAACTTGATGAGGGGTTGAGTTTAAATGCTGCGAATGTGTAATATCGTTCTTTGACTCGTGAGACTTCTGATTCTTCGAGTTTGGACCGTTTTGTTGGTACTGATTGTAGTTCTGGGCATATTGTTGTTGTTGAGGGTACTGTTGAACGTTGTTTCGATGTCGTGCTGTGGAGGGAGAGATTTATTAGAGATTTGTTAACCCTTTGACTTTGGCGAAGTTTTTGATTAAATTATCAACGTGTAGGGCGCAATATTTTTTTGAGATTAGTAAAAATACAAATTTCGTGCATATGGGTGTGTTAGATGATCGCGATGTTTATGAAAATGCTTATATATTAATTTCTTATTTATCGATAGCCCTATGGAGAAGAATGCGTAAATATTTCGTAGTCAAAGGGTTAATGGAAGTTCGAAAATATATAAGATACAGACTGTCCGGATTTTTCTTGAATCTTGGAGCTAAGCCGTTTCTATTCATACGTTGGGAGTCTTTGTTGCCGTTTATCTGATCCTTCGGTCTTTCACGCGAGTAGTCGTTTCCAATTTCTCCCTTTGAGATCTCAGCTTTTTGTGGCTGTGCATCTTTTGCATCGCATTTATTAGCTTCTTGGGGCAATAACGGAGGAGTCATGTCTTTCTGAGCATTATAGTTATCTTCTTTTTGCTGTGTTACCGTGGAATTCTCCACGATACCGTTCTTCATTTCGTTAACGTCATCCTCGGTTTGAGGTGTACCTTTGCAATTAACATATTTGTTGTTAAAAAGCACACTATGAATCCGTAGTAATGAATTGAAATAATTAAAGATCATATAGTTTTCGTACCTTGACACCACTGTCCAAAATTAACCGACTGTCCGTTTGTTGTATAGCTCAAAGTATTACTCACACGGAAATACTGCAAAAACATTTTACATTGCGATATATATTCCTAACAAATTACTCGATAGTTATATTTTATTTGTAACATATAACGGGCGCATACCTCTAATCCTAAGTTATAAAAAAATCTTAAAGTGAACGGATCTGCAAAGAAGAGCTCGTTTAGATAAAACCATTATGACTTAAACAGAAGTACCTGCGAATTTTACCTGATAATGGCAAATCATTGCCATTTAAATCGACGCTCTTCTGCACGGAACAGTTGATAGAACGTAGCATACGGTCCATTTGATCGCCTGACATTCCTAAATTTACGAGAATACGAAGAAACAGAATGTTTCTATTATTGCTTGAGTAAAAAACAAGTAATTTGGGACCATAGAAAATTACGTAATGTTGTAGAAAGCAATTAACGCGTAAAATTACCAGGGTAAGATTGACAGTAAGATTCCTTTGGCGGTCTCTGTTTTGGGTGCACGTTAAATTCAGCATCATTTTCCGTGTTCATTGTCGATCTACAATTTGTAGCTTTATTTACCAAACTATTTTCGGAATTGTTATTCGGGAATGTTAAAGAATTTCCTTCAGTTTCTTTATTCGGATCTTCCCCGATGTTTTCCGTATTCGAAAGTTCATTGCCATTAAGTATCGCCTCGGTTGTAAATATTTCGTCGGAATTCTATAAACAATAATTCCACGATATTTTAATATTAAAAATTTTGCTAACTTTAATATTTAATGAAATAATTAAACGCGTGACTTACATTTACTAAATAATTAGAACATTTTTCGGGTGTATAATTCTCGAATGTTTCCCGATTCAAGTTTCTGAAATTAGAGAGAAATTGCCGGCTTCCGTTCCACCGCGTTTGTTTCGAAAAAATTATTATGATACTTACAAAGATTCCTCTTTCCATTGATTAACTTGAAAGGTACTTTTGTTATTGTCATGAATACCGTTATTGTTCGCGTTTTTATCAATACTCGTTGATAGAATGTTCATCGTAGAAATCGATTCTTTCAATTTTCGCGGATTCGTAGCGCAAGGTTTCTTCCACTTTTGATCTAACGAACATATAATATAAATTTTAAGGAAGTTCATATAAATCTTGCGAAGTTCTCACGTTTCTTTATACTAACTCGATTCTAAAACGACATTGCGCTTGCATATCGGCAGCCAATTGTTTTGCTTATTCTTTCGTAAAGGCAACGGCTTCAAAGCGGAATAAGCAACTGTCTTCTTCTCGCCTAGTTCCTCTATAAAAACCACTACCGGTCCCTGATTCTTGCTCATCTCTTGAACATGACCATAGAAAAAAATGGGCTCTTTGCTCTTTCGCTGCAACGCCTTCCCATCGCTATTACACGAATTCTTTTCAAGAGAAGATACATAGATGCTATTGTTATTAGCTTTGTCATACTCTTCCTCCTCGAAGTCCATCTGCACTAAACATTTACCGCCAACTTGTAATTCGTGACTGTTGTGTCGCGTCCATCCTGCATTCTTTACCTCTACAAATTTCAAAATTTACAGAATTTTCCATTTTACAATATTTCAGCCAATATTACAGACATTTCGTGTCTCTTTAATGATCTAATGGGGTTTGTTACCTCGTCGAATTTCATGCCATATATCGAAATCAGTGTTACGGTAAATATTAGGATCAAGGGCTTTAGCGACTCTGTACGGGAAAGGTGGAACTCCTTTCATTGCAGCTTGGGCATCGTCAGTCTCATCATTTTCGCCTTCGAGTTTATTATATATCTCGGCAGTCAACTGTCTAAAAGACACATCAACGTTAAAGAATTCCTTACGGTCCTTATTGAACACTCTGTGACGAATTCTAAACTTACTCTCGTAGCTCAAGATTGCCTTTAAGGAAAAATTTATCGTGTCTGAATGTCGCGTTTCTGTCGTGTAACATTTTATGGACCGTGGACTCTATGTTAGCCATATGAAAGACATCCTTGTAAAGTGTCTGATATACGATGGCTGTAAAATAATGAATGAAATCTCAACTTTCTAATATTTCCGCATAATGGCATAATGGTAAAATAAGAATCCTACACTGGCAAAAAGCAGCCGTTGCGACATAGTCTCTCGTGTAAATACTTTCATACTGCCTCTGTGGAGTGTGGCACAGATATATCGTGTCTTTAAATCCATTATTGGTTACGGCTCGCTGAGTCTCCTTCTGACCGTTAAATATGACAAACTCTCTTTTATAAAGTAGGGACATGGCTTGAATCTCATTCGCGCCACCCCACTCGGTAAAACAAGCCATTTGTTCGAGATAATTTTCAAATGGAATAATCGTATGCTAAAAAACAGATCTATGTTTATTTAAATGAAAAGAATTTTTGTGGTTTCTTTCATATTCTGATTAATGTAGAAGTCGCAGATGATTATAATTTCTACTGCTTCTTTTATAAGACTAATCCTATTTGAGAAATCAGCTTCGCTGAACTACCTCTGCGAATAAATGCTTCATTTTTCTCATGAATTCCACGCATTCCTTCCTAACTTTTATATGATAATGCTGCGTCAAGTAGACTTGCTCGCTAACAGCTCTGAACAAGCAAGTCGGATCCCTAGGTGCGTGTTTCCTAAAGTACCCTTCGCTTTGCAACCACTCGTCGACAGGTTCCTGCGCTCGTTTCGATGGCTTCCTAGGCGATATCTCCATTTCTTTTCTATTGAAATCAAACAGATGATATATCTATCGCGAAATATCGATTAATCACTTCGTAAATTATATTCGCAGATATCTTCCAGTATCCACACTTTTGCCTACTTGTTTTCTGCAAAATTACATTTATATAATTAATTCAAGATATCTGTAAACACAGTAGGGCAATTTTTTCAGGAATTCGAGACCTACGAAACTTTCGATCAAGCTACGCTTTGAATGAACCCATAAAAAGTTGTTTATTTAGAAAATTTCAGGGAAGTCTTACCCGTCGTTCCTTGTTCGTAGAATCGTTAATTTGAAATTAGAGAGAACGATGAAATTACAAATAAAAGAAGCAAGTAATCTACACCTACTTAAACCGATGAATGACGCTTGGACAAGTTCGTTCGATGAATATTTCGAATGGCAAAAAAAAATGTCCTAACGCGCAACTAACTTCTTCTTATCAGAAATTACGGCATGGCTACCAAAAGGACTAGCAACAGGTTCTTCCTCACGAGGGTTCCTTTCGGAATCAGTTTCTACGCGTTTATTGGACGAATAATATCCGATAACCAATCCCATCTCATTGTTTGTATATTTATCTTAACGATTTTCTTGAGCAAGGACCTATCACCACTTGATGTCCCTTCTTGATCATCAGTTTTCTTCCTTTTGAATTTAAGCGCGATCATTCGAATCGTATTTCGACACGAATGGTCATAAAAGGACAATCCATAGTTTCAACAATCATAAATCTTTTCTATTGTTATTAACGGTCACAAATGCTCAAAGGAAAAGATAATTTACCGTAGAATTCCATAAAATCCAAGTTCCTACGATGCGACGAATAGAAACGTATCAACGGGTAATCTATGGTATCGTTAAACGACAATACAACTGTGCGGTAACTAGTGTTGTAAAATATTTCAACGAAACGGAACAAATATGAACATAGACGTTTGTACAAATTACTTTTTATTCGTCGTAATAATTTTCTTCGGAATGACAATGCGATGTGTATGAAATATTAAAAAAGTACAATAGCCCGTTATATAAAATATGATTTTTACACAAATATAAGATCAACCGCTGTACCATTGCGATATCTGTAACGCATGCAATGCCACCAATTTTGCTGCTATCGAAAATAACACGTTTTGCTTTGCGTGCAGCTCTCTTAGTATAAAAAGTACAGTCCTTTGGCGAGTTAGTGTTGCATCGACGTTGATGCAAGCCCAAAGTTTATTTAAGCTAGCTGGTAACAAATAGGAATGGGACCTGACAGTCCCGTTAGTATTTTTAAATTAAGTTTGGGCTCGGATCCTCATCGCCGTAGTTAATTAGTTTCCGTGTAAAAAATCGACTTGTGCGATCTCGCCGAAAGGAACGACGTTTGTGGCGGTAGGATAAGTATAATCATAAGATTACATTAACACAGTGTTTCGCATTCGCCCTTCTTTTTCCTTCTTTTTTTTCTGTTGGCAATGTATGAATAATTATTATAAAATGTCACGATATAGAAAATGGAAGAAATGTCGAGTCGCTGCTCCCGTTTCTTTTCCTTCTCGTTTCGAAGCTTCCTTAAGCAGCTATTTTCTCAGCATCGATCGCTGTAATGTAAACAAATTCACACATTTATTTTAAACTGGTTTTATTTAAATTTCCATTCATCGAGTTTATATCGAAGAACTTACCTTCTTTGGTAGGCAAGGGATTCTTCTCAAGCGTTTCTGCGTGCTTTAACTTCGTTGGATCGAAATTTTCAATACCGGAAATGAGTTGTTGTTTCCCCTTTTCTTGTTGGATTGCTTTAAATTTAAACGAGAAATTTGTGAGAAATGTTAACGATATGACAAGATTATTTTTACAATGTATTGAAATACAAGATGATGTTTTGTGTGGCTTCGCGTTTGCGAAAAAAATCGGTGCTGAAAATTGGTAGGTGCAAAAATTATGAAATTTGATAGTGTACCATCCTTGTCGGGTAGTGGATTCTTTTCTTGGGTTTCAGTATGCTTCAGACTGCTTGGATCGAATTTCTCAATGCCTGCGATCAATGTTTGTTGAGTCTTCTCCGCAGCTACATCTACAACCATTGAATTCTTAATGAAAAAAAGGAAGAGTCCCATAAATAATGCAAAACTATACATCCTTCGATTTCTTCTCACATTATTTCAAAAACAATTTTATTACGACTTAAGACTTTATTAGAAAATTCCAGCAACTACAATAAATAATACTTGAACAAATATGAATTGTTTTTGCAATAATCGTTTCCTCTTGTACAAAATACATCAAAGCAACATTGTTATTTTCGCAATATCCCCGATACGTTCATCACCAAAGCGGACCTAACGTTTGGTTAATATAACAACATTAATCAAAACGATTTTTTGCCCGAAGAATATTTATGCCGATTCCTATAGATTTTGTGGCGCCGAACACGAATATGAAGTCCGCTTGTCTCCATTTTTGAGAAAATCATTTTCGAAACAAAAATTCGAATTTTCAACATTCACAATTGTTTACGTTTTAACCGTAAAACTTATTAATGTTTTTTTTCCACGGAATGATTCTACAAACTCTCCCGAATATAACGATGCATACTACTTTAATGTTGTAAACATTAGCTCAAGAAAAATGTCTGCTCCATCGCCTCCTTCTATTAGAATTCCTCCTGAGCGTCTAGCTTTTAAGATAGATAAAAAAACAGACAAGGAAAAAAGTTCAATTTTGTAGACCAGCGTAATCGACAGGACATAGTATCCCAAGCAGAAAAATCTTCTTTCCCTATTTTCCTAAACCAAGCGAGAGAAGCATAAGCGTAGTTTCGTCCATTCTTGCCACCTAGAATTTCCAAAAGCAACAGAGAATCCCACGTATCTTCTTTGCACCGAAGAGACAGAAAGCCTGAGACGTATTCCACCTAGAAATCTCGTAAGTCTTAAGATACCTTTGGCATTAGGTAATATAATCTTCTCTTTCGTATCGGCATGCTTCAATTGATCCGCCTTAAAGGACTCCACGCCATGAATTAATTCGGAATGTTGCCTCTCCTGCCGTACGTCTATATGATTGGTTTTACGTCACAATTTGTTTACATTAATAAATAAATTCCACTATATCTCTGCGCTATTGCGTTGAGATATACATTTATATGGAATTGCGATATGACGATTTGCAATAATACAAGGTGATGGGATCTAGTTTTGTTGTGATTACTTTTCTTATGTAATTATTAAGAGGTTATAGAACGATGGTGTACCTTCGGCGGAAGGTAGGACATTCTTTTCAGCAGTGGCAGCTTTCTTCATGTCGCTATGGTTAAATCCTTCCAGTTCGCTTTTCAAATCTAAGGCTACTTTCGGTAGGTCTTTCAACGACGGACTCGACATGGTGATGTGTTGTACTTCTCGAACTGAAAGTGAAAATTTTTTATCGTTAATGGAAATAGTTTGTTTTGCGAGATTCGTTCGAAGGATTTATTAATATTGAATTAATTTATGTTTAGGTCTATGGAAGGTGAAGAGTTTAAAAATACGAAATGTTATTAAATATGTAATTATTGTTGTAATCATTTTTACCTGCAGTGTTTCAACTTTGTAAGGTGGTTTTAATTGAAAAATACGACTGGCATTAGACGTGATAATTAATGATTATATCAATTAGAAATTACGAATTGGACTCTATATTTCGTAGTTCTCGAGATTTTTAACTTCGACGACGCGTAAGGCTGGAAAGTACGTCGTAAAGGAATTTTTTTTAATTGAGATGCAATGTCGAATTTGAAGTTGGTCGTAGATTTTCCAAATGCGATCTTCCTATTAACATTTTATCGAGAATCGCAAATTGCTACGATCAGAGTACAAAATATCGGTAACAATTATATATACGTGAAACGACAAATTGCAAAATTACAGTTTGCACAAAAAGCATTTCTATTCGCCGCAATAAATTGCAATGAAATGCAACATTTTCGGATTATTGGGTGCTTCGACACGGCTTTTATCTTAAGATTTCTTTTTCGGTTGCTTGTGCTATAGTTAGGCATTAAATTATTGAAATTATATTGTTATACTTTAGTTTTTACTGTTATACTTTAATATTTCCCTCACGAAGTACGGCGCGTGGGTCAAAATGACCCGCTCGGTAAACCTAGTGTTAACATCGCATCCATCATAGCAATAAAAATCTCAAATATTTAGAAGAAATATATTTCTATAAAATCTCAAGAAAAAGTTCGTTAGGAAATCCCAAATTTTTACAAAAAATTTGTTATGAAATCTCGAGGTGTTAGGAAGTCCCAAGCTCGCGGAGAAATCTATTTTCGAAAAATCTCAAGTTCTTTTAATTCTCATTGTCGTATGAGAAAGGAATGAAATACTATTTCAGTGTTTCACTTGTAGTCGGTTAATAACAGTGGCAATTTTCCGGTAGCGGCTGAGCGTACCGGTTCATTGTTATCGTGTTATCAGGAATGAAGCGCGTTCGCATGTATCGACGCGCAATGTTTGCGTCTATTGACGTGTATCGATACCGAGCAATGTTTCTGAAATGTATCGACAGATACGCCGGAATTAAATATCGTAGAAGACGTTAGTCTGCACGATGGAATGAATATCCACGTTATATTCTGTTGTACAGCAATTCCCACGTTATATTTTATTTAACGGATAAATGGAAGAGTAGGAAGAACGAAAGAATAATAAAAACATACCAAGGCAAATAGAAATAGAGGCATGATTCAAACGAATGTAAATGGCAAGCAAAAGAGGAAGGAGAAGGGTTAGACTGACAGATTTTCTGCAATCTTTCTGACGCGATGAAATCACAAGGCGAAGCATAAATGCCATAAATTCCAGACGAATAACGGCACTGCGTTTCAGGTAGATACAAAGGTGCGCAAAAGTATCCTCTGCTCGGCGTTTTTGATTATTCTGTTTCTTTTTTTTCTCCCCTCGTCGATCAACGTAACGGAATTTTCACGATTAGTATTTCTGCCTGCAATATAATTAGTCCTCTCAAATCTACTTCTCGTTATTAATATTCAAATTTTATTCGAAACGCAAAAAAATGTTTTACATGAATTATCGCCAATACAGGATGAATTTTCTTGGACTTTAATGAGTTTCATGTATCGTAAAACCTGTCTCGTATTTTAACGTGAATGTTATATGATTTTTTAACGTTAGTAAAAATTATTTTATTTGAATTCACGTGAAAATGTTATTTGGGCAAAAAACAATGGAAGATTGTAAGAGCAGAATAGGATATTTAGATTTATCGTTAAGTTTCACAGTTACAGAGTGCCGTGTAATGCACTACGAAGCGGAAACAGCAGTGGCTGTGTACTTCCGGTCTCTGCTTCCTTCTACGTTTTGTTTCTTGTCACATAATCCTTCTCGCATGACATCCCGACGAAACTTAGGCTCCAGTTTGACACGGCAATTAACACTAGATCCGCCAAGGCGGTTAAGACAACTTGTTTTGAATATTTTTGTAAATATTACTTTGTTTTTCAATTTTTTATCTCACAGACTGTAAGCGATTGAATCGATCAACTTTATTGCCTCCGTTTCCTTGCTTCTGACGCATTTTATTTGGCAATTATAAATAAACGGCATTAATTGCCGGCAGATCTAGCGTTAATTCACTAAATTCTGCACTTACTTCGAGAGAACGCAGAAATTCTCACCCGATAGACCGCGAGGGATCATTGAAACACCGTAAAAAGAAAAAGGAGTGTGTTTCAAGTAAATTCGTGGACTCGTTTATGACTCACTTAAAATATTCTTCTTATCTATTCCTTTTACGCGCACGTAAAACCAACTGAACGAAACAGAACGTGCAATGTAAAATTAAGGATCACGTTGTTTTTTTTCCCTTCCTTTTTTTCGATGCGAAACGGACACGTCGAAAAATAATTTACAGTCTTCGCACGTTGGCAAGCAGACTCCGGCTACGTATGTCAAATCCGGTATACAACGATGCTTTCTACGCTTTACTGTTGGTTCAAGCAGTGATGCACAATCTGCAGTCTCTTTGAACATCGGGCTATGTTCGGACGAGTCTCACGTTTTACAATCACAGCGGAGAATAGAGAGTATCAAAGAGTGCATTGACATTTAACAGTAAACATGTGGAACTATGCAAGTCTAATTCACAAGGATACGTAATTGGGAAAAAAAGTTTGTGCACCACTGAAGTTGCAGTGACTCATTCCCGTTGCTCTTTCTCGCCCTCCCTCTGTGGCTCTCTTCTCTCACTCTCCTCTGATTATCTCTTTCTCTCTGACTCTTTTTCCTCTGACTCTCTTTCTGTGACTCTCTTTCTCTCTCTCTGATTCTCTTTCTCTCTCTGATTCTCTTTCTCTCTCTGTCTCTCATTCTCTCTGACTCTCTTTCTCTCTCTGACTCTCTTTCTCTCTCTGACTCTCTTTCTCTCTCTGTCTCTCATTCTCTCTGACTCTCTTTCTCTCCTTGTCTCTCATTCTCTCTGACTCTCTTTCTCTCTCTGTATCCAATTCTCCCTGACTCTCTTTCTCTCTCTGACTCTCTCTGTCTCTCACTCGCTCCGACTCTCTGATTCTCTCTCTGTGACTCTCTTTTCTGATTCTGTCCCTGACTCTCTTTCTCTCTGATTCTCTCTTTTCTGTTTCTCTCTCACTCTGTTCCCCTCTGATTCTCTCTTTCTTTTCTGATTCTGACTCTCTTTCTCGCTCTCGCACTCTTTTCTTCTCTAACTTCTTTTTCCGCGCACAAATGTGGTATAAATCGCTCACAACATATTCCCCTCCCGCAGAAAAATTACACGCGCCGTAAATTTATTCTTCGTACCGCGCATCGTTGCGGTTTCGTGTACTTTTTTCCTTCCCCCGTTCCAATTAACTCTCGCGGTTGTATGTCAATTTTGTACACGATGTACCGCGTTAAAAATATCGAATACACTTAAGATATGAAATATCGAGGATCCCGATGAAATTACATTTCTCGGTCAGCGAAGTATTACTGAATTGCAAGAGATTTTTGCCGGCCGGTCGCGCCGGAATTTGCATAAACGTAAAAAGAAGAGCGACCCAAAGGAGGGTTTGCATTCCATGTGGGTGAGGTCACTGAATGGCGAGAGGAATTGCTATGTGTCTTATCAGCGTTCAAAATGATTATGACAGAGTGCAAGGCCATTCCGTTTTACGCGGAGTTATATTTGGCTTCAATACAGGCCCTTTCACGAAATTTTTTCAAATCGTCAGGCTTCTCAATATGATTTTTAATGGTTGAACATTTGCGAGATTCTCGTTTCCGTCAAAATTGAAACTTTAGTTATATAGAATTTAAGCGGGTTTTTCTACATATTGAACGGAAATACGATACTTCCGTCCCTGAAGATTCTCAGGAAGCTGAAAATTGAACCCTGCCTTACGAAGAGCAGAGTCAAATTGCAGCTCTGCTTTTGGTAAACATTGGAAGGAAGACCTATCAAAATACGCCGTTAATATCTGTTAAAATTATAATCTTTGCAAAAACAATAGTCTGGCACCTAAATAAACACCTGTTTTACTGACATATCTTAAAAACGGCAAGTATAAAGCATCTTAAATACAGCTAAACCTAGAACAGTTGAAATAAATTCCACGTAAGAATTCCACGTAAGAGATAATTTACGAGTATCTTTCTCCCCGCTTTACTGTAATTACCATGATAAGTTTAAATTACTCCGCATTTAGATTATACCTATCGATATCTGTCCCGCCTGTGAATCAAGTATCGACTCTTAATGTTACCATATTCAGAACGTTGTATGTATATCATTACCAGTATGCCTAATTAATAGTACCGGTGCTTTATCTTTAATTCATACAACCGGCAAAAAGCCGCCGGAAGATGGCTAACTGAGAATGGGATCTCATAGATACTTTGGAAAGAGAGAAGTCACGATGCGAAGAAGATGATCATTCAAGTAATTTAAGGTTTATAGGATAAAAGTAGAATATTTACTGTACGGCTCTCCTATCAATTTGGGGAATTTTTCGAAAAAATTAACCTTCTTGGTAGTCTTAGCCTCAGATCGTAAGTTCGAGAAGCAGGCCCGATCAGATAAGGATACGGCACTGGCCCACAGGAGAGCGTTTCGAGGGATACGTTCAAACGGTGGGTCAGCATCGACAAGGCTGTGTATAGGTCCTTATATGGTAGCCGGTCGTATGCCTCTATATAGAGAGAGCTCGAAAGAGGCCGAATACGCAACCGTGGAGAGCACGCTCTTGCGTCCTTTGCGCGCTCGCGAGCTGAATATTCCTTCCTTTTTTTTCCTTCGCCTCTTGGATGCGCTCGTGTAGGAGTCTCTTGTATTACCGTGCGCACTTGGATACTTTGGCTGCACGTAACGGTAACAAGACGAAGACGAGATATCTCGATTAGTCGAACGGTTAGCACGGCTGGATGAAATCCGTGGTAGATGCGAATAGACTGTGGGGATACGTTTCAATTAGCTTTTTAAGGCGATGCTACGCCGATGGTGTATTACTGTTGGGCGCCTTATGTTCCTTTTTTTGTATTTAGTGGCTTTAGGTGCTTTGGGTTTGTTTAGGATTTAGAGTTTTAGGTTTTGCTGGATTATGATTATTGTGTAGAATTTGAAGGGTACTTTTCTTAGAGGTTGTGGGATTTGAAATTGGTCCTTGGAATTCGAAGTTTGAACCGTTAACTTCTTAACCTTCATGGCCTCCTGATAGTGTCTCGTATTGAGGAGGAATGGAAATTTGAAGTTAATTCCTACATGAGGAAAATTTTGAATATAATTTTGAGGGCACATTTAAGGGTGATATTTATATGACAATAAATAGAAATGTTCGTTCGACATCGTATTTACGTAAATGGGCTACGAGGAAGTGGTAGAAATCGCGGTAAATTGCGGAGCGCTGGTTGGCGCATCTCATTGGATCATTATGCCACGAGGAGAGAAATGAAAATCCTCGGTACGGTAAAATCGAGAGAAATCTCGATAAATCCTACTCGATCTTCTTGAGTGGATACATTGCGAAGAGAAAAGAGGCCTGCAAGTTAATAAGGAAACTAGGTTGCTCACACCGACGCGCTAGCCGGTTTGCAAGATGCGTCGGTGTACAGTTCGCTTCGCCGAGTAATACTCATCTCGAAAGATTGAACATGAACCGAGATTTGTACTTAGATGCTTTCGAGGATCTCTTCGAAAAAGGAGTACAAGAGTTCTACCAGTGAAGTATCAAGACGATAAATTACAATCGTTAACATTCTATAGAAACAACGGTAAATGAATCTGTGCTTCTTTCATGATAACTGGTAACAATAACAATTACTAAATAAACTCCGGTAGCTCAATATTACCAAACTCGCCGCCATCGAGCGCCGCGGCTTTGCGCATGCGCTGCCTGCGCCACTGCAATGACCGCATGGAAACGAAAATTTGAATTGAATTTCTTCATAAATATAAAAACAAAAATATCTACGACTATGGCGAATAGAAGGCTAAATACTTGGACTCGCAATTACTAAGTCCAACATCAAATTCCTCGCCTTTGTTCAAATTTATCCCAAATTCCTGCTCAACATATAATACCCTCAGTGATTTGAACCCATCTAAAACACTAAGTCCCAAACAAAACGATTAACCCGAAAAAAATGCCACATCGAAAACCCTAGAACACCGCTCAAACCAGATCACCCATAAATGCATCCGGTACAACCGATCATCGAAGGGTTTCGTCGTGCATTGTCGTGAGTTTACCAGCGAAAAGAGATCTTACGGTCGGCGACTAACGAGTTCGCGCGGGCTACCAATTAACTTGGATAATCGCATTTAATGGAGGGCTCCACTGGCGTATGCAGCGCTTCAGTTACGTACGTACGGGGCGTATGCCTGTATCGACCGGTGGGCCGTAGTCTCGGACACCTACGTGCACGTAATACCCACGTAAAATTGTCCGTGTGCCTAGAAAATGCGCCGCGACGATTCCACGTCGCACTTACACCACCGCCAAACCCGATAGGACCTCTCTTTTCCTCCCTCTCTCGCTCTTCCGTGCGACCGTGACGGCTAACGAACCCTGGACGCGCGCGTATCGTATCGAGCGGTGGCGCGTACGTCCAGGGGCGTATTACGTGTTACCAGGCGAGCCGGGACGGTAAGGATTTGCGGTTATTTTTGCAATTTTCGCACGGTGCTGTACCGGTCGAGTCTTCCCGGTAACGGTTTGTAATTATATGATGTATTTCGCGTGTATATATACATGTATTTTTTTAACGTAGCTGGAAAACGGGTTTGGAATTAAGAAGTACCGAAACTATAGTGAGATTGGATATTGGAGGAATTGGAGATACAAGGATGTAGATAAAATGAAATTCATTTGAATCGATTGGCAATATCTGATGTAGTCAGAAGATAGGAAGATAAATTGATCGGTTTAGCGTTAATGTTAAATATCATTTTTTTTATGGAGATTTATATGTCGTTGCGTATTAGAGATTTTAGTTCTTTCTGGAAGATTCGTAGTAAGTGTGGGAGGTATGATAAATTATACCGGTAACTGGATGCAATGACAGCGAAAGGGATGAACTTCAGGGGTCAAGATTTCGTGAACAAGTACCGGGGTGTGCTCCGTGAATGAATAGAACCCCAAAGAGAACCCTCTGACCCAATCTCGTAGATTGTAGATTGCTTTCGTCATTACGCTCCTGTACGAGCAACGTCCTGGCTGCAGTGCCGATAACGAGCAGGAAGGTATAGTCCGGTGCAAAAGTTTCCGGGAAGATATCGATTCGTTGTTTCTGCTAAGACTGTGACGGTTGTGGTATTAAAGGCACGGACTCTCAATTAGCAAGGTCGAGTTCAAATTCTCGTCGACTCGGGGTGATTTCTTCAAATTATTATTTAATATACCATAGCCTCGTTGGTACTTACACTAACTTAAAATTAAATATTATATTTTGAGATATATTAAATATCATTGGATATATTTAATAATCATGTTAAAAATTAAGTTAGAAAAAATTTCGTAGCGGATTTGAACCTGGGACCACTGATCGCAAGCCTAACCCCGAAACTACATTTTTCGAGAAATTCCCATAAAATATTTAACCCCAAAAAAACAAAAAATTTTCTAGATCAAAGATTTTTAAAAACTAGTAATGACATTTGTAAATTTTTGATTTCTCGCAAACATGAAAATCTGTTTCATCTTCTTGTCTCTAACGCAGCTGCAAGTAATCCACCCCCATGTCGGACTCCTCCCCCGATCTTTAAATACCCTAACCTCAAAACTTTCGGTTGCCGTCAGAGATGAGAGTGGTAGAAATAAAATTTCTTGTGTTGGTAGCATGAATGGGGTGTGCACGTGTGAGTACATATACAGGGGGTTGCATCGGGGGAGCAGTCGACTCGCGGCAGACGGTTTCATCGATTGGCAATGCGGGGGTCGAAGAGTGGGGTTCGTGAACTCTGCTAGCTATCTATAGGTACTACCATAAAGTATCGACGACCTCGACTTTCATGGTCACGAGTTACAGGGCAACTTTTTTTAACGCGATGCTAAACTACAAATTTCAATGTTAAGTTACACGAGTAAGACGAACATTGGAAATTAAGCTTTGTACAGTTGGTATCGAATATTTGAAAATTGGGCTATTTGACTGGGTTAGCAACCGACGATGTTAAATATCCAACAAAGAATACGCCTATGATATTCCACACTGTACGATACTTAATCTCGTACTAGATATGCCAGTTGTGAAAATGGCTAACCTCATTTTTCCTTCACGAAAAAGGGAATACGAAATTAAACTTGCAGAGCACATGTCAACGAAGACGATTTATTGAATAGTTCACTTATTCAAAAGAGACCTTCTTGTTCGCCTTGAAGCAAGAACGGAGTCGTTCGGGACATGATAAGATGCAAATATTTCTTCGATTCTCCCTTGCGAAGATCTGACGCATAAAAGTATTCACGCTATGTGGAAATGCAATTGAGCAGTTATTTTTGAAACTGGTATAAGTTCATTTTTGAGGAAACTGCTAGCTAAAGATAGATTCCTTTCGCATTTCAAATGGCAAAGTGGAGCAAAATATCCACGCGATTTCGTTCGAAAAGGTTCAATTGTTAAATGTTCTAGCATGAAACGTTTTGTTGCAATTCTGAAATGTGTGAAAATTAGAAAAAATAGGCTTGTACCACTTTCAAATATAACGGCTCAGCCGATGATGCACTATATCGTTGAACTTTTAATTCTTCTGGAAGAAATGATGTTTCAACAAATTGGAGTTCTATAAACGGTCATTTTTGTTTAACGATCTGTAGTGCATCGTTATCTGCATTGTTGTTCGAAGGAAATGCCTGCGAAGGTTCGATTATAAGGGACACAGAGTGGCGTTTACAACGCTCGACAACCAGAAACGCATTTGCGTGCCTGATGCGCAGCCGAGTGCATCTGTCAAAACCACGCCCTTGTCCCATCCTATCGCCCTACCGCTTAACGACGAAGGACAGCCGGCTGAAAATATGTGCTGGCTGCTCCAAAATGAGACGCGATTCGTTTATTCGGCTTTCCTCGACGTATTCGATTTAACGTAACACAATTCGAAACGTTACTTCTAATTTCTACCATGGCGGAAAGTAAATACCACGATTTTACATAAATCACTCGAACTCCAACGAAGGTTAATATTACAAATTTGAAAAAATAACTGTTTTAATAAATATCATAAATTCCATTAAAGAAGAAAACAATACTAAAGGAGATTAAGCGAAAGAAGATGATCAGTTATTTAATATCGTTTCATCCATGAGAGAAAGAACCCTACCGAATATTCACGGCCACACCCCTCCACTTTCGATTCTTGAATGGCAAAGTCGATCGATATTCTCAGACTATCTCCAAACCTCGATTAATTAACATCGAAAACAAAGATTCCTCCCGTTTCTTAACGAAGACCGGCTTAAAGCGGTTCTTGCTTCGTTAAACAACACACCATTCCAGCGACCGCCTTTCCTCGAGCGTACGAAGAAAGCCGGTCGCTGATTGTCGTTAAGCCGGCAACAGATCCCCGGCGTTTTCATATAAACGTCCAAACGCTACGTTTATTCGTACCGCAGATTTAGATTACGAGGTGAAGTACGGTATATCACGAAAAGAGTGCACCGACCTGTCAGTTGTCACCACGAAGAAGGCAGGAAAGTGCAGACACCGTCGAACCGAGCGTTCAAGGGCAGGAAGTTGACGTTACACTGACTGACCGGCTAGTGCGTCTACGGCACGTAACGCCAGGTAACGCCGCCGCCGTTCTCCAGTTCCCCCCACTCTACCGGTTCCCCCACTCCTCCTACACGACGCTGGCATTTCCCCACCATCGATCCGAGCGGGCTCTCGACCAATCCGGTGGCCGCTTTTCTCCCTTCCGCACTCCTCCGCTGTTCCTGCTGTTATATATACTCACAGTGTCTAGTCCAATCATCTCCTTGACCGTCATCGGAGGGTGGTTGACTCACTCCTCACGGAAAGTATGATTTCACATTCGGTGCACGAAAAAGTTCGACGTCCCGTAGGAAACGTCGACTGCTGTAGCATCTCGCTTTCGATAGTTTCGTATGGTCTATATTTCCTGTGAGTATATATGTATGTGGGTATATATATAGAGAGAGAAATATAAGTACTTGGAGTAGATTTCAGTGTGAATTGTGAAGGTTTGGAGGAAATGCTGTTGCTATTTTTGGCTCAATGGGGGACCCTAGGGACCTTCAGGGGTTGACGAGTTGGAATGACTCACCATGTAGTTATCCCAGCTGCGCGTCATATGGCAGTCCCGTTGGGTGTTCCCATTGCTTGGAAATAGCACAAAATAAAACCACGAGTTGACAGTCCGTGAAATCTGTCGAGTTTGAAATTTGTATTTCTTTTTTTCAAATATAAGAGTCAGATTTACTTGGAGTAGTTATTTTTAGCGTACTCTTTTTAAACTTCGGTATAAGTATGTGTTAAGTCAATGGGG
The DNA here is from genome assembly GCA_963989415.1 of Cerceris ruficornis. Lineage (NCBI taxonomy): Eukaryota > Metazoa > Arthropoda > Insecta > Hymenoptera > Crabronidae > Cerceris > Cerceris ruficornis. Next base: position 10,663,001 of record OZ022529.1, on the reverse strand, counting down.
TTTTTCGAAGTTAATGAACAATGTAAATTTGATTGCATTGTTAAATGAGACGTAAATATAAATATACGGTAGAAAATAAAACGAAGAAGATTAGGCTTGGCATGAGTTTTTATTGATAATAACATACCTCTTACCACTAAATTTAATACACATCACATAATATCTTATTTGCAATGTGATTGTTAGGAATATATACAAAAAGCCATTACAGGGAATTCCTATGATATACGGCGATACATCGAAAACGTGTAGTGTCCGTTCAAGGTACGAATGAAGACATTCTTATTTTCCTAAATGCGTGTGGTGTTCGTAAAGATGACGCGTGTATGATTTAAAATTAAACGAAACCAACATACGAATTGGTTCAATTAAGTAAACCTTATAACAGTTACTCCCGGAAGCCGATTATAATTACAATTACATTATTTCTTATTCGTTTTAGTGATCGTGGAATTTCTTGTTGGGTTTCGATTTCCTTCATATAACAAATTACATACACACGTACTGTGAGAATAAATGTTACAAAAATCGACAGCTCAAACCAAAGGGCATGAAAAATTGGCTTCTTGAATGTGTTTGTGTACAAAAATTAGGGGGACAATGAAACTCTCTCCCTTTCTCTCTCTCTCTCCGTGCGTCAAGTCTCGTTTCATGATCCCTTGTTTCTCTTCTCCATTCACGATTTAATCGACTTTTTGCTTGTTGCTTTCCGGCGATTTATCTCCGTTCATTGGCGAGCGAGAACGGCTGCGACTTTTGCTGTGTTTACTTCCTGATCGGGATCTTGACCTGTCGCCCCTTGAGCGTTCGCGACTAGATCTATCTCTGTAAGGCACAAAGTGAAAAGAGAAACAAGTAGAAAGCAATATCGAATACGTATATCGTTGCGAATATTTGCCGTTCTTGCGCTAACATATCGATTTATTTCATATAAACATTGTAATATCGTACACGCCGACTGAAAACACTCCAAAGCGTGAAATTAAAGGAACTCACTTTGAGGGAGACTTGGCTTTGGATTTGGACTGCGACCTGGACTTTGACCTCTCAGCCTTGGACCTAGAACGAGATCTGGATTTGGACTTTGACTTAGATTTCGACTTTGAGCGGTCTCTTGATCTGTAAAATTATAGTTCAAATGAAGGAGACAAAGGTACAAGAAGTAAAATTATAAAAAGAAAACTCGCTTTTCTGCTTTTTTTTTTCCTTTTCTATCACGCGCGCGCGATGGAAGAGTTTGTACTCGTGTAAAAGCGATATGAAACAAGCGGTGAGAGGCGGTTTAAAAAAAGAAAGTATAAACAAAAAGTAAAAAGAACAGCCCAAAAACAATGCCAGTAACACGATGTGGGAGTGAAAAAATCATAATATAAACGGTAAAATTGTTCGTTTTGATAATTGCGCAAGAAACGGAGCAAATAAAATAAATCGATTTGGACACACACAACACACACACCGGCCATGGTGGAGAATGACGACAGATTTTTTGAAACACAACACGGATTAAATATACATAGAGGAGAATAACGTGTAACGTCGAATACTCACTTGGATTTGGAACGTGAGCGGCTACGTTCGGGGGATTTGGATTTGGATTTTGATTTAGATTTTGAATGTGCTCTTGATTTCGAGCGGCTGCTGCGGCGACTACGGCTACGAGAGCTACGGCGGCTCCTAATAAAAACAAAAACAAGCCCCATGAACAATGTTTTCAGTTTGTTTAACCCCTTGCTCTACAGTAACGAGCAACACTCGTAACACGATAAATGCATCGAATATCAAATTATTTCGATATGATCTCTGATGAATTTTTGTATATTTCATTTCATTTTACCATGAAACTAATTATCCAATGTCGAATAACTGAAAAGTTTTGCAACTGTCTACGCAGCTTTAACCCGAAAATTCCAGATCATTGTTGATAAGAGATATTTACGATTCCCGACAGTGCATTGATCGGGTTTGAGAACAATGACGATACCTTGAGCGGGAGCGAGATCGGCGACGTGATCGAGATCGTGATCGCGACCTTGATCTTGAGCTTGATGATCTTGAACGACGTCCGCGTCTTTTGTCTTCGATGAGTCTGATTCTGCGTCCATTCAATTCCGTATCGTCCAATTTGTCGATTGCATTCTTCAGGTCCGAATAAGTTGCGAATTCTACGACTCTGTAAAATTAGAAATTCCAATGCGTGGATAATAAATATGAATACACCCGAGATATGGCTCCTGTTAACTGTCGTTTCCGAGGCGTTTGTGCCCCGATTAAACGGATATTGTTTCGTGAATTTCTGAAATTGAAAAGTAAAATTTAGTTTATAAAGGACTTACCCTTCGTTTCTGCGCTGTTTGTGTGCATCTGCGTATGTCACCTCTCCAGCCTGTCTCATATAATCCTTCAAATCCTGAGCATCACACAAAATAACGAATTAATACGAGGCAAAGCGTGTACGAAAATTACGATTAAGCATTAAATATACGATTAATAGATCTCGTATGAATAATACTAAATTTGTGTTCCTATACTAAAAAAAAACTCCGCGGAGGTTAAAATGTATTATCCTGTGCACTTTCTTTTTTTTCTGTTATTAACATCTCCCTACGCGATTATTCATATCCTCGGGAAATCATTCGAAATTCTATTAATATCGAAAGAGAGCCAAGCAATTATCCTGTCTGTTCACATCTTCAGTGTTGAGTAATGTTGAAAATAATGTGCTCGAATTTAGTATCTGCGAGTGATGCAACCTTTCTTTTTATGCAATTCAATCTTTAAAACAAGTATCGTCATTGGTTTCCAAAAAGCATCTCCGCCCTGCAGAAAAATGAGCGGTTTTGTCAAATTGAATTCCGCAGAAAAGTGAATTATAGAAACGTACGAATTCCAATAATGTTGAAATTTCTGCAGAGCAGCTCACAATGTAGCATTTACTTTGTAGAGGGTCGCAAAAAATCAGCAATTCGAGACCTATACGATTCAAAATTTCTCTCGAGACTCTTCGAATTCGCTTGAAAATAGGAATACATAAAGTTATCAATTCACATCGATCGAATCGTTACACTCCAAGGAATCTTTACATCGGCAGTTAAAAAGATGGAACTGCATAAGGCAGAGAGAAAGATAGTTGCTCATAGGAATAACGTGGAACGCTAAAAAAGATGAGCGATTCTGAACGAACAAAAAACACAAATAGTCTATCCAAATGCCTGTTTCCATACCAAACATACCATATACTCGAAAACTCTAGAAAATTCTCCAAGATGTAAAATAAATGCAGTGTATCACGGAAACATTCGATGAACAAAATGCACGAATGCGAGAAGAGATCGATACGATTGAAGAAAAGAAAAAATTTCTCTTTCCGAATTATACAGCCAGAATGAAGAAAAAGCAGCTCTCGAGAGACGAGGACAATCGATCGTGCGATAAACCTATGGGTATTTTAGGAACGTCGTTGGGTCTTCTTAATGATAGTTTTAGGGGGGATTTCATCCGTTCTCCATTTTTCACGATTCAAATGCCATTGTCGTTGTTTGTCTTCTTAGCTTTAAACGGTCGTTTCCGTTAATCCATGACGATGTTATCCTCCTTGCGAATGGAATAATCTCTTTGCTGTCCGATTGCGTTTGTTCATCGACGAAATGTTGTTCTCGTATTTGTGGGAACCAGGTACGGCTTTATGTTGTGGACTCTCGGTAGGTGCGTGTGTTAATTACCAGTCGTAATTAATTCTCAATGTGTCTGACACTTCTTCCGGTCTTCGTGTTCATCCGCAGATACACACCAGTGATATTTCCACATAAATTGCACTCGAAGTTAAAAACGTTATAATTGTCTCCGGTGTTCCGTAAAATAAAACAATCCGCGCATTTTCAAACCGCTGGAGTTTCTCTCATTCTCTGTCACTTTGAATAAACGTGAACAGCGAAATCGCTTATTCGCCACTGAAATCGTCTCCTTCCCCGTAAACAATGAAACACAAAATTCGGTAACGTAATGAGAAGCAATTGCCTTGCATAAAGAAAAGTTGATTTCGTTTTCTTTCCTTATAAACCAGATAGTACGTACGATACTTTAGCAAAAACTGTACACGTCGTGTACTTGGCCCATTAGGCTCGCAATTACAAAAGATCCACGTGAAAAGAAACCATGAGATAAAAAAGAAAAAAAAGATACCTCGAACGTCACACGATGCAGTTACGTTATCAAGGAAAACAGAACAATGAGAAGAGAAGTAAAAAAAAAAAAAGAAAGACAAAAGAAAAACGAATGGATGCCTAATTTCGAGCACAGTAAATATTAATTAGATATATACAATTCGTTTAAAACTGGTCCCCAGTCTCTTGGTTTACTTGCGTGTACACGGCTCCAGGCTCGATGATTATTTCGACAAAGTGATCTATGTATAAAAAACACCTGAACTATGGTGCACAGTTAACAGACACAATGATAGATAATGGAATTATAAAATTACAAGTGTGTATATATATATTTCTGATATAAATATATATATGTGTATATATATAGAGAGATATATATAATAGATATAACGTATATATCTAAAGAGTACACTCGGTTAAGGTGACGCATTTACCTTGGGCCCAGGCACCACCTTGCTTACGGACAGAGAGAAAGGCCAGACACAACGGCGCTTGGTCGGGTCGAACGGATCTGTGTGGCGTAGTCGCGGATGGTTCGGGTATCGGCCCGTGTATGCCCTCATGGGTGGCCGCTGCCTGACTTACTAGATGGCTAGGTTGGTGGCGTACCAGTAGCAGTAACAGTCGTGGTGTTGGTTATAAATGTGACAGTAGAGATGTTACAGTGAAAGTTGGAGTGGGGGGCGGAGTTTGATTAAACGGAAATGACGAAGGCGGTGATAATTGAGATAGAAATGTTCAAGTTTGAGAGAACAGGGATAAGATGTGAATTGGTGATATTGTTCAGTGGTATTTAAGGATGTTGAGAAACAGTAGTGATGATTGGTGATGATGTTGCAGTTGTGGAGAAAAAAAGTAACGGAGTATCAACGTATAAATCCAGGCGGTATAATCGTAGGTCAGAGTCATTGGCGGTTGGTAGAGTAGAGGCAGACGTATTGTTTCTCCCAGCGATCGTGGATGAGAGGAGGTATCGAAGAGATCGTAAGAACCTATATCATCTCTCTTTTCTCTCTCGCCACCCCGGGATATTCTCACTGGGTTTCACCATGTATCACTTGCGCTAGTAGTAGTAGGTGGTAGATAGGTGGTAGGTGTACCCAGTGCCACGCGGCTATCTCTCTCACCCGGGACACCTCAGAAACCAACCTGGTGCCACTTGACCTCAAGGCGGGCCCATCGCGTTCATCGTCATCTTTATCATCGCACATCATCAGTCTATTGGCCCTACCGGTCGCCCCTCCTCGGTGAAGAGGACATGGCTCTTCGGAAAGAACATCAATTTTTATTGTTTTTCACAAACTGTTGGCCGAACGTAAATGAAATAATAAATTGAACAAAGGAACGTCGAAGAATCGAGAAATCGACTGAGTGAGAAATTCTTTTTCATCAAAAGACAACCAATCATCCGAAAAGTGCAACGATAGACGTATTATTTTACAATGTATATTGATCAAGTAAGACTTGGTCCACATGCACACAAAGTGGTAGCTTTGTTTTTTTTATATATATATTTAATTCGCCGGTATTAATATATACCGTGTTTATATATTTTATGTGCTTATATCATTTGATCGAACGTTTCGAAAGATCGAGTGCGTCCTGGTATTTCCCACATCGTTTTGCATTTCCCAATGTATCCCACGTGTCGGCCCTTCGTTCAAATCTATCGCCTCTGAGTGTCTATCTTCTCCTTCGTTGCTTCGCATCTTCCGGTTCGTACCCTCTTCTTCCGAAGTACGCCCTTAGATCGCACGAGCTCGTTAAATTCTTCGCATGTACTCGTAACTTGGTCAAAGGTAAACGTTGATTCGAGAGTTTTGCTTTTTTTTTTGGCGGAATTCACATATACCTGGTTATCTCAACATACGGGATTGTTGTTATTCTCCGCGTCGTCCATTTCTTGCACCTTTCGTGTCCGTTAATCTTTTACTTCTCCGCTGCGTCCTCGCTCTTTTAATGCATTGTCATTTACTTTACTTTACTTTTTTTTTTTTTTTTTGGTCAAAGCGGAAGTAACATTGGATTAGGAAAATTTCGTTTTTCAAATGCCATAGACTTACTTGATCAAAATGTACATCTTTTTATATCCGGAATATAGGGTTTTGATGAATAAAACGAAACTTAAAAATGACGAAAGAAAAAATCGAATAAAAACATTAATACTAAATATTGCCGCGTGTAAGTTTGGTACGACTCGGGGCGATTAATTATGCAAATGCAGAAACATCACCAGCAAGAACAACACGAACGATATGCTCCCGTTTCTATATCCGCATTTCATACGTGACAATTGCTCTTTCTGAAAAACCTCGAGTGGTAATCAAACTCACGAAAAAGCCATTAAGGACAAATACAAAACGATGTACGGATTATTGTCGCTTACCTGCCAGCTGACGCGACTCGACAGATTTTCCACGGTGAGCCGGTACTCCGTGCGTGTTGGCGGTCCGTATCTAAAAAATGCAAAACAATCGTTATTATCTTCATGAATGTCCACAAAGCATGCAGGTTTGTCTTGGACCTGACTTTTTATTTGAAATGTTATAATAGCGAAAAAAAAAAGAAATTTTTTTTATATATGGAAAGTTCTGATAGTAAATTTAAGAGTTAAAGAATGAAATTGAATATATTAAAGATGTAAGTCGTTAGAGCGTAACATTGGATGTATGTACCTGGGCAATGATTGCTTGTAGCTAGATGCAGTCCTCGTGTTTCTGTTCACACTATCTCTGCAAAAAGGGATGTCATGTGAACAGAAATAACGGATCGATGGTTAAACCTTCAGCAAATAACTACAGATCTGCACTCATTGCTCAGGCACACAATCAATCACCTGTTCCAATCGAATCAAATCTACTCAAAATGCAGCAATAGCGTACCTGTCGTGCCGCATATCGTCTCGGCTGTAACAAACACAATACCACACATCTATTAGTCGCCAATTACAATCTCTCCACCTCTCTCAACTACCAGCAATAAAACATAATGTCTGGGAGGGTATCGCTAGGCATTATGTGCTATACGTTTACAAAGTTTCTCATCAACCAAATTCGACATTTTTTTTTCCGTTCTCTTCTTTCTTTCTTTATTTGTCATTCTTTTAAATTCGACATACTCGGGAGAGCAGTCAAATCCAAGACGACCAAATATTGAAACAAATGAATAAGAGAGTTCCCGTGCCTGAGACGAATTTCGTTCTTTTTTTTCTCTTCTCTTTTCCTCTATACTTCTCTCACGTACGCGTTTAAAGTTAACTCGGAAAACGCGCCATTCACTCTATGCTCTCTGTTATTAGAGCTTATCATATCCAAGGTTACGTTCTTCCCTGTACGGGCGATGTACGAAATCATATATGAAAGAAATCAAAACGATAAGCGCGTCATATCTAATTGGCAAGATAATGGTAACAAAATCATCATCTCAATAATTCATTCAAAGAATAAAGTAATTAAAAATTTGACGAGTCACCAAATCGTTCACGAAGCTACGACCAAGATTTCGCACATCTCATGTTGGCTGCCTGCAGGGGAGGAGGGGATAATGATCGCTCTGATAAAATAAAAAAAAGGATAGCGTGTCTTACGCAGATCGCCTCGAGTCCCCATAACCACCACGGGAGTCACCATAGCGCCACTGGTCACTACCCCTAGGTGTCCCCCGGGCCCTCTCTACAGTAATTCTGTAACAAGACACATTGGATATGCTTACTTGTCTCTCCAGGAGCGTGAGCGTCCGTAGCCACGGTCGCCTCGCCTCCCTGAAACACCCCGTGCTATCTCCACCGCCACTCTGAAACACACCCAACAAAACCCCGCCTAAGTCCTCGACTAATTCTTACTCTAAAGCTGCTTCCTTCCTTCCTTCCATCCTTCTTATCCTTTTCTTTCCATTCCTCAGCCTCCTCTCGAAATCCGATCAAATATCATCCGTCTCTCCTTTATCTATAGTCCGGTTCACTGAGGCGCTGTCCCCTCAAGCTCGTCTTCGTTCCCTATATGCTTATCTTTTCTTTTTCTCTAGTTGCTGTCCATTTAATGCAACTTATTTTCACCGATCTATGTACTTTGTATCGCTTTCTCATAATTTACATCTGTGATCGAGTTTTAATTGTTTCGAATATTCGGTAATTATCGCAAAAAGGGGGGCGGGGGAAGATTGATAAAACTTGATCATCAGAGAATTATGAAAAGGCATTGAATTAACGCGTCGCATTGCTCGGTTTTTTGTTGTCGTTGTTTTTTTTTAAAGAAGCAATATACATTTTAAAATGCTTTAGGCATTCGTTTGTACAAAGTATATTCGATAAATCAGAGTCTTTTACGATCGGGGAATTGATGGAAGTAGTTCAAAATGGCGGCAAGTCATATCGGCTATTTAAGATGCACTTTTATATCTCAGAAACAAACCCAATCGATAATTTGGAGGACAGACGCCGTTTACTAGAAATATTAACTTAAAGGGAAATAACGAAAGTGTTTTCATATAAATTATACTTCGAATTATTACAGAAGCAACAGCAGATAATAGTATTGGTACGGGATTTGTAAAGTTCGATCGGAGATCTTAAGAACTTTCAAATGCATGGCGTGGTTTTCTTTTTTCCCTCGATTATCTTCAACAGGATGCAATGAAAGAAAGGATAAAATATAAATTTTGAAAATTAGACTATGAATACTCGCTGTGTTTTGTTTCACACAGAGATACTTATGTACAAGCAAAAATATGCGAACTCAGTGATACTTGAAAATAATACGTTTCCGATGTTCCGTCTTCCACGATCAAATTAATTCCCATAAAATGCCATCAATTTTGAAAAGTAAATTTCTAGTTAATTGCAAACAAAAGTCTGTTAATTGCTGCGTAATAAAGTATTTAAGTGCCGGATCTTCAATGCTATTGCTTCTCGTGAATAAACCTACCTAATTTTCGTAACATCGGCAAGCTAAATTGTCTGTTGTACGTGATTCTTTTTACTCGTAAAAAAATTCTTCAACGATAGAGCATGGAATACATGAATTTTAAGTCATTATCATCGTTATATTTGCCGAAATGATATTAATCGAATGCATTTTTCAACTTAGCCATTGTAAGAAGCATAACGAAAAATTATACTACGGAATATGCTTCAACGAATTTTAACTGAGGTATGAAATAAAAACAGTCGTTATTGCTATTGCAAAAAATTGTAGGAAAAGAAAAAAAAATGATGATTGCACAATGGTACGTATTTTCCAGTACCAATAATATTATCTCTATGGCAAAAATTTACGATTGCGAATTCGTTCACATATTAAACGAACAGTAACAAAAACTAATCATGCAATTCATGCTACCTACACCATTTTTCATACTCCTAATTTCTTCTGCTTGCTTATTCAAAGACTTATATCTCGAAATTATGTGCGTATTACCTTTCTCCTAGAAGCTCCTTCCCGTTCAGCTCGTACACGGCGTCGTCGGCGTCCCTGTAGTCGTCGAATTCCTGTGAACAGAACGTATTTGTTACGACCTAAAATTGAAACAATTAAAATCGAACTTGTACGTTATCTTGCATGCAGAATTACAACATTTCCCCAATCATAACTTTACGGCTTTAATCGCATTCACTGGCCAACTAATAATAATAACAATAATAATAATAATAATAGTAATAATAATAACAATAATAATAATATATGTAAATATAAACATTTGCATAATCAATATTGCAAGGGTCCATAGATTTTCGTGCAATACATAATAACCTGTAACTTGTAAGATTTTGAATTTTAAAAGATACACACGATACGCAGTTTAATTATTCCAGATAGCTTATCAATGACTTTTGTTTTATTTAATATGATAAAGGATTATTTTTCCTATGGAAATTGAATATTAAAAAATTTACCATGTTTATTTCGGAGATAGAGTTTAACGCTGAAAAGTCAGAAAAATTGTTTATATATATAATTTTACTGTCGGCGCGTTCGCACTGACAGTAGTGTAGTAAAGTGTTAGTCACATACGGCTCTTTCGGTCATACATAACTTACAAACGTTTTGTAGATTAATCGATGGAAACCAGCACACAGCTCCTCTAAGCAGCCACAGTACCAATGTGCTCGGGACTCAAGGTAGGTCGGGTCAACTCACATATACGAGTTATGTTTATAGTAAAAAACACATTGCACCGTACCCACTTTGGTCCACAATAAAGCGGCAAAATTTTTTCCTTTTTTAATATTGTTTTTTCTTTTTTTTTTCGAAATTATAACTTTAGCGTTTTAACATTTAGACGAGAATTATTTGGAAGCCATATACCTTTTAAATCGGGATAGTTTATTATTATCGCAAAATGAAATATGTCTGTTATACCATTTATTTACAGGCGTCGCAGGACCAATCTGAGCATAGCGAAGTGTCGGGTATATATTTACGACTTGATAGAATTACTTACAACAAAGCCGTAACCATTCTTGATGAGAACATCACGAAATCGACCGTAGCCTCTGAAAAATCTCTCAAGGTCTCTTTCCCTGGTGCCGTATGGAAGCCCACCGACATAGACCCTTGTCCCTACCATACTGTAAAAAAAACAATTGAACCACATTAGACTTACCACAAAGGCAAATCCATTCTTCATAGCGACCTCCTTGATTCTACCATATTTCCGGAAGAACTTCTCAAGGTCGCGCTCTCTCACCCGGTATGTTAATCCACCAACGAATACTCGGGTGCTCATTCTTAAAGGAAAATATAAAAACACGATACATAACAGGCTTCCTTAAAAACCTGCCATTTAGTCACATGACAACATAAGAACCGTTACGTTAATTTCCAATATTCTGGCTGAGAATTGTAAGGTACATTTTAATGAGACTCGACCGGCTTGATAATACTCGACATTGAATAACACGATTGTCATTTTAACGTTGTTGGAATAACTTTACTCAATGGATAAGCTACGTCCTAGCTAATTTTGTTTTCCAGCGATAAGATTCTATCGCTTGTTAATTAAATCAAATACAACGAGTCACAAGTGCGATGCAGAAGTGCTGTTAGAGAATAAAATTGTGATATTGTGCCTCTGAAATAAGATTTTATGCATGATACATATATTTTGTCTTTTATTCTCTCTCTTTCTTTACATGAAATTACTTATTGCATGGTTAGTTCGCACACACACACGTACGACACATAAAACAATTTTCCATAGAAGACTACAAAACTTGAACTCAATACTGAACTTTACAATACCTTGAACAATGTTAATATACTCCAGAAGTTTTAGGAATATGTGTACAAATTTTTATTGCCATGCTCATGTAATTGTAACAAAGCTATATGTGAATGTGGATATATTTTAAAACGATACATGCATTTTGGAAAATAAATAAGAAGAGAATACCTATAAATTGTGACAGTGCACGCATTGAAAAACGATATTAAAAAGCATTGCGTACAATTCCTATTATAAAACGTGAAAGTCAATCTTTTAACATTGTAGAAATTCGTAAGGGAGATACTTCGATAAAAGACAGAATTTATCATTTATACTATAATCAATTGAAACGTAATTGAATCTTTATTATTCTTCAAAATCTTCCGTGAAAATAATACGATACTGAATGTAATGCAACATGATTTTTTAGCTATATTAAGCACATCTCATGCACTTGTGTATGACGAGACATCATCTTCATAAACAATGTATTAATGACAATATTTGTGATATTACTAAGGTATGCGTCACTACTGTATACTAATGTATCTCGTTTTCGTGCTTACTCAGCCAAAAATGTGTTTACATTAGAATCATATGTATGCGTAACCATCAGCCGCGTTCGGTAATTACTTTCGTCAAAAACATCGCCAAACTCAACCAATTATTTACCAAGTTAAAACCAATCCGACATACCGAACGCGTCTGATGTCGTAGATAAAGAAAATTTAAAGCAAGAATAACGAAAAAGTACGGAAACTACATTTTAAAAAGTATCAGGAACGAGGTACTTGTAAATTGGCCTTAACACTGGAACTACCGGCGTTATATCTGTTACATTTGCATATACTGAATAATTACTTTGCAAAAAGATGATCAATTAAATAATTTAAGTCTTATTTGATAGGAATAATTACTGCATGGCTATCAATTTGAGGTATTTTTTGAAAAAATTGATAACCGGTCATTTCGATCGCCGTGGTAGTTTTAGTGTTAAGAAGTCTCGGGAACGAGGTACTTGAAAATCGGCCTCAAAAGGGATTTACACAATGAAATAAAGTACTATCGAAAAGAAGCAACCTTTAGATTATTTTCAGATAAAAAGAAGTTCCCTTTTTTCTCATAATTGGTTTAATTTTCAAGTTCCGTCAAATAACGTTACTTGTAAACCGTACTTCGTAAACCGTCTAGCGTGTACCGTTAGCAAACGCAAGTCCTTCGAAGGTTAAGGAATTCACACGTTTTTGTATCAAAGGAAAACTTTTTTTTCTTGCTGTCTGTCATTAATCGTCGGCTTTCAACTCTCAAAGAAATAAAAAGCAGCTAGGGGATCGTAAAATGTGTTCAAACCTGATTTACGGCGAACGTATTTTCAGCGGACTGTAGTTCTATAAAATGGCGGTCGCGAAACGTTTTATCGCGGCACTCGGCGTTTTCCGAACTCGACGATATTTTATCGAGAGATTTCCGATAAAAAGAAACTGCGATTACAATAGATATCGCACGTACACACTTCTAATTGCTAATAGACTCCGTTGCACAATATTCCTGTCAATCGGCAAAAATATTTCGATCGTCTAATTAAATAAACACGTACGATATAAAACGAATTTCGCTATTAAAAATAGAAAAAGGTAGGACAAACTGCGTTTTAATTATCGCAGACAGCAATGCAAAAGTTTCTACGGGAACAACCGTGACGTAGAACTCCAAAAATTATCGCCACGTCATTAATTCACACCACGGAAATTTCGGCGAAACGGGCGAAAAGAATGAATGCGAGAACCGAAAGAGAGACAATTTTACCTAAATTATGAAATATCGTAGATGAAATTATCTCTCAACGGCGGATCGTATAAACGGAGTTATTACGAAAGAATATGAAGTGAGTTTAACGTGAATCGTTGACTACTGCTTTATCCGTAAAACGTAAAACGAAACAATTACAAACAATTCGTTACTCTTTCGTGTTTACTTGATGTATCGAAGAACGTAAAATATGTTTACAAACTCACCTGAATGAACTTGAATTAACGTTGTTCGGACCACTTAAATCTTATGGAGTTTTACGACACGAAACCACTGAAATTACTAGAAGAAGTAATGATCGGCGTCTGAAGCAAGATGGCTCGCTGCAATAACGGAAACAAAACGGGGCTCACACGAGTGAAAGTAGGGACGCGCCGAATCGTAATCTCGACGGTAGACGCCCTCTTCTTGAAACTATTGGTACAGGAATCAGTTATAAATAAATGAAATTAGTCAAATAAATTTTAGAATTCTTTAGAAACACTTTCATGATATTCATAATTTTTAATTTGAGATAATATTCCATTAATATATCGAGATAAGTTTCTATCTCTCTCCTTTTTGGGAATGTCGTTTTCGTTATTATCTATTTCTTTAGTTAAAGATAATAAGTTTCAGGAATAATAATCTCCTTATTTATTATTGTATTATTGCAAGTTTATCAGAGTAATTAATAATTTATAACGTACTGGCGGGTAAATGAAAATGAGTTTAGTTTGTGATTTGGGTTCGAGGTTAATATGCGCAATAATATCGAGCGGGAAATTGGACGCGCAGGGTGTGCATTTAAATTTCATAAAACTCAAGTACGGTTCAATGTGAAGACACTGAACTGAAATAGAAAGTAGTTTCATCAGTTAAATCATTTCTTTATAACATTTTGTTATTAGCATTACAAGTTTTAATGATCTGGTACAAATGGAATACATCGCGTTATCGTGTAACATAAGATTAAGAAGAAGTTGATAACCAAGACAGCGTAATTATTCCATTAATTTATTATTATACGTAAAATTTTATATCAGTTACATAAATTAAACTTATTATTCCTAAGAAACCTCTCCTTATTCTAAAGTCTTCATTGCAATAATTCTTGTTCACATCAAACAACCATTTATAGTAGTAATATGAAAAGAAATGTAACAAGTAAATTTTACCTCTAAAGCCAGCGTATAATCTGATCAATACAGCTTATTTATAGAATGTCGAATTCTGCAAAATTAAAAGGAACGCTGAAGTTGGCTATAGAATTGACAATAAACGTTAGTGAACCGGGTGATCGGCTTTATGTCGATGGTACTGGCGCCACCTACTGAAAACAAAAATGGTGGCCAACAATATGCCCTATCCCTGCCCTGGTTTTATGGCACACCAAATGTCTGCGTTCTCTAGGCTTCTTTCTACTATGTATTTCCCTTCGACCGATATACCCAATTTCCATGTGAACAAAGAGAATCATTCTCTCGCGATCGACCCTATCTTACGTGCTAAATAAGTGGGGCTACTTCTAACCAAACAGAAGGTGATCCAAAACTAACGAATATTTAGAGAAATTATAACCGCACCCGCTAGATTCGCCGTGTCAGTTGCCTTATATAATGTAATCGGTTACACGCTATTATACGCGGCACTTACATGACTCCAACATGTATCACCCGCCGTAGGAAACGCAAAAAACCAATCTAGCATTGTGCCAAGGCAATAAGGAATGAAACGTTAATATTTAATGGATGGAGAACATAGAATGAAAGATTTATTTTGCTACGTAACACGTAGAAATTCCGTACGTGCGTTTTTTCCACGATCTATGGAAAACGTGGCCAAAATAATTACTCTATATTGTTATCAAAATTGACATGTTATTGTTAACTACCAGTTTACCTTAGACTCGTACGACGTTACGGAAGAGGTGTTTCTGTTGCCTTGACAACAGATCCATTGATGCACTTATTTGCAATGAATTCAGTACCATGGGAGAGATACCGTCTAACGTTTGCATTATTAAATGCTCTCTGTTAAGTGGTCAATAAATTTTCTCTCAGATATTATTGCCATTATGTTTCATGGAATACAATAAAGGCTTTGCTCGTCGTTTGTTTCTAACGGTGCGCTTTTCTGTTATTTTAGATCACTGAATTACATGTAACCTGGTAATGACAGATAGGGCATACACGATGAAGTTGGACAATGAAATGGCTGCTCCTTTGCATCTGCAGAGATTGGAGCGTAGCCTTAACGTACAGCCATTCTTGAAGCAAATCAATGAATTGTTTCAAGATGCAGCTAGGTAGATATCTCGTCCCCTATTTATGTAAAGATATTGAGGTACACGCTCGGATATGGGTTAATGGCTTCTCATTTTTCCAGCGAGGATGATAAATCAATTTCATCGGAATCTTCCGACGGGTCTGACAATTATCTCGATAATGTGTTGATACGGAAGGAAGGTTTGGATATATACTATATTTCCATGACACGTCACGTTCTTACGATTTAATTTCCGTCCGTGTTACTGTACGACAATTATTCACTTTTATAGAGGAAAGGATCAATAAATTGAGACTGTACAACATGTCTAGCGTGGGAGAAGAACGACGCTGGTTGCAGGATATTCTTTTAAGCGATTCTTCCGATAGCTCCGCGTCCGGTTCCGACACTGATGGACCTATCACGGAAGAAGATTTTCAGGATATGTTAAAGTTTCATATACTCCGAAAGAAATATCAGGGCCGTTTTTATCAGAAGCCGGAGGTAAAACAAAAGCACCGTCGAACTATAAAGAAACGGAATGTAACGGAAATTTCTTTTAGAACATACAATACCAGTACTACAGTGCTGGGTTATTATCGAGTTACGATAGATTCTTAGAGCATCAGAAATTAATAGTTGGAAATAAGAAGAAGAAGGAGAAGAAGCCAGAGAAGAAAGTAATGAAAATAAAGAAGGAGAAAATTCCGCGTCATAGAGCATCGGTCGATTACCCGGTATATATTCTTAACGTTTGATATTTCTCGCATTCTTTTTGCATCATATTTCTCGTTATATGTTCAGGAAGGAGATTATCCGGACGAAGAATGGGATCGTTCGATTCCCAGAGAGGAAGAATTGGACGAGGCCGAGTTGGAGGCGATAATGCGCCATCAACCTCGGCCTCGCGGTAGGAAAAAACATAATAACAAGAGTCCGGAAGTAATGGCAATGAGGAGGAGAAAAATTTGGGTAATGATGTCGAAGAAAGAGTTGGGAAAAGTACAAAGGGCAAAAACGAATAACCATAAGGAAATGTTAATAAGTTGTAAGAAAGTAGCGCAACATTGTATGAAATATTGGAGGCAGAAGGCTATGCAAGTGAGTTGCAATATTTCAGGTATCCTCATTTGCCTCGAGTATTTATCAATAATTGGCGTATTGCTTTGGCGTTTCTAGTCGCAGAAAAATATGAAGGAGACTATATGGAGAGCCAAGCGTCTTACGAGAGAAATGCAGTCTTATTGGAAACGTTACGATCGCGTTGAACGTGAAACAAGAAGACGATTGGAGAAAGAGGCCGAAGAGCAACGTAAAATGGACGTGGAACTCATCGAGGTAGAAATCCCTCGTATCTTTGATACTTTGTAATCCGACAAATGTATTAATTCGTTTTCCGTATTACAGGCAAAACGTCAGCAGAGAAAATTAAATTTTCTTATTACTCAAACCGAGCTGTACGCGCATTTTATGTCTCGTAAATTAGGAAAAGCATCTCCGGAAGAGCAGTTGAGAATTTTAAATCAGTTGGACGAGGAGAAGAATCCGAGGCTCGTCGGAATTGATGATTACGATAGGTATTACTCGAGATAAGACCATAAAGTTCTTTAATATTGGAAGTACAATTTAATATTTAATACAATTATACAGCGATTTCATGAAACACAAAGCGAAGAAAAATGCTACCGAAGCGTTTGACAATGAGAGAGCTCGAACGAGGCAATTCGATACGGCAGCTGCGTCTCAAGAGTTACGTCTTAGCGATACGCCGGAGAATTTGGAGCATCCTCAACCTTCGATCTTCAAAGGAAATTTGAAAGGCTATCAACTGAAGGGGATGAATTGGCTAGCTAATTTATACGACCAGGTTCGGCTATATCGATATTTCTTAAACTCTCAGCTGCTGTCCTCAGGGGTCGCGAAGAGGTCACGTTGTTGACATTTTGCCATTTCGTCATTCATCGCGTTGAATGTATTTGACGACTAAGATTTGCCATTTTCCGAATAAAAAATTGTTTTCAAGCAAATGGTTTGGTAACAGTAGCCTATATGTGAATTGCAGTTCATTTTAAATGGTCCGCGAGTGATTTAAAAGATTGTAGACCGTCAAATGAAAGTTTCTCGTCGTTTTTTCAGGGTATTAGTGGAATTCTGGCAGACGAAATGGGTTTAGGAAAAACTGTACAGTCCATAGCGTTTTTATGTCACGTTGCCGAAAGATACTGTAAGTCGATGGTAGAAGAATTGTTCGAATCTATTGTCGACAGTATTTAAAACATTTTCAAATAATTTTCACAGCTGTATGGGGACCATTTTTAATTATATCACCAGCATCGACGTTACACAACTGGCAGCAGGAAATGGCACGGTTTGTTCCGGTTTTCAAAGTAGTCCCGTATTGGGGAAATCCCCAAGAGCGTAAGATATTGAGACAATTCTGGGACACGAAGGATCTCCATACGAAGGAAGCTTCTTTTCACGTTGTAATAACCAGTTATCAGCTGGTGATAACGGATTATAAATATTTTAACAGAATAAAATGGCAATACATGATACTCGACGAAGCGCAGGCTATAAAGAGTACCAGCAGGTTCGTATTCACCGTTTTATCCTTCCGTCGCTGTAATTCATTTTAGTTTTATCGTATTTATAATAATATTTGTTTGTTTTACAGTATGCGATGGAAATTACTGCTTGGATTTAGCTGTCGTAATAGACTGTTACTCAGTGGTACACCCATACAGAACAGTATGGCAGAATTGTGGGCATTGCTCCATTTTATAATGCCAACGCTGTTCGATTCTCACGACGAGTTTAACGAATGGTTTTCCAAAGATATCGAAAGTCACGCGGAAAATAAAACTGGAATCGACGAGAGTAAGACTTTACCTAGAAATTTTGTATAGCTCTACGTCTATTCGCGCATTCAATGGTTTTTCTTTCGTTGTTAGAACATTTGTCAAGATTGCACATGATCTTGAAGCCTTTCATGCTGCGGAGGATAAAGAAGGATGTTGAGAACGAATTGTCCGATAAGATTGAAGTAATGGTGTATTGTCCACTTACGACTCGTCAAAAGTTACTTTATTCAGGTGTGGAAAAATGTTTCGTTGTATTTCTGTGCTTCGTTAAGTAATAATTGCAATATTGATTAATACAGTTGCCTTTTTCCTTTCTTCCTGCAGCTTTGAAGAAGAAAATTCGGATAGAAGATCTGCTACATTATACGGTAGGCGGTGATACCGCGTCTAATGATAAAAATTTCACGTCAAATCTTATGAATCTAGTCATGCAATTCCGAAAGGTAATTTAATTTTGTTAACGAACCTTTAACAATCTTTGATCCTTTCGATACGGCTATGTCTTTCGTCATTTTATCAACTGCACGAATATTCCAATCGCGAGTATTGTACTACGTGAGGGAGAGCAAAATATTCGATTTATAAATAGTTATATATAATAATTTAAAAAGAGTTATATTTAGAGTCGCCCAAATAGGAGAAAAATAATTGCAAAACGAGAGATACCGAAGGAGGTAAAAAACTGATATTCTCGAAAGGGCATATCGAAAGGGTCGAATGATTCTAATTAAGAGATTTTTAGACAGTGCTTTTTTTACGCCTGACAATGAAAATTTCAGGTTTGCAATCATCCCGAACTTTTTGAGCGTAGAGACGCTAAATCTCCATTTTTCATGAACACGGAATGTTACGAAATGCCGGCACTGTTATACACCGAGGGTCTTTTGCATCTATCGTTGCCATCCAAAGATCATCTGTTGTACAATAAATTTTTTATATTTGCTACCGAGTACATACATCGAGCTCTTCACGATAATGAAAAACATTCGGAGAATCCCTTCTCGTTTAGTAGATTTATTAACTTATCTCCAATGGAAGTAAATAAGATATTTATTGTTGGTATATTATTCAGGTAGGTAGTTGCGTATGAATAATTCGGATAGAAATATTGAAATTATTATTTTTTTTTACAATCTAAACATTCATTCGCGACAGATTATGCCTAGCAACTTTATTGGAAAGGAGGATAAGAATGGTGCGATACTGGGAAGATTGGAACATCGACGAGAGAATAAAAACGCCGAAAAACTCTCTGCTATTTTTACCGCGGAAGCTTGACTCATTATCGCAAAACTTATCCCAGGATTTAATTTTTACGAGGAAGATCATCGAAGGTGAACCAGTATACACGCATACAATGCATACTATACACTCAATGCCGGAAACAGTCGCCCACCGAATATTACGTAGTAGTAAGAAATCCACTAATCAGTCGTTAAAGGTAAAAAAAATCATTGATTCTCGATTCACTACTTTTGAGGCATTCACAGCCGTAATAGCTAATTTTAGGATTGATTTCCGTGGTAGAGACGCGTTTGGAAGCCGAGGATATTCGCTATTTCGTTAGAATTGTATCTAGCTTCATTGGGACTTCGAGGAAAATCTGAAACTCGAACATCCTTGTCTTCCAAAAGCACCGGAAGCCAATGCTAACATTAGATCCTCAATTTCAATAAACTTCAAACATCGTCTCGAACAATCGAATTTTTCAATCTTCCAGAGATTATTACCTTCTGCTAAAACCGAACAAGTAGAAGAATCCAAGCTGTCCTTATTACCGGAACATCCGCATTTTCCGAGACCGCCGTTAATGCGACTGTGTCAGCAAACCACCATTCCACCTTTTATCTGCGATAATTATCCTAAGGTTGGCAGAGCGAACGTAGTATATGACATTAAACGTATGAAAAGAACAGCGAATTAGAAGAAAATAACGAGATGAATCGATTTCAGATACAAGCTAGTCCACGGAAATTATACGTTAGCAGTAGTTCAGCAACTTGCGCATGGAAAAGACACGAAGAATGCGGTGGTCGATTTGGCCAACGTTTGTTATGGCTCGGAAGTGAACGAGCTCTTTCTTCTTCTCAGATAATTCCTAATTCACGCATGGGGCAAACAACTTGTACGTTTTCGTACGAATTACAGGGCGGGATTTCCGCTTGCACGCCTATCAACGGCTGGTCGAATATCATTGTTCCAGGTAAGTGCGATAAGCGCAAAGAAAGACGAAATTTCAATTGTTATGGAATATTTTGCGTAAAATTGTTATTTCTATACTGTTATTTTAAAATCTTCGGCGGGCCGGATAGAAATTTATTTAAGATTTAAATAGTTTTTATTGTTTTTTTACTTTGAAATTAACGAGTTCGCTGTTATATTTAACGATGAATATCGTTTGCTGTTTTAGATAAGCAAACATTAGTTACGGACGCAGGAAAGCTTTCGGTTCTGGATAGTTTATTGCGCCGTTTGAAGGAACAGGGTCACCGGGTACTCATTTACTCCCAGATGACGAAGATGATCGATTTGTTAGAGGTAAGTTAATATTATAATTGCCAATTATTGTATCTCGAACTAAATTATTGTATCTGTTGCAGGAATACATGTACCACAGGAAGCACACCTTCATGAGATTAGACGGTTCGTCTAAAATCTCGGACCGACGTGATATGGTCGCGGATTTTCAAAAAAGGTATATATTCCTTCGCCCATTAAATTTCTAGCACAGAATAATAATTAGTTTGGATAGTAAGAAACGAGAAATGAGTAATTCTAGGTTTCGCGATTATCTTACTACACTTCGAGGAATCATTAAATAACGTTTGCCAATCTTAGACTTTCTTCTAATTCTACGTCAATCGATTTGTCGATTAATTAAGTAACTAATTTCAAGTGCAGGCTGCATTTTCCATCAAATGTCCAACCAATAATAATTTCATTCTTGACAGCGCGCAGAATGTGCATTAGCTTCTAATTGATTTACATCATGTTGCATGCCTATAGCGCAGTTTGTAGATAGCATGTCGTACGTTGGTTCACTCGCGCATAACCAACATGCGAATTAATTGGCGAATCGGGCCTGTCTCGTAGGCAGCTGCTGCATCGACTGCTCGAAACCCATTCTAATAACGGACTATCATAATCTCCCTAGCATGCAATTCGTGTTTTAACATGTTTTAATCCACCGGCTTTCTAATTTATACGCTGTATATAACTCATCTTGGCCCAATATTCCTGAATATTTAGAAAATTGTGAGTCAACAGTTCAAAATTATTTATAGAATGAATAAATGACCTTAAACCGCTGTTAATTGCCGATATAATTAACTTGGCTCGGTATCGGAGCAATGTTATCAGAGTTCCATTGCTAGCTGAATAATTACAGATATAAATTACTTCCATTTTCACTCCGATCTAAGATCGAATAATGGAAATTAACGATAACCGGACAAATATAAAGAAACAGTCGAAAATAATGGCACCCAGCGATCTCGTCCGCGTTAAACTCGAGGTACTCGGATTTCATTGTGGAAATCCTCTAAGTGCGGTGCTAGTATTTCGAATTAATTTACATACGAAACGTACAGTGCCTTCGCCCGGTTATTCCAATGTTAAGGGACTGTTTCATGTTTCAGGGCGGACATATTCGTCTTTCTCCTGAGTACCCGAGCTGGAGGCCTGGGAATCAACCTCACTGCCGCAGACACGGTCAGTAATTTTATCCTTTACACCGTGCCTAATATGTACTGGTGATTATGACAGTAGTGTAAGCAATATGTGCATGAAACAGTGCCTATTGTTTTAAGTCCGAACCATCGAGGCTAATGTATATCAAATAATTAACTAATAACAATTAGCTAGTATTGATAGTAGGTTTGAACTTGGATTCGCTGATTGCGAGTACGAGTCTTTATCTCTTTGCTCGCGATAGACTCTAAGCCATATTTGTCAGCTCGATTGAGCTCATTAAATGGCCCAATTTTTATAATTTTTACAAAGTAGTTCGACGTATTGTTACCATAGAAAATGAGTAATAAATGGCGGCTGTGGGTAGAGAAGTAAAGTATCGGACTCGCGGTTAGTGGGCCCTAGTTCAAGTTGCACACTATCTATGGGAAATTTTTCCTAATTTATTATTTAATTATCGCATCCAGTGGGCTAGATATAAGATCGGCCGTAGTATGTTCGAAATTGTGCCTAATTTATTGTTTAATACATCACAGTCTCGGTGGTTCTAAGCCCACTTAAAACAGTGAGTTCTATACGAAATATAGCAGTTGAAGCCGAGAAACTGCAATAGAAAAAAGTGATAAGCGCAGTTCTTGAAGTTCTTCGTTTAGATCTCTTTTATAGATTATGAAAATTAGGATATACTTTGAAAGCTGTAATTATAGTTGTAGAGCACGAACTTGACCGATATTAGCGAAAGAATCGATTAGATCTTTTGGCCAGGGTTGTTTCCCCTGCATTGCCGAAACTGCATTATGTTAGTTTCGAATATGCGAACGTGGACTGTCGACATTCATCACCGAACGCTCTGTATTTGCATATGCCCTCGTTCAAATATCGAACGGAACGAGAACTGTGCCCATTCGTAATGTTTGATGATAGATATTTCAGGTTCTAACACTTATTTCTCTTTTTTTTCAACAAATATTTATCATTATGTTAAATTACGTTAATAATTTAATTGATCCTGACGCGAGATTCAAGCTGCACTTTATTATTTGCAGTCCAATTAACATTTTTATGCATTTTTCCTGACAATGAAATGGTGAGGTAATTATGACAGTGGTCTAAATAATAATTTACTGTTCGACATATTACAAATTTTGTTTCAAGGTGGTGGACTTATATTATTAACTAATTTCATTACGTTTTTATATCGACGCGGGAAGAAATGAGTGATAAGTTCAATTTTTCAAATTCCTTATCATTTTCGTAATTACCGACGCAGATAAAAATTCGACATTTTCTATATTACTATGTTTTAAATTTTATATTATACAAATTTCCTGTAGTATAATAATTCTCTAAATTTTGTATTATACAAATTTCCTGCAGTATAATAATTCCATTAAATTAAAAATTAGCGATGCAATTGGAAATGCACGGCTTCGTAATAAAAATCGATGATAAAATAGAAAATTGCAATGACTGCAATAAATCATATTTGGGAATATTATTCTCCTCGGTACAGGTGATATTTTACGACAGCGACTGGAATCCAACGGTCGACCAACAAGCCATGGATCGTGCCCATAGATTAGGTCAAACGAAACAGGTCACAGTTTACCGGCTAATCTGCAAGGGAACCATCGAGGAAAGAATATTACAACGAGCTCGCGAGAAAAGCGAGGTTTGTTCTTTATAACCATCCGATACAAAAAGCTGCTATCTTTGTAATCGATCATCGATAAAAAGCTGCTACATTGTAATCGATCATCGATAAAAAGCTGCTATCTTTGTAATCGATCATCGATAAAAGCTGCTATCTTTGTAATCGATCATCGATAACGCGAACGTTTGCAGATCCAACGGATGGTGATCAGTGGCGGGAATTTCAAACCGGATACTCTGAAACCGAAAGAAGTAGTTTCTCTGTTATTGGACGACGAGGAAATCGAAGCGAAATGTAAGTAAAATTCGTATAAACCCTAAAATCCAAAAAGTTATTTCTCATTTATTCCACGTTAACGAAATCGTGTCAAAATGTAAATAAAATTGTCCTTAAAGTCCCATTTCATCCACGTCCTACAAACTCAGCGTTCACGCTACGCGAAATTCCAAATACTTCGACTTCCGTCCCAAGTTTGGCTGCCGCACGATAAATTCTACGGCACGGTTTTAAATACTTATATAGGAGATAATTGAAGATGTAAATAAGTAACTGCACATAGTCGCGCATTTTTGCTCGCTGAAGCGAGTCTTCGGTTGCATTCGCCACGTTCGCATTGGGCCTGCGCGTATGCATAAACGGCGCGAGGAGCAAAAGGAAAGGAAAGAAACCGAAAGAGTGCCGAGATGCAATTACATTATGCTCGTTAGGTTATGCTAATGTCCTAATAACGAATAATAATAAGAAAAAGAGTAACGAATGCACCGCGTCCCCGTGTACAAGCCCATGTCCGTATATTTCAGACAGCCAACGGAGCGAGGAGAGAAAGCAGCACGCGGAGGATGCTCGGCTCGACTCCAGCCTATACCACAAGGAGAAGGACCGGAAGAGGAAGTTAACCGCGCTTCCGGTCAAGGTGAGCCCAGCGCCCTTAGAGTCACTATCGGTCGCCTCGATGTTTCGTCGCTCATCTTCCTTTTTTTCTTTCTATCGTTTGGCTTCTCCTGCGATTTATTTTTTCCTACAGATTTTCTTCTTTGTAATTTTGCGCAAGATATTCGATTCGCGATGTGGTTTCTAACGTTTAAATATTTTAACTTTTTTCCTTCTTTTTCTTCGGGAAAATAATTGCAAGAAAACTCGAAATTTAGAATGTGATGCGATGTAATTCATTTCTGACAGATATAATGGTGAATTTATGGATTTTTATTGTTTCGAAAGTTACGAAGAAATCGGAATTTAACGACGTAGATTTTTCTCTTGGAATTCTTTTTTTCCTGGTGGTTTTTATCGGAGGATTTAAATCGAGTGCATATTTAACAAGTCCTTGGGGATATTGTTTAGGGCGATGCAAAGAGACCCTGTCTGGCGGACACCAATGGCGATAAGATTGGCGATATCGCTCAAGCCGGTTGCTCCGAAAATAATCAAATGGATGGCACGTTTCAACCTAGCCAACTTAATAATAATCATCAGCATCAGCAGCTGCTTGAAAACACGGACGATTACAGTGTACCAACCAGTCCGGTTAAATCCGAGGTTTGTGGCTCTTTGTGTGACTCATTCTTCTGCCATTTGTAAATTACGTTAGAATTTTTGACGAATTTGCTGAGCTTCCACTGATATTTATATGTAGAAACTACTAATTTTCACTAGTATTCTAATATAAAAACTACTAGATTTTGCTAGTATACGAATATAGAAACTATTAGATTTTAGTAGTATTCAAATATAGAAACTACTAGATTTCAACAGTATTCAGATGTAGAAACTACTAGTTTTGGCTGCTATTCAAATATAGAAACTGCTAGATTTTACTAGTATTCAAATATAGAAACTACTAAATTTGAGTAGTATTCAAATATAACAACTACTAGCTTTCACTAATACTCGAATATAGAAACTACTAGATTTTACTAGTATTCAAATATAGAAACTACTAACTTTGACTAGTATTCAAATATAACAACTACTAGCTTTCACTAATATTCAAATGTAGAAACTACTAAATTTGACTGGTATTCACATATAACAACTACTAGCTTTCACTAATACTGAAATATAGAAACTACTACATTTTACTAGTATTCAAATATAGAAACTACTAAATTTGACTAGTATTCAAATATAACAAATACTAGCTTTCACTAATACTCAAATATAGAAACTACTAAATTTTACTAGTATTCAAATATAGAAACTTCTAAATTTGACTAGTATTCAAATACGAAAATTACTAGCTTTCGCTAATACTCAAATATAGAAACTACTAAATTTGACTAGTATTCAAATATAACAAATACTAGCTTTCACTAATACTCAAATATAGAAACTACTAAATTTTACTAGTATTCAAATATAGAAACTTCTAAATTTGACTAGTATTCAAATACGAAAACTACTAGCTTTCGCTAATACGCAAATATAGAAACCACTTGTTCCCACAAGTATTGAGCTACGAAAACTGCTAACTCTCCCTAGTATTCAACCGTAAAAACTATAAAAATTTTACTACTCATTTTTCCTGACTTCCTCAGGATGAAACGAGTAACGAAGGACTAGTAGTAGACGTCGACGGTCCGGTGTCATCCTCCGCTGGCGATGTTCGTCAGCCGCGAGCGAATCAGTTCAGAGAAGTCGGGAAATCTTCTCGATTGGGTCATCACTTCAACTTCGACGCTGGTTCCGGCGTCCGGGTGCGACCTAACATTCGAGGCACCAGCAAACGCGGTAGACCGCGTGGTTCCCGAAGAGGAGGACCCATCGGCGGAAAGGGCAGGGGTCTTCTGCTGCTGCATCCACCTTCGAAGGGTCTCGGCACCGATTCGCAATCGCCCTCGTCATTGTCCCCGACAGGGAGCACCGCATCTGCTGAGAATTTGCAACACGGTGAGTGCTTGCATGCTCGCTCTTTGTTTTTCGACTTGGAAAGCGTGAAAATCGTGTGTTGCATTTGATAAGTGACTTGCAGGCTTTTTAGGGTGAGGTATAATTCCGAATTGAGCGTTGATCAGGAAGACGTAAAAATTTAAATGATTAAACTGAGAAATTTCCATATCGCGGTCTTATTTTTATTTCAACTTATTTTGAACATCGAATATATTATATTCGAGTTTAATCTCTATTATCTATGGCAGATTTTTAAAATTTGAGTTTAATGCGCCAGCCTGATGGTTTAGAAACCGTAGCGGTTGAAGGCAAAATACAGAGCAACGACAATAAACGAGATACAACAATTCAAATTACCATTTCCCCTCACGAAATTTCTCTTCACGCATACCGTAGCATATTTCCGACCCTCGAACCCCATAAGTCCCGAAACATAACTGAAACTGAATTAAAAAAATAAAGTTCAGAGTACAATTAATTCCTATCGTTTCCCAAAACCATTAATCTCTATCTCTTCCTTTCTCTCTCTCTCTCTCTCTCTCCCCCTTTCAATTATATTTCCCACATCAAACGAAACTAAAACGTCACGAAGACTTCATTCACCCATACATCTGCATCCCATCAGCGTAGTTCTCATCGGGAAGTTTAAGCCGGCGAGAAAGAAACAGAGGCAGCTGAGAGGATTACGCGAAACTCGCGGAGGATTGATAGCAGCCGAAATTCGAAAGCCAGATGAAAATGACTTTTCGTGACGCACCCTCGAATCGATACACCGTTAATCCCGGCTGACTCTTTCATAGGCTTTTGGCCCCCTCTTGCCTCCGTCCCGGGCACTTGGCCGGGTTCTCATGGGATTTTGCGCCGTCGAAGAAAAGTGCCCCTGGGCACACGGACCCCGTTTCACGCGGATCTATCGAAATTCCCTCGCGGGCACATGTGCGCACAAGTGCCGAAGGGAGGGAACAGTTGGTGCACTTCCTAAGGGCACAAGGACGACCCTTCGAGATATACATCCACCCCCTCGAAGTCTCGTGACTCACCCTTCCACTCGCGATTTTCGTACGCTTAGGCGGTGCAAGTGCATGTCTATGGGGACGGGCCTGCGGTGTCCCCGATGATCGAATGTGCCGTGCTTTCAGGATTTTCCGAAGCCTTTGTATTTTCCTTTTGTCCTCTCGTGAATGGGGCTCTTTATTTTTTCATGTGGAATGGCATTGACAATTGTAATTACAATTCTTTGTGGTTCTAGGTCATCTTGTTTGTATTGAAATGTGCGCTAATATTTGGAATTTTCAGCGGACACGGTTAATAGCTCGGTAGGGTAATCAGTGGGACCTGGTTCAAGGCCCTCTAGAACTTGCAGGTTAACCCAAAAGTCACTAGGCCATTAAAAAACAGTCTGACTCTGTAATCTATTAAAATTCACATTCATTGTTCCATAAACGATATAAATATACGTCTTGGAAATTATTTTAAATTAGTTTCGTAAATAAAGTCCTTCAAGCAGCCAATATCTTATCGTCAGAATTGTTTGCAGCTCGGTATAGTGACTTTTGTGCTACCCTGTGCGATACAGGCGCGAAAATATGAAAAATTTACTCGGATACCAAAGATATCAGAAAATTACAAATACCCATTTCTCCCTACCATCTTCTACCTCGCAATTACCAAAACTATCATCGGTAAAAGCCACCGGATACCCGAAAAATCTTAGAATTCGTGGTGAAACGTGTTCGCAACGACTGAAACCCTGGCAAGCAAGAATAGTAATGGCTTTCAGTTTCATCCACGTTACGTAATGACGCGTCATATCGCGTGGTGGGTAACACGCGAGGAATAATAAACGGTAGCACAAAAGGGGGCGGAAAAAAGAAATGCAAACGTGACGATCTCCGTGCACAAAAGCGAGCCGCCCGAGTAAACGAGTAGG
This sequence comes from Cerceris ruficornis, assembly GCA_963989415.1. NCBI lineage: Eukaryota > Metazoa > Arthropoda > Insecta > Hymenoptera > Crabronidae > Cerceris > Cerceris ruficornis. Next base: position 10,634,558 of record OZ022529.1, on the reverse strand, counting down.
TGGCCTCACGCAACGACACGTGGACCGGAGTTTACGCGGCAACGTGCGCACCTCGTGCGTACGCTCCTCGTGCTACATATACGGAAAGGAAAGGGGTCGTTTTTTTCTCTCTCTCTCTTTCTCTCTTTCTCCACGTTTCTCATTGGCCGTCTCACTCGTCCCTCCTTCTCGGGGGAGCCTCTTTCTCTCACTTATCGTCGACTGGAAGGCGAGCGGACAATAGCAGGTGCGGAGCGAAGGCGACAGCTGCGATCGATGATGCTCTTCTTAGGTTTTTGGAACTCGCTTACCCCTCTCCTCTTACGTTTCTCCCACCTTCTTTCGACTATCACTTCGTAACTTTGCTTTCCCCCTACTTGGACACCTCTTTCTCTTCCTCTTACCAGTGTATCTGGTGTGCTCTCTTCTTCTTGTTTCCTTCTTTCTTCATACTTTCTTCTTTCCTCCATTTGCCTCTGTTCCTTCTTTTTTAAAGTTTCTTCTTCTTTTTGCCGACGTTTTCATCCTCTCGTCCTCTTTCTTCGGCGACATTTTTACTTCTCTTCGCGTCAGTTCTTTCGTGATTGCCCGATCTTGCTGTTGTTCCTTTTAGAAATTTTGTTATGTGATATGTCATAATTTCGGTGGTTTGGACCCCACGTAAAACTGTGACTCGCAATCAGTGGGCCCAGATTCAAATTCTCTCCCGTCATCTCCGGGAAATTTATCTAATTAATTAATGTATCAAAGCATCAGTGTTTCGGGCCCCTTTAAAACGGTAGTTCCCAGGAAATTTCCTATCGTCGGTAATAAAAAGGCAATGGTGGATAATGAGGTAAAGGCCCGAGTTCACAATTAGTGGGCCCATATTCAAATTCTCTCCCGTCGTCGGCGGGAAATTTTTCTAATTAATTAACGTATCATAGCTTCGGTGTTTCGGGCCCCATATATAACGGTAGGTCCCAGGCAACTTCCCACAATAGGTAAAAGGGCTATGGTGCATAAAGAATTACCAGCTCGGACTTACACTCACTGGGCCTGAATTCAAATTCTCTCCCGTCATCTTCGGGAAACTTTTCTTAATTAATTAACGTATCATAGCTTCAGTGTTTCGGGCCCATATAAGACGGTAGGTCCCAGGCAACTTCCCATAGTACGTAAAACGACTATGGTGGATAAAGAGTTACCAGTTCGGGCTTAAAATCATTGGGCCCAAATTCAAATTCTCTCCCATCATCTTCGGCAAACTTTTCTAATTAATTAACGTATCATAGCTTCACTGTTTCGGGCCCCATATAAAATAATGGGCCCTAGGCGAAATAACCGTAGCAATTTGAAGTCGAAAAGCAAAAGGAAAGGAAGAGAGTTAAAAAGTGGCATTCGCAGACTGGATATTTTTGGACTTAACAGCTCCGCCTGCTAATTAATCGCGTTTCTCTCGGTCGATTATCATTGGGCCTGTTTCACAAAGCGCGGGAGGACTTCGGCCGTGCTATGGTGGTGACGGGGATCGACGTGCCATTCGAGCAGATACCAATCGAGATTCGGTTCACGCGAGTAAGGCATATGGTGGATACAGGCGTGAAAGGTAGCAAACATCTGCAGTATTTTGTGCATGCTTACAGATATTTCCACGCCGAAAGCTGTAGACTTCTTCCTTCGAGTTCCCACGCTGTTTCATTTGTATTTTGTAATTTTCGCCTGCAATGATTTTTCACATTGAATATTGTTGGTGACACCGATAACCCGTTGAATACAATGAAGTTTCTTGTTAGTTATTTTTTAACAATGATGTTCGTAAATTTCCTAAGTTATTTCAGATTCAAATACTAATTAAAAATAAGTCAGGTACTGCGGAATATATAATTATTAATTCCTTTGATACTTCCAGTCTATAAAAATGTGATTTTAATAGCTGAAGTTCCACTTTAATAGAAATATAAAGGCAGCTGGAAAATCATTTAAATCTAATGTTTCAACGACAAAACTACTGAACCAGTCGAAATAACGAGTTCGTACATTTTTTATAAAAAAAGATATTCCACGTGCAACTTTGAACACGTAATTTTCTTGCCTGAATTCCTCTTATTCCAAAGTTAATATATAACAATATAAAAACCATAGTTCCAGTGTTAATGTCGAAGACAAACATAACAAAATACAAATACAATTTTGAAACGCAATGCGCTTATAAAAAAAATATACCGTAGCCGAGGGTATCAAGTAAATTGGTAACAAATAACATTTGAATATCGTCGATCAGACGTTGTTTCTCCAATAGCAGACATTTTCACGGTTCGCATATTAACATATTCCATTTGCATGATTCGTCGAAGGCAAATAGTTTGTCCGTGTTTGGAAAAAGAGCAAGGTAAGATACTCCAGTTTACGGGGGTTGAATATCATCGATTCGTGCCGTACCTCATCGTACCTCACCGTATCATCTTGTTCCTCCGCGTCGTTTCCATCCTGAATATCATATTTTCGTGTCGAGTAACGAACGGCAAGTTCAACTCGTTCGAGTGCCTATGGCAAGCATACTTATGGCTTCCTGATTCTTCAGCGATAAACAAAAGATAGCCGAGCATATCTTCGCCAACTGTGAAGCTAGACTACGCCAGAAATTTTCTAAAGATCAACCACTAGTTACTCTACATCATAATTCTCACGGTAATTTCCAAAGTCACATCCAAAGACCTTGCCCCATCGACTATGAAACTAGCCGAAATTCAAAGTTTCAAAAATCCCGCCACTAATTGGCTTACGTGCAATTATCGTAGTAGCCCTTTCGTGTTATATATAAATGTATGTCACCAGCTACAAAATTGACCTAATTCAGAAATTTCAAGCACCAGTTACTCTATATCGCAATTATTTTGGTAATTTCCATCGTCACATCCAAAGACACGTGCCTTATTAATTATAAAAGTAGCTTAAATTCAAAATTTCAATAGCCCAGGCGCTAATTAGTTTACGTGCAATTATAATAGTGGCCTTTTCCTATCAGTTGCAAATAAAGGTGTGTCACCAGCTATAAAACTGACCTAATTCAGAAATTTCAAGCACCAGTTACTCTATATCACAATTATTTTGGTAATTTCCATCGTCGCATCCAAAGACACGTGCCCCATTAACTATGAAACCAGCCTAAATTCAAAATTTCAATAATCCCGCCACAAAGTAGTTTCCCTGCAAATATCATAGTAGCCTTTTCCTATCAATTCCAAACAAATGTATGTCACTAGCTATAAAACTGGCCTAATTCAGAAATTTCAAGCACCAGCTACTCTACATCACAATTATTTTGGTAATTTCGACCGTCACATTCAAAGCACGTGCACCATTAACTATGAAACTAGCCTAAATTCAAAATTCAAAAACCCCGCCACTAATTAGTTTCCCTGTAATTATCAAAGTACCCTTCTCCTATTAGCTGCAAATAAATCTGTGTCACCAGCTATAAACTTGATCTAAATTGAAAATTTCAAAAATCCCGCCACTAATTACTTAACGTGCAATTTTCATAGTAGCCTTTTCCTATCAGTTGCAATTAAATATGTATCACCAGCTATAAGACTGACCTAACTCAGAAATTTCAAGCATCACTTACTCTACGTCACAATTATTGTAATTTCCACCGCACCATCTAAAGCCACGTCCACTGTGAACTCTGAAACCACCCTAAACTTCAAATTTCAAAAACCCTCTCACCAATCGCTCCCCGTCGCTTCCAAACCCACGTAAACCCCCACCTACAAAGCTAACCCAAATAAAAAAAAGCTACAAAAACCCAGCCACCAATTACTTTGGCCAATTGCCGTCGCAACCTTTCCACAATCACGACGAAACATCCCATCAAAACCTTTTATCGCCACCCCCCGATAAACCACCGACTACTCCCTATCGACTTTTTCTACCAATCCCACGAAGAGCCCTCTCCAATCTCCGACCCCTCTATCTCCTCTCAAGGTGGTGGTCGCAGGATTAAAACTATTTCATTGTCTCCGCTTTAAGGCGCAATAATTTTCTCAGCGCCAAGGTGCTTAAGGCGAAGAAAGAGGGTCCTCTCACGAGGCATCGTGAAAGAGGGCGGCCTGAGGTAAAAGACAGGAGGGGGAGGGAGGGGAGGGGAGGGGAGGGCAGAGGGAAAGAGTTTGGCTGTTCCTCCGTTGAGATACGGCAGGATAATGCGGGAAGATAGGACGGGGCAAGGATATTGCCAGCCGGACGGTCGGCATTCCGCGGATCCTCGCGTTCCATTCGCCCTTCCAGCTACCTCGAAACCTCTCTGGAGACCCTCTTTGTATATCCAGCAGGCTCTATCTCCCGCCGGGGATCTCGCCCACGCGTACTTTTCGCGAGAAACGCGGCCTCTCGATGCGAGAAATATTTTAAACGCGACGTTACGCCCTTCGTTTTACTTGGATTAATGAGGATTAATTGCTTCGCGGCTCGTCGTTCGAGAATTCTTGCCGTTGTTTGGGTGCCGTTGACGTGGAGTTCGAGATTGAATGGATTCTTTTTGGGTCGTTGTTTATAGAGGAGGATAAGTTGATCGGTTGTCTAGGATCGTGATGCTGATGGTACACCTACTTCTGTTTTTACGCGGTAGATACGTTACAGACAAAACCGTGTAAAAAAAGACATGAAGTACATACGTGGAAAAAGGGGATTAGTTCCATATCCTTCAACCGTGTAAAAAATAGTTAAAATAAATTTATTAATTTTTTTTTATTAAAATTATTAAATTTATTAAAATTTTATTACTAAATTTATTAAAAAATTTATTTTAAGAATGTTTTAGATTTTTTAATCGTGCTAAATTGAATGAAATCGTGTAAAAACGGAATCAATTTTTTTCTAGGCCGTGTTAAATCAAAATCGTGTAAAAAAAGACCCTGTAAGAACAGAATTGGGTGTATTTCAGGTGTTGTAGTGATTCGCTGATCTAGGGGACTCGTTTAACTCTTTGAGGCACGTCGGAATCAAAAGTTTCCCACCTCTTTGATGCATAAAGATACACGGTAGGACGTTTTTTGTCCCACCTGCAAAATTTATATTATTATATAACTGTTAATAAATATAAACCAACTTTGTTTAATCAAAAAAGAAAAAATTGTCTGTACAACAGGGGTCATTTTATTTTCTGAATTCCCGTGCCTCAAAGAGTTAATGCTGTTTCTTTCAGTGGGGCCTTATAGGGCCATACTTGCTTTTTTCAGTTTTGGTTAACGCTAGATTTACGGGCGTGAAATTTGTTACATTGTAATATATTAAATAGGGACTTCGGAAAAAGGGGGATCAAGCTGCAGAGATGGTAATTCGTTGAGTCATTATTATATTATAAAATGCACGGGAAATATTTACTGTACGGCTTCTCTGTAAATTAGAAAAATGTTTATAAATGTTTATCAATTCAACGGCTTCCGTAAATCTAGTGTTAACGTAATTGTGTGGCCTGGGAGGTACAGCTTTAGATTAATTTAGGAAAAGTGTCAAAGAGGAGATCTACACCTAACCGAGGCCGAACCGAGACCTAACCGCAGTTTTCTTCCACTTTTCTTCTCCCAGGCAAGAAAATCCTCAATTATCTTGCCAGTTCATCGTCCAAAGATTGTAACGTAGCAAATGAAAGTCTAAAAAATTTTAAAAATCTATAAATATAAAAATTTTCAAATTTAAAAAATAGGTATCGAAAATTTGATCTCGATCCCACCAATCGGAAGTCCAAGTCGTTATCTCACCACCCATTGCCCCAATCTTCCCCATTCTTACGTTCTTTGCCGAGCTAATGAAAATCCTTGAAAAAAAATTCACCACCTACCCTCGATTCCCAACTCCCACTTCGATAATCCGTTCACGTATCGTGAAAGACCTCGTCGAATAAACCCCGCGAATCCCACTTCTCCGCCCGAGGCGGTACCCGGAATCACGTATGGAATTTTCAAAGCGCATAACAATGTGCTTTTCAGCCAGCTTCCCGAGCTTTCCGTCTTTTCCACCCTTTTCGCATTGTCCCCGAGTGCCCACTCGAGCCCTCTCCTGCGAAGTGGCTGCGAATAAGTGCCTCCTGAAAGGACCTCGAACGTGCCAAGGAATGTCGACGAGTCGGAACGTAGGAAAGGAATAAAAGTAACGAAAAAAAAGAAAAGAAAAAAAGTTAGGGGTTATGGGAGGGAAGAGGGTGAAGCGAGGAAGAAGGAAGGTAAAAAAAAAGAAGTGGGAACGCAAGAAGGAAGGAAGAAAAGCAAAGGAGGACGGAACAGTCTCGTATATCCTTGCTCGGCTACTGACCTTCGACCCTGTCACTCACCCTCCTCCTCTTCCTCCTACTTCGCCGGCCAGAATCCTCTTCCTTCGCTATCCCATTAAATTCTTCCCTCCTCTTCTCGTCCTTACGTAGTCCCTCCTGCGCTTACGATCGGTCGAATAGATGCCATGGCACGATCCTTCGCGATGTTCGTCTTCGTTCCTCCTCGCGATGTACCGGTGAATAACCGATTAACTGGTCAGACCACTCCACGTTAAATGCAGCGCCTCGGTACCCTGCATCTGCCATTATAATCACGAAAAGTTGTAGGACCTCGTAATCGTTTGGTTATCTCTCCTTCGGGAGATTCGGGAGGACGAAGGTTGCGGCGGTTTTGAGTGATTTTATTATCGGGTTGATACGGACGGTTTGTCATCGTAGGAGCACCTGATACCGATGACCTACACGTTGATCAAATTTTTTAAGTTTATATCTTCCGCGCAATTTTAATAACCCTTTGCACTGCTTAACTTTTTATTACCTAATAACGACTCCTTAACCCTTTACGGACGGAGATTTTTTTAAGTATTAACACTTTACCGACCGGTAGCCTATAAATAGGCTTTTTGTCACCAACGCTTAGACTTTTAGTTTATTAATCGGTTCCCACGGCAATTACTAATTTGTTATTTATTACTGTAGTGGAAGTGTGTTAAGGAGTCAGTGAGAATCATTTGTAATTTTCAAAGAGATTGTAATTTTCTTTAGGCAATCTAAGCCGAAACAAGTCCTTTAAAGTGGGTAGAATGCTCAAACAATAGCGGTGGGTAATGTGTTAAGAGATAATCATTTATTTGGCGGTCAAAAATTACTTTTTTATCAGAAAGTTCGAGTGTGAATGTATCCGAATTATAATTACTATTTGCGGAATTATACTTCAATTTTTCAATTCTAATCGCGTATGCTTCGATAAACTATAATCAGATTTTTTCTCAGACCGCATATATGCGTCAGCAGTCCTCAGAGGGTTAATCAACCCCTTGTCCTACAATTTCTTTTGTGACTGCATCCGCAATAATTGAGACTTAAATTGCTAAAATAAAAATTTCTGATATATCTCAGAATTTAACATAATGTTAATAACATAGAAATAATTTTATCGTGTCGTATTCCACTGATATTTTCAATGTGATAACTTTTGAGAAATTCCAAAATTTCCTTTTCTATCAACCGCTTCACGAGTGTCACTCGTTGTAGGTCAAAGGTTTAATGTGCGAAATGTATCAAAAATTGGGCCCCAGTAAAAAGTTGTATTGCAGCAGAAATTCTTATTGTTATATTATCATTATTATTACTATTATTTTAGAAGTTGCGTTGTATAAAGTCGAGTCTAGCTCGACAAGTGCTAAGGGTTAAATCAACGCATTAAGGTGGTTGGGACTTCCAACTTAATAATCTTCCACCAAAGCAACAATAAAAAATTCTAATCATCCTAAAAGAATCATTCGGATAAAAGAAAACAACGAAGAAGGCAAATTTCTGTTTCCAGGAGCCCAAGGAAGTTCCGGACCAGCGGAAGGTGACGGTCCCAGCACAGTGGGTCCCCTGGGACCGGTCGGGTCGTTGGGTCCCCTCCCAGGAAGAGGGGGTCCGCCAACCATTCGCAGAGGTCCTGGGCGCCCGCGACTTCGGCCGACCGGTCCCGGCCATCAAGGATATCGTACACCGGGTCATCATCACGGCAGGAAGGTCCAACGGCCGCTTCCGGTGCCTCTGAGGTCTCACCAGACGATCGCTAGCGTCAACCAACAGAAATCATCGGCCCAACGTCCCACAGGAACAGCGGGATCCGTTTCATCGTCGTCGTTGAACGCAACGACGTCGTATTCTACGTCCACGGGCGGTGAATCTCGGCCATTTGGTTTTTATACGCAGCAACAACAACAACAATCTCGTTCAGGATCCTCCTAGCTTCCGGATGGAGAGTTCCTTCGAATGATTCTCGATGGAGATTCTCGGGCTGCCTCGTAGTGAAGAGAATTCATATTTGGATCGCAAAAGGAGAGCGAACAAAGGAGAAAAGGTGACGAGACACCTTTTTGAGATCCGAGATGCTAGGATCTTTCGTGAGAATTGTAAGAAGAACGTTCGGGGTATTTGGTGACATCTGCAATCACCTGTTATCATTGGATGATTATCCAACGGTCCTGGGTATATAGTTTTATGGTTAATTATCCGGATAACCGCGAGGACATCTATGAGGGAGATTCATAAGTAAGAAGAACTTCGGATGTTGTGTTCAGTGATGGCGGACACCGTGGAGTCTTTCGTGGTGTTCCGTTATTTCAATGAGGGATTGTTGAAACTCAATTCTTAGGTATAAACACGATGACTTTGTTTCTTGTAAAGATATTATGCTCAAATAGTGCAATGCAAAACTCCTCACGCGGTGAGGACTTAGTTCGTTCGCGTTTCAGATTAGTTCGTTATAGGGGGGAAAAAAAGGAGAAAGATCGAACACGATAGTCGGCACATCGAAGCTTGATGATTTTTGGTGAACTCGGTGAACGGTAAATCTTGTAAAGTTCAAAGCACACAGCATTCTGCCGGAAACGGTGGAAAGTCGATGGGAACTGCGACGAGGAAATAATTCATGTCACGTGTTTCCCCGCTTAATGAATTTCGTGACGTAATTTAGTGAGGTGTCGATCGTGCATATTTCGCGGTAAGATAAATCGAATAATTTGTATAAAAACGTCGGTGTTTCATTCGGAACAATCGCGTCGAGAGTATCTTCGAATTAGTCACTATAAAAGAAAGAAAAGAAACGTAAAAATGAAGTAAACGGAAAAATCCCTATGAAATGAGTCGTCTAGGAAAATTTGTATAAATCGATTAAACCACTTTTTCGTTAGGTACTTAAATGAAACACTTCGATTCTTGGTCGACGTTAACGGGAAAAAATTGTACATTACCTATGATATTTTCAACGAGCTATCAACAAACGGTTGATACAAAGTGAAAAAGAACGGTATGACAGATCCTCGAGAGGTACAACAGTATTCCAATTTCACGAGGACAATGTTCTTGCCTGAAACTCGTTAAACGCGCCACGTTGCACGCGATAGAAAGGAAGAGAATGCGATGAAACGTGGAAGAAGTTTCGAGCGGCATCGGTATAGCTTTTAATTATATTTTTTAGTTCTACAATTGAGACGACGTATCGTCGTACATGACGCGAGTATATACCGACGAGCAGTGTGGCCAATCGTCGAAAAGTAGTTGAATTTATTCCCATGGGGAGGGTAATGACCGATTATTCGTAAATTTAGAAGCGAAATAAAACATTTTTCCCACTTTTTCTCTCCCTTTCTTTTCATCTATCCATATTTATCTCTGTCTGTCTATCTACTTCTCTCTCTCTCTCTCTCTCTCTCTATTCATCTCTCTCGACGTATTGCGAATTGTCAATGGTAGAGCATTGTTCCGTCTTTAGGCTCGGTTAGCCGATATTTTTTATGCGTGTTATGAAACGTCATTAAGCCGATTCGATTTGTAAGAGAATGGTATTTATATTAGCAATAAACGATTTAAACGACCACTAAAGCACGGTGAATTATCGATCGTGTTCGATTCCACCCTTCCGCTGTATGGAGATTTTAGTACCTCGATTTCCACTCGTCCATGGGGAATGTCCTTCTTACTGTTATTGCCACTGCCTTAAAAGATAGTAGTATAGAGAATGTTGCGATTAGTCTTTCGATGTCGCTTTCGCGTTTACAGTGCATTTACATTGCTAGCTTTACTTGTAACTAAAATAGGGATTAATGTTCAAACACATTATCAAACTTTCCATAGATATTCCTTTTTTCCAAGGGACGATTGTTCAACAAATACGACGACGATATTACGAAATAAATAGTAATTGAAATGAGTATTACGCATTCGTAAGTTACTTAATACCATCAGAATGTTCCGATGCCCGTTTTCTACGATTCGAAATTTTCGCGGGCTGTCTTAAAATCGTTAAAGTGATATTCTTCGAAATTCTTGGAATTCTGTACTATCGTTGCGATTTAACGGCTTGAATAACTTATAAATTTCGTGGAAACGATTTCCGGATTGTACGCGTACCATAAGGACACTTCTCATTATTGCAAACATAGCAATGCCACGATAAAAGCCCTACGGAATTCCTTCCTTCCTTTGCCGTTTGATGCAACTGATACATAGAAAGTAAGATGGCACTGCGCGCGGAAACGGCGGAGCCTCTACTTTTGGCACGGAGTTGCGCATTAACAGTATAATTCATGTGCCGTTAAAATTCAACTGAATTTCCGCACTTTGAAAGAGGAATTTCAATTGAAGTCAAATGATTTTCCACCGGGAATACCGTTCCTACGCCGTTGCATTTATTTTACTGCATTCCTCGTGTCGCGACGTAAGCATCACAACTGCACACGCTGCCGACGTTTTGTTGTGCAAGACAATAATGTGTCGGCCGATCTCTAGAAAGGGAATTACCAATTCATTGCATGGATAGATTTCAACGATTCTTCATTCCCGTGGGTTTTCAACGTGGAGATACTTTTTCGTTGTCGTTTTAGTTTGCAATGGTAGATAAGTAATTATGAAAATAGTGTAAGTCTGTTTCGAGATATCTGGAGTTTTAGATTGCTCGTTAAAAGATTCAATTTTGGATTGTTTCTGCAAAATAATTGCACCGTATCGTAACGTAGATTGTTGCAATATAATACAGTGGTTCTAAAGTCATTACACGATTTAAAAGTTGAATAACTTTTACCCATTAAAAATTCACATTTGTTCTTTTATGAAAAATATAAATACACTTCTCGGACATAACTCTTTATTATTTTTCCAGATTGTGTCCATCAGATGGTTACCATTTTGTTCTAAATTTAAACAATTAATAGTAGAATAGTTATTGCATTTGAATATGGTGTAGCGACTTTTGAACGGCCCTGTACAAGTGAAAAGTTCAATTTTTCAAATCGCCACAAATGTAGCTTTTTAATACTCTTAGAACAATAGGTGCAATAGCCGAGTGGACAAAGTGTTAGATTCTCGAGCAGAAGATCCAGGTTCGAATCCCGACATTTTCCGACATTTTTTAATACAGCATCGTGCACATTGTAGCGTCTATAATTAAGTAATTAATATAAAATTGTAAATACTAAAGGCGAAGGTAAATTAATTATAACGATTTATCACGTAAGCGTTTGAAACTTAGCGTGAGAACAGTTTTAGAAATTTCTCCTTAGCCTAGACGCAACAGTAGAACATGTCAACAGAGAGTCAGACAGGAGAGTTTTAAAGGTCTTTCGCTGACATTAATAACTTTAATGGATGGCAGAAATTGGAATAATTCAATTAATCCATTAGAATTCATTAAAAGCAAAGGCTTGAATAACTGTTTAATCTCAATTGAATAGAAATTTGTCATTATGTTGCGTGATAAAAGAGAAATGAACATCGCTATAAAGTATCATTTGTACTGGCACAAAGCAATTACCATTTCTCTTCATTACATATCGAAGATTTTCATGAAGAATTTCTTTCGAATTTTCACATCGTGCACCACTTTCTACAGTTATTGCGTGTACAGAAAATTATACATAATATAAAGGGAACCCAGCAATTGATTATAGCCAGCTATTTCATTAAATTATTAGTTACGTCTAGCATGCTCACTGTTCGTTGATCCATATCATTACTCGAACATCGATAATGAAGTGAAACTCTGCGCAGAATGTACGGAAGCGTTCGTACCAGCTTTTCTGTCGTGTAACAGTTTAAATGCTTCTGATATTATCGAGAATTTTCTAATAAAAGCCCACCAATTTGTAGTCCCACAATTTTCTTCACAGAAATTCCTATTTTCCGAGATTTCCGGATCAACTCACAATTATTTCAGTTAAAAGTGTTTTTATATACCGAACTGAACACTGTCAGTACACTTAAACATATTATTCAGAAAAATTAATAAAACGGTGAAAGAAAAAGCATTAAAAAATCAAAACAATCGCAGCTTCACAAGTCTGACAAATTTTCCAAATTAGCTACCTCTTTGGCCAACAGACAACCAACAATTTTCCATAATTAATAACCCTAGGTGAATAAGAAGAGAGTACAAATCCTCCACCGACACTTTTGGAAAATTTTTCACAAATTATTACTCAACGTATCATAGTCTTGATGTTTCTGAGACTTAAAACAGCAACTCCAAAGCAAAATGGCCGCGGCTCTCAAAGCCAAGGTGTACAAAAGAGAAAAAGCAGGAAAAATACTTTCCATTGTTACAACTCAACAGAAACTTCAAACAAAGCCTGTTTAGCCTTTGAGCGTGTGCCGGCAGAAGGGAATTAGGATTTCCATCGATTTCTACGGCGACAACGTCGACGACAATGACGAGAGACGCCTGGAACCTGGAGGCAATGCTCATCGACGCGAGGAAGCAGCTGCCGTTCGTAGCCGCGTCATCATTCGCGTGATTGGATTCGAGCCGATCGTTTTAAGTTCTTCGACGCGGACCTTCTCATTTCGATTATTCCACGATCTTTCCTCCCACGTGCCATTAATGCCGGCCAGTTGGCCGTTTCACATATTTCCAAGCATTTCTCACTCCCTCTCGCTCCTCTTTCTTATTTCTCTCATCACCTGGATAGTGTTTGTTATTTTAAATTCTTTGACAATTTAATTTAATTGGTGGATTTACGAGATAAATCGAATCGTTTCAATTCGGTTTCTGCGGGCAAGTGAAATATGTGGGACAAATAGAATTGGAAAATTTATGAACACTTGTAAATTGGAGAAATAGATTTTCGTAAAATTGAAGTACATGGTGGTGCCAGGTGCAACTTAGAATTATTTTTGTATCGGTAATTAATTTATTGTCGCGAGAAGGAATAGATTGTCCCTCTAGCGGCCATCGACGGCGTTCTCAGAAATGACTAAGAGAAAAATAATTAATTAATTTTATTATTTAATTATTTAATTATTTTAATTTCTGCAAAATGAATAAGTTATATAACAATACTGCTAGTATATAATATACTGCTAGTATAAGTTATATAACAATACTGCAATAAATTACATAACAATAAAGCTAGGGTTTTCTTTTACAGAATGCATTAAAATTTTCAAATTCTCAGAATTTTAACGATTTTATCTACTGTTAAAAAAAAAGTAACATCCCTCAGATGTCAGACGTGCAAACGGGCTCATCATCAGCAAGCTCAAACATCGTTTCGCCCACGGTTACCAATTTTATTTATACACTCTCATTTGTACTTAATACCAGTGATTATATTTTTTCTTCTAGTATTCCAACACTATTGTCTACCCCTTTTCTATTATACTCCGATGTTTCCACGCCCTTACGAACCTTTTCCGGGGAAATAAAAGCTGCTGAGTGGAACTAATCGCGCCAGCTGGAGAAATAAATTGTTCTTTCGATACAGGAAACGGGAGGCCGTTCCGCGAGACTGTCAGGATTCTGTTCCTCTTATCTTTCGAATTGGAACAAAGAACATTTACGTTGAAACTTATATTTCTAACTATTCTGTAATTTTTACGAATTTTTCATTCTAAAAGCTTTTCATTTCAAAGATTTTTCATGCAATTTTTAACGGTTTACAGGCAAAGGGTTTTTTTTATATCAGGGTTAAAGTTTGACGCGGTACCGGAAGTGTCATAAAGCTTCCGGTCTTTCAATCAAGTTTGTTTGATTCCTTATTCTCTTTTTTTAAATATAGTGATTTAAGTAAATTAATATTTGGTAATTTTGGTTTTGAGTAGCTCGTGAGAAAAATACTACGATGGAATTTAAACCCTTTTCTTTTTAGTCGCTTTTACAAATATTAGAGAGAACCATTTATTTTTCACATTTTGATGAAAATTTACGTTATTTCACACCTGTAACTGTGGCACAAAGTGTGCGTGACTCGTTAAGAGGTTATAAACGGATTACTGCCAAGAAAACAAGTATAATGGAAGGCCCGCATGCAGATTGCAGTCCTTGAAGGTCACACGAAAATGTTGCAGCAAGGGAGCAAAATGGAAAAACCGAAGTACCGGGAACTCGAGGTAACAAATATGGAAACAAGATACTCGTCTGTAAAAGTGCCTTTAAAGGAGACCTGCATTAGGTCTCGGTTGGGTCTCCGTTAAGTCACAAACTACTCTCGATGACCTATCAAGGTGATTAAAAATGGTATTATCAAACAAAAAGAAGAGTTAACGAAACTGTAGCACACTTAGTTCATGTTAGGTCTCAGTTAGGTCACAAACTATTCTCAATGACCTGTCAAGGTGACTGAGACTAGTCTGATCCAGAAAAAGAAGACTTAAAGGAGCTATAGTGGATTATGTCCACGTTACGTCTCTATCAGAACTCAATTAGCTCCACCCAAGGTTTATTTTAACTCCCCATCTCCTCTAAAACATTTTCTTTAATTCTCATTCACTACATCTCCATCCCCATCCTATCTACCAAACCCAAAACAGCTTCAACATCCTCCAAAAAACAAAAACCTCCATCAAACCGCAAAAGACACAGGAATCTCTTCAACCCAAAGTTAAATTCCACACGCTGTGCGTCGTGCATGCGAGGCATACAAAGTTCGCATTTTAAAATTAACTTTGTACCAGCGTCGAAACATTTCTGACGTCCAACTGAGAACGCCACCGATGACCGCTAGAGGGACAATCTTCTTCAATTAAACTCTCGCCGCAGAAAGAAGTATAGGAGCGGACAAAGAGAGGAGAGAAGGGAAACGAAAATCCACTAACCGGATCGGATCGATTTTATGTCCCCCGTATCGGCCGATTGTCCGGCAATACCACGAAAGAGAGAAGAGACGGAGGAGAGGAGAGGACCGAGACCTTGCGATGCACCTGCTCTCAGGTGTACGTCCGCACCTTCCACCATCCGCGCGTGCAATGCATCTCGCCTTCTCCCTTCGCCTCGTCCTCCCGCGATCAATCTCATTCGGTGTTATATATCGCGGATAAATGTGCGAGCTTGCCGATGATAATCCTTGGGTGAGGATTCTACAGGGTTCTTCACAAGGCAGGGTGCACTTGTGGTATTTAACTTAATGCGTTGAATGCCATGGGGGTCACAGGTGACCGGCACTATTAACACTAGAACTACCGGCGGTAAATCTGTTATATTTAAATGTATTAAATAAGTACTTTGAAAAAAGGGGAATTCAGAGGTGGAAAAGATGATCGATTCGGTAATTTATGTTTTATGAGATGGACGTAGAATATCTATTCTATGAGTCTCCTATAATCTTGGAGAATTTTTGAAAAAATTGTGCACCAGCCATTTTCACTGGTTTGGTAGTTCTAGTGTTAAATTCGATGAAATTTCTTATGATTTTTATATTGCAATATTCATGGATATGTTAATATATTAAATATTTAAATATTTCTGTTAGAAAAGTGAAGTATTACTGTGTGCAGAACTATTCTTACTTTTAACATTTCTATTCTATAAAGGTGTGGTTTTTATAGAAACAATTTC
This sequence comes from Cerceris ruficornis, assembly GCA_963989415.1. Taxonomy (NCBI): domain Eukaryota; kingdom Metazoa; phylum Arthropoda; class Insecta; order Hymenoptera; family Crabronidae; genus Cerceris; species Cerceris ruficornis. The sequence goes on along the minus strand of OZ022529.1, from coordinate 10,618,779 downwards.
GGTTCGGTGGAAATGATGAAACTAGCGAAATACGGGTGGTTTTCAACGTGTTAACCCCTTGCCCTACGATTTCTTTTGTGAATGAACGCGCAATAACTCAGAATTAATTTTTGTAATAATAATTTGTCACTGATTTCCGATATAACGTATAACTTAATGCAATATTAATAGCATAGAACTAATTTCAACATCTCCTGATCCACTGATATTTTCAATTTAAGAGTTTTTGGAAACTTGAAAATTTCCTAGTCCATTTTAGAGCAAGGGGTTAACTTAAATTTAAACTTAATTCAACTCGCTTATAGACTTATCAACAGAAGTTTCGAACTTTAGGTTTTGGTGACTTTCCATTTAATTGATCTTTTCTTCCTAAATCTTTAAATATCAAAGTACGGTCTATTAAAATCTACTCATAGTTTTGACTATACTCAAACCCTTTACCAACAACTTTCTATAATTACTGAATTACCAAAGCACTGAAATTTCCCAGAAGCCATCATCGACTCTTAGAACAGCCGTCTAAAAAAACAATTGCATCGGTTAACAACGACGGAATGTCGATCCCATAAATCCACGTTACGTGAGAAAAATCTGTGTCACAGTGCCATGAGTAGAAAGCACTTACGAACAATGTAACGATCTCGTAAATTAACACCGTGACGAATAGAAACCGTAGCCATTAATATGTATGAATTTTTAACGCAGCCTTTCATATTTCTCCTCGTTGTATCGACAATCGCATAACTCACCCATGGATCCCCATAATCCGGTGAAAATTATACGCACCTTCCATGCTTCCAGGAATGTTAATTATCGCGATTCTTTTTTCTTTCTTTTTTGCACGTAGAATCGCGACCGCGATCGGCAAATCATACTTTGAGAACGTTCGAGAAGTTTACGGTCAATGTGTGCGCACGTACGTACGCACGACGATGCGTTACACAACGGTACACCTGTCACGGAATAAAACTTATTTTAGAGGAATTACGAAATTAATTTTCGGCCGTGCAGGTGATGATGTTACTTTAAAATTCCTCCCGCGTCGTTGAAGTGAGTTACGGCGATGAATGCGCGACCGATTGGGCAATTTCGTGTTTCCTTTTTTTTATCCAGCGAGGATGTCCGAGACGGTCGATTGATTCATTACTTTTTAATAGAACGGCAAAAAATTCGATGCAGAATGATTATTCATCCGTTTCTGGTATTCGATTTGAGATGGAGATAATTAAAAATCGATTTGAAGTCGTGAAAAAGTGGTCAGTTAGAAAAAAAGTAACCTCGATCGATACGGTACGGGGATACGCAGAAATTACTTTTTCCCCTTTGTTTTCGATTTCTTTCGAGTTAATTGCTACGGTCATTTGGTTGAGGACTTATCGTTCTCGGTGGATTTTCAACTGTTGAGGCTATAATTTATTAAATAATAAATTGGGGAAAGTTTCTGAGAGATGGGCAAGGAGGACTTGAACTCAGACCTTCTTCGTTGCAAGTCTAAGCTTTACCTCCTTGTCCAACATAACCTCTTCGCTTTTAGTTTCTTATTTTTTTAGCATTAACTGTATGTTCATTTTGACTACACCCTACTGTCTTAGGTGAATTTCAAACCTCTGAAGCAATAATATATTAAATAATTAAGGAAAAGCTTCTCAGAGATGGCACAGGAGGATTTGAATCTCAGATCCCCGTGATTGCCAGTCCGAGATTATACCTTCTTGTCCGCCATAAACCCTTTCGCTTTTTGTTTTTAGTTTTATATTTTTTTTGGGGTAACTGCTGCATTTATTTTGCATAGAACCTACTGTTTTAGGTGAGTTCTAAACCACCGGGGTAATGATATATTAATTAGTAATTTAAAACAATTTTGCACAGGTTAGAAATAGCTATGCAGAGGTCGAATTTCGTAAACGACTCAATTAGTCTCGGCGATGGAATACGTGATTGAATTACATAACGTTTTAAAGGGTAGAATTTTTCAAATACCTTCGTTTGTTTGACTGATTAATTAACTGCGATACGGTCAATGTGCATGATCTCTGGAGACACATTGCAGCTCCTGCTACCAGGTGTGCACTTGGGAGCGAATTTTTCTCAAGGTCATCGGCAAATACCACCTTCTCCTCGAATTAATTTCAGTCGAGGTCATCGATTCATATCTCTATTGACTTCTCACGAGCGTCGATTAATGACTTTACATTTTGCGATGATTCTGCAGTATTGTAACTATCGTAGACTTCAATCGACGGTAGTCAGCCAGTAATCTTTCATTTTATCCGTAGAATAACAGAAATCTTGGTCCAAATTACCGTAGTATTTAAAACCAAAAAAATAGGAAAGAAACGAAGCTTTAAATAATTCTTGCCACTATCTGTACACGTTCTGAAATAGTTCTAAAAATAAATAGCTAACGAGATGAAGTCCTGGACTTGCAATCTTAGGACAAAAGATTTTTCCTAATTAATTAGTATATCATAGCCCTGATGCTTCAGAATCCACCAAGAACAATAAATAAAAATGATCATATAGCAGCTAAAGTCCAAAAAAGACCGAAGGCATAACCAAAGTTCGAAATATATCGATAGGATTCGCACCTCAGCGCCTCTCGCGGTAGCAACTTGCAAAGTTCATTCGTTCAATTGGACCACCATGAAATGACGAGAAAAGCTCAACCAACATATCGATAAGGAACCGTCGCAATTATTACGATAATTACAAATTACTCAAATACAACAATTTCTACGAGTTTGCGTGCGCAGGCAGGAAATGATACGCTAGAATCAACAGGTGAATTGTCTGCCACAGCGGCGGTGGCCGTCTTATATTCGTCAAAATGAATTCAACCAATTACAAAGTCGTCGACCCTGAACGATTATACTTTAATAACGAAATTCTAACTTATTCGCTTTTAATTGCGCATGGCGTAGATGGAGATCACGTGACGGGAATAAAAACTAACGAATTCGCCGTTAAGGAAGTAGCATTTTCTTCCCATACAAACTTATCGTGCTTCAGTAATTTAAGTTATACGAGTTCAACTTATATCTGACGAATTCAGACGCATTGCTAAGGAGATTTACAAAAATGTAGCAGACACCGTCTGCAATACCACACTTCCTACTGTCCTTTTCACTTAATTACACGAAACCGTTAAATATTTATAACAGCGCGTACAACCCGCTACCGGGATGCATCAAGTACTTCCTAAATTAATAAAACATCTACACTTTAATCGATAAATCTCAATTTAACAAGAATACACAGAAACTTAGTATAATTAGAAAGTCATCGCGCATTCCCGCTCTATCGCATTATACCAGTGTCCATTGACCAGTTAGCTGTGTTTGACGAGTATACTCGTCCTGGCGAAATAACTGTATTTCGTGTCATGACGAGTATACTCGTCATGCGTGTAATTTAGTTACCATTGGTCATTTGAAATATAATTCTCGTGAAAAGTATAATATATTCGTAAATTTCAGAATGTTTACAATATTTGGAGGTGAAGACGAAATAAAACGAACAAATAAAAATTATAAATAATTTGAGATAGATTGCATTATACCAGTGTCCATTAACCAGTTAGCTGTGACTGATGAGTATACTCGCCACGGTGAAATGGCGGTATTTCTGTCATGACGAGTATATTCGTCATCGCGAAATGACCATATTTTGTGTCACGACGAGTATACTCGTCATGCGTGAAATTAATTACCATTGGTCATTTGAAATATAATTCTCGTGAAAAGTAGAATATATTCGTAAATTTCACGATGTTTCCAATATTTGGAGGTCAAGACGAAATAAATCACACACATAAAAAGTATAAATAATTTGACATAGATTGCATTATACCAGTGTCCATTGACCAGTTAGCTGTGATTGACGAGTATACTCGTCCTGGCGAAATGACGGCATTTGTGTCATGACGAGTATACTCGTCATGCGTGAAGTTTAGTTACCATTGGTCATTTGAAACATAATTCTCGTGAAAAGTAGAATATATTCGTAAATATCAAGTTGTTTACAATATTTGGAGGTGAAGACGAAATAAAACGAACAAATAAAAAGTATAAATAATTTGAGATAGATTCATGTATCCCCGTATGCACAGGCTGGAACATATAGGTGCGCGCTCTCAAAAGAGGTCGCCACAGTTAATTGGTTAAATTCGTTAAGGTTACCGTCGACTTTCAGAAATCTCCTGAATCCAATGAAAATCTACGATCAAAGATAATTTCTTTATTAACAGCATGCATTCTCTTTGACGAGCTTCAAGGAAATTAGCAAAGGAAACATCTTCGTTATCGAGCTGACGCGACATCGCAGTCTCAACTTGATCCCTAAACGTACGACTTCCTTTGGCGAATTGTCAGTCCTGAGGAAGATCAGAGGAGAAGGACGGCGATACGTGTATCGTTTCGCTCGGCTAATTTCGGGGCTATGTCGGATACGTTCGTATGGCGAAGTAAGAGCTTTAAATTTCGTGGCAACCGTAATTGGTGCGAACGGCGCGGGAGAGAGCCGGGCGAAACGCCTCGAATCGCACGGCCGACCGCCCGCCGATCGTAACGGCGATCGAACCAACTCAAAAAGACGGAGATATCGCTCCCTAATTATGATTAGACTCTCGATAATCGGTATCTCGAAAGCCAAACTACGTTGGAGTGGCGGGGAATACCTTAATGAGTTCGGGTTTCCGTAATTTACGTCGGTTCGAACGGTCGAATTGGCTTTATTAAATATGTAACGTGGAACATTCGGATACGGAGAAATGGGACTATTTTTAATTATTTTTAATTATAAGGCCCTTTGACGGGAGCCAATTAAGATTGTAACATCCGATGCGTCTCTCGGGACCATCGAGTGCTTCCCGTCCTTCGCGTTTTTGCCAACGTTTTTGACCTGTCCTCTGCTGAAATATATGGTGGGAAAATTTCGTATTACGATATTGTCCCTTTTGATTATTCTTCGTTTTATTAATACGTTGATTGACATCGGTATTCCGCTACTTCCTTCATTTCTACTGAATGAAACTTTTTCTGTTAAAAACACATCGTTGCAAAGCTGAAGGTTTAAAGACACAAAGAGATGTATAGTCAGAAAGACTTTACCTTTTTAATGCCAATAATTAAATATTAAATGCAGTAGCAAATTCGTAAATATTACAATTTAAAAGTTATATGACATTTCATCGTATTCGATAGTGCCGGTCACCGGTGACCCCCATGACATTCAACCTGCTGTTATTTAAAATCTGATATCTCTATTTCAAAAAGTTCAGCTGATAATTGGTAATTTAACGAAGACGTATTCCTTCAATGGAAGCTGACACGTGATGCGTGTAATGCGGTTCAATGAATTTAAGGTTATGTTGCACGTTCATCCGGCAGGTTAGCTAATTTTAATCATAATTGGATACACGTATACGTGCATCGAAGGAAGTACAAAGTCTTGTAAGAAACATACGAAGAAAGCGGTAATTTGATCATAAACAAGAGGATTATCTCTGCCTAATGATAATTAGTCTTTCGGTAATTACAGTCCTCCGGTATCGCGTGAGATTATTGACGCGACAGATGCGAGATTTTTAACGCCGCCCAATTAATCTGGGAGAAGCGGAAAGTATATCGTTCGATATTACCATAACGATACCATGCCTTTAATAATATATCTTGGGAACATTATCCAAAGAATAATCTTCCATCGAAAGCTACAATACATCGATAATCGGCCATTTTTTATCTTCCTCTTCGCGGATATTCAAGTTATTCACGGATTTCCGTGATTTACATCGAATTCTCATTTCATGGTTTGCTTTACAGTTAAAGTTAAGGAACGTGGCAGCAAGTTAATAAAAGTTGCGAGCATTATGCCTTCCCAGTTGCTAATTTTATTCTCACGAAAAGAGTTCGGTCGGAAACACGAGACATAAAGGTGTATTCCCATCGTCGCGTCTAGTATCGCCGAGATTTAAATACAGTTACGTGGCTGAAGGTAAAACAGGTTTAACGTGTCCCTATGTTTGACATAAACCTCATGCTCGGTTGTCTCGGTACCAGGACAATTAACGACATCGTTAAGTCGCGGGGCTTGTCTGCAATCGCGGAATAAATATGCAGGGATTTCGCGGGAAAAAAAAGAGTCGCGTTGCGTGCGGGTCAATTAACGGCATCGTTAAGCCTCGTGACTCGCTCGTAATCGCGCAAAGAGATTTCTCCGAAAGAAATGGAACAGCCTTCTTTTCTATTTCGTTCTTTTTTTCCCCCCTCCGTCTTTTTTTCTCTACGGATTTGTTAATAAGCATACATTAAAAACTTACTTTCTAGAGAGATTCGAGGTTTCTACAGACTCATCGTGAATTCGCTATTGTTCGATGGTTTCGTGTACCTCCGGTTCTAACTTGTCTCTTTGTAATCGTAATTGAGTAGTTCTAACAAAGTTCACAGCAAATCTATCGATATTAGAGATCAATTTTACCGTTTAGCTGTTTTTTAAAAGCCACCCAATCAAGTTGTAATTCAAATTCTCCCGCCACCACATCTAGAGAATTCTTATATACAATATAACAAATATATCAGCGCGTAAAGACCATCAGGTTCTACAATTTATCCGGCCATCAAAGCTCCAAACTCCAATTAAAATATTCAAGTGGAAATCACCATAACCTCAATGAAAATTCTCCTTTCTCATTTAGCACATAACCTTAATGACTCTGCACCCATCTAAAACGCTAAGGCCCATTCTACCACGCACCTAAGACCCAAAGCAACCAAAGGAACAACGGACCCATTTAAAATCGTCGAGTCCCCGTCAGAGTAATCACATCCAACGAAACCAAAACTCAAAGAATATTCAGAGACAGCTCTGAAATCCTGCCATCTCTCCATCCATCTTGTAGCACGTGCGTTTCAAACGAAAATCGCGTTAAACATAAAACAGTAAGCGGAACGATTAAACGTGGCCCGAATAGGGCCCGTTGATGACCTTGAAAGAAGATTCCTCGAGCGAGGAGCGCCGAAGGGTCTTCCTCGGAGAGTAGCGAGCAAAGGCATAGGCGAAACTGGGTAGCGAGACGGTGTAGATACGCGTAAGGAAGCGTAACGCCTACGTAGAGCCGAGCCTCTGACTCGCGACTTCCGGTCAAGCGGCAGGAAGCACGCTCGGTGCCTCGCCGCCACCGACGCTGACTCCACGTCCTTAGACCTCCTAGCCGCGGTACTACGAAATATTTATTTATTTTTTTAACTACACTATATACTTCTCAACTAATCCCATGGGGTTATGGTTGTGTCGAGGATGTTTTAGTCTTTCTTTGCTAGCTGATACATTAGATGTTATGGGGAAGAAGAAGATTATACAGGGTGTCGCAAAAGTTACTAGATCGTTTTAGAATGTAATAAGGCTTTTGCTGGTAATTTTATTAAATTAGGGAATTAGTGGGGCCAGAAGTTATGAACTTGATGGAAAAACATTGTGACAAGTGTATTTATATTGTTTGTAAAGGAATATGTTAATTTTAATGGATAGAGGAGTTATTCCATGTGGTTTAAGAAATTTCGGACCACCTTGTCGATATATATTTTAATCTTATTTTAAATTAATACGAGTCGCTCAGAAGCCAATGTGGTTAAGGCAAATTTTTTTGATATTTTCTAATCTTTGTAAATTTTGATTACAATAGACTTAAGTCTATGGAAATTTAAAACTTTGTAAATTTTGTTACAATAGACTTAAGTCTATGGAAATTTACAAAGATCATAAAATATCAAAAAAATTTGCCTTAACCGCATTGGCTTCTGAGCGACTCATATGTTATTATAGATTTATTGTAGTATATTGTAGTAAAATCTATTGTAGTAAAATTTACAAAAATTTTATTATAATAGACTGAAGTCTATGGAAATTTACAAAGATCAGAAAATATCAAAAAAATTTGCCTTAACCGCATTGTCTTCTGAGCGACTCATCTGTTACTATACTTTTAATTTTATTAGAGGCACAAATAATTTGAAGTGTTCGTCACTTATTTGAAGTGTCAACGCTAATTTTAATACCAGCACCAGAATTAATACTAGCAAATGTCAATGCCCCGTAAATTTAGGGGAAAGAATGTTTGTATTTGCTAATTAAAAGGGACATTTTGTTGTCGATCTCATACTTTAATAAAACATTCGAACGAACGTGAATTATTGGTGTAATAAAAAGCAGTCGAAACAGCCTGACGAGTTACTAAAGGATTCTAAAAGGGGAAGAAACTCGTTGTTTGTTTCTATCTACCCCGATCAATTCCCGTTCATCCCTTGATTGCAACTTTATGGCTCGTCGCGTTGAAAGGCAGCCGATAAAAGGAAGAATATTTGGACAGATCGACACTGAACGTTCCCCTTGATTTTCTGTCTTGATGGCGGCTCGTTAACGTTAACTCGTTACTTTACTACGGGCATGAATATAGAACGAAGGGGAATGCCACGAAGGTGGCCTCAACCGTACATCCGGATGATATAAATGAGAAGTTGAACTTCCTTGGTAGTCGCTATTAAAGTTCATCTAGCTTCGATGTGGATTTAATCCACGATCGGCTTTGTCTTTTAACTTTAATTGCAGCTGACACATTCTGTACAACTTTTTCATTAAATTTTAAGTGTAAGAAATATGTATATGTTCATAGAATAATTAATTGTTTCTTCATTAACATTAGGTCTGTCGCGGAAATCAAGATGACAAGTTTATCAGTCTGAAAAATTCCTGAAAAGTTCAAAGTTACAATTATTCTGACTTTTATGTCGATCTTATAAAATTGAAGTTACTAAATGGATCCATATTTTCTAAAAGTGGATATCTATTTGATATAATATTTGTGAGTGTCGATTGTTAGAGGTATTTAAACGAAGGAATTATTTAGGAAAGATCTTCGACTAATTGGAAATCTGAAACTTTAACTCTAAATCCTCTTAAATCTATATATGTTTAATTTATACTTCCGTTTCCATTCATATTTTTACTAATTCAAAAGTATCTTCGTTATCACTCTCCAACAGAAGAGGGAATTAAAAAGGAGGGAACGGAAGCAAACCGATATTTTTGCGGAAAGAAAGAAAATTAATAAAAGAACGTGCAGCCCTCCTTGGTCAAAGAGGAGCTTTCGTTAATCTTCGAAATTTATGAAAGTCGGCCGCAGAGAGGAGAAATAATGGATAATATGATAAGGAAGAATAATTTCTTCGTTCGTACGACTTGGTGGCGCGGAAGGAAATTATCTTTCGGTCCGTGCACTCGGCAGGAAACCTAATTTCAGTCTTCCTGCCATGGGAATGTGCGCACCCTGTATCACGTTTTAGTAAGAACACGAATCGAATAATAATCTTAAAACGTATCCAATTCTTCGTTAGACCGGCGCTTCCGCCGTAGATCCTATTTCCCAAAGCAGTTATAATATTATAAAGCTATAAGAATCAAAAGAATTAGCAATTAACAATAGTTAATAACCAATTCGTTACTTTGATTGCACCTATGGAATTAGGGAAAGAAATACACGTGCTACAGTAGCGACATCTACGAAAGTCAAGGACTTAATAAGTACAAAGCTCTTAGCAGAAGCATCTTAACTTGGCGTTTGATGATATAAGTTTAGTAAGAACACGAATCGAATAGTAATCTTAAAACGTATCCAACTTTTCGTTAGACCAGCGCTTCCACCGTAGATCCTATTTCCCAAAGCAGTTATAATATTATAAAGTTATAAGAATCAAAAGAACTGGCAACTAACAATAGTTAATAACCAATTCGTTACTTTGATTGATCCTATGGAATTGGGGAAAGAGGTACATACACGTGCTGCAGTAGCGACATCTACGAAAGTCAAGGAACTTAGTAAGTACAAAGTTCTTAGCAGAAGTATCTTAACTTGGCGTTTGATGATATAAGTAAGCATAGCTAGACATTTTTCACGGAATAAAAAGCGACTGAGATCCTTCCTAGCCTTAACACCACATCGAATTCACTTATGAATGTTTCTGAAACTTCTAAGGTTCTGTTTTCAATTGTCTACGTCTATCTTGCAGAGTCTAAGCGATGAAATGGATGAAGTATTCTGCTTCCTCTACTTCGTTGCTATTAACGTAATTGTTTAGTACTTTTAAATATATTGGATTAATGAGCGGTAGATGTGGCGTTAAAACATACAAGACCATGCGATTCAAGGCTCTCAAGCAATAAGCGAGGAAGAGGAACGAATTATCGCCATAAGCCTAAGCGGAAGATACAAATTTGAGGGATCGATTCTGCGAATCCGCGGAAGATAAGGATCAAGTTAATGATCTGGTTTAATGTTTCCCTCTCTCCACGTCGACGCTCACGGTATACATGATTCTCCTCACGAAGAAACTCTCCGGTGCTTTCGACTGCCCGTTTTCGGGCAACGACTCGAATGATTTTATCGTCGCATCCTCTTTCTTCTCCTTCCTACTTCCTGGGCGTGTGAGCACCGGTCATTTCGAGAGCACCCAGCTAGTCTTATATTTCGTTACGCAAATTAGCGATTCACGGCCGAATCCGTCCGTGTCTCTGCCCGCTGAAGATAATTCGTTGATTATCACTTGTTCGGATTGTAACCTCTTTCATTTCCTTGTTTTAATATCACGCTTATTTGGGCTAACATTACGAAAGTCGGGAAACAAATTACTACTTTGGAGTTCTGCATCGAGCTGCAGTCGGCACAAGTTTGTATCATAATTAACGGTTTATCGTTGATATTAAATATATATTATAATATTTATTATAAGTATACTGATTGTAGGTGAAATATTATGTATAGTCACTGAGCTCTATTTATTCGTAGACTACCGAATTTTATGCATTTGTGATAAATTGAACACTGCTGAAGTACACAAGAAGAATGTAATGTTAACGTTAAAAGACAATATCCAAGATACGGGATTCTATTTTTGTTATATTCACTCAATATTTATTCAGTGAAATAATCAACTACTTGGATTCTTCTCTATTACCTGCGTTAATTAAACTTCGAAGCGTAAACATCCGCAGTGCAATTGCTCCTACTATTAAGTGAAAATGAATAATCAGTAGTAGACAATTTTCTGAAATTATTTTCGCTTAGTATTACAATAATACCAGGACAGGCACAGGACACCCAGGACAAGCACAAAGCAGCTAGGACAGGCACAAAACTGCTAGGACAAGCACAACACAGCTAGGACGAGCACAGAATATCTAGGACAAGCACAAAACAGCTAGGACAAGCACAAAACTGCTAGGACAAGCACAAAACAGATAGGACAAGCACAAAACAGCTAGGACAAGCACAAAACAGCTAGGACAAGCACAAAACAACTAGGACAAGCACAACACAGCTAGGACGAGCATAGAATATCAAGGACAGACACGGGACACTCAGGACAAGCACAAAACAGCTAGGACAAGTACAGTATATCTAGGGCAACCAGGACAAGCACGGGATATCTAGGGCAGCCAGGACAAACGCAGAACAGCCTGGACAAGCACAAAACAGTTAGGACGAGCACAGAATATCCAGGACAGTAAGGACAAGCACAGAACGGCCAGGACAAGCACAAGACAGCTAAGACGAGCACAGAATATCCAGGACAGGCACAGAATATCTAGGACAGTAAGGACAAGCACAGAACGGCCAGGACAAGCACAAAACAGCTAGGACAAGCGCAGGATATCCAGAGCAACCAGGACAAGCACAGAACAGCCTGGTCAAGCACAAAAAGGTCAGGACAAGCACAGGATATCTAGGACAACGAGGACAAGCACAGAACAGCCAGGTCAGGCAGAGAATAGCCAGGCCAGGCACAGGACAGCCAGGACTGAGTACTCCTCCGATGTGCTCTTCAATTTTTAAAGGGATATCGTACTTGAAAGAATAAGCGGGAAACGAGGAAGCATAGATCTTAAGAAATTTCATAGAAATAGCCATTGATCTCCAGGAAAGGACGAAAGTCTTCGTGGAAATGCGCAGAACGTCTTAGAAGAAATGGGAGAGGAAGGAAAAGACGAGAGAAAGAAACGAGAAGGCGGAGAAGTGGAAGTGGCGCGTGGCACTGTCGAATATAAGTATCGGATGCCGCCAGATGTTGTGGTGAAACCAGCTGCTGCACCTCCGCCGCTTTGCCCTCTTTTGCTTTTCCTCGCGGCTTTTCGAGAGACCTGGGCAGCTACACATGCATAAATGCGTAAATGCGTACGTGCATTCATACATTCGTGCGCACCGCTCCTTCGTGTTCACTGGTGGTAATGCGTCGAGATACTTTTTTCTGTTCTGTCCAGTGAAATTTCTCGCATCTTTTTATACCACCTTATCTCTTACCTCTCGCTACGTCGAGTTCAATCGAACGAAATCGTAATACCGTTAATTAAAATTCATCCTACATTATGATCCCCACTAACAATTTCATTTTTCTTTCTTAAATTTCACTCTAATCGTTGAGATATTAATGCATTAACACTAGAACTACCAAACCAGTCAAAATGACTGGTAAACAATTTTTTCCAAAAATTCTCAAAGTTTATAGGATAGTCATAGGAGAAATATTCTACGTCCAACTCAAAAAACATAAATGACCGAATTCCTCAGTTTTTTCGTCTCTTGATTCCTCTTTTCTTAAAGTACTTATTTAATATATTGAAATATAATAGACTCAGCGCCGGTAGTTCTAGTGTTAACTACCAGAAACCTGTTGATTCTATTTTTCATTTGTCAACACTCATTAGCCTGCCATTAATCGGTTATTACGATTGATAATGAAATAAAGTTACGCTGCTTTGGAATAATTGAAATTAGAATGTCATAACGTCACAATGAATTTTCACAATGAAAATACGCATTCTCACATTCTATAATAGTTTAAATACGCTCTTTGAAATGCTGAAAGATGTAGAGAAACCAGTTATAATTAACGTAAGACGAAAAATAATGGAAAAAAATACGAAATTAACCGGTAGTCGCAGAGTTGTTGCGCCTCAGGCGCCGGTAGAAGAGACGCTTATTACGATATTACGGGGCAGCCCCCGCTTCTTTTTCTTTCCAAGCGTGGGAAGGAGGATCTCGGTAGCCAAAATCATTAACTTGCGGCACCTTATTCTTCCTCTTGTCCCGAAGAAGAAACACTTCATGATAAACAAACATCGACGGTGGCTGAAAGCCTATCAGAAACATCGAGTCCTGGGTCAGGCATATGTCTTTCCAACCTTCAAGACTGACCCGTTAAGTATTAAGAAAAAAGTATTAATTTTATCGTTGCACTTGTTCTTCTTCATTTCCAAAATAGACCTATGTTTCTCTAAAAATTTAAATTTCCATTTTCGCTACCCATATGAACATAGACCTTCCTTATTTCGCTCATATTACTCTTTGACCTTGACATATCTTAGACAAAATAATCCTACAAATTGAAGCCGAAAAGAATTCTATATATTAGGGGGACCGGAAAGTAATGTCGTTGTTTTTACATTAAATTCAAATAAAAAATTTCTAACAAGTTTTCATTTTCAATGAATGACGTAATCACCCTCGTCATCAACAACCTTTTGTCATCTAGTGTGCAAATTTTCAATGCCGGATCGATAAAAATCAATTGTTTCTTGAGCAAAATATTTGGAGAAACGACATTACTTTCCAGTCTCCCTAATAAATAAAATTCTGTATCTCATATAGAACGCAATCTACGGAATTTGATGTGACAATATCAATTTTATAGGTGATAAGTATCAAACAGCTAGAAGTACGTTCCGTTTGCATGAAAATCAGGGCAACCAACCTGTAAGTATCATCAGGTCTCCCCGTCCTTCGGCGATCAGGGGGGAATCGTGTAGCGAAAACCGAAAAGGGACAAGAAGGAAGGAAAAAAAAGGAGGGTCCTTCGAGCGAGGAGAATGAGATGGGAAGGAAGTGGCGGAGGGGGTCGAAAGCGAATATCCTTCCTGGCTGAGCAGCAAACAGGCAGCTGTTCGGATTTGAGCACGTGCTGCCACTGCGCTGCACGATGAGCTCGCTTTAGATAGCCGAGGTTGGTAGGTTGATAGGTAGGTGTTATACACCAGCCGCTTCTCTATGCGACTGAATGCGATCCAGGTATCCAGGGTGAGGCATTTTTCTCTATGTTCCGGTCGACACTTTGCACGTGCACTTTTCAATCATTTCTTTATACGAAACCGCTGAATTCCGTCACGTGAGCTTCGGAGAATCCGTCTGCCACTGAACGATCGAACGGGACGTTGCATCACGAAATGTAACCTATACAAAGCTATCGAGGGCACTTCCTTTCGTTCTCATGCCGGAATATTGCGGAGATGCAGAATTGACGGATGGAAGTGCATGATGATGCAAAGAGAAGTTTTACAGGGGCTGTGGAAGGTTAGGTTTCGGTTAGGTCTGAGCTTGGTTTATATCACCTCTGATAAAATTCGAAATTGTCATTTATTATATCACAGGCAATGCCCAGAAACCTGGTCCGATAATTAAACATTGGCTTGGCTAGAAAAACAAATAATTAAACCAACGATATTCGGTTAGGTTTCGGTTAGGTCTGAACTGTGATATAATAATTGATAATTTAACAGGTTCGATCACGTCCGATAGACCTCTTAAATTATCAACTATTATATCACAGTCAATGCCCACCTAATAGGTAGGATAATTAAACATTGTCTCACCTAGAAAAACAAATAACTAAACGAACTATGGTCGGTTAGGTTTCGGTTAGGTCTGAACTGTGATATAATAATTGATAATTTAAGAGGTTCGATCACGTCTGATAGACCTCTTAAATTATCAATTACTATATCACTGTCAATGCTCAACAAATGGATAGAGTAATTAAACATTGTCTCACCTAGAAAAACAAATAACTAAACGAACAATGGTCGGTTAGGTTTCGGTTAGGTCTGATGGACCTCCCGAATTATAATTTAACACATCACCGTCAGTCCTCACTAAAGTAGCAGAACGATTAAACACTGTCTTGCCCAGAAATACAAATAATTCACGGACATGAACGAAGCGGCAGAACTTGTTAAAATTTCGTTCCTTGATCCAAGTAAAACAGTGAGCGTCCCAGAATTGAAAAATAAATGCGAGCACGTGCTACGACTCGTTCTCGCTTAGAAAGGCCCGGTTGATAAGTAGGTGTTATGCACCGACTGTCTGAATACGAGTGCACACGATTCAGATATCCACGGGAGGAGTACATTCGTGCATGCATGCGTGTCTCCCTCGATTCTACGAAGACCACGCGAGTCGTTCCCCTCTTCGTGCTGTTAATTCGACCCTACGTGGTCTTGCGAGGATTCTGCAATCCTACACCAATTGATTTTCATTGCAATTTCACTCGTGCGCGACACGATTCATCGCTATGAGAAGTTTAACGTGGCTACTGTCAAATTTGGTAAATTAAATTAGCAGCATTTCATGGCAAAGGAAAATTCAGGACTGTGGAATGCTTTTCAAATGTGGAGAAATTTAAATGGCTTCGGAATCAAACTAGAAGGGACAGTTTTCTTGGGATTATTATTTAGTTTTGTCATATGATATTAGTAATTTTATTACGAGCAATTGAAAATTCATAATTTATTATTTATATTAAATGTTCAATATCTAACTGTGACTGCATGTCGATTCTTTGTAACTATTGTTTATAATAGACAACCGACCTTTTCATTTTTCTTAGCAATATTAGATAAATATTATTGGTACACTTTTGAACAAATAGTGAAATGCATTTGTTATTAATTTCATCAATTTTTCAAGTTTATATGTGTCGCTGCAGTTTCAGCAAGTGCATGGATGCATGAATCTATCTCAAATTATTTACACTCTTTATTTGACTTTCCAAATATTATAAACATTTACTTGAAATTTACGAATATATTCTAGTCTTCACGAAAATGATATTTCAAGTAACCAATGGTAACTAAATTTCACGCATGACGAGTATACTCGTCATGACACGAATTACCGTCATTTTGCCATGACGAGCATACTCGTCATGACAGGAAATACGGTCATTTCGCCATGACACGAAATACGGTCATTTCGCCAGGACGAGTATACTCGTCATGACACGAAATACGGTCATTTCGCCATGACGAGTATACTCGTCAATAGCAGCTAACTGGTTAAACAAAGATTTGTAGTTTTAGGGTGATTTTGAAGTTCGTATTTCGGATAAATCATTTTGACAAATTCTACAAATTTGTGGAATCACTGAAAATGAAAGTAATTCTTTGAATCTTGCAGATCTAGAAATTTCTATTCGATAGATTTTCGGATAGTTCATAAAGCAATCCGTTCGCGGATTAGCTCCCTTAATGAGCTGACTATTATTTTTATCGTTGATTTAACGATTAAATCTGGAGCAAATCAAAGGACACGTTATCTGATTTCGTACCTGCTCTTAAGGCCTGTAATTAATTTAGTAGAAATCTGCAGGTGCTTCCACTTAACAGAAACTTCGATGATGTGTGGTCGAAGTAACCTCCATATCGAGGCATACACGCACATACTCGGAAACAGCCGTGCAGCCACGTACAGGATGTTTCCAAAAAGATCGTCCTTAATTACGGGTACCGATTCGCCGAGAAGAAATTAACGCGAAATATTCGTCGAATATAAATGCATCATTAAAGCGCAATCTTTATTGGGGAAGGGAAAGAAGAAATTATTCGACACTCGAGATAAAGAATTGCCAGAAGGAATAAAAAGATTAACAATTATTTTCTAGATAAAGTATCTCCTTCTTAAAATAATATCTTTCCTTATTATGAAAAAAAACAAGAGAGAAATGAGATAATGTAAGAAGTTACATTTTTCAAGAATTTTTACTTATTTAGAAGAGTTAAGTAATTATTTAGTTATTAAGAAATTTTAGAATTTTTCATTTTTATTTTAAGTTTTAACAGTAACGAGTGACACTCGTGATACGGTAAATGGAATACGAAATTTTGAAGTTTTCCAATAACTATTAAATTGAAAAATAACAGTCGATCACGAGACGGTAAAATTGTTTCTATAATATTAATATTGCAGTCAGTTGTGCCAAATGTTAAAGATCAGAGAGAAATTTTTATTTCTGGAATTCATTCTGGAGTATTACGCACGCTGCCAAAACAGAAATCGGAAGGCAAAGGGTTAATATACATTGAGAGCAACAATATTTACGGTATGCATGAAATGATACAATGTAACAACAAATATAATTGTAGCCAGAGAATTTCACGAATTAATTCCCAGTTATTGCGCACGTAGAAACAAAAGAAATCGTAGGGCAAAGGGTTAAGGTAGAATGGCGAGGATCGAGGAGGCATCATTTTCGAAATGGCCTGTATACGTGCGATATATCAGTTAGAATATTGCAAACGATATTTATTGGTCGGCCCTCTGGTACCTGATAATCACGCGACACCTGTTACGACACAACACTTACTTAATTGGATGCTACGAACAGCTGCCCACACGACGAACCAATCACGGCAGTTTGCCTGAAATTCCTCCTTGCTCGCGACATCCCTGTTGAGCACCTGTTCCACCTCGGAATACTCGATCGAGAATCCTTGACCAGGATTTCGAACGAAAGGAAAGTTTCGCACTGATTGTAGGATTCAGATTTCATCGATCGACTGCCTGCAATTTTGTCATTCTGCAGGCACAGCCTTTATTGGGTTCAAACTTCGGTAAAATCGTTGGACCATGTGCTGCGTAATGAAGTAATTTATATGTAATTAAGTAGTTTATATGTAAGAAATAATTGTACTATCTATTGAAATTTAGAGGCCAAATAAAGCGGGGATTTGATTATTCTTCCGTCTTCTTTCAATTAGGGGGACCGGAAAGTAATGTCGTTTCTGCAAATATTTTCCTCAAAAACCATTTGACTTTTATCGATCCATCATTGAAAATTTGCACAATGGATGACAAAAGGTTGTTGATAACGAGGCTGAATACATCATTCATTAACACTAGAACTACCAAACCAGTCAGAATGACTGGTACACAATTTTTTCCAAAAATTCTCCTCCTTTATAGGAGAGTCATAGAATAGATATTCTACGTCCATCTTATAAAACATAAATTACCGAATCGATCATCATTTCCACCTCTTAATTCCTCTTTTTTCAAAATACTTATTTAATATTTGTAAATATGATCGATTTAACGCCGGTAATTCTAGTGTTAAAAGTAAAATCTTGTTACGAATATATTTGTTTGAATTTAATGTAAAAAACGACATTACTTTTCGGTCCCCTAATAATTTTAAATTCAATTTTAGGATTTAAACAAAAAATGTTGCTTAGTCTTTGAGATTCAGAGAATTCGATGGGTAGAATCATTTCTGCATTAGTTCTAGTCGGTCTCACTGAGACCTAACCGAGGCCTAACCGAGACCTAACCGACTTAATCCACCCTTGACCTTTAACCTCTTGCCGCACGATATCTTTCGTGACCTCCTCCGCAATAATTCAGAATTAAATTGGTAAAATAAAAACGAATCAGTGATTCTTGATCTATCTTATAATTTAACGCAATATTAATATAATAGAAATAATTATATCGTGTCGCAACTCACTGATATTTTCAATTTTATAGGATTTGCAAAGCTTGGAATTTTTCCATCCAATTTACCACATCACGAGTGTCACTCTTTATTGTATGGCAAAGAGTTAACATTTCTTTTTCTTGCACGAACTCACCCTCCCCACTGTACAGCGTGAAAAGCAGCAAATAAATCGAGACCTAACCCACCACAGCCTTCGATTATTATCCTCCCGCGTAAGAAGATCCTTAATTACCCTACCAGTTCGCCGGGAATATTCCAAATTCCGCGTCCACAGTCGAAAACATGCAGTCGGCAGTAATCATTGCACGGCATCTGTTCAAAGTGCATTCACCGTGAATACTTGAGATTTTCTACGTGCCGTAAAGTACACGCTGAAATATTCGGTCCAGGCAGCAAACATCTAAAATCCAAGCCTCGAATTCATCGCTGATGACTGCTCACGCACGTAGCAGCTGTTGATGAACATTCACTCGGATTTTCGTGTCCTCGTGTTTGCAGATATCACGTTCAAATATTCGGCGAAGTAGGCAGGGCTAAAGTTTCTCAAACCTCACGGCAGTTAACGATGCATAAGCAGCCAGTGCGCGTATTACACCTGTCAGGGCCACCTTTGCCAGAAATTACTCAAATTCTGCGCTCCCTGAGCGTCCTGCCCAAAATGCCGGGCAGTTGCATAAGGTTTATCGAATTACTCGAATCAGCGGGTTCGCCCCGAAATTTTCAGCGGCTGCTGAGCAACGGGGGAATTCTTTCGAGATACTTTTTTGTACAGTGTTGCTCGAAACTTTAGACGAACTTTTTATGTCATTTTTCATGTGGATGGTTTGATTGAACGCCATTTTGCGCTGTTTTTATAGGCTGAGGTTTTTTTTACGCTATCAGTTGGTAGAAGTGTTTCATGGTGATTTTCTTAATTGATAAGCTGTACCTTTAAGTCACGAATGCGAGGGGTCAAATGTTTTGTCATTTGTTACTGATAATATGGTTGCAGGTATTTAATTGAATGATTCTTTTGACTATTAAAAATTCTACTGTCCTTGCGTTCAGAGGCAGTATTTATTCTTTCATGTTTGTTCTAACAATAAATATATTTTTTAGAAATTATTTTTAATTAGCTTTGTAGATTATACTTCTATAACTTATAAAACTTCTCTTTTTGCATTTCCCCGACTTCAACTTCAATAATTACATTGCCTAGAACGAACAAATTCAATAAACAACAAATTCAATCCACAATTTAAAAATAAACTAAACCCTGACGTAACTTAACCTTTCACACTAACCGTCCCGGCACTTTGTGCGCAGCTAGTCTGACCGTAGCCAATTATTTGACCGTTTGTGAAATAACTATTATGTTACTCAAAACAAAAATACCAAAGATCGTCAATTTAATATAGAAAACATCGTAGAAATCAATCTTTACTTAATACAAAAAATAACATTTTCATTCCATCGAATCGGTCATTCGACCTACGGTTAGTACTAACACTGTGTACTGAGCGTGGGTCATTTTGACCCATTCCGTAATTTATGATTAAAATTACAGAAACCATTTACATTCTTTTTCTACTACTATCACTAGCATATATACACTTAACGAGTGTACACATATACGGGTGACAATTCTCCTTACTGCTTTCTAATTTTGAAGGTCTCTGTATGGAGAACGGTTCGTTTCTGACCCATAGTTCCTCTCAGACATTTTACCTACATATCAAGACAAATGCGATGAGCCAATAAAAAACAATCAGCTACCCTTTCGCTAATTTTGCAGCCCCTGAAAGCCATGTCAAATAATTTTGAAACACCTTGTACCTATTGACTCCTGTGGATAGTGTTAGGTATACAGGGTGTTAAAAAAAATTCAATATTTAAATGGAATATAGGATACACTGTACTGAGTAAAAAAGCTTTAGTAAACTTCGGTCGAAAGGTCAACCGTTTCTGAGATATAAACATTTTTCTTTGTTATTATCATAAATGACTTACTACTGAAGTTGGTGAAGTCGGTGAAGTTTTTGAAACAGTGTGTGAGAAGGATCCTATATACCATATAAATATTGAATGTTTTTTTTTAAACACCCTGTACAAGAATATATCGGTAAACCTAAGGTTAAAAACCAATCCGAATCGTTCGCCCCGAGGAAAAATGAGTATGAAGATTTGAATGTGTAAGTCACGGTGAAGAATCAAAGTCGATGGACGATAATTAAAGGCACAAAGAAACAGATGCAACGTTTTGCGGCGATCTACGCGAGCCTCAGCATCCGTGAAGGCGGGCAAACCATCTGCCGTTTCTTTTTACCTTTTCTTCGGCCAGCTCTGGCGAAATTTGACAGAAGTCCGGAGACACTCGGGGCCCGGGCACGAGCACGCGGTTCATTATTCGCGGGGCGTCATGGGCTTTTTGTCTCGAGTTTCCGCGACAGGCGCTCTACCTGGCTTGCGCCATGTTGCGCCCAGGTTGTCGCCTCTTCTTTCGCTCGCCCTTTCCTTAAGGTGGATGCTGGCACGCGTGCCACGAATTATCGGGCCCCGTGTTTACACATGCGAATGCACCTCGATATGCTGCGAGGCGCTGCTGTTGCAATTCTGGGCCAGGCTGCGAATATTTTCGGGGGAACTGTCATCATTTTTGGGCAATTTTGTCTTAAACTGTTGTCAAATGTAGCGTAGCTTCTTTTGTAATTTGGAAATGATCTCGATCGTGGCAATTGAAGATGAAAAATATAAAAAGAGAAGTGATTGGGTTCGTGGTGGAAATAAATTTGAAGATGGAAACCACTTAACCCTTACAACACTACTGGGATATTTTATGTCCTAAACATTATCATATAATGTTCATGTTATTATTGTACAATTTATTTCCATATATTATTTTGTTTATTTGCCAATATTTACTGCTGGGATAAAGATATCCCAGCTGAAAATCTGAAAACTCCTGAAATAAAAAAAAATATATTTTATTCTCAGTTGTATTTGTATTCCATTTCCTGTGTCACAAAATATACGCTGCTAAAAATTAGTCATTTGCTGAAGAAATAAAATTCAGTGTTGAAAGGGTTAAGAGAGTAGGCCCAAGGAAAAATCACCGTGACAATTGAAGCTGAGATTTAGAAGAAGAAGGATAATTAGAACTATGGCGGCAAAGGGTCTGAAGTTTGGAAACCACCTAAGATAATCCTAGACAAAAATCTCACACCAGAAAAATAATTTTCTCTGTTGGCGTAGGCTCGTGCTCGTCATCAATAATCCCAAATTCAAATCTGCACGAATCTCCAACTACTCTCGTCATTTCTCCTAAAATCTACTGTTTCACATATTTTCCAAACCAATCAGCTTCCGATATAAACACCGCAAAGAAAAAACGTCCTCAAATCGACAGCAAATTTGAACTCGGCGCCATTTATTGCAACTCCTAACCTCTACCTCCTCATCCACCATAACCTCTTCTTCAAACTGTCCAGAACCCAAAGATTTAAATTGAATTACTTTTAAATGCGCCTGCAGGGAGGAAAAAAGGGAAGGAGAACAGAAGCGCGACAAATGCAAACGATACGTTCCATTTCGGGGCAGGTAAGAGTTCGAAAGCGATACCCGAAATGGAGATTTTATAGAGCACAGATGGCGGTGGCTCTCCTCTCCTTCTTCTTTTTTTTTCAAGAAAGAAAAATCTTTTCATGGCAAAGGAAAGCCGAGACCGTGATCCGGCTTAACCAGGGCTCAATATGGCCTGCGGAACATTCGTCGCGGATACGCGGTAGGAAGCGTGGCACGTGCCGCGCACAAAGAAAACGCGGGCTGATGCAGCATCCGCAAGGTCGGTGCCATCTGTTGCTCCTTGCCGCTCTTCGGCTCGAAACTGAGACTGCTGGCCCACTTTGGATGAATTCTTTTCCGGTATTTCACTCGAGGATTCGCCGACTGTGCCTCTGCGCCGAGCTTTCTTCGTTTTCTTCCGCGTCCGAGTGCGTATAGCGTTGCAGACTCTGCAACGTATGGCGCTGTTGTCGTCGGAGGATGGAACATCTTGTATAATGAATTTTTAGACGTCTTTGGTAATTAATCCTTGAACAGTTAACTGTTTATGACGAGGATATTCGTCATGAAAAAATTTATATAAATGAATAAATGTACATGAAATGAATAACGAAATAAATATGTTAGAGTCATTTCATTGTAACCTAATTTCATATCAAACATACTCTGGGTTTGACGAATATATTCGTCATCGCTTCATTTGTACGACGCACGTAGGCGACATTTTCCAAGGTCGAAACAGTTAACTGGTTAACGAACGAGCGCATTTTTCTAAAACAATGACCAGTGGATCGACGGAATTTTAGCAAATTAATTGCGTTATTTCTAGAGCGAGAAAAAGTGCATAGTTAATATCGTTTT
Organism: Cerceris ruficornis; assembly: GCA_963989415.1. Lineage (NCBI taxonomy): Eukaryota > Metazoa > Arthropoda > Insecta > Hymenoptera > Crabronidae > Cerceris > Cerceris ruficornis. The sequence goes on along the minus strand of OZ022529.1, from coordinate 10,595,788 downwards.
TATTAGATTCTATGGTATATTTTCAGTAATAATAGGTAGCATATGAACAGACATGTCCATACAAAAAGATGCTGCATTGAAAATTAAAGAATAATAATGGAAATAAACAAATAGCTGTGTGTATGTAATCTACAGATTTCTATACGTTTATAAATTTACTTTTTATAGATTTACAATGTACTTATACAAAAGAGAATATGTAACTAAAAAAGTAAACCTGTATGGCGGCATTTAATTTTCTTGGAATATTTATAGTGTTGCAAATATGGCGGTATTCGTTCGCTAAGGGTTAATTCAGTGTGATTGATACGTATTTCTAATAGTTGAGTATGTATTTTAATTTTGAGGTTGGGTTTGGCGCTCAGGAATGTTCTGAAGTCACGATTTAACCTTCGTTCGTCCTTGAGATGTTTGCATAAATTGGGATACAGTTTGACCCAAATCGAAACAATTGGAACACAGTGGCAAAATGTTATCCTCAATGAAATGATTTCAAACAAAATGTAAAAGAAAAACTCGTTTTTAATAAGAAATAGAGTGAGTGAGAAAGGTAAAGAAAATTTGAGCGTGAAGAAGATTTCAGGGTGATTCTTCTAAGGGTGAGATGAAGCTTAAATGCTCCATTTTGGGACTTGGTTGACATTAAGGATATTTTTCTATGCTTATCAACTAAAATTTGAAATATAAGTAAAAAAATATTTTAGAATTGCAGGACACTTTTTCATAGATATAAATAAATACTGTTAATTTAGGGTCTGATTGAAATCAGGGATATTTCTTACTATGTGTATAAAACAAAGTCAAAGCTATAAATAACGAAAAAGGTATTTTAGAATTACAAAACGTTTTATCTACGGAATAAGAATTCCAATGGCAAATATCGTTTAACGTTACCCCGCTATCGTTTTTCACCATTGACGGCGTTCATTGAGTGAAAGATACACCGAAGGATGTTTAATGTTTCGCGCAAATACAAACAAACGGCGCGATTGTAAAATTATACCTGGCATAATGTGGAATCGATTGATTTCTCAATCGATTCGCTGGACGCGTGCTCGTGTACAATGTCTTGCCGATAATGCAATGCCGTGTTATCGGATTTATTCGGAATTAAAGTTACATCGATCGATCTTATCATTTTATGTCGTTTTACCCTTCTTGCATATCTTATTACCGTAATAAAATTCCCTGCCGCACGGCAATCGTCGCATTCCACAATTTCCTTCTGTAAAATCGTGCAAATAGTTGTACGTTTATATGGTGTTAAAGATTTTTTTATAAATTTTCATTTAATTTATCACAGTTCTAACGAGCTGGCACGGCAATTAAGACTTGTGTTACATAGAAGAAGAATAATTAAAGTGGGTTAGGTCTGGGTTAGGTCTGGAAGATTTTTCCAAATCATTATTTTACATGGTAGAATCTCAAATCACACGCCACGTAAAATTCAAAGTTGGAAAACTCAAAAAATATATTTTACTACCCTTGTAAAACCAAGTTTTCATAAATTACATTTCTAAGTCTCTTTCAGGCACTACCTCAAGGTCAAAATTGTGACAACGATTCCCATAACATTGTTAAATCGTTTCACACTTCTTAACCCTTTGAGAACTAGCGACGCACATAATATGGCCTGAGAAGAAATTCAATTATAATTTATTATAATTAAATTATTAATATTATTAAATAATAATATAATTAATATTATGAAATATCGCCACATGTCTACACGCTTAGAGTTGTAAAATTGCAGTACAACCATTCAAACATAATTACACAAATACGAATTTATAAGATATATACCTTAGCAGTCTAACTTTCTTATGAGTCGCTCAGAAACCAATGCGGTTAATCAATTTTATTTTTAATTTTCTGATTTTTGTGAATTTCAATAAAGTAAACTTCTTTCTATTAAAATTTACAAAAATCCGAAAATATCAAAAGTGAACTTAACCGCATTGGCTTCTGACCGACTCATATGGTGCTTTTAAATCGCCAAACAAATCTCCCAACATTCAAAAATAATCCTCTCTAATTGCATCACAAAAACAGCAAATATTTTTATCCCCCCGTCCCCCACCAACCTTCCACCACCCATCAAGAATCCTCTCGAGCAAACAGCGCCACGGAATCGCACGAACGATTACGAACAATCTGCCGTCTCCAGCGGGCAAATATTAAGTCCAACGAGCGATCGTTATCGCATACTTTCAGGAGGCTCGTGCCGTCCCTTATCACTCGAGCTTCGTGGAAAAAAAAAAAAGTAGCATATCTATCCGCAGACAGAAACTTCCATATCAGTGCAGCCGCGGTGGTGCACGCGCCAGAGGGTGTTGTATACCAAAGATATACGCGGGAGAGGGTGCCGAGGGGGAGGGCGGGGGGTTGGTAGGTCGAAGGGGAAGACGAAGAAGGGGCAGATGGTAGCGTCTTCCTCGCAGCCAAGTGGCAGCGGGCACGCGCCAACCGAGTCTCCGAACATCTGCCGCTGCTTCCCAGGAGTACAAGAGAACCACCGACTCCCAGGCAACAGGCCATCTTCTAACAGGCAGTCGCAAGGCCCTAGTTTCTTATTCCGTATCTTTTTCACCAGCCCCCACCGTCCTCTCTGTCCGTCGGTACCATTGCCACCCACTGTCAAAGATGGTACGCCGTCTTTCTGCCTTTCTTCCCATTGGGAGCTCGTGCCGAATTCGGCCTCTCCGTTCTACCGGGACTTCGGTCTTTCTTTCAGCTTCTTTTCACAGTTTTCACAGATGCTGCACGACGTTCTTGAGGAGGAACGGTGCTACCGGGTGGGGGGAATCGGTGATGGCGTTTGATGGAAGGTCGATTGTGGAGTTTGGAAACGGTGTGGTTGAACTGACCTCTGCGATGACGTGAAACACGTGGGGGTAGTTATCTGGTAGTGAAGTGCTTTCGGCGGGTGGAGGGGCTGCGGTGTGGCAAATGGTAATTTGGGGTAGATGTTAACGAGGGAGGGATGCTTAATCGAGATCTAAGTCATCATAGGACTTGGAATTTTTTTTCTAGATGAGATGAGTGTTCATTAATTTGACAGTTTATCGAGAATAGTGACATATGAAATGGTAATTTATGAGAAATATTTTGGAGGTGACATTGACCTAGGTCAAGGTCCCATTAACATTAAACTTATCATGGTGGTCAAATGACTGCTTTCTGATTTTTTCTAATTTCCCAAATTGATTGGGCAGCCATTCAGTAAATATTTTAGGTCCATCGTATAAAACAAAAGTTACTTAACTAATCATCTTTCTCACCTCTTCAAATCTCTTTTTTCAAAGTACTTATTTCGTATATTTCAATATAACCGATATAAAGCTTGTAGGTTTAGTGTTAACGGAATTTTAATTATTATTCTTCGACGACAGAGTAATCTTAATTATCCTGCCTGCTCCCTGACGGTGGATAGTGATATGTTACATAAAAATTTAAGAAAATCTCCTAAAGGTGACCTTGACCTAGGTCTATATCCCATTGCAGGGACTTTAATTATTATTCTTCGATGGCAGAATAATCTTAATTATTCTGCCTGCTTCCTGACGATGGATAGCGATATGTTACATGACGATTTACTAAAATCTTCTAAAGGTGACCTTGACCTAGGTCAATATCCCATTGAAGGGACTTTAATTATTATTCTTCGATGGCAGAATAATCTTAATTATTCTGCCTGCTCCCTGACGATGGATAACGATATGTTACATGACAATTTAAGAAAATCTCCTAAAGGTGACCTTGACCTAGGTCAAGATCGCATTGAAGGGACTTTAATTATTATTCTTTGAGGACAGACTAAATTTAATTATCCTGCCTGCGCCCTGACGATGACGATATGTTACATGACACTTTAAGTAAATCTCCTAAAGGTGACCTTGACCCAGCTCAGACCTAACCCACTACGATAACTTTGATCATTAATTTCCCGACCAAGAAAATTCCTCGGCGTATCAAATTCAGAAGGCGACCCCATGAAAAAGTGACAAGTAATTCGTCATCGATATTTTTTCATAGACTGCAGGAGAGTAATGAAGCGAATGACAATAGTGTAAGAAACGTTTCCTAGGGAGACCAAGTCAGCTATCAATAATTGCATTTCTTCAAGGTAGAGCGGTCTTCCTTTTTCCTTGGAATCTTCGATTTTACCATTCTTCCCTCGCAGATGCATTCTTCCCTTTATTCCATGGGGCTCGTGGCAGCAGTCGCCCTCCCCGTCCGACGACTTTCAATTTTCGATCTTAGCAGATGCCACGTGCTCGTGCCACCTCCCTGGGCCTCTCTTCTTCTTTTTCTTCTTCTACGTCGATGATGCTTTGAATCAGAACGAAGGAAATCCGTCGCGATCTTGAGCTCGTCGTGCACAACGCGACCCCATTGTCGGAGGGCACAATGCACTTTTCCAAAATTCTGGGGAGATCGTGCATTTCAGAAGTGGGTGTTCGCAGTGAAAGATTTCTTTCCAGGGATTTGTGCGAGTGACGGACGATCGTGGCACGTTTCTTCGCCGATGAATAAAATTTTTGGCGGTGGTTGAGGGTGGAGATACTAAATGTTAATAGATAAATACAAATTTTCAACCTGTATATTAATAATTATTGACATTTCAGATAATTACTGTTAGAAAAGAAGACAGTTAAATAATGAAGAAACTGCTTTATTATTTTTTATCTTCAGAAAACTTTCATTTTAGACATATTTTGTTTAACACGTTGAACGCCACCGGTATTTCGCTAGTTTCATAATTTTTACTGAAGTGAAACTTAATAATAATAATGAAATAATAATTGAATAATAATAATAATAATAATAATAATAATTTTATTAATTTCTATTAACCCCTTGCCCTACGAGATTTTTTGTGGCCGCCTCCGGAATAATTAAGAATTAAATTGGTAAAATAAAAATGTGGCAGTGATTCCTGATATATCTTAGAATTTAAAGCAATATTAACAACATACGGATAATATTATCGTGTCGTGTTTCATTGATATTTTCAGTTTCACAATTTTTGAGAAGCTTCAAAATTTCCTGTTACTGCAACTGCATCACGAGTGTCACTCGTTATTATAGGGCAACGGGTTAAAATCATATTTTTATACAGCAGAAACGACACAGACAGATGGATATATATTCAGCAGAACTTTATCTTTTTAACGCTAATATTTAAATATTGAATATATTAGAAAATTCGTAAATATTACAATTTAAAGCCACCTGAAATTTTATTGAATTCAACAGCGCCGGTCACCAGTGACCTCCATGGCGTTCAGCGTGTTAACTCTAGAAATCTACTGTGGGAGGAAACTTTTTACTTATTGTTTTTAACTTGAGAATTTTCAGAAAATCACAAATTTTGTATAGCATTTGTTGCGCCAAGAGTGTCAATCCTTATTGCACGGCAAGGGGTTAATTTTTTGCCCCTGTCGAGAATCCGTAGGAGGGGGTGAGCGATACCTCGAACGAGAGGGTCTTCCTGTTGGGTTCGCGATAGCGCTGTGATCGTGCCAGATGTAAAGTGAAGGTAAGGAGGAACTCGGATTTCCGATCGAGGTCCCTCCCTTAAAGCGGCCACCATTTCCTACCTTGATTGCACCGTAAGATTTTATTACCCTTATGAAATCGGGCTTCCACGAATCACGTTCGTAAATCAGGGCCAGGTATTTACTTAAAGGTCTCACTGTTGTCAAATTGACTGGGCAGCCATTCCGTAAATATTTTAGGTCTATCGTATAAAACAAAAATCACTTACCTGAACATCTTTTCCACCTGTTCGAATCTCTCTTTCCAAAGTACTTATTTCGTATATTTCAATATAACAGATATAAATCCGGTAGGTTTACTGTTAAATCAATTCCCAGTCCAAAGATGTTAAAAGACTCAAAAACTATTGACGCCCCTTTAACACTAGATTTACTGGCGGGAAATCTATTACATTGCAATATATTAAATAAGGACTTTGGAAAAAGAGAAATGAAGCGGCAAAGATGGCAATTTGTTAAGTCATTATTGTACTATAAAATACAAGTGAAATAGCTACTGCACAGCGTCTCTGTAAATATGAGAAATGTTTATAAAACAATTACGAACCCGTCAATTTGACAGCTTTCGTAAATCTAGTGTTAAATTCCAACTTACAGTGAGTCTACTGTCAAATAAATCAACATCACCGAAACAACGCGAAGAGGTAATCAGCACTGATTACCGCAGTGCGCAGGTGTCAACTTGCTGCGCACGACGGAAGAAAAATATCTGCGCATTCGCAGGGTCGTAGGTATCGCTAATCTCGAGACGGTGAAAGCTGCATAAAGCCAACAACGAATCTCTCTCTCAATCTGTCCCTTTCTCTCCACGACGTCCCCCTCCTCCTCCTCCTCTCTCCGTTCTTTCTCCGACGCACCCTGCATCTGGCGCACCGGCAGTCCAAACATGCTTTTGTCGTGAGTACCTATCCTTCCGTAAGTAAATGCCCCGTACCTGCCGACGGGCCAGAGCCGGCTGCATCGTATAATATTCGCCGTGCACCGCGTGCATTCGGGTTATGCACCGTGAGAGCATCCCCGGAATCACGCGGTGCCTGCGTGGAAATCGGGATTAACCGTGCGCACATTTATCGTGGTTCTTGTCTTTTCTTCAGTCTTTTCATCCTTTCACTGTAGATTTGATGTCGTGGTTACTTTGCCAACGAGTTCACGTAGTTTTTGGTACGTGTGAACTCACTGGCCGCGATGGGGGAGACATCTGGGAACGGTAACCTAACCTTGACCTGACTTAAGGTGCAATCCATCGGAACTCCTTTAACACTAGAACTACCGGCGTTAAATCAATCGTATTTCAAAATATTAATGAAGTACTTTGAAAAAGGAGGGACAAAGAGGCGGAAAATATAATCGATTCGGTGATTTATGTTTTTTAAGATGGACATGGAATATTTGTTCCAAGACTCTTCTATAAACTTGGAGAATTTTTGGAAAAAATTGTGTACTAGTTATTTTGACTGGTTTGGTAGTTCTAGTGTTAATTGTTGCTGTTTTGGGGTAACAATTCTTGGTTATTGTTAGTTCATTCGGAGTAGACTAGGATGTATTTAATGATTGGTTAGAAAAAGTCTTCAGACCTAACCTGTTAATCCTCCAATTGTTCTTCTTCTAAGCGGGATAATTCTGAATTAACCTGCCAGTTTATTGAAAACAGGTGATAATTTAATGGCTAATGATTGATTTAGTAACTTGGCTAAAGTCTGCAGGAGGTGGCGTGGATTTAAGTCTTTGATTCCGTAGCACCTTAGCTCCGGATTTATACCTAACGTTACGATCATTTACGTAATACAGTTTCTATTTATTTGCGGGATTATTTTTCCCGCCTTTCCAGCGAGATAGCTATTAATAAGCCGATCTTAACGATCGGTCGTTAAATACTATCATCAACAAGTCTATCATTTCTAATTGCTTCATTATGCAATATAGCACTGCATGATTAATTGCAATCTCACTCTTTGCACAGTTTTTTTCGCACACGAGTACCTGCCTATTAAAACACCTCGCAGGAAATAAATGATTTCTCCATGTCACTTTGAGTATTCATTATAGCTATTCCGCGTTCTCAAATGACCATAAAAAGTTATGACTTTCATTAACATTTTACGTCTCTTCGTTATTATCATTATGATTTCTTCCTCGTATTTTATTCACTTTTTTCTTCACTTTTACTGGTGTCATTTCATTCCCATCGTTATTCCTGCCCCTAAATCAACTCCTATCGTTATATTTTTCCTGTAAAAAGATCTTTTCCCTCCCAATGAAGCTTATTCCATTAAAATCTACAAAGATTAGGAAATATCAAGAAATGGAGTCAACCGCATTAGCTTCTGAGTGACTCAGATATGTAATTAAAGTTATTTCTTCGTTTCTTGTATTCGTCGACTTTAATCCCTCCGATCATCTCACCCAAGACAAACAATTTTATTTGAATTCCAAATTACCAAAGCTTAAGATCTCAATTTTCCTTCCCCAATTACCAATCCTAACCGCTAAGTCCATTCCCGCCATAATCTCCAGAATCAATTCTAACCTATTCTCGAAACGAATTCCTATTGGTTCATCATTCTCGAATTATCCAATCGTTTCACCGTTCGTTAACCAAGGTGAAGTACGATTCTCGAGGTCAAACGCGACAGGAAGGAACCGGCGAAACCAGAAGCGAACGGTCGGATAGAACGAAAAGGTCGGAAATGTCGTCGCGCGACCGTAATCCCTACCGGTTTTGGAAAATGTTCCCGATTCGTTAGAAGGGAACCTCTCGAATTAACGAGGCCGATAACGGTGCCGGCAGGTGTCACGTGCTCGACGATCCTCGGCAGCATCGTCGTTTCTCATTGCATTTGCTTTCTCGATCCGACACCATACGATATCTCGAATCGAATCATCGAGATCGTACGACTCTCGGATTCTCGATGTCCGAGGCGTAAAGTGAGATGCCGGAAGGGTTACTCCGAGGTCCGAAATAAGTCGGAAAGGAGGCCGATGCGTATTAAGACGAACTTAATTAAGACGACTAAGAATTACGACAGTTTCACGTTATAATATATATATTGCTCGTACAAGAAATAATATTTGCATAACCGATAGGGAATACAGACAGCGAGAGGATTAAAATATGGCGGCCGGTGTATCCTTATCTCTTCGAATGTTTTTGAGGTTAACTGTTGAAATTGAAATGCATTGGAAAAGTATCACTCGATGGAAGTGACGTTAAGAGGAAGTTGTATCATGTCACGGAGAAGCTTGTTTCTTCTCCGTAAGTTAATTATACTTTTTAATTTATGTCTTTATAGCTTTCATTATCGACGTGTACGTAGCAATTACAAAATGTATGTCATTTTTATCGTCTGTAGGTCCACCGACATTTAGATTACGAAATGTCACCGATTATACTTCGATCGACGCGCATACAGCTAAATGGCAATTTCTACGTTCCTTAAGTTTCTTACGATCCCATTTGCACACGGTTTACATCAATTTCACTTTAAATTTCCCGCGCTTTTTCTTCCGTTCTTCCTTCTTCGCATTGCCGAACACCAAACTTTACACGAAGGTTCCACGATGGTGTGCACTTCTACCGGGTGCTTTTTTCCATCGTTTCCTCCGAGGAAACCCTCGTCGATGATCGTAAAGGCAGCTGTTAACCCTCGGCACGGAAGTGATCCCGGCTATCGGCTTCTTCGCTCGCGACAAAAACGAAACATCCGGAAAACCCATGTAGAAAAAAGTGATTTAGCAAGGGGGAAGCAGATTTCGCGCTGACTAAAATCCCAGCATGACTTCTCCGTGCTTTAAACCGATTAGCTGACGCGTTAAATCGACCTTCCCGCCTTTTTTTTTCCTTCCCGCCGCGTTCATCTTTTCCGTCGACCGATCGGAAATCGTGTAACAGGCGAAAGCGAGACTCATTTATTTAACGTGCGGCGAGAAAAAAAGGCGGATCGTTACAATGTATCATGGGACTTCGTGAACACTCAATTTGTTTTAATTTGTCGTCGGCTTTTTAACAGCCGATGTGATACTACGATTAAATGAAGATTGTATATTCAACGTTCAACCTTAAAATGTATCGCCATCAATTTTGTAGCTCGATGGTATTGCGGATAAAAGTCATTCTGGGAGTCTGATAAATATGCAGGTATCACGACTGTGAGCTACATTATTTACAAGCGTGAGAAAAGGAATGGATTTAATGCGTTTCACTTAAAGTGTACTATACAGGGCGTCCGTGATTTTGTTGTCTAATTGTTAAACAGTTATACTACAATTTTCAGAGACTATTTTTTAAATGGAATTATAAAATAGTTCCACTGTTACAAAGAAATTGAAACCTGCGTATACTAGCGTGGAGGGGGTTCTCCCTCCACGCGCCATTAATCGTGCAGATTGTACCTTCAGGCTGACCTATCTGCGTCTTTCAGTGTTCAGTGTAATCGCACCTTCTTTTCTTCTATTTCTTTTTTTGGAACTATGCAATAGATAATTCTGTTATTACAAAGAAACTGTGCATACGTTAATCGAGCTGACTGTACCTTCAGACTGAACTGCCTGACTCTTCCAGTCTTCACTCTAATCGCGCTCTCTTTCCTTCTTTTTTTTGTAACTATGCAATAGATAATTCTGCTATTAAAAATAAACTGAAGCACACGTTAATCGAGCAGACTGTATCTTCGTGCTGACCTATCTACGTCTTTCAGTGTTCAGTGTAATCGCGCTCTCTTTCCTTCTATTTTTTTTGTAACTATGTAACAGATAATTCTGCTATTACAAAGAAACTGAAGCATACGTTAATCGAGCAGACTGTACCTTCAGGCTGAACTCCTCGCGTCTTCCAGCCTTCAGTCTAATCGCGCTCTTTAATTACATAACCGATTATCTACACTGCTACTTGTTTGCCCACTTCTTAAAGTAGTATCATCTCATTTAACATGTTCAAGTACAACAGATTTAACGCTCGTCGATCTAACGTTAAACGTATTACCAAAATTCAAGGAGAGTTCATAAAAAATTACAAGCAGAGAGTAACGAAAGTACTGAGGCCAGACTCATTTACGTATTAAGACGCAATACTTTCGGTGGATAATTAGTTATAAGAAAAATAAATATAACGAGTTCAGAAGTACACTGCACAAGCTGTCCCTCTTATCTTAAGCGATATTTAATCGACGTGACAGAACTTTCCGGGACTTTCGGCTGGTTGAATTTCAAAAGGATTACTTTTCCCTCGTAAAAAGACTGCGAGCCGGCCGGTTCGGGTTCTCTTTCTCGTAATGAGCTCCATTTTGCTCACAATCATACCGCCCGATGGTTCGTGTACGTGCTCGAGCTGTCGATCGGACATTAATTGCGCATTAATACACGGCGTGTATTTCCGCGTAATTACGGAAGAAGATCAATGTACAGCTGGATGACAGTGCACGTAATTCGCGACAAATTTACGTTGGCTGATTAACGTACTCGCTAAAGGCTTATTATCCGAAATGTATGGATGAAATTTTCAATAGAATTTTCGCGGCGAATTATTCGCCAATCAGTATGAGATATTTGAATGAAAATGGGAGGGAATTTGAAATATTGTTTCTTAAATTGGAAGTTGAAATCACTGAACTTTTTCATGACGGAACTTTATTAAAAGTTTATTAAACTAATTAAAAGTTTATTAAACTTTATTCAAACTAATTAAAAGTCTGAGTACCGACATATTTAAATATTAAATGTAATGAAAGTTTGAAAATGATATACAAACTGGTATTTAACACTAGATTTACGGGCCTGAAATCTGTTCAATTGCAATATATTAAATAAGGACTTTGAAAAAGGAGGAATCAAGCGGCAAAGATGGTAATTCGTTAAGTCATTATTGTATTATAAAATACACGTGAAATATCTACTGTACAGCGTCTCTGTGAATTTGAGAAATGTTTATAAGCAAGTAGGAACCCGTCGATTTGACGGCTTCCGTAAATCTAGTGTTAAAAATGTTATGAGTACAAGGGTACTAATTTAGTAGGGTGAAATGTGTACTCGTTAATTCCTGTGATCAAATATTACACCCCTTCTTCCTTTCATAGTACTTTTCATTTTCATTCTACTACCCCCATTTCGTTCCTCAAGGGCTGATAGTTGTCCCTAAAAGATTCTCCCGCCAAAAACGGTTTCAAACGACGTTAAAACTATCGCAGGCTAAAAGAAAACACGGAACATCGACGATGATCCGTTCAAAGAGACATCACAATTATCCCCGTAAATTAAACACACTCCAATTGAGTGAAGAAACACCGAAAACCCGAAAATTACCGTAACCCAAAATTGAAACGGGGCGGACGCGAGGAACGAATTGAAATAACAGTTCTCGTTAACGTCGCGTGTAAATGGCATTGATGTTCCGTCGCCGAGAAGCAAAACAAAAAGTGACGAGAACAAACAGGATGGAAAGGAAATTACGCCAGGAACCATAATCGCAAAGTTATTACCGCGGATGCAGAATGAAAAAAGAAGGGGGCGGGAAAAAAAGTGAGAGAAGAATCCGCAAGCGGTATCGAGTGCTCAGCGAAATTACAGCCGCTCTGGAATTGCACGTGGTGCATCGAAAATACGTGAAATTTCCATCGGAGCGATACTTAACAAGCCGAACGTAAACTGCGAGACACGAATTATCCGACGATAGTGCGAAACTTCCAAAGCGGCGTCGAAGTTTCTCTCTTTACGTGGATAATTATTTGAATTTACAACGCCGCCATCTACCGAGTGACGGACGAGACGCAGATGACGACCGGCATGGCCAATTATCCTTGTAGTCGTCGACTTTCCGAAAGCTAATTGACAATAACGTTATGATTTAATGTATAATGACGAATACCAGGCCGGGAAATACGATACGATACGTCGTATACGTTTTACCGTGGAGAATTTATGATGGTTTAATTACATTTATGGTCTCCCGTTGCGTGATTTTCGACGATGAATGAACTTCCCGCGCTTTTGCGCCTCGTTTTCTCCGGAGGACACCGTGAGATCGAATTGATACATTAGGTAAAGCGACAAGAAATGGCGGTCGTTTTCTCACGACTGGTGGGATATTTCGGGTGTGATTCGTTGCGAATTATTATAAACCTGGACCGTGCATCTCAACCAAGGTTTACACTTCGCAATTAGAAGGAACAAATGTAACGTATCGTTGGAATAAGAGCAACAGCGCATCCTAGCGCGCAAAGGAGTGGGGAAACTACAAAAATACTTTAGGCTTACCTAAACGTGCTAGTCTTTCTCTCTTAAGATATAATACTGTAAAGATCTGCTAATTATACATTACACTGTGAAAGTTGAACTAAAGTTAAACTGGCTACGCTTATTTAAATAAATAAAATGTAAGCGTAATAAAATAATTAAAATAAAAGGTAAGCGTGAATTACCTTTTCCTACAAAGTTGAAAAATGCAAATGAAATAAACAAAGAAAGATTATAAAGCCTAAAGCAGCTCCCAGCCGAAGTAACAAGAGTACCTGAAGTGAAAAAAGAAAATTTAGGAGACTACGTAGGGTGAGTTCACATTACGAGAAGGAAATAAATCAACCGGGAAAGACCCGAGCGGTGTCAATGGCAATTAACTTTCTTCTGCGAGTGAAAGGCTCGAATTATTTGGCAACGAGATGGTCCTGTCGTTGATCCTGTATCAAGAACTCTTCTGTTTACGTAAGGCCTCGAACTTCTGCGTAACTCTTATCAATCCGGAGAAGAAAGTTCGACGTTTCCTTCGTCGGAAGATAGATGGCCTTCCGTGAAGGATTAATTACCGTGTGGAAGGGAGAGAGCAGGCAAGAGTCGTGATGATGTATGCGCAGTTTTGTCTCCTCTCCTTTATTCTGCGCTTCTATAAACACCCCTGGAAGCCGAGGGTGAATCTATTGAAGAATCTTATTCCTTCTTTCCCCCCTCTTTCTTCCTTTTTTCTTTCTTTCGGCCCTTACAGTTCTTATGCAACGAATCCGCTAACGTTGCAACGGTCGTTTTGCCAGGGAAAGACCTGGGTCAAGGGAACCCCGAATCCAGGTATGAGCAGGTGTCACCGGGGAAATCGTAGGTTTTTAATCATAATTTCGGCTACAATTATGGTGGATCATCCGTAGTTTGACAGCCATTCAGCTGGTCTACGGTTGCTCGTGTTTGTTTGTAGTTTTAAGGCCCAACGCTTTCGTCAGTTCGCCGAGGAAGTTATACTTTGGGCGGGTTTCAAATTATAGAGGTTATGATGTGTTTATAAGCGGGAGAAAACTTCCTTCGGAATTAAGAAATTCGAATTTGCTGTCTGGAAGACTAAAGACTTTGTCGAATATGAGAAAAGAAGTATCAGGGAGAGGTTAAGTTGAGGATGGGAGTAAGTCCTCGAAGTCCCAAATGCTGTTGTCGATAAATTGTTTACAAATACCATGATATATTAACCCTTTACCCAAAACAACGAGTGACACTCGCGATGTGGTTGGTCGAACAGAAAATTTTGAAGCTTCTCAAAAATTATGAAATTGAAAATATCAGTCGAACACGACACGATAAAATTATTTCTATGTTATTAATATTGCTTTAAATTCTAAGATATATCAGGAATTACAGACATTTTTATTTTAGTAATTTAATTTTCAACTATTCCGGAGGCAGTCAAAAAAGAAATCGTAGGGCAAGGGGTTAACATTAAAATTATCTGCGTTAAATTTATTATATTTCAATATATGAACATGGCTTTCCTACGAATTTTTGGAAAAAATTTCGAATCAATCATTTCCTCTGGCTTGGCAATTAAAGTGTTAAATATTAACACTAAACCACTGACGTTATATCAACTATAAGTAGATATACTGAATAAGTACTTTGGAAAAAGAGAAATCAAGAGGAGAAAAAAATGGTTAATTAACTAACTTAGGTTTAATAAGATAGAAGTGGAATATTTACTTCATGGCTCCGCTATAAATTTAGGAAATTTTTAGAAAAAATTAGAAACCGGTCATTTTGAGCGGCTTGGTAGGCTTAGAGTTAATTTGCCAAGAATTTTCCAAAATTGACGAGAACTTAAGATCATCACCATTAATTAAAAGTACGAGTCTTTTATCTTTATAATCACTATAGTCTCCGTGATTTGAATCGATCGATACGCTTCTGCATTGAAATACCAAGGGCCATCTGTGGCCTCGTTGAATTTTGTATATAAGGCGATTAGAGGCGAAACGTTTTACGTACTCGGTCTGTTGGCAGAAAACGACCGTTGCGTCACTGTCAGTACCAATGACGAAGAAGATCAGGGGAAGACAGGAGGTACGAACCTGGGCCGTGATTCAAAAGATTCTCCATACTTTTGGGGTGTCTTGCAGCTGTTCCTCGCCCTCTACCTCCCCGACTTTCGGCTACCGCTCTTCTCCTTCCTCGAGAGTCTTCTTTCTTATCTTCAACGCACACGAGCTCGAGGAACTTCACGAATCTGACAATGCACCGCGTCACGCGTGAAGTGCGCGGGTTACGGTTCGAATTAACTTCCTGTTTGGTGCGTCCTTTGACAAAAATAGGCAAATGGTGTATTTTTTTGGCAGTCTATTTGAGAGCAACGAATAAACCGAAGAGAAATGACTCTGACAATATTAATTTTACAATGGATAAATTATTAAGTAATGGGATAAATCAGATTTAAATGTATTACATGAGTACTTTGGATAAAGTAGTGGATAAATTATTAAGTAATTGGATAAATTATATTTAAATATATTACATGAGTACTTTGGATGGACTAATGGATAAATTATTAAGTAATTGGATAAATTAGATTTAAATATATTACATGAGTACTTTGGATAAAGAGGAATGACGAGGTGGAAGAGATGATCAATTCGTTAATTTATGTTTTACAAAATAGATTTTAAATGTCTACTCCATGTCTCCTCCATAGAGGAGAATTTTTATGGAAAATTAGAAACCACTCATTTTTAGTTTCTAATGTTAAGCTAAGCCGTGTGAAAATTAATTCTTGAGAATTCTTTATTATTCATTATTGAATGTCATTTAGTATCCTAGAGTTTGGGCCTACTGAGAAATACGTCTTTTTTTATAATAATAAAGAATTTTTGTGGAAAATTAGGAACCAGTCATTTTTACTTCCCAGTGTTAAGTTAAGCCGTGTGAAAATTAATTCCTGAGAATTCTTTATTATTAATTATTGAAAGTCATTTAGTATTGTAGAGCTTGAGCCTACTGAGAAATGCGTCTTCTTTTACAATAATAAAGAGGTCATGTTATTCTCTAGTAATTACATTGGAAAGACGAAGTTAGTTTACGACAGGATTGATAGGTGATTAATTTAAATGCACTTCCGCGTAGTAAGGTGAAGTACTTAAAAATCCATTTAAACTTTTCGTTAACTGACAGTAAATCGCGATACGGTCAATGCCGAGCGACACCCGACGTGGGACCATTAAAGGTCAACATTTCTTTCATTCGCGACAGCATCATTACTCATTACAGAAATATCACAATTCCTTTCGTTTTGCCCAACACGAGACACACAAATCAAGATAGCGCATTTAATTAACGTTGTTGCACCTGTCCGACAGATATAACATACAAGCATTAAAGTTCGAGCGGTGAATCAACTTTGTATTCACCCTTTCAGTGATATCCAACAATTATATTCAATATAAAATTAATAATTTCACCTTCTCATCACACCCAGATATTTTCAATTTAATAGCTCTTGAAGAATTTCAAAATTTCTTTTTTCCCGCGTCACGAGTGTCACTCATCATTGTAAGCTAAGGGGTTAAATGCGCAGACTCCCAATTCTTGAGCGCCAGTTCAAATCCTCCGTCACCTCTAAGAAATTTGTTCTAATTTAACATGATTAATAATAATAATAATTTCACCTCGTCACAGTCTGAAATTTTCAATTTAATAGTTCTTGAAAAATTACAAAATTTCTCATTTCCCGCGTCACGCGTGACACACGTTATTTTAACCTAAGAGGTTAAATGCGCAGACTCACAATTATTAGTCGCCAGTTCAAATCCTCCGTCACCTCTAAGAAATTTGTTCTAATTTAACATGATTAATAATAATAATAATAATTTCACCTTCTCGTCACAGCCGGACATTTTCAATTTAATATTTTTCGGAAAATTATAAAATTTATTTTTTCCCGCGTCACGAGAGTCACGCGTCATTGTAACCTAAGGGGTTAATGCGCAGACTCTCAATTTTTGGGCGCCAATTCAAATCTTCCGCCACCTCTAAGTTTCTTCTAATGTAACAAATTCTAAAGGCACTAAACAATCTAAATAAAATTATGGCGCTGATGAATGTCGAAAATGTTATTAACACGATAGAAAGGAATTCGTTAAAATTCGCCGAGGCGATCTGTCGAAACGAAGCAAGGGTGGATGCGCAACCACCGCGCGAAGAACGCAATACAAGAAGAAAAGGGAGACGCCAGGAGGGAAGAGGAGAGGTGAGGACCTTCTGTCGGCCCAGAAGGTCCTGCAGGGTGAAATCCTCGGTGGCAGAAGGAGTCAGTCGTGAAGCGGAGTAAACGAAAGGCACCGAAAGAAACGAGTCGACCGGCTGGCAAACCCTTCGATCGAAGCCGGCAATCTGTCGTCCTTACGCCCTCCTTGATCCTTCGGGAATCTTTTTAGGAACCCTTGCCAAATCTTTTCTCGCCACTTCGCCCATCCTTCCCCACCCTCCTGCATTGCGTAATCTCGGGATTGAAGATCGCAGATAGGCCAAGATTTCCGAGAAATCTTTCAAAGAATTCAAAGAATCCCTGAGATATTTTAACCCTTGCGAAGGTATGCGACGCTGCGATGAATTTTGGAAAGTGTTCTCACTTGGAATTTGCTAACTAGTGGTGGTATTTTGACAGATAAATTTAATTTGGAGGGAGCTTGATGAAGAGGAGGTTTTCGACTGAAAGTTTGAGGTTAGAATGAGTTAGAAAATTGGAAGTATTAAAGCGCAAAGTCATTGATACTTGGAGAACCGAATAATTATCAATTACGTTAAGCCACTTAACGAGCTCAAAGTACAATCACAGAATGACAATTAATCTCTTCAGAGGCGATTTTTTTTACAGAAGCTATTTTCATATGCCTAACTGTACACCGGAAGTAACATTGTCAGTGCAGCCAAACCATAAGATTTTTATTTTTCTTGTTGCGAGATTCTATAGTGAATAATTTATTATAAAATTTGTCTTCATTTTATTAATGATAGTAATTATAATTATAAAAAACTAAATGTCCACATATGTGGCCAAGGACGTCTAGAGGTTAATGAAAAATCGTATGTTCAAATTCATCTTATTAACCCTTCCCGCCAAAAAATAAGCGATCAGAACATTATACGATTTTCGCGAAAGACTAAAAAGAAGACAAAGGGACTTAAACTTTGCTCTGCTATTCTCAGCAGCGTTTCAATCGGGCAATTATGCCAGAAAGACCGAGAGTTCTAAAGTGGAGAAGAATTCCTTGCGAAACAAATCCACCCCATTGTATCCGATTAACGTCGACAGCGTAAAAAGAAGAAGTTCAAAGTTCATCTTTCCAGCCATCTCTTCCTCGCGTATCGATCCTTTCAAGGAACCGCTCTAGAATGCGGCGCGAGGATGAAGAAAAAGGACGAAGAAGAAACTTCCGAAATCTCGTGTCATGCCAGAAGCAGGAGGGTTGAACAACCCTACGGGTCTTCTTTATTAAGCTCCGGAGACTTATTCTCGGTGCCAGACGGCGTGCTGCTGAAGGGGGAAGAAATCCTGGCAACCCTTTCCCCCGGAAGACGCCCGTTCTCGCATACTTTACGACCTTTCCACTTTCCTTTTCTTGCTTCTATATCCGTTCGTCTTGGCCACTCGCAGGAGCGCTTGCGAAGAATCGTGATTTCTTTCAGACTGAAACTGCCGCCGTTGCATCTATAATGTTTCAATATATATACACCTAATTCTGTTTTTACACGGTGAATACGTTCCAGACAAAACCGTGTGAAAAAAGACATGAAGTACATACATAGAAAAAGGGGGATTAGTTCCATATCCTTCAACCTTGTAAAAAATAGTTAAAATAAATTTATTAACACTAGAACTACCAAACCAGTCAAAATGACTGGTACAGAATTTTTTCCAAAAATTCTCTAAGTTTCTGGGGGAGTCATAGAATAGATATTCTGCATCCATCTTATTAAACATAAATTACCGAATCGATCATACTTTCCACCTCTTAATTCCCCTTTTTTCAAAATACTTATTTAATATTTTTAAATATAATAGATTTAACGCCGGTAGTTCTAGTGTTAAAAAATTTATTTTAAGAATATTTTAGGTTTTTTAATCGTGCTAAATCGTATGAAATCGTGTAAAACGGAATCAGTTTTTTTTTTCTAGACCGTGTTAAATCAAAACCGTGTAAAAGAAGACCGTGTAAAAACAGAATTGGGTCTGTTGGATAACCTAAATATAGTGAATATTGGAAAAAGTGGAATTAAGAGGTGGAAAAGATGATAGATTCGGTGATTTATGTTTTATGAGATGGACGTAGAATATTTACTCCACGGCTCTTCTATAAAGTTGGAGGATTTTTGGTAAAAATGGGAACCAGTCATTTCGACTGGCTTAGTAGTTAGAGTGTTAAGTCCCTCAGGAGCCCCGGAATCGTTGGTCGGATTTATCGCGATTTGTTGATGGTTTTGTTTTTTTCTTGGGTCAATAATAATGATAGGAAGTATAGTTGGACAGCGATAACGCTATTTATACAATTATTGACGGTATTTTGCTAGTTTCATTGTTTATATTGCAGTTAAAGTTTCTTTATTAAAAGCACATCTTTATAGAGCAGAAACTTTAAAGGTAGCATTAGTTTACACTCTGCAGGACTCTAACTATCAAACAGCATTGTTCAATATTGACTGTATTAGCAAATTTGTAAATATTACTAATTAAAAGTCGTACAAAACTTCTACAAATTCAATAGCGCCGGTCACCAGTGACCTTCGTGGCATTCGACGTGTTAATTGTTTAAGGAGGCTGCGACAGGTACAGAGTTCAACGCTCAACAT
Source organism: Cerceris ruficornis (assembly GCA_963989415.1). Classification (NCBI taxonomy): domain Eukaryota; kingdom Metazoa; phylum Arthropoda; class Insecta; order Hymenoptera; family Crabronidae; genus Cerceris; species Cerceris ruficornis. The sequence continues at coordinate 10,576,151 of OZ022529.1, read as the reverse complement.
CCATTTAGCAGAATCAAGTCACCTCCAAAAATTCATCAAGCTCAGAATACAATAATAAAAGAAAAACCTCTACCATATATTCCAAAAAAACCTGACAAACCCCCACCAACAATCTCCCTCAATCCCGTCGCAATTTCATGGTGGAACTTAAAAAAAAAACAATCTTTCAAAATGATTTCCGGCCACGGAAAACAGTAGGTCCCAAAAAGCTCGAACGTGCTCCACATACGAGAGTTGAAAAGGAGGCCCGGAGAAGTTCCCAAAAGATGGCACATGCGGAGAAAAGGACTCTCTCCCAAGCATCTGTTGCATCGTGCATCAACACCACCACCACCGCCGCCGCCATCACCACCGGCCGCACCACCAGAAGGCACCATCACTACCACCGGCCCTGACGACCACCAGGTGCTACCCACCTTCCGTGTCTCCCCATCGTCGTCTTCGAAAAAACCTCCTCCGTCTTCCCCTCCGCTCTCCCCCCTCGCCTTTATTCCCCGAGATTTCCACCATCTGCGTTTCTGCGCCACCCTTGGCCACGTCTCCGTCTGGCCCATGGGGTCCTACATTCGTCCGTTTCTCTCGCTTCTTCGACTGTCTTCGCGCAAGAAAGACTTCTGTCGAGGCGGCCACCTTCTGCGGAGCATGGGGCTAATTGTGAGAGAACGTGTAGCTTTCGAGGGAACCTCGCGAATCTCTCGTCGATTGCCGATAAATGTTTCAGGGATTTCGTTGTCATTTGTCGTAGGGAAGTTTTCTTTGTCGTCGTTCCGTGGGTTCGTGGAATTTTTGATAATTACGTTGCTTGTTTTGGGATCGAAGTGCTAGGTTATGTTGAAGCTGGACGATTAAGTTGAAAAACATCGTTCTTTCATCGTCTCTTATGTTTTTTTTCAGGGGTTAGGCCTTTGACATTCTAAATATTCCAAGAAATTCTAATGAAACCATCCAGGCGGCATGACGTGATACTTCTACTAAAAAACCTTAAGGGTTAATATCTACTTTTAATTTTTATGAGTTTCTAATATCACCTAAATACCCCTCAGTACCTACAGTTATTTTTATCATTAAAAAAATGAAAAACCTACGACATAAAACGTGCAATTAATTTCATTTAGCTCACTACAAACTTGAGAAAATAATTCGGAGCGCAAAGGGTTAATGCTAACCGTAGACGGTGAAGTGGCCGGTTCAATGGAACAAAAATACGCTATTTTCCGTGTTATTTAAATTTTCCCGCTCGTTTAGAATTCCCGCCAATCATTCGGCAAAGGTCAAGCCCCCACCGAAAGATCCGGTCATTCCATGAAGTCAACGATCACGAGAATCTTCTCGATAGATTCGATGGAGTTCTCAAAACATCAGGAGTCCCCGAAGAATACGTTCGTCAGGTGTGCCAACGCAAAATCGCCGGGTATTCTGCGAAAGAGGGGAATCTGCATACTTGGTTTCATGCAGGGACGTAATCACAATGGGCCACATACCTGTAACCCCAGGTACGAAGAATGCAGGGTGGTGCCCCTCCCTCTTCCTCTTTTGCCCACCCTTGTCACCTTTTCTTTCGCGACACAACAGTCAGTCCCATTAACGACTCTCGTTCTCGTACCGGAGAAAGCCTCGGGACCGGCCGATGAACGAGGAAACCGGTCGTTGGTTTCCGTTAAAAACGGGAAAACTGTAAATTCTTATTATTCGAGATGGCGGGGAAAAAGTCTGGCGGTTGTTTATTTGAAATAATTGGCGGCTAGTCGGGGACACGTTTTTTTAAGAGAGGTAACTTAAGATTTCCTATATTTGCGGATAGTGCGCGTTAGAACGGTGTCCTAATCTTGGCGCAACGACGGGGAATGCGTCTAATTGAGGGAGCAAATGGTGTTGAGGGGTTTTAGGAATGATACGTGTGATTGGTAGAGAGAGTTAGAGAAAATGGTCGGTAATGATGCCATTAGAAATTAGAAGGTAATGACAGTGAATAGTTCTGCTCCGTTGTGTCAAGAAAGTAAAGTGATTGGGTAACGGGTGAATTCTTTTTTCTTCGTTTTTTTATCTACCATGATTATTTTCCCTGGGACCTATTGTTTTAGGTAGATTCCGAATTACCTAAAGCTATGGGGCACATATCACATGAGAAAAATTAAAAATGTCTTAACAGCAAACAAGGGATTCGAACTCGGGCCCATTGATTGATAGTTCGAGCCTCTACCGACTTACCCATCATAGCCTCTGGGCAAATTGTTTCTATATTGTTTTTATTGTGAAATTACGTACGGTGCCTGCGAAGATGAATGAATCCATTGAGTCCGTATTCGTATCGCGAATATCCTCTATTGAAATTAAAAGTATGAAAATGAATGAAAAAAGAATGATAAAGAGAATTGTACGAAGCAAATGAAAAAGGCAGCGTGTGTTTGCAGAACAGAAAGCAATCGGCCTCACGTGGATTCCCGAGTGCAGTAACCTGTTTTCTCGCTCGACAGGTACCACGCAACGTAATTACATCGAGACGAGGCCAAGACCAAGGTAATTACATATCTACTAACTCCGCGTAATTATGTTACTGAACAAATACGTTAGATACAATCAAGTCTAATTGTTAATGACGCAATCAGAGTTGCACCGCTTCAAGTTATTCCGTAACATCAATTACGCATGCGGAGTAATCATATCTGACTTTTATGATCAACGCGACGTTAAACGAACGCATACAACGTGGAGTTGTAACAAGTATATAGAATGAGAATCAATTATTTACGAGATACATTTTGTAATTATTAAAACGGCAATTAGCCTCGGCTGTTCCCAACCCACCTAAAGCACTGGATTAGCTTCCATTTCTGTGCTCATTTCGCACAGTTCGTAATTGAAGCTGAATGAAACTGAAGCTCCCAATGCAAAAGAAAAGAAGAATGCGACATCTAACTCCCCACCCATCAGAGCCCCCTAGCATTCTATTTCCAAATGTTCCACGCATTCAAACGCAAACCGTTAGAATGCGTGCGTCAATTTACCATCGTTCCAAACTAATAACACGATTCGTACAGGCAACACCGTACGGAATATAGAATGAAAACACAGCTCCGCATCGCAAAAGCAATCCCTCGTCCTACAAGCATCGCGTCTCCCCGCGATTCTCTCCGAGAGCGACATTAAACATAACCTCCCCTGTTATGCCTGCGACGTAAGTTAAAAAGTTGCTGCTTTCACAGCTGCTGCTCTTGTACCATTGGAAAGTTGTTTATACTCTCGCACGTACACGTATTATCACTGGATACGGATGAGCCTCGGGTTCGATCGAGAGAACGCGAGGAGGACTCGTGCGAGGAAGGAACTTTCATAACAGTAGCACATCACTCCCCCCTTCTCTCTTTATCAGCCACGCCATTTCTCTCCTTCTCTTTCACACAGTTTGCGCAGGTGAAGAAACCGTCTTTGCCAGATAATATATTTTGGAAGAGGGAAAGAGATTGTGTACGCATCGAGCGGCGGAAGGGGGGGAGATGGTTTCCATTGAGATTACGAGGCGGGGAAATTTAAACGTTTGAGAATTCCCGGGGTTGCCTGGAGGGATATCCGCGGGGAATTCGGTTGGATGGAAAATTCCGAGGGAGCTCGTTTCAGTTGTATAACGGATCATAACTGAATAATGGCTCTAGGTGATGGGATATTTACCTTGTTCTCTCGTGCAGTGATATTCCAGCGTGGTGGGGGGTATCTCGTTCGTGGTTTATTATTCGAGCAGAGTGTACTGGGGAGAGAGGGTAGAATTTTATCTGAGAGAAAATATTTCTCCAGTTAATGCTACGGAAACAAGGAGTACATTAATCTTCGTATCTAAAAGGTTTTCGATTATTTTAACCCCTTGGCCTATGATAAAGAGTAACACTCGTGATGAGGGAAATAGGATAGGAAATTTTCAAGTTGTGCAAAACCTATGAAATTGAAAATATTAATGAGAAGCGACGCGGTAATATTATTCCGGTAATATTAATATTACGTTAAATTATACGATATGTCAAGAATGACTAATGAATTTTAATTTTAGCAATAAATTCTGAATTACTGCGGAGGCTGTCAAAGCAAACCGTAGGACAAGAGGTTTAGTGTTAGGGTTCATCAACTGTAAGCAATAATTCTATCAAAGTGGAAAAAAACAATTTTTAGTTGTTAAATATTATAATCATTATATACTTAATCTGTACAATACTTCGATTAATTAACCAGTCCGTTAATAATGAATTAGCAACAAAAAATAATTCACCCGCCGTGATACCACGGAAGAGCAAAGTAGCAAGATGAAACGGAAGGTCAAAGAGGTCAAACGCAACGATATTAATAAACACCGTTTGAAACTATCAATAAAATCCAAACGGCACGGACGAAACGGTAAGCAGCTCGGACAAAGAGCCGGCCAGGCGAAACTTTCCGTGGCTAATTAATCGCGAAGCGCGAAATGCGCTTCGTTCCGAGTATCGAGAAATCGATTCCGTCGTCCGCAGAAGCGAACGAGAGCCGTGTCGGTGCTTTCTACAGTGAGCGCTGCTTAGAGAACCGACTTCATCGAGGAACTTTCGTTTCCACGGCGCCAATTAAGCCGAGCCGAGCGTGTTACGCGCGAATTAATGGGAATTCCCCTTGGTCTCTCGTTGCAGGAGGCGTTCTTGCGCGAAAGGGAGGACCGGATGTAACGAGAGTAGTACTTGCGGTGTCAGGTGTCGGGACACAAGTTTCCACCTCGATCCGGATAAATTTGAAGCAAACAATCGGGCTCTTCCGGTTAGAGAGTGCTTTGATGTCGCCGGAAGATTCTTTCGCACACTTTTTTTTTCTTTTTGTATTTTTAAGTTTCGACCGTCGCGGGTATTTTGCGGCTGAGATACAATTTCGAGTTGAACTTAGACTTGGTAAATGGATGGCTGAACCTTTAAGTTTACTTTCGTTTAAGCTTCATTTTTATTTTAGAAGTTACTTGGTGGAAGTGGCTAAAAGAGGCAGCGACTGATGTTTTTGCTGTGAGGTTAGGTTTAGTTAGGTTATGGTTAGGTCTCGGTTAGTTTTATCGGTTTCTTGAGCCTTTAATGGCGTCACCACTGCAATTCCTATTTGGGTTTTACGTCGCTGAGGGCCTAATTCCTACGATAATATTGATAACGTCGATATAATTCGCAAATGCTGAATGGTTCTCCATCAATATTCGAAACGTCGTTGTGCTCGGCGTTGTAAAACAGGTTGTAATTTCCTGTTAAAAGTAACCGTTCGAAATTAGTCAATTACGAACCGAAACTGCGTTTCTGCCACGGTACATCTATTACTTATACAACGTCACATGCTTCACTTCTCTCCTTTCATGCTCCAATTCTTCATCGTTCGTTCCGTGAATAACAGAAGTCATTAGAATTTAATAGTCTGCTAGTTCCGATAAGTAGGCATATAACCATCGTGGAAATATTCAACGCAGAATTCGGTCATACGGTGCTTAACGTCTTTCAAAACCTTTCAACGTGTTTCTAGCCGTACTTTCTCATCCGAGTAGCCAATGTATCGCTCTTAACACTAGAACTACCAACCGGTCAAAATGACCGGTACACAATTTTTTTCCAAAAATTCTCCAAGTTTATGGAAAACTCATAGAATAAATATTCTACGTCCATGTCAAAGAACATAAATCACCGAATCGATCATCTTTTCCGCCTCTCGATTCCTCTTTTTTCAAAGTACTTATTTAATATGATAGACGATAATAGATTTAACGTCGGTAGTTCTAGTGTTAATACTAATAAATCTATCACGACAATCAAAACGACTGATTCTTTGATTTCAAATAATTGCAATTGCACTTCTTTCGGAAGACCATTACTTTAAAAAAGCTTATTTTTCTCGTTTTGGTGTAAAGTTAGTAATTAATAATTAATTAATTATAATTATAAAAAACTAAATGTCCACATATGTGGCCAAGGGCGTCTGGAGGTTAAAGTCAACCAAAATTTCCTCTCATCGATATACTCAGAATTCTTCAACCGCAATACTTCAAAAACAGTTGCCGCGCTTTCGACAAACCGCCGACAGAAAAACCCCGCGCAAAAACACAACGCAAACCTTCCAAGTTTCCACCAAATGTTCCGCCCAAATTAGAAAGTCCCTTCTCACACCAAATTACAATCAAGCTTCGTTAAAATCCACATGCAGCAATGCAGTCACGCTTCTCCGCTTCCTTGCCCAATAAACATCGTCACACTTTCCCCTATCGATACTCTTTTTCCAATCTTCCTCATCAAGGCGAATTTCCAACGCACATTTTATTCGCAAGCACAGCGAAAAAACTATGCAGTTTTCATCGGAACGCCATGCAGAAACGGAACGTCAGCTGTGCAGGTCTGAAAATGTTCTGGCAGAGGTGGAAATGAAAATGAAATTTCCCTATCTTCCACGTCAAGGCGAATTTACAACGGACACTTTATTCGCAAGCACGGCGGAAAAACCTTGCAGTTTTCATCGAAACGTTATGCAGAAGCTAAGCGTCAGCTGTGCAAGTCTGAAAGTGTTCTGCTGGAGGTGGAAATGAAAATGAAATTTCGCAATCTTCCACATCAAGGGGAATTTCCAACGGACACTTTATTCGCAAGCACAGCGAAAAAACTATGCAGTTTTCATCGGAACACCATGCAGAAACGGAACGTCAGCTGTGCAAGTCTGAAAGTGTTCTGCTAGAGGTGGAAATGAAAATGAAATTTCCCTATCTTCCACGTCAAGGCGAATTTACAACGGACACTTTATTCGCAAGCACGGCGGAAAAACCTTGCAGTTTTCATCGAAACGTTATGCAGAAGCTAAGCGTCAGCTGTGCAAGTCTGAAAGTGTTCTGCTGGAGGTGGAAATGAAAATGAAATTTCGCAATCTTCCACATCAAGGCGAATTTCCAACGGACAGTTAATTCGCAAGCACGGCGGGAAAACCTTGCAGTTTTCATCGAAACGCCATTCAGAAACGAAACGTCAGCTGTGCAAGTCTGAAAATGTTCTGGCAGAGGTGGAAATGAAAATAAAAAAGGGGAAAAAACGTCGGAGGAGAGGAAGAAAGGAGAGAAGGTGGCAAGCTGCAGATCGCGAGTCCAAGCTGCACCGACAGCAGAAACCGTCCCACGGTTTTCGAGGTTCAACGGGGTTAAAAGGAATTACATTATCGTGAAGCGTTTGGGCGTGGGAGCAGCACAGAACCCTACGAAAGGATCTCGGCCGACTGGCTGATGCACCCGTTGCACCCGTTGCACCCGCGACCTACCTTCTTTACTTCCTTCTGCGGTTCCCTCTGTTTTGAAGAAAAAAGATCCTTTATCTTTGAGTCCTTCCTTGGCCTAGGTTCCTCGGCTCTCAGGGGTGCTTCTGACGATCGTTTTACGGGGATTTTCGTTATTTGATATTTACGTTAACCCCTTGCCGCACAATGGCGAGGGATACTCGTGATGCGATAAATGGAATAGGAAATTTTTGAAGTTTTTCTAAAAACTATTGGATTAAAAATATCCATGGGTCAGGATACGATGAAATTATTTCTCTGGTGTTGATATTGCGTTGAGTTATGCGCTGCATCGGAAAATCAGGGTAGATTGTTATTGCAGTAATTAATTCTGAGTTATTGCGCATTCTGCCGCGCATTGTGTGGAGTTAACCCTTTTAGTGTCGGATGCTGATATATCGTCGTTCGCAACACTAACGCCGATCGTCGTGGGATTATTATTTAGTTTGATCATATAATATTAGTATTTCTATTGCAAATAATTGAAAATACACTATTTATGCTCCACATTACGTTGTTCTAAATTAGGGGGGGTGCCTTGTTTAAATGGCCGGTTTTTTAAGAATGTTTTTGGGCGAATTTGGATAAATGTAACAATGGTGCAATGGCGGCTGGAAAATGGCATCTTTTAAATGCGTCCTGCAGTGCACAATGCATATAAAAATCAAAATTCTATCGTTAGTTTATGCAGAAACGCTGAGCATGCTGCTTTTTTATATTAAAATTTGCAAAATTGCAGAAATGGCGAAGTTTTGACAAATAAAACAGGTTTTCTGCTACGAACAACTGTCAATAACAATATTTTGAATAAAAAATTGCAAAATCGGAGGGGCGTCATGCTGAGGCCAATTATAGGATATATGTACGAATTTTCAGAGAGATCGACTAGTTCGTTTTTCCTAACAGTGTTAAATAAATATTAATCCTACGGTTTTCAACGAATATTGAAATAGATTTGTCATTAATTTAATAAATTATTCCGATCGGCAATAAAGGGTTAATAGGGGATTTTGTTTCATGGGTTTTTGATTAATTTCGTGCTAGGGAATGCCACGAGTTTATTAACCTTTGTTCTACAGCGGAATATTCGGTATTTATGCCAGTTGATGCAACGCCAAATGAAAATTCATAACGAACCGACATCCTGCCGGTGGAGCTACTTTGCAGAAATGATGATAAATCGAACTATTCAACAAACCGGATAACCTTCTCGTTACACGGATCTCAAAACATCCAAAATCAATTCTCCAAACATCGCAAACCCAAGAATAACGAACGTACGCTCTCACAATTCCCAGCGCATCTTTCCTCAGACCCAAGAATCTCCCTCGCCACGTGGCTCCTTTAATTTAATTTTACCTCTTGAAACACTCTCATTACCATCCGCCAACTATTCATCCCGCAATACATCATATTATTTTCCTCCGCAACAAGAATTCCAATTGCCCATCTCAAATTAAACTCCGCAGCATGAGGCTCGACTACGTTTCTTAACACGAGATCACCGAGTCAGCTACATTTCCCATAAATTCCATGCTGCAATTGTATTTGCACGCATTCACATACGTCTCACCTCGTTCCCTCCACCTGCCCTTCGGGGAATCTAGAGATCACGTTAATTCCATCGGTATCGGGGGAGGCTATTCGTTTCCAGGTTCCACTCTTTCGCAGCCAGCAGCATCCAGAGGGAGACAGATGAGCTGGACCACTCGCAGGTAGCCAGTGCATGTGCAGCAGGTGAGCAGTGGGTCAACTCTGCACGCATGCACATTTACATGCACAGCGCAGTATGCGCGGCACGATGCACCGGGAGCGAGTTCTTTGTCTCGATCTGAGATCGAGGATGGTTGAAGGCCCTCGTCTGAAATCGACAAATTCTTGCGCGATAGATCGATCTCTATTGAGGCCCCGTTGTTTCGTGGGCCTTGTTTCGGGGCGAGCGGGATTTCAGGGGAACGTGGAGGAATTGACGTGGATTGAGATAGGATAGGTGGATTTGATTGGCTTAACTCTTTGAGGCACGAGAATTCAGAAAATAAAATGACCCATGTGGCACATTTTTCTTTTTGATTGAATAAAGTTGGTTTATGTTTATTAACAAAGTTATGTCATAATATAAATTTCAGAGGTGGGACGCTTTTAACAGTAGAACTACCAAACCAGACAAAATGACTGGTACACAATTTTTTCTAAAAATTCTCCTTTATATGAGAGTCATAGAATAGATATTCTACGTCCATCTTATGAAACATAAATTACCGAATCGATCAACCTTTCCACCTCTTAATTCCCCTTTTTTCAAAATACTTATTTAATATTTTTAAATATGATAAATTTAACGCTGGTAGTTCTAGTGTTAATCCCGCCGTGCCTCAAAGAATTAAATCATTGAAATTGATGTTGCGGTGAAGGTTACTTCAAGGTTGTTTAATATAACGCTGAAACTACCGGCTTAAATCTATTATATTTAAATATACTAATTAAGTACTTTGGAAAGAGGAGAATGTAGAGATGAAAAATGATCAATTAAGTAATTTAGATTTTATAAGATATCCCCCATTAAATTGGGGAACATTTAGAAAAAACTAGTTGCCGGTCATTTTGACCGCCTCGGTAGCCTTACTGTTAAAGTACTCTTCAAAATTATTATTTCGACTGGTATCGGATATTTTACAATTAATTACCTAGGTTTTATTTGCTCAGGGTCTACAAAATGTTCTAAAGTAATAAGTCACTGATATACTAACCAGAATCTATGAATCACCTTACAAGGTATCTCTAAAAACCACTTAGAAAGAGTGCAGCAACGATAGTCGGAATCTCTGAAAAACTAGTCCGACAGAGTCTTAAAATAGTCGCGTTTCGCCGTCGCACATACGTCACTCGGCTTCGAAGCAATTCAAGTTTTCGTATGCTCGATGCACACACGTACGATATAAACGATCACTACCACAGAGTTAGGAGTCAGGTAGTAAGGTGGGTAGGTGGTAGGTAGGTAGATAGGTAGGTAGGTAGGTAGGTAGGTAGGTGCATACGCGTAGCGTGGGAAGGTCCGGCAGCTGAGAGCAGAAGGGGCCCAAAAAGCGGCTGCAGCTTCTTCTTCTTCTTGCCTCTTGCTCTGCCGCCGCTGGCCTCTACTTCGGCCCTTCCTCACCCGTGGGACCTACTGCCTCTCTCTGGATATACGACCCTACGGCTATGCAAAGATCCCTAAAGCGCGACTTTCCCGTTTTCCGTCCATTCTTACGAATCATTCGTCGCTGGAAGCGTACGATCGATCTTCGGAAGTCAATGGTCGAAGAATCTTTTTTTTGGCGGGATATTTTGTTTGTTTTGGAAAAGTTCACTCGTGAAAATGGGATATTCACCGGAATATTCGATTTGGATCGATCCGGCGGAGAGTTGTGGGACTTTGAACATCGCAGGTGGTGGCCGATGTAACGAATAAGTGGAACATGCGCGTTATTGTCTTCAAATGTTAATCTACAATTGTAAACTGTGCGAACAAATAGAACTTGAAGTCTGGTGTAAAATATATACTAACAAAAATCGATCGGTAATTTTGATTTATCTCTTTTCCAACCACCTGTTAAACGCAGCCTCGAAAACTCTCGAATTAGCGCAAGAATTGTTGATGATCTCTATCAAGTTACTCGCAAGATAAAAAGAAAAACTTCGATCCCAGAGGAATAACTGAGTGAGAAAAAAATGGTGAATTTTTTTTCAACACAAACATCTAATGGTCTTTGAGCATGCTAAGGTGGTTTCCACGGTGATTCCCAATCGCGGATGCGAGACGTCGCGACGCGGCGATGACGACGGCGACGACAAGGACAACGACAAACACGACGACATCCTGTCCCTTGAATTGAAAGGACGGGCATTCGGTGAAGGTCTCATTATTAATTGTTCGAGTTCCTGTTCAAACACTGAGAGATTAAATCCGGGAGGAACTAATCCGGCACGTAGTGGCTCTCTTTATTGTGCCTGTCCCACGTAGACTCACTCGCCAACACACGCGCAATTTCTCTTACAAGTTTCTTACAACGGCATCGAGACGTGTGTGAACCGTGGATCCACGCACTCACACGCGCGCGGAGAAATATAAATACACGGGCACGTACGGAACATACGAATTTCGTGAATGAAATTTTAACCCCTTATGCTCCACGTATCTCTCACATCCCATTCTTTGGCCATTAAGTCTTTTTAATAAGCCTAGGCGAGCAAAAAGTGCGACCACTAACGATGCACTTGAAGCCTCTTCGCTGGAAGCACTTGGAAATTGTACTTTTAGTGACATCGCTTTAAAAAGACTGACTTAACACTAGATTTACGGAAGCCGTCAAATTGACGGATTCCTACTTCTTTAAAAACGATTTCCAAATTTATAGAGACGTGGTACAGTCAATATTTCACTTGTATCTTATAATATACAAATTACTGAACCGATCTCCCTCTTTACCCGTTGATCCCTCTTTTTTCAAAGCACTTATTTAATATATTTAAATGTGACAGATTTAACGGTCGTAAATCTAGTGTTAACGTCCTGACGATGTTGGAATTCAGATTTTTCCGAGATATGAGTCGCTTGGAAGCCATTGCGGTTAAGTCAATTTTTTTGATATTTTTTAAATTTTCTAAATTTTAATAGAACGAAGTTTATTCCATTAAAATTTGCAGAAATCAGAAAATATAAAAAAAAATTGACTCAACCGCAATGGCTTCTGAGCGACTCATATATCAAGACAGAGAATGTTAATTTAAATGTTGGAAGAAGATTGAATTACTGTTCCTTAGGTTACATCGATAACAGTACAATTTTTTAAATTGATATCGTACTTTCATAGTCAGACTAACGCCTGACAACTGCACTACATTAAAACGAAAATTAGAATTTAAATAAACCTAACTCAAAATTAATTGCAACTTAACATCACCTTTCAATCGCGTAATAATTAATGGTGAATAAATGACACAGTATCCCCAAACTCGCGAATCTCCAGCCCCAGCGGAACGAAAGCTTGCAATAATATTTACATTCTCCATCCTCATCGGTCCAGGCTAGAAATGCGGGACAGGAAGTCGCAGGCTTCTCCGTCTTCGCATCATACGTACCCACAGAAACGACCTTCCCTTTCTCCATCGCTCCTCCCCACTCCTCGTTCACGACGGGGCCCGCAAAAGGCGCGCAACGAAAATAATAAAAAGTGCTTCCTTCCGTTCCGTCTGTGGATCTTGCATCTGGCTCTCGAAGCCGCCGATTGACCGTCCACTCTCTCATCTCGTTCGACCTTTCTCCCTCTCCGCGCAATTCCCACTCTTTCCACCATCTTCGCGTGTTTCTTCCTCTTCTTCGCTGTCTTCCTCTTCATCGCTGTCTTCCTCTTGCTCGCTGTCTTCCTCTTGCTCGCTGTCTTCCTCTTGCTCGCTGTCTTCCTCTTGCTCGCTGTCTTCCTCCTTCTCGCTGTCTTCCTCCTCTCCGAGAGAACTCGGAACGTTCCACTCCGTCGTCCTTGATCCTGGCAATGGTACCTTCTGGCGCGCGAAAACGCCGTCTGTCGGCGGTGGGACGCCTGTTTCTCATTCCCCGGGATATCGTTATCTCCGTGGCTCGGTATTCCTTATGGTGGAATCTGCGGAACGGAGTGTTTAGGTAGGCAGTACCGAGGCGGAGATTCATCGGTGGAAGATGGGTGGGCGATTCCACGCCCAGGAGGTGAAGCGTTTAGGGGTAGATATGAAACTTTGATACGGATTTTGATTTGCCACGGCGATCTTCGTCGAGGCCGCTGGGACCGGCTCGCCTTAATTTCGTCCGGACCCCTCGAGCTGGCCCGACGTTCTTTCGCGTGTTTCTTTTTCCGATTCTGACGTTTCGACGTTCTTACGGCCACCGGGTTGGAGGATTTTGAGGATCCAATTACTTCAATTGTATCTCATATAGGGACTCTTTGATTTATCGGATGTACGATTTTAATATTGCGCTGGGAAAGTTTGGATTTTGTTCTTCTTCGAGTCTTTTTGTTGTGGTTGGTTTTAAGCGACGTGGTAAGTCTGTTTGGTGCTTGTAGAGAGCGTGTAACCACCGGGGATGAGGTGTGTTAAATGATAGTTGAGGAAAAAATTCTGAGGTGGGACTGAGGCCTAACTAGGGCCTAACTGGGGCCTGAAGTATCATAGCACCTTGAATTAGTATTATTTTAGATGAGATAATTGTTGATTGCAGTGATAGTTCACTTAAATTGGGATATGATTCGTTACATAGTCATTTGAGAAGAATTTCTCAGACCTAACCCAGACCTAACCGAAACTTAAAGTGCCATAGTTCTTTGAATTCTTCTTCTTCCGGTTGAGACAATTCTTAATCACAGTGCTACTTCATTTTAACACTAGAACTTAAGCTCATCTTATAAAACATAAATTTCTGAATCAATCATCTTCTCCACCGTTTGATACCTCTTTTTCCAAAATACTTATTTAATATATTTAAATCTAACAAACTTAATGCCGGTATTTCCAGTGCTAAATAGAGTCTGATGCATTAAATAGTGATTTGAGATAAATTTCCCAGACCTAACCGGAACTTAAAATATCGTAGCTCCTAGAATTCTTCTTCTTCCGGCTGAGACAATTATTAATCACAGTGCTACTTCATTTAAAATAGAGCCTAATGCATTAAATAGTAATTTAAGAGAAATTTCCCAGACCTAACCCTGACCTAACCCACTGTAACTCCTCCAACTATTATTTCTTTGGCATCGCAATTCTTAATTTCCCACTCTACTGACAATAAAAATTCCCAAAAACAAACTCCCACCATCAAACCAAATCCCAGATATCGAGAGAACTAAATTCCCAATCCAGCCGGTCACTAGAAAATTCCTCGCATCGTGCAGGAAGTTATCCGGGGGCGATTCTCGTAAATAACACAAAACATAAATATCCGTGAAAGTCGCAAGTGGCGTCCAGGACGCTGAAAAAAGAAGTACAAGGAGAAAAAGAGGAAGAAGAAGGGCGAGGGGAGTTTCGGGAAGACGAGGGACGAGTAGGAGGGATGCTGCGGTGGGAATACCGACGGAGGAAGAGTGAGAAAGAACGAGGGATGTAGTGGGCGGAAGTGGCCCGTACGGGGAGGCTGCAACCACCTTGGCTTCCGCTATATTGAGTACCACCGATACACACAACCACCTTGTGTTTTTCGTCTTTCCCCCGCTACGATCGCTCACACGTGTTACGGCCACCGTGGCCTAAGTATGTTCCATTTACTTCTGCGAAGACGGAGGCCCGAAATAAGTGGCCCTCTCGTCCTTCCTATTCTCCCGTTTCCTTCCTTGTTTTCTCTCTGGCACGCCCCGAAATCTTCCTTTGCTATACGCTGCCTTTTTTCCTCTCTTTCAAATTGCCTCTTTTTGCTTCTTTTATGTTAACTTCAAAATTCTGATGATTCTTAATTTACATTATTCTTATTAGCGGAGATTCATTTCCATAAGCAGTTGTTTTTAACACATTGCACGCGGGTATACAGTAAAACCTCGATAAATGCAGAGATTTCGAGGGCAAAGCAGTGCTCTTATCGAATACCGGTGTAGAATCTGTGTTTACTTTAGGGCTCGAGCCGAGCGCGAGCTTAGAAAGAGACAGACAGTAGAAGAGACAGAGAGAGCGAGCAAACAAGTGAGCTGCTCGAAGGTATCGGCGAGGCATTGCTAACGCAACAATAAACTTGTTTATTTATTCATTTTTCTAAATGTAACTTTTCCCAATGAATTTGTGAGATTCTTCTGATTAAAATGATACCAAACACGATATAGTTTGAATTATTTAAATAGTAAGTAAATTTATTAAATATTAAGTAAATATAATTTAAACTATATCGTGTTTGGTATCATTTTGATCAGAAAAATCTCACAAATACGTTAGAAAAGGCTTCAAAAAAAGAAATTGAAAATGGAAACGGCCGGTCCTACAATTAGTATTGCCTCACCGATACATTCGGGTGGTATCATGATGCATTTATCGAGGGAAACTTCTCATGCCTTTATCGAGATTTTACTGTATTTCGCCGCAGTGCCACAAATGTTTATATCTCAGTCTGTTTGTATCCTATATACCGCATAAATATTGAATGTTTTTTTTCACACCCTGTATACGTACTTTTACGTGAGCCGGACTCCAGTGGCAAATTACAAAAGACGTAAAAGTACGTTTCCGGCATGCAATGCGTTAAAATGGGAGACGGTATAGGGTGCAGAAGACACTTTAATTTATAAAAGTGTTCTCTATGGTGCTATTTACACTAATAAAGAAGTTTGACAGCATAATGTATATAGCAGATGCTAGTTCGTTAGAAAGTTCTCTGAAATATTCGCTGCACTTTGTTGTATCTTGTTTCTAGGGAATTTAGAGCTTTCCAAAATTATAAGTCACCAGAAAATGATTGCAGATATTGAAGTACAGAAGTGTATATCTTCCTGTTTGAGATATTGTCTTCTGCGCAATCAGACAAGATATGTAATCTAATTTTGTATCAATTGTACAAAGTACTTCCACAATATTCTGAGGTATATTGCTGCACCATAAAATAATAAACAAGTAGAATTTGTTCACAAAACTACTGTCATAATCGCCAGCACATTTATCCGCAAAAATCACAGTGTCTTGCGGCTAATTTAGAGGTATAATTCCTAAAAAGACTGACACACCAGTAAAAATAAAATCACGACAGATCTGTCCTACGTGATACGTGCATAACATCCTCGGATGTTCGGCGGCCCCCTTGAATGCGTTCTGTATGCACCTTCAATGAAGACACCACACGAATCAGAGGCGAAAATAAAGCCAAAAATGGCTACCGTCCCTTGCGTCCTGCTTTTTCAGTGGAAAAGGAAGCTCGGTCTACCTTGTCTCAGTTTCTTTTCACGAGCCTGCCACAATCGCTGTATACAAAGTTGCGGCATTAAAGGCAAAGAGCAAAGTACCGCCGTTTTTTCGTAGTCTTATTCTGCTTTCTCTGTTCTTCACGCGGCATCCTCTGTCTCCTCGACTCCTTTTTTCGCTTCTCTTCCGAAAATAAAGGCTATCAAGACAGATTCGAGTGGCAAGAAGTTTCTTCCCAAACCAGTTTGTCTTCTTCGAGTTACAAAAACAACTCTATCTTGTTGACGTGTGCTATTGATTTCTTGTGCCGTTGGTGCCTTTTATTTATGTCGGTACTTGCGGCTTCAGCTACTGCGCTCGTTTCGCATAGGTCCCACTCTTTCAGGTGGTTTCTGAGGCTCCGGTAAGGTCGAATTTCTAAGTATAATTCCTACATTTGTAGTGTTTATGCGACGTCGACGTCGGGACGCGATACGGCGTATTTCCGTGACGTCACGACGCTCAGAGAGCGGCCTCTGTTGGGCCTCGAGCGAAACACACGCTGCAGATCTTCTTTATGTCCCCTTACGTTTGATGAAATTTATGTTTTACGGGTGTTGTTTTTATGCTACTTCTTAACACTTCATCCACCGGAATCTTATTAACCCTTTGAGGACGACGGACGCATATATGTGGCCTAAGAAAAATCTGATTATAGTTTATTTTATTGATACTGATTATTACGGGGACTTATTAACCCTTGAAATTTCGTGGACTGCTGGCACCGTTCGCGCTGGCGTTAAAAATATCAGGAAAGCAGAATTACTCGTGGTCTCTTCGCGAGCAGAAATTGTAGCAAACCTCGACGATAATCAACTGTAATGCCGACGTTCAAGAATATTATAATGATGGACGAATGCGACATCAAAAGAATCTCTCAAAAGTATCACTTTGAACTCGTCGCGGTGAGATATTAAGGAAAATTCTTAACTCAAGTGCAAAAGTCTGCTCTACTCTTTCGATATCGTTCTTTTGAGCTGCTGCGAATATTTCACGGAAATTGTAGACGTTCCGTTGATAGTGAAAGTTTTGAGAGGATTAACTTTTGATACCGGTGTCGATGCTGGTATTTTTATAAAAAAAAGTATGACGAGTTATTTATATGACGAGTAATGGAACAATGTAATTGTGTCTGAGAATAAAACTGGTATTTTTGAAGTGTTTAAATTAGTTTGGGGTTGGAGGAAATTGTAGCTACAACGTGGAAAAGAGAGTTAAGTTGATGCGACAAAACGGTAGTTTTAAGTTACCGTTCTTAATAGTTTCACATGGAGACAGAAAATTATTCTGAAATTAATCTCAGAAGTAAGCGAGTATTGTAATTTTGTCTCTGTATGATCTGGGAGTTTTTAAAATTTAGATAGAAATTCATTGTTGCTATAAGTCCCAAGACATGCGTTATTCCGAAGATACGGAAATTACCACAGCACGCCTTAAATTGACTCAAGAATTTCTAACAATTTTAAATGTAATAATAAAATAATTCTTCAATTAATTTCACTATTAATTGACAATTAAATGCTACTCTTAATTGGCATATTTTCATTTCTTTCGTCAGCCTAAATAGTTACCTGCGCAATTCCAGATTTCAGATATTCAAACAACTACCCCTACAAAACCTCGGCGACTTTGAGATGCTTAATTTTTTAAGATACTTAAAAAATTAATTTTAAGATACTTAAAAATTAATTTTAAGTTAACTGAAATTTTAAGATACTTAAGAAATTAAATTTAAGATACTTAAAAATTAATTTAAAGTTAACTGAATTTTTTAAGATACTTAAAAAATTAATTTTAGGATATTTAAAAATTAATTTTAAGATACTTATAAATTAATTTAAAGTTAACTTAATTTTTTAAGATACTTAAAAAATTAATTTTAAGATATTTAAAAATTAATTTTAAGATACTTAGTAATTAATTTAAAGTTAACTTAATTTTTTAAGGGACTCAGTTTAACACTAAAACTAGCAAGGCAGTCAGAACAGTTGAGCAAGTTCTCCAACTATTGTTCGATGCATTTTTTTTAACTGCGAGTTTCAAATGATCAAAAATACTGATAAACCGAAATCGGACATTTCATATGTGACAGCCTAATAATATTACAGAAAACATCCGTCAGTACCTACAATTATTGCTATAATTTAAAAAACTGAATAACCAACGATAGAAAATGTGAAATTAATTTCATCTGGCTCACTGAAAAATCGACGAGATAATTCGGACGGCAAAGGGTTAACGGACATAAAGCCGATAATTCCAGCGTTAACTAAGCAGCCGCGGAGCAGTAGATTGAAAATACGAAAATAATTGCCCCCAATGATTAATATCTGCATTACCATCATTCTTCCGAAAACCAGGGACATTCTGAAGACACCGAAACAGCCAGCGGCACATGCTTCGCATAGCAGCGAGCGTTAAGTTGATTCAATGAAGCGGCGCAGGGCGACGTGAGATAATTAAAATTTATCCTGGCGAACGGTCAGAGAGGGTGGCTGCATCGTTCGAGGGTCATTCCACAGCTGACAAGATAATCGTGGAGACTTTCGGTGCTCTACGTCAGTTGGTCAATTTCGCTAAATGGATGAATGCACCCTAATGAACCGAGAAGACGGATCGCTTCCACGCCTTATTTATCTCGTCGCCGTTTAAACATTGCCACGCGATACTGCCAGCTCGCAGAAACCAAATTCCAATCCTAATTCATTTCACCGGTCACGGTAATTGTCTTTTCGTAAACGTCCCGTCGACATCTGCACTTCTGGGGCGTGATAATTACAATTCTCTTTGTGTTTGTAGAAGCTTCATTATTGTTCCTGCTGTTTTAATATTCCCTGGGCTTTTATACCAATCCATTCTCTGAGAAATTTTTCTTCATTTGCTTGTTTCTAGAAGAAGTATTGTGTAAAAATAAAAATAGCTCGTGAAAATTACTGCTTAACCTCTTGACCTTCCTATTTCATTCTGAAATTTTTGACGTAAACATTACCATTTAATTTTGTATTGAAATGGATCGGTTTAAAATGATTAGATTAGTGCTACATTTATTAGTTTATTATGGAAAGATAAAAAAACGAATTTTATTTGCTTTTGCATTAACCCATTTTCTGCTAAATATTTCTTGGTTTGATTTTTTCTAGAAGAAGTAGTGTAAAAATAAAAATAACTCGTGAAAATTACTGCTTAACCCCTTGCCTTACTATTTCATTTTGAAGTTTCCGACGTAAACGTTACCATTTAATTTTGCGTTGAAATGGAACAGTTTAAAATGATTAGATTATTGCTACATCTATTAGTTTACTATGGAAAGATAAAAAAAACGAATTTTCATAAAGAGAATTGTAAGATATAGGATGAATTTAGTATGTCAGACGTAAAGGCACTGAATACTGATGAGGGCGACACTTGTCTTTTCCACTTAAGAGGTTAAGAGTACATCTAAAACAGACTGTCTTAATTACATTTAATCACAGAAAAGCAGACTGTCTTAAATACATTTAATCACAGAAACATGTCAAATATCTAAATTGAATGCTAAAAGACTTAGAAAATGAATAAATCCCCAAATGGGGACCATGGAAGGTAATGGGTTAATAATTCGAGAAATATCTCCGGGAGACGATACGAGTTTGAAGTGGGGCCTGCTGATTGGGAGGTTCTGACTCTAACTACGTGAATATCGTGGCTCCCTTGGAATTTCATTGTTCAGTTTTAGCTTTAACTGATATGGTAATTTCACCTGGAACTTGTAGGTATAGGTAGGTTCTCAATCACCGGGGTTACGATAAATTAAATAATTTTAAAACAACTCCGAGAAATACTAGAAACTTGATCATGGACCCACTGATTGAGAGTCCCTGTCTGTACCTCCATAACCACCATGGCTCCTTTTGAATTTTATTCTCATTTAGAATTCCAGCACTACGTTCTACGATCATCTATCGCAGCACTGAAAGTTTTACATACCTTCCAAATCCCCAAAGTTACGACGTATCGGTGAAAGTTGAAAAGAGCTCTTAAAAAGATGACAAACATTTGATCTTTATCCTTCTCTATCACCCTAATTGCCAAAGCAAAGCTTCATCTTCATTCCCATAATAATTCCTGTCCCCAGAATTGTCTATTTTACTTAAATCAAGTCACGGATCAACACGTTCAACCTAGAACTTAATAATTGAGGTGTAAAAGTCACACGACATGCGGAGAATCTTGAACTGACCGTGGCGTTTAAATGATAATTAAATTAAGGTGCAATTACTTAAGCCGTAGAAAAAAAAAGACGAGGTTTCTTGGAATTCCTGGAGGATAGGCATCAGTGTAGGCATAAAAACGCGTTACGAGGTGAGGAAGGTGAAGGGGAGACAGGCCGTTTACCTCGAAAGAGCCGCACTTTGGGAAAGTCGACGACGTCGGTGGTGCTCATACGTAATGACGACCTACCCACACGATGGTGCAAGATGCATGCTCGGACACGGTTCCACGTATTTGTATGTTTCACCAGGGCCTTTTGTGTCGTTGCTACGGTAAGGAATTACCTTACGGTGTTTTAGGGAGTTGGTTTGAAACTGTGAGCAAACATTGGGGACTCCGAGACATTGGGGATTTTGTAGAAGGATCGTTTTGTTCGAATTGTGGAAATGTGAGGGTAAAATTTCGTGACAGTTGTGAGGATATTTCATAAGAAAATCATTGAGATTTAATCAATTTGCAAATTTTAAGTTAAAGCGCCGAAAACTCCTTCGAAATTGAATAACCGGAACTTGAAGAATTCCAGATCATTAATTAATTTAATTTTAACTAGTACCTAAATTTTCTTAATTCCTAAATCTTAAGTTCGAGCGCCACAAACTCCTTCAAAATTGAATAACCGGAACTCGAAGAATTCCAGATCATTAATTAGTTTAATATCACCTAGTGCTTAGATTTTCTCGATATTCAAATCTTAAATTCAAACGCCAACAACCTTTCAAATTGAATAACCGGAACTCGAAGAATTCCATATCATTAATTCATTTAATATTACCTAGTACCTAAATTTTCTTAATTCCCAAATCTTAAGTTTAAGCGCCGAAAACTCCTTCAAAATTGAATAATCGAAACTCGAAGAATTCTAAATCTTTAATTCATTTAATTTTAACTAGTACCTAGATTTTCTTAATTCCCAAATCTTAAGTACAAGCGCCAAAAACTCCTTCAAAATTGAATAACCAAAACTCGAAAAATTCTATATCATTAATTAATTTAATTTTTCCTAGTGCCTAGATTTTCTTAATATTCAAATCTTAAATTCAAGCGCCAAAAACCTTTCAAAATTAAATAACCGAAACTCAAAAAAGTCTAAGGCCCACCCCTCAACTAAAAAGCAGCAAAGCCCAAGAACTCTATTTCCAAACCCCCCAACCCTAAATTTCACCGCCACTTCTTTTGCAACAGAATGCGCAATAACTCAGAATTAATTGCTGAAATATAAATCTACCCCTGATTCCTGCTATAACGTATAACCTAACGCAATATTAATTAACCTAAAAATAATTTCATCGTATCATCACCACCTGATACTTTTAATTTACCATTTTTTGAAAAACTTCAAAATTGCCTAATCCATTTACCTCGTCACAAGTGTCACCCCTTATTGTACGCCAAAGGGTTAACCCAAACACACCCATCAAACCCACCCCCTCGAGAAGCAACCTCATCAACTAAATTTCCAAAATATTCCAACATTTCAATTTCTCTTTTTTCCATAAAAACGGCAGTCGCGAGTCCACCATAATCACGAAGCCATCACCGCTGTCGGCGATTAAAACGCGACGAAGAGTCGCGCGTCTCTCCGGCGCTCGTTTTTACCATGACAATGCACGGTTCGTCATAGCCGTAAGCGCGCGTATTGTTCCACGTTTTCCCACACGCGGCGCGTACGTGACGCGAATTCATCGCGCTAATGGGAGTGCGTAAGAGCGAGTATACTCGTGTAAGCGCCTCGAGACCGCGACGACGTCGTCGAGCCTCGATGATTTATCGTCGTCGATCGGCAAGATCATAAGATACGACGGGAGATATACTCGCGAGGAAAGTGCGATCGAGATCGCCTCGATTGGTATCTCGTTCGCCGATGTGACGGATTTATTGGTCGTTTGGTTGCTTCGTTTGTGAAGCTACTCATTTTGGGAGTGTCTTCGTGTTAAACTCTTTTTTATTTTTTGTCGCACCTCGAAAATTTATGTTATTCTATACCTTGGTTAATAAAAAAAACCAACTTTGGTCAATTAAAAAGAAAAAAAAATGTCTGCGCAGCATGAGCCATTTTATTTTCTGAATTACCATGCCTCAAAGAGTTAATGGAGTTGCGAGACACTTTGAAGTTTGGCAGCAAGACGTCTTTTTTTCTTTTTTGCGTGACTTTTGGCGGGGAATTTAAACCTTATCGGATGCTGGTGTTGTATACATGATTCTCACTGGGTTGTAGTTGTTTTCAGTTAATATGCGAAAAATTCTCAATATTGTAAGAATAACATTTTCGTTAGAAATTATTTATGTTTTGAAGGAGTATTGTAATTGTATAAGTTTCAAATAATTCATTATCGATGAATCATCATCGTCACTGTCTCGACAATTTCTCTTTCCATGCCATTTTCTTCTTCATTTAAATTTTCTATAGGTATAACAATTTTTCTTTTCATAAAATTTAATAAAGAATCACTGCTAGTCTCATTACTAGAATGAAAAACACTTTTAGAATTCTTATCAAAGAATTCACTGCCACTATCACTATCCAAAACTCATTAAATTTTCTTTGTTCATTTTTTGGGGCCCAAACATTAAAATTATGAAAATTATATTAAAAAATATGAAAAGTTTTGCAAAACTGATCAAATTGGAAATATTAATGGTACGAGACGCGATATTATTTCTATAATATTGACAGACAATCAATTTTTATTTAAGCAAGTAAATTCTGAATTATGACGGAGGCTGTCAAAACAAATCGTAGGGCAAGGAGTTAATTCAGTCAATGTTCACGCGTTGGTCTCAAAAAAGTAAAGTCCTGCTGATTATATATCTCTTTGTCTTTAAACTTTCTGCTTTGTAAAGATGTGATCTTAATAGACAAATGTCCACTTAAGTAGAAACGAACAAAAGTACCAAAATACCGTTAGAATTCAACGTGTTAACCAATGACTCTCTTAAAGAAAAAAAAAGCTGATTATCAAATCCTTCTCCCCATATTCCAACACCTTCCGTCGTCCACCTTAAAAGTTCAAATTTCGCCAGACCCCATCAAGAATCCCTTAAAACCACACACTTAGATTCCATCCCATCCAAGAATAAAAGGACCATTGTAACAGCAACAATAAACCGGTCGATCGTTTCGGGCCATCGAATAATGGTGAACGAAGCGTGACCGTCCATTCGAAAAATCTACGCGCGTACCACTGTCCATCGATTCCCGGATATTTTTCTCTCCGTGCTTCCCGGCATACGCCATTCTCGTTTCAGGTAAAATGGAAATCGAACGGCGTTTTGTTCCCCGTGAGACCAAATTGACCGAAACAGCGCGGACGTCGATGAGAATCCCATACAGTCCACGTGAATCCCCGTGTACTTTACAAACGCCGATCACGTAACCGTAGGATGTTCCCTCCCCCCCTTCCCTCACCTCCTATGATCTCTATAAAATGACCCGTCTCCGAAAATACCACGGAAAGAGGCGAAAAAGTCTATCGAGACGAAGACAAAGTCGAACGTCCACGTGGAATTCACGGAATCCTCTCGTCGACCGGTGCCTTCTTCTTTCCTTTCTTTTTCCATCTATTTTTTGGCATACGCTTTTTTCCACACCGGCGAAATTCTTCGATGTCATCGAAAGAGGAGAAAGGCATCTTCGAGGCATCTTTTTGAACCCGTTACCACGAGATATCCTCCCGCCTGCAGGCCGCTCTATGGTGGGCTATTAATTTCCAATGATCCTCGGGGTAACCAGCTGCCGAGGAAGAAAAAACGAAGGAGAGATGGGGGGGAAAAGAAGCAGAAGAGAATCCACGAAGGTTGGCACCGATGCCTCCTTCGCTCCTCTCCTTTGTCGTTCGATGGATTCGCGTTTCGGTTTATAAAAGTTACGGGACCAACATCCAGCAGCAGGCTTCTCGTATCTTCTTCCTCTCTTCGATCAGTACGTGTTCATGCCTTCCTCGTTCCTCTTCGCTCTGTCCTTCTTGCCGTTCTAACGAGGGAAAAACGAACGACAGATGTCGCTGACGTTCCTTAGGCACGATTCTCAATTGCCGTTCAACCGTTTTCGTGGCGCAGGTAATGCCCTCGTCGTAGTCACATGCAAATCGGGGCTTTTCCTACGTGCTTCTCTTCTTTCGAGTACTTGCCGGCTCCCATTGTGACTTTCTTTCCACTTTTGGCGGTGGAAGGGAGGAGAGAGGATAATGGTGGAGAGAGAGAGGGAAGAAACGGTGGAGAAGACAATTTCTGAAAGTGGCCTTTGTTACCGGACACTCGAGGGTAACGAGGGATTGGGCTTTTGTTTTGGCAGGGTGTGGTTACGGTTATTCGCCACGGAGGCTATGAAGAGACACGATAAATGTACGGGAAGAAGTTCTTCGTCTTTTTTTCTTTTCACGTTTCGACGATTCGAATCTCTGCTTTGGTAGCGCAGTTGGTTTTAATGGGGGGTTGGAACTTTGGGAAGGATTTAATTGGTGCGTTTGGTGCAGCAACTGGTGGATGGGGGATGTTAGGCTTTCGGTCGATGCTTTAAAAAATAACTATTTTCCGTTGAAATTAGACGTCGTTTTGAATAAAGAAGACTTCGAGCTGATGAACGTTAAAATAGAGCTGTGTTTAAAATACAAATTAGAATAGTCGCAATTTCAAAACGAAGCTCTATGCTTGGACTTAACTGCAAACTTCATCCGTTGCCGCATTAGGAAATTGTCAAATAGGAATTAAGAAAAATCAATTTTTAAAAGAAACTAATTCTACATTTACTGCATTGTAAACCGACAAGTCGAAAAATTCAAGATCACTAATTAATTTAATTTTAAACAAAAAACCACGTTTAATCTTAACTGCAAAATCCACCCCTTGCCGCATTAGGAAATTGTCAAAACTAAATTTAGAAAAATCAATTTTTAAAAGAAAATTATTCTTCTACATTTGCTGCATTGTAAACCGACAAGTCGAAAAATTCAAGATCACTAATTAATTTAATTTTAAACAAAGAACCACGTTTAATCTTAACTGCAAAATCCACCCCTTGCCGCATTAGGAAATTGTCAAAAATAAATTTAGAAAAATCAATTTTTAAAAGAAAATTATTCTTCTACATTTGCTGCATTGTAAACCCACAAGTCGAAAACTTCAAGGTCACTAATCATTACTGCTTCAAAGCACATCATTCCAACGCAAACTCTTTGACCCCTCCTCCAACGATTTATTTTGTAAAATTCTAAAATAAAAATTGATTTTTATTAATAATTTTATTAATAAGTAATAATAAATAAATAATTTTATTAATAAATAACTATCAATAATAATTGATTGATTCTAAAATAGAAATTGATCGGCAATTCTTGATACTTCGTATAATTTAAAGTAATATTAACATTATAGAAATAATTTTATCGCGTCGCGTCCCATCAATATTTTCAATTTCATAGATTTTGCAAAACTTGAAAATTCCCTGTCCCATTCGCCGCATCACGAGCATCCCTCGTTATTGTAAGGCAAGGGGTTAAAATACCGATAAACCTTCGAACCAACCTACTCGATGTTCAGCTATGTCCCAGCCGATCCCATAAAAAAATCGCAGGACAATTAGCGAAGGTGGTTCGAGGCTCAACAACGACATCTTTGAAGCGAAGTGCCGCGCGCACCGCGGCGATGATTTGTTTAGGAAGCCGCGCGGGAGAGGCTGGTGCACAGAAAGAAATCCGTCGACGATGGTAAACAGGAAGGACGAAAGAAAAGAAGCGGAAGGAAGAAGAGAGAGAGATCCGCAGCTGAAATTGTCCGCGACAAACACGGCGAAACTCCCGGCGTCGTCAACAACCTCGATTGCAATTGGCAAACATCGCGGTGCTTTTGTAACGACTTCATCCGAGGCAATTGGAAACGAGGAGGAAGAAAAAAGAGAATGAGCTGCCAATAAAAAAGAAACAGATCAATAACAGAATGAGAAGGAAAAAAAACAAGTCCATTGCGACCGTAATCACCCTACACCACGGATATTTATACAAATTTCAAGTTTGTTAGACACAGTTAATAAAAAAGAATCCCAGTGGAGGACTCTTTCACTTGTTAAATATTGTAACGAGTACCGTACCTTGGATGATTCGGATACTTTTACATATTACACACCCTCTGGGTATTTTATTATTATTATTATTATTATTTATGACGGGCAAATTGCCCTTTAGTATTGGAGAGCAACAATAGTTACGGTATGCATGAAATGATACACATATAACAATAAATATAACTGTAGCTAGGGAATTTTAGCATAGATAACACTAGAACTACCGGCGTTAAATCTGTTATATTTAAATATATTAAATAAGTACTTTGAAAAAAGGGGAATTCAGAGGTGGAAAAGATGATCGATTCGGTAATTTATGTTTTATGAGATGAACATAGAATATCTATCTCTCCTATAATCTTGGAGAATTTTTGGAAAAAATTGTGTACCAGTCATTTTGACTGGTTTGGTAGTTCAGTGTTAAATTTCTCACAACTGCAAAAAAATCCGCAGTCCAGTAATTACATCCTCAAATTCCTTCCAATCGAATCCAATCTTTAATCGTCTCTCGCTTCGGCATTATCGCGTGATCGTGAAGTTACCACATTATCGTCCCGCCTTAAAACGATCTCCCGTCCAATACGTAATACCACGAGCAAATTGATCCACGCCGATCACTTTTCCGAGCGGCTTCGCGATCGTCCAAGAACATCCACGCACGGATAGTATACAGCGCGTTATTTGTTTAGGAAGCTGGCCCGATACTCAAAGAAATCGGGCCGTCCCAGGCGAAGCAGGAAGAGCCTGAGGAGGAAGGAAGGACGGAAGGAAGGACGGAAGGTAAGAAACGGAAGGAAGAAGGAAAGAAAGAAGGTTGCCCGCGACGGGAGAAACAGCAGCTGCAACACCCGATACGTATCGTGTTGGGTCCGGGGCGTGGTGGGGAATATGCCCGGCAGGGTCACTCGGGAGAGATTATTATCGTTCGTATCGGCCGCCTCGGACGTTTCCGTCGGCGCTCGGACGAGTTCGGGCACGTGGCACGCGTGCCGATTCCCCCACCACTCGGCGGACCGACGAGAGGCCCATTCCGCCTCAGCTTCGGTCCCCGTGCTCCTGCCAGGGTTAGTCTTCGATGTTACGACGTGTCCCTCGTAAACTGGGACATTGAGCGCGTCATGGACGTCGATGGTGGGAGTTGATGGATCTATTTTGCAGGGAATTAATTGACTTTTGTGTTTTTCCTGGATGACGGGGAAGCAATGAGTGCAAAATTGGTAACATTGTGGAGAGAGGCTTTAGGAGAAAATGAGTTTAAAAAATATATATGTAAGAATTGTAAATAAATTGAGAAATTGCAGAGAAGGGATGTGGTGGAAATTATATTAGGTGTTTGATTCCGACACCTTTTAGTCGGAGGTTGGCAGCTTACAAACGTTCCCAACCGCAGTCTGGGGGATTGATATTTCTTTCCGATTGACGTACAATTTAGAAGCAGCTGTAAAGACACTTTAATTCGTAGTTCGTGACTAGACGAGTCTGCCTAAGCTTTCAAAACGGAACGAAGAAACGCGGGATGATTTTTGCCGCGAGGGTTTCCCAGCTCCACCTTCTCCCTCGGTTGAGGTACCAATCGGCCCTCGATAAATCACCGCCAATCGGCTGGAAACGTCACACGAGCATTAAGGGGATTCGAGCTGGGATTACGAGTCATTACGTGAATCACCCTAATCTATAGAACACCTAATAAACGAGTTATATCCGTATAAGTACGATTCCGTATTTCTTCTCACGAACCTTTTCACATTTCCTATTATTCCTAGTCCGTGATAATTGTTACGTCAAATCGAGGGCAGGAAATAATCTGTGATCTTCAAGGTGTTCACATCAATCAGCCTTCTTTGGGTCTTTGCACTCAAAATATAAAATCATCGTCTTCTAACCTCAAAATTTAACAATTAAAGCGTTCAGCGCGAGGTCAGTCCCTGGGGACTGGCAGTGGACTTTCCGTTTGGGCAGTATTGATCCGTGGGACTGACAGCAAACTTTTTGTTTTTACCGACCGGTATGCACCATTATCAAAGTTATAAAATAAATGTTGTAATTTTAAGGAAGTTTATGAAAACAAAAAGTAACGACCTGTTTAGTCAATATTCTAGCTAAATTACTTTTATTTTATAATCTTGATAATAGTGCATACCGGTCCCATGTCATCAAAACAAAAATTTTGCTGTCAGTCCCACGAATCAAACGAAAAGTCCACTGTCAGTCCCCAGGGACTGACGTCACGCTCAACGTGTTAAATTAAAAATGATCCTACATAGAATTGCTCAGATAATTAAATAGGAATAAAGTAATTTGGAAGATATCTACGGTCACGTTAAAGGTCATCGCCCTCATAAATAGCCTGTGCACCATACCCAAGAATTCCTGCGCGTCCTAATAAACTCCATCGAACGGAAGGTCGAGCTGGGAAAGCAAACATGGAGGAAAAGGATTAAGTGGAGTGCTTGCGAGGTAAACAAGCCACTTTAGGGCCACTTTTCCTCGCTCTGTGAGAATTCAAAAGGCTCGTGCAAACGGAAAAACACCCCCCACCTTTGCCACCCACGGGGGCCATAAATGAATGCACGTGAAATCGCGCGGATCCACCTGCAGGATGAAAGTCTCCTTGGTTGCCTCCTATCGCTCAACTGGGATAAGGAACAATGGGATTAATTCACGAACTGTTGACATACTTTTTTTCAAGGACCCTGCAGGAACCGAATTTTATAAGATTTTCTGCTTCAATTTGTCTTTAACGCGTTGAATGCCAACAGTATTTCGCTAGTTTCACTGCTTCCACTGAGATGCGACTTTTTCTGTTAAAACCGTATTTTTGTAGAGCAAAAATGTTAAAGTTAACAATAGCTGTATAATAGGCAGTACTTTACTTCTTTAATAGCAGCAGTTAAATATTGAATATAGTAGGCAATTAGTGTGTTCTGTCGTTTTAAAGTAAGAAATTTTATTGAATTGAATAGCGCCGGTCCCCGGTGACCCCCGTGGCATTAACGTGTTAAAATTATTTAAGAATAAATGTCAACTACCAAAGAATTTTACGCGATGTAATTCGAAGTAGAATTCATGAAGTGTTGAAGAAGCAGTATTCTTGGAGTAGCCTTAGAAATTCGTTAAACAAACCGTTGAAGTTCAAAGTGATAATGTAGGTATATGAATATCTGTGAAAGAAGGACATTAAACAAGGCCCGCATTTCCGTAGGTAGTCGGGTAATTTGAAATGAAGTATCAGAAGAAGAAGGGTAACCTAACTTAGTGTATATGCATATTAATTTTCTCTTTTCCCTCGCTTGTGTCCAAGGCAACGCGATGGATACCGATCAAACGGCCGACTATGTTCGACGAGCCTAATTAACATAATAGGCATATAAAATGTCCATGATCTATGTACGTAATTTAAAGATTTCACTCCACCTGCGTGCACCTTGCACCATCAATTATCGTGGACTGCGGCTGTTATCATTTTATTCATTCAATTAATTTCATTCTGTTGAATTTCATACTCTTTAACGTTAAATACACTTGGGCCCAAACTATGATATCCTCGATGCCCCGACAAACTTGTCTGAACTACTGCAGCGGTGTCTACTACAATACAAGCGCACCAACCTAAAACAGCAGGTCCCAGGTAAAATGTCTATAGCAAAATTAAAAAAATACAGAACAACCAACCCAACCGCCCCACCCCAATCTACTGGAACACACCTAAAACTGTAAGTCCCACGCAAAATGTCCATAGCAAAAGCCAAAAAATACAAAACTAACACAACCACCCCACCCCAATCTACTGGAACCCACCTAAAAGAGTAGGTCCCAGGCAAAATGTCCACAGCATAAGCGAAAAAATACAAAACTGACCCAACCACCTCACCCCAATCTACTGGAACCCACCCAAAACACTAGGTCCTAAACGAAACGACCATAGCAATAACCAAAAAACACAAAACTAACCTAACCCCCTCTCCCCAATCTAATAGGACCCAGCTAAAACAGTAAGTCCCACGCAAAATGTCCATAGCAAAATTTAAAAAATTCAACAAAACCAATCCAACCACCCAACCCCAATCTACTGGACCCCACCTGAAGGAGTAGGTCCCAGGCAAAATGTCCACAGCATAAGCGAAAAAATACAAAACTGACCCAACCACCCCACCCCAATCTACCGGAACCCACCTAAAACAGTCGGTGCCAGACGAAATAACCATAGCAGAAGCGAGAAAATAGAAACTAACCCAACCACCTCACCCCAATCCAATTGCGATAGACCAAAGCCTCTAAACTGTAAGGATATACCGGCCGTAAACGTTTTCTCGCGGACGACCGCAAACTATCAATCGCACCGCGGATAAACGTTTAGCCTACTCGTATCGCCCTACACGCTGCATTACTAGACCGCGTGCGTGCAGTGTGTGTAGGTATGCGAGTACCTTAAGCGTCAGCAGTTCATTGAGTCCGCCTAAGTACGCATACTAGCGCAACGAGCGCATGTGCCGATGCATTGCGGTCTCGGTCTCTGGCACGTAAGCGTGCTTATATATGGCAGCGCGTATGAATGAAAGACCGACGGACGAAGGAACGAAGGGAGTCGCGTGACGGATTCACGTGCTGTACGCCGATCGACCGGCAGTCCGACCGCCACCGACTACGTACGAGAGTACAAAGGCACGTAGTTGGACTCGAGTGTGTAGATATGTATTTACAGGGTGGTTCGGAAGCATGTGAACGTCATTGCTTCTTGTTTATGTATTTCGGCTTTCACTGCTACGATTATTTGCCTACGACCTACTGTTTTAGGTTGGTTTGAAACTTTGGAGCATTTGTCACCATCGTCTCAATTTAGGTTTTCTTTTTGAACTTTTCGATTTTAATGATTATTTCCCTGGGACCTAACTGTTTTAGGTGGCCTTCGAACCATTGTGGCTATTATATATTAACACTAGAACTACCGGCGTTAAATCTATTATATTTAAATATATTAAATAAGTACTTTGGAAAAGTGAAATTAAGAGGTGAAAAAGATGATCGATTCGGTAGTTTATATTTTATGAAATGGACGTGGAATATCTACACTATGATTCTCCTATAAACTTGGAGAATTTTTGGAAAAAATTGTGTACCAGTCATTTTGACCGGTTTGGTAGTTCTAGAGCCTTTAGCTTCTGCGCAGCGTGACCTCTGAATGTCCTTGGTTTGTCTCGGTTAGGTTTGGGTTAGGTCTGAAGGAATTATCGTTTAACATATTATAACCTCACCGATTTGAATTAAGGATCTGTGTTCCCAGAGGCCCGGGAATTTTTGAATGGAAATGTATATGAGACCGTGAACCGTAAGAACGTACTCTAAGTTCAAGCCGGTACTTTGCGCATGCAAGCGCTTTACCCTGTCCAGGAATAAAGCGCGGCCGAGCGTGAATCTTAAGTTCCATTTACACCAAGTCGTATTTCCTACTTTCTGTTCTACTAAACTGCAAAATTTAAAATCCTTCTAACCTCGGTGTCCTTGACATGCGCAGACTTAGCAAAATTTCAAAAAATTTCTCCCGCAATATCGACGACTTTCTCTTTTTAATCCTCAACGATGATTTTATGAATGATCGTTACTTTCGCCCCGCGTAAACGCGGCTTAAGTCGACGCGAAAGACGGCGCACAGAGTCGAAGGAGAAGAGGACGGAAAACGCCGATGGAGAGAAGGGACTACCAGCGTAGTGGTTAAAGCGAGGCCGGAAGTGGTTCCATCTGGCTCCCCCGTTGGTCTGACCTGTTGAACCACCTCGTGACCGGAAGTATACCATACACCTACGGGCACCATGGTCACCCCCTCCCTCTCCGCGCGATGCACGCTACGGTGAAAACAACAAAGGCTTCTTTCTGTCCTGTGACACCTTATCACTCCGTGTCCCGGGTTGTTTACTTGATTACGTGGCCACGATTTCGCCCTCGTGCTAACTTGGCGCCTTGTTCGAGGGTGTTGTATCGTTTCAAACAAATCGCTCGGTAAATTGCAACTTAAGAATTGCGTTTTAACACGAGTTACCGCGCAAACTTAATTTCAAAGAGAAATCGACGGTCAACCGATGCCCGCGCAGGGCCCATTGAAAACTACGTAACTTTTCAAATCCACAGATTTACATATCTGCTCCTATTCTTCAAGTTTCTAATTTATTTAAACTTCTCTTATATTCCAATAATATTTATAATTTAACACATTGTTAATCGGAAATTTTACGTGGAAGTTAACTCTTGTCACCGGCTATTTTTTCCATAATCGAGTATGAAATTGAAAGAATCTAAATAAACTTGAGTATACTTTATTTATATGTAATGAATTTAAATGAAATTTCGTACATATCTGCTATATATTATATTTTATACGTATTATAAATTTTAGTAATTTTTTTGGTGTGGTAAAATTGAAATAGTTAATGCAAGTGCAAACATGAGTTATTTGGGCCTTAAAACACGAGTTATCTCGTGAGCGGTCAGCAATGTGTTAATTAAAAATATATTTAAATCTCCGAATCATAAATACAATTTTGGGCCTGAAAACACGAGTTAACTCGTGAGCGGTCAGCAATGTCTTAATTAAAAATATATTTAAATCTCCGAATCGAAAATACAATTTTTCACCGAACCAACGATCGACGAGCATCGAACGTCGGAAATTCAATGTCAGGAATTCTTATCGCCCGATCTTGTCGCGTGTCGTTCCCCGCTGTCTACCGTCCTGTAAATATTATGCAATGATTCACCATCGTGGTGCAGCAACAACACCAAACGAACTCGGCCAGTCGGTGGTGAAAATTCGAGCGTCAAATTTACGGGCACCAGTGCCTCCGACACTTTGCGGGACGCGGAACAGCCTGCGAGAGTTAAATAAAGGGGAGAAAGGGGGAACGAAAAATGCGATTCGCACCGGGGAACAATGGGGGGGCAACGTCGATGCGTAGCCGAGACAGGTCCAGGGCATTATGCTCCGAGGACAAAGCTCCGCGAGGAGCAGTATGTGCACCGTAATAATCTGTCACCCCGTACACTGCCCCACGTATACTTCGGCGTGCGGAGGGGCAGTAACCATGCGAGATGGGGTTCACCGCACCCCATCCGGTTTTGCAGCGAGTGACGTCAGAGAGCGGCCCAGGAGACTCGGGTGTACTTGGTGCTCGGACGATCGAGAAGGGTGACGAAAAACAAAAAAAAACAACGTCTGGCTGAAAGAAATGTACTCGAGGCATCGAGATTAAATCGTGTTTTGGCGTTAACAGCTACCGAGGTCTGCCCGGGAGACGATGAAGATGAAAAGTATGATAAAGCGTCGAAAGTCTCGGAGACGTTAATCGCCGACAGGTGACACGATTTGCTGCAGGGTCGAGTTATTTACACGAGACACTTACGCGCCGTCGTATCGTTTTGAATTTTCCCGCCGTGGATCAACTTGGCGCGATGAATTTAAAACGGTGGAAAGTTGGAAAAGAGTGGATGCTCGAAGACAGATTGGAAGCAATCCCCCGTGATAATGAAATTAACGATCAGTACCCGGCCACCGGATGACCGAGCGTATCGCGGCCAAGAAATCCAGCTCCCGGTGACCCGAGCGCTCTCGGCGCATCGCGGCGCGTAAGAAGCGCAATACGCTTAAAAAGAAGGGTATGACGTCACAAGGAGGTGGCACGCGGCGCGTGCCGTCGGACGGGGTACGAGTTATCGTGGCTCGTGGAAGAGAAACGAGGGACAAGCAGGGGAGTAACCGGTGCAACGGGTGACGAGGGGAGGAAGAAGAAAAAGGGGGGAGGGGAGAAGACAGGCGCCCCGAGGAGTCTAAGAGAGACAAGCGGGCAGGCAGGCAGGCAAGCAAGCAGGCAAGCAAGCAAGCAGGCAAGCAAGCAAGCAAGCAAGCAGGCAAGCAAGCAGGCAAGAAGTCCGCACGAGTGGCTGGGGTGTCGTACAGGGGCTACGGTGGTGGGGGTGGGCGCGTGCAGCCGGCCTGCAGCTGCCTCTTTGCCATCCTCCTCCCCTCGAGTCCCCTCGGCCGAGTTCCCCGTGCCCCTCTAGAGCCCCTCACGTCGTGCCACCGGCGCAGCCGCTATCCACCACCCCTCTGGTCGGGCAACCCCTCCCGCCGGGGGCCCGGCGGGACCACAATTATAAGTAGGGGTGCTCCCGGCTTACTACCTCCAGTCGAGGGTTGCACTCCGTGGTATACACGCGCGGGACCCGTCGTTCTATGAGATCGGTGCGCACGCGTGCACGAAACGAAGGAGAGTCGGTACAAGGAGAGAGAAGAGAACGAACGGAACGTTAACGTTCGTGGAAATCGTTCGGTAGCAAGGAGATATCTCGTGGCGCGCGCGCGCGCCAACGATCGACTCTCGGACTATATATTCCGCGACGGTCGTGTGCACGCGAAACGAACCGAGATCGGACTCGCCATCTGTCGATCGTCCTGGCAGTGTTTCGCGAGTAGTCGACGTTACGGTGCTTTCAAGTTTTACCGCGGTGTGGAGCTAGTGT
Source organism: Cerceris ruficornis (assembly GCA_963989415.1). Lineage (NCBI taxonomy): Eukaryota > Metazoa > Arthropoda > Insecta > Hymenoptera > Crabronidae > Cerceris > Cerceris ruficornis. The sequence continues at coordinate 10,541,131 of OZ022529.1, read as the reverse complement.
GGCCGGTTGAGTGGCGCGCGCGGAAGCATTCGTCGGAGACTACGGGGTTTTTCGGTGGGAGGAGTTACTCGGCTCGCTCGCACGACGTGCGCGCACACGCTGGATCGGTGAAAGAAGGATAGGAGCGCGCCGGTCTAAGGGAGGAAGCGCGCAGAGCAGAAAGCGAGAGAAGCTACTCGCGCACGGACGGCACGTACGTACGCTCGCACACGCTCGACCGAGCGTACTTTCACAAGGAGAATACGAGCGCGCACCGGTACCAACGGGCAAAGGGGCGCATCTCTGGATCCAGTACTACCTCGGCAGCGGAGTAGTGACTTTCGTGCCGGTTCTCTCTTCTCGCGTGTAACTTCTCTTCTCCTTCTTATCCCTTCTCCCGGGCCCTACGAAAACTTACCCTCTCTCTGTGTCTCTGTCTCGTTCTTGAGTCGAGCACATTGACTCTCGTTCGTCTCTTTGACTCGTCGCACACGGCGAGGGGTATCCTCGCTCCACCTCCACGTTCTCTTCTCCACCACCACCATCGTTCCCGCTACCCTTCTCTTCTTCCTCCTACTCTTCCTACTCCGCCACCTCCTCTCTTTCTACTCTTGCCGGTCGCCGAGGGAATATTCCTCACGGTCCGTCGACGGCCAGTCAGTGCGCGACTCGTCGTTGTTGCGACGGTTGGCGAGGAGGAGAAGCTTTTGTAATACGTGTTCCTCATACCGTGGAGTATTATGCTCGTGCCGAATCGTGCTCTCCTCGTCGATGTAGTGGCTTGTGCGCCGTGAACGAACGCTCGTACGGAGCGTTAGTGAAGATCGCATCGGTCGGAGGTTTAAAGAAAAAAATTTCCAGAAAAATTTACAAAGCAAGAAACAACGACTTTGCATGTACACACATACACGTACATGCAAAACAGACATCCATTCGTGTACACGTAAATACACAGAAAAGAGAGAGGCGTCGGCCGAAAGATCGCAAACCTGGGTGTTTTTCATAAATCCTACGCACGAGTATCCCATCGTCGATCTTATCGTACCCTGGACGAAGCTGTTCTACGACTCTCGGCGTCCCACGGATAATGGAATAAGTGTGTCACACAGTGTTCAGTGATCGCGCGTGATTTTCATATTATTTCTCGCCGTCATCCGTGAATTATCTCTGCCATCTCGGATATATCATCTTTTTTTTTTCTTCTTCACTTCTCAGTGTATAGTGTGCTATAGACAAGAAAGTGATCGTACCATCGACATATATACACCGTAAAACAGCCTCCGCTCGTGAGTTTTGACCATCGTACGTGAAAAATACGCGCGCGAATAGCTCCCAGTTTCTTCTCACGACGAGGATTAACGTCGTACGAAAGTCAACGGGAGCCAAGTAAATCGGTGCTAGTCGTACCTCGCAAGGTACGTGGCTATGCAGCCTCGCGAAATCACGGCGAGGAGGTAACGCCGACGAACACACCGTAGCACCACGGTCCACACGCCTCCGCCGGCCAATCACCGCCGGCGTGTAAACACCGAAGGATACCAACCACCAAACATGTGGACCACGATGCTCGTGTGGACGGCCGCCGTCGTGCTACTGCCAGCACCCCGAGCGGTAAGTTTTCCTTTCTCGTTTTCATTCAACACTTTGCAACATGCGAAACGTAATAAGAGGGCTTGCAATCTCCGAGGAGTTAACGCTGGAACTACCAAGTTAGAACGATTGATTCCGAATTATGTTTGAACGATTTTGCAAGTTTCTAACTCGTTCATTTTTCTACAACTATCCTACCGAGGAATTTTATCGTTCTATTTTCTTTCCTCCGTTGTTTCTTGTTGTTTGAGATATTTAGTTAGGGTATTTGAATATACTGATTAAATAATAGGTAGTTCTAGCGTTTACTCTTCGCAGGCACATAGGTTTCACTTCAATTTTATTTTCTAACGAATTAAAATCGACTTTTCAAGATCATAATGATTTTGTAGTTTCACGTAGATATCCGTCGGTACCTATAGTTATTGCTATCGTTAGAAAATGAATAACCAAGGGCAGAAAATGTGCAATTAATTTCTCTTAGCTCGCTGTAAACTTGGCAAAATATTTCGAACTGCAAAGGGTTAAAGGCGATTGGAATCGAGTTTAGATAGGCGGTAGAATCCGAGGGATTTTTTACTCGACATGTACGAGATGATTCGTAGGATTTTGTTAACTGCGTGCTACCTTTAGAGGTATTTGAACCAAAGAATACTTTCTGCAAGGTTTTAAGTAACTTCTACGCATTGATTTTGAGTGGCACGATCGAAGAAAAGTGACTCGTGAGGCGAAATCCCGGCAGTATAGTGACAGTCAATGTGCAAGCTTAGGTTTCCATCAAAATGATCGCAGCTGTAGAAGCACAAAGTACAGAATAAGGGTGGCGCTTCTTCTACGCTTGTCTCACTTCCGTTAAAACTTAATTCCACTTTGAACGCCAGAGTGGAAGTATTCTTGCAAATGGAATTATTCCGAGCTAATAGCAAAGTATATCCCAAGCAAGCCGATCGATTAATCTCATCGAGTCTGCCGGAAATTCTGACAAATCGCGAAACCGACAACGGCTCGACGATGAATCGAATAATCACTGCGTGACATGCGCGAATGTGAAATCGATAAAACTAATAAGTTGACGGGCCGATGAAAAAAAGAAGTGTATGTAAAACGACGCACACCGTGAACGTAGACAGAATGAAGGGTGGATTATTTTGCCCCGACGTTAATTCCCGACACGACGGCACTGTTGTCAAACCCTGCGATACGTTTGTCAACTTCGACGGCATCGTAAGCGACCTTCGTCGCCGGCCGATGAATGGCACGATGTTTTGGTTTGGAATCCAAGACGTTCCCGTCTGTCAAACCGGTCGGTCCGTAAATTCTGCCGGTATTTATGATAAAAACGATGACACACGCCGGCTATGACTGCGGTTTAGAATAGACCTCTCCTGTGTTACGCTGTGTACGTAAATATACGTGCACGAATCGGCCTCCTCTCTCGCTCTCCACAACGACGCATCGATACATTCTCCCGTGTCTAATTAAGCAGTTGCGTAAGTTCGATACGCGGCTTATATTTATCCAGCACGACTCTATATCCGTAAATCCGATTCGATCGAATGCACGTCGACGTATGCTTTCCAATTTTAACTCGATTGTAACCGTAGAAGAAGGATCGAACTTTGCAACGTGCTTCCCTTCATCCATAACCCCTACTAAGTCGATCGAAATGACCGGTTCGCAATTTTTCCTAAAAATTACCTAAATTGACAGGAGAGACACGAAGAAATTATTCCACTTTTATCTTATAAAACTTAAATTAATTAATTAAACATCTTTTTCATCTCTCGATCTCTCCTTTTCCAAAGCACTTGTTCAGAATGTAAGTTTTAGTAGATGTAACGTCGGTAGGTTTAGCGTTAATATCGTTTCTCTCCTCTCAGTTCGTTTTTTTTTCACTCTGCGCGCCACGAGTATACCAAGTGTATTCTTCCTGGGAGAGATGTTTTTCTTCTCTCTCTTGGTTTCGTTTCTTTTCTCATTCCCTCTCCGTTCGTGAGTTTCTCTCTTTCTTGCCTTCGTTCTCAAGCGTGTTCTTGGTCTCGCTCTAACTGCTATAACCGCGCCATCCGGCGAAAGAGGAGAAAAGCACCAACAGCGTATTCGGCGCGCACACAACTCTAAATCTGGATCCAATCTCTTTTAGAAGTGTCTAGGCCTCTCTTCTCTGTCTGGTTCGTTGGCTCGTTTGGTCCGTTCCAACGATGACTCCCGATGCTCGGGGGGGTTTGTTCTTCTTATTTCTCTTCACGGCTTCTCATCGACCTTCGCCGTTTGCCCGCGAAATCGCGAGAGGTGTGTTTCCGCCCGGTGCCGCTCTCCCTTTGTATGTCTTCCTCTGGGATTCGAGAAATCGTGAAACATCGGTAGACGCCGGACCGGCGAAATGTTCAAAGGCGTTTAAAGGGTGCCTCTGAAAATCGTTTTGTGACGAAATAACGGCGGTTGTATCCGTAAATAGACGGCGGCGGCCATTCTCGTTCCAAGAATAACTCTCCAGCGCGCCAAAAATGAGAATTCCTCATCGAGAGTCACGCGTGTGTGTGCGCGCGCATACACTTCAGTACCGCCTCGGGAGACGTAACGACGAATGTCCGGTCGTTTTTCCATCGATCGTGCAATTTGTAAGTGTCCTCCGCCTCTATTTTCCTCCTAATATTGAAGATACAACGTTGAAATTTGAAAAAGAAAGCTTGCTTGTCACTTTGAAACGCGGAGTCGTTTGTGTTCGGCGCACAGCGATTATTTCGCGAGAAGTTAGGTTACAAAGTTCTTTCTCGTCGCATCAATGTGTCTAGCAGTCTGTTGATAAAGTACAATACCACAGAAAGTTATTTAGCCATCAAAACTTCTTTTAAATGCAATTTTTTTGCATTCCAAGAGGAACAAGACAAATTTCTGGGACCGATGCCGAACGGAAGGTCCACTGTCGGTCCCCACGGACTGACGGCGCGCTTATCGTGTCAATGTCGTGTTCAATTTCATGCTAATCTTCGAAATTCGTCCACGTTTCACAAAAGTACTCGGAGTCGTCGAACGGGAAATGGGAAGTTCGAATACCGGGGATGTAGTTAAGTACGAGGGGCGCTGAGATCGTAAAACGATCCGCGGGCTCGATAGTAAGGTTAGTGCGGTACTCCTTTCGTTCACGTGAGACGATATATAGTTCTGCTTCGCTATACAATGTCTCGTGGGAAGGCTCGTTTGTCTGCTAACCTCTTCGTCTCTTCGTAAGCGTACACAGAAGACGAGGAGAGAAAGAGAGAGAGAAACGAGCGCATGTAGTTGCGAGCCATTGTCCACAGTGATCAAGAACTCTCGGCGTCCGCTCGACGAGGGTAAGAGCGAAGAAATATTGACACATCGACTCCCTTTCTCTCTCCTTCTCTCTGTTTACACTGGTTTCTGTTGTCTGAGAAAAAAAAAACGGTCCTTTGATTGCTCTCGTCAGACCGCTGAGAGGCGAATCATCGCGCAGGAAAACTTCGCGGAGTCTTTGGCGGCAGATTACGAAGCACTCTGCACAGACATTGTAGTATACTCGAATTAGTGTTACAAAGTAACAGGAGCAATTTGCCTACTATCCGGACGTATACTTTACATTCGATCGCGTCGAGGACTTCCAAGCATCGCAAAGTCGGATGAAGCAGTTTCAGAATAAAAAAGAACCAACCCTACTCGAATAATTCTCTATGCACTGTTTACCAACGAGTGACGAATGTAATCCCATTCACGATTAATTCATTCCTCGGGCTTTAATACCGACGAGCCGGTAGCATACGTTAATACATTTACGACTGGCGTTTCACGAGCCTCCTTTTTTATTTTCGAAACCGCCCCTCGTGTTCCATGATCGTTGGTGCTTGGCAGCACGCGTGGCGAAATATCCATCTGCGCCTCTTCCCCTCCTCTCCCCCTGTCTCTCTCTCAAGTCTCTCCTCCGCTCTCTCGTTTTCTCTCTCGCGACTGTCTTTCTCTCCTGCGACTGCCTTTCTCCCCTGCGACTGCCTTGCTCTCTCGAATCCTGCTGACTTGAAAGAAAAAAAGTACTTTTTGTCGGGTCACTCGCGGCGATATCTCTGCTCCTCCTGGGAGACGTGCAGCGAAACACGCGTGCGCAAAAACGTTCTTAAACACGTGCTGGCCTGCCGGCGCGGTTCGGTCGTCAGGCACGAGACGACCCCCGTCTTGGCGCAGAGACGAGGCTAACTTTTGCGCCGGTCGGTTTGGTGTTTTGTCTTTGCGAAGATTTTCTTGCGTTTGGATAAAGTTTCGGGGAACGGCTGTGTATATATAGACTTCTAACTGTAACTTCTTATAAGACGGCTATTTCTTTTATGGCCCGAGTAACAGCAAGGTAGGGTATCTCGGTTAGGACGAAAGTAGAGGATCGAGGTTGCGGTGGGTGTGCTGCTTGAGACTTGCCGATTCGTGACTCACCGTGGTTACGAATTTAAGGATTGTCGAAGTGTTCACTGGGATTTAGTGTAATTTAACGCTAGAAGTATCAATGTTATGGCTATCATGTTTAGGTGTATTGAATAAGTATTGAATAAGTACTTCGGAGAGGGAGAAATGAAAGGTGAAAAAGATAGAGAAATTTAGATTTTAAAAGATAGATGTGGAATATTTGCTGCGTGACTGTCAGTTTGGGGAATTTTTAGAGAATATTGGCAACCGGTCATTTTCACCGGATGCTGACTTAGGGTTAATCTTCGTCTGATATATGAGTCGCTCAGAAGCCAATGCGGTTAAGTCCACTTTTCGATGATTTCTAATTTTTGTAAATTTTAATAGAATATTTCATTCTATTAAAATTTAAAATTTCATTCCATTAAAATTTACAAAAATTAGAAATTATCGAAAAATGGACTTAACCGCATTCTGATTAATTTAAAACCTCTGAATATAAGTCCCAAGTGCAATTACCGCGTGTAATTGATTTCGAGAATCTTGCGATGTTCTACTTTTTATTTAAATATGTAAGGATCGTTGGAGTAAATAGATGTAAGTAAAACGGGAAATGTTTTCAGGTAAACGCCTCTGGGGTGTTCGAGCTGAGGCTGAAATCATTCGTCAACGAATACGGAAAGGACAGTCTGGGTAAGTGCTGTTCCGGCAGCACTTCCAAGACCGGCGAATGCTCGGGCGTTTGCAAAACCAGATTCAGGGTTTGCCTGAAGCAGTATCAAGTGAAGATCGACACAACGACGCCGTGCACCTACGGCGACGTCGTCACGCCAGTTTTGGGCGAGAACGTCGTTAATCTCAGCCCGAACGTCGCCATGCCGAGCTTCACCAATCCCATCAGATTTCCATTCGAATTCACCTGGCCGGTAAGTGAACTCGAACTTCATTTATATTTATCCACGTTCGCCATTGAATTCCACGGAACCGTGTGAATTCCTCGTGATCGTTAATTTCGAGCGCGACTTTTTCCGGAATAATTGAGTCGCTCAGAGGACAATGCGGTTAAGTCAATTCTTTCGATATTTTCCGATTTTTGTAAATTTCAATGGAATAAATTCTATTTTTTTAATATTTTCTGATTTTTGTAAATTTTAATAAAATGAAATCTATTACAATTTACCAAAATTAAAAAAATGGACTTAACCGCATTGGATTCCGAGCGACTCAATTATTAACCTTCGATCACCTTAAGCGCATTCCGAGGTGAAAGATAAATTAACAATGTTGCATTCATGAACGGTTGCACGTGAATCGATGTATCGCGAGATTTTTTTTACATTTTTAAACGCAACAACACGTTAGCCATGCGCAATGGATGCCATACATTAACTGTTATCTCTCAGATTGTGATTTACCGTGATTTATAAAATACACGGAACAGAATATTCGTTATATAACGTGTTTCACTTGAACGGCGAGAGGAATATATCGATCGATATTGAGAATCGATGTCACATAACCCATAAGGAGGAATTCCCCCTGGATAGTCTCGTATAACGTTCCATATAGACACCGTGGCAAACGAGTTTTTCGTGTGGGAGATGAAAAATGGCCGGTGAAATGGCGTGTAAAGTATAACTAAGTGTTGTAAGCGGAACTGAGCAGCTACATAATTAATCGCGGTAAAAAAATCGATTCATTATGAATACCAACATCTCCCTGCGACGCATTCGCAATCCTTTCTCACGTTCATTTGCGAAACGTCGATAAGACAAAGTCCTCGGTTTACAAAGACATCGTTTTCAACGAGATCTCCTCGAACCATCAATCTTTTTTCTCTCTCTCTCTTCTCTCTTTGCCCTCGCTTCGTACGATGTTACAGCAAGAAAGGACGAACAAAGGGCAATTTAACATCGATAATCTTTGCACGGTAATACATTTCAAGTGCAACCGGTAATTTCTACCGGCGAGTTTGTCTCTCCTCGTTTCGCGTTGGTAACATTGTACGAAGACTGACATGCGAACGAGCACGAACAACAAAGTAGTCATCTGCAACTTTGATCTCTGAAAATAATAACCGTGTTGGCGGTTGTTGCGAAGAAAAATCATGATTTCACTGTTCCCTCGAAAGGTGGCGCGCCCGAGTACATTACACGCCGACGAATCACAATCGGCCCCTTGTATCGTTGCCGGTTTCCCTCGTAATCTTTCCACGTTCTTGAGGAATTATCTAGGCGCGGGCCAAATTACGTCGGATTAACTGATCTTTGTCTCGAAGGAAGACAACTCTCGCGTGTTTCTGCAAAGAAACGGCACGCCGAGTGCAAACCAGGAAGACCTATTACATCGTTATCTTTTACCCGCCTGCGTTTTTACGGCGATGCAGGAATAAAAGTAGGGTTAGGAAATGGACGGTAAACCGTAAAGATTTCATTTGTATCGATGCAATTACCGACTTCCGCCTCCGTCGATAAGCGGAAATATGGAAAAAATCAATTTAACCGATCGGTACAGTGAAAAGATACGAACTTTAAGTTCATGCCTTGTGCCGGTGACTTCAACCGTGACACTAGTACCTCAATTATGTCGTTGGACGAGAGATGTACAATTGCGTAGGCAAAAATTCGCATGTAAAATCAGGTCCCCCTTTGCGTTCATTCCTTTTTTTTATGTTCTCGCCATCGGCTACGAAAGAAAGGCAGGTCGGATGCGTTAAAAACGAGCGTGTTCCGTGGCACGCACCACGCGTGCACACGCCGAGGGCGAAAGTGCGACGAGGAGAAACGATAGAATGGCAGATGGCGCGAGAAGTGAGAGAAAAAGAGACAGAACTATGGCACTTGTCTCTCCCTCCTGCCGTTGTTGCTTGCTTGCTTACTCGCTTGCTTATTGTTGCTTCGATGATTCTCACTTTGCCGAGTGAGAGGCTTGCATGATTGCTTGTTAATGCTTCAACACTTTTATCGCGCGGATTAAGAGATATTTAACCCTAGGTTTGCCGCCATTTCTTATATACCTATCTCTATTGACACGGGTCAATGGGTTTACCACATAGAGAACTTTAAAATTAGACTTGAAAATGAATTTCGATATATTGCTCGTCTCGTTGAACGAATGATAGTCGGTACAAGTGGGAGAAACAATATAAACAGTTTATGTAATTTCTCCCGCGAAATTCGGAACGGGTCAGAATGACCCGGGCAGCGTACCTCGCGTTATGCACCGCCGCAGTACCTAACAGATTCTCTTGTATCTACTTAACACTAGATTTACGGGCGTGAAATCTGTTACATTGCAATATATTAAATAAGGAGTTTGGAAAAAGAGGGATCGGGTGCCAAAGATGATAATTCGTTAAGTAATTATTGTATTATAAAATACACGTGAAATATTTACTGTACAGCTTCTCTGTAAATTTGAGAAATAATTATAAAACAAGTAGGAACCCGTCAATTTGACGGCTTCCGTAAATCTAGTGTTAAACGCACGTAATCTATTGTAACATATTATTACAATGGCGATAACTGTCAATTTTGAATGTTTCTCAACGTCGTTTGAAAAAGTTTGCCCGCGGTCCTTGAAGCTTGTCGTCTCATCGAGATGCACGAACACGCCGTACGCTTTCATCCGTGCATTAACGCGCGTGACGAGTACCATGTCTACGCCAATGTTTGCTCACCATCCCTGGTGTACGTCAGTTTTCTCGCTGCTACTCGCGTACTTCTGCCTATGAGACGCACCGCAGGGCCACTGGCAGATGGCTAGGCCTTTTGTGCTTCTATAACTTCCCTCGTAATCTCTCTCTCCTTCTCTTTCCCTCTCGATTCACCGCTCTCTCCGTCTTTATCGTCTCCGAGGCTCTCCTCGCGGCAGAGTTAAATTTACTAACGCATATGGCGCCCCTCGCCACCTCTACGACTCTTTCTCTCTCTCTCTCGCTCTCTTTTGCTCCTACTCTCAACCGCGACCCCTTTCCTCTTACTTTTATTACGTTTTTCCGTTTTGCTAATCCTTTTCCATACTCTCGCGTTATTCGCTTTTTCTTCCCACGATTGCTTCATCGAATCTATCTTCATTCGTTCTCCATCGTTCTCTATCGTTCTCTCTCCAACTGTCGCGTTATATCGGCCGATATTGCGAGTTACGTATCGGTCGGCGCGAAAGGCTGTCGGTTCGAAGGAACACGAGGCGGAAAAAAAAAGTTGCCGTTCTCGGAAGAGCACCCAGCCGGAATCCTCGACGGCGGCAACCTCAGAATCGTCACGGTAGTCTCAGTCTTGTTGAGCGTCCCCGTTCCTCGCGGCGAGGGAAGTACGGAGGAAAGAGAAGGAAATAGGTGGCGTCGTAAAACGTGTAATCGCTATTTGGAGTAGCGAATTTATTTTCGTTGCGCCGACGCGTGAGAATAAGTATTCATCGTTTAAGATGGATGCTCGTGCCTCGACTTTGACCATTTATCGACACGTTTGTACGTTAACCCCGACATAACCTCTCGTGACTCGACGGTGGAAACAGGCTTCTTTCATCCAACACTGAAAATGCCAGTCGGCGATTTTCCACGGCGAATTCATTCGTATATCCTTTCTCAATTACACCGAGCCTCGGCCGATTACGAGATAAGAAAGGAGAAAGAACGCCAGGTTACCGAAACTCTCCCGGGAAATGAACTGCGACGTCCATTGCGCAAGCGCGGTGGAGAAGCACGCGCGGTGTGTCTGCCGTTAATTAAGAGGCTGGAAAAGACAGAAGGAGCGGTGCTTGTGCGTGCAGTTTGATACGTAATCGTAACCTTCGTCTCGTTGCATCGAGTTCTCTCTTCGCTTTAATTGGTTTACTTTGGCTCACGTCGGTCGGACTTATTAAAACAGCACGACCGGCGACAGTGCCGCCACTGTGCCCTGAGTCTCTCGGCGCGAGCGAACTCACGCTTTCGTTCCAACTCGGACTTGTTCGGTCGTTAATCCTTTTTTTCCTTTTATCGTGTACCAATTAACATTAACTAAATTACAAACTGCCCGATATATCAATACGAATTGTTATTACCTAAATACAACTTCCAATATACCCGAGAGTCAATACGTCGCGGCTGAACACGAAGAATCCACCAAAAGCTAACCTCATTTCCGTTCTCATCGCGTAAACTAAAAAGAATCCCGTGCTTATCGAAGCCCCAATCGCTAATTTCTCGTGAGAGTAACACGATCTTTATTGTCGTACTCCCGACGGGAGGGACAAAGATCATTCCTCCCTCGAGGGAATCATTCAGGAATTCCTTTCTTCCTTATCCTTCCTGTCCTCCGTACACCGGTCCACAAAGCATGCGCGTATCGTACGCATACACTCGAGGATCGTGGGTACCAACGTGAAGACGCGAAAAGAGAGAAGGAAAAGGAATAGAGTGAGAGAGAGAGGGGGGAAGGATAGAAAGATGGAGGAAGAGGGCCATAAAGGTGGCACAAGGTGGGCATGGAGGGGAAGAGAGAAGGTGGGACCGAAAGAGACGGAGAATCGTGGTCCCACGGCCGAAAAGGCTGCGTGATTCGCGTCCCAGACGAAGGAACAAGCGGAGAAGGGCGTCGGATGAATGGCTGACTCGGGTGTACGGCGATGCGCGGCTTCCACGACGCGAAACGTTTAGCATAAATTACGTCTTAGGCTGAAGGAACGGCGTAGACTCTCGGATACCGGCTGACCGGTGTTCTTGTAGTCTCGATAGTCTCTTTAATCGGGTATAAACTAGAGTTAGCTAGCTCTTGGGATACTTATTTCTCCTTCGATTCATTCAAAATACGAGTATCATCGTGTCCGCGTTACCTTCGATGTCATACTATAAATAAGTCCAGCCGATGGACGCGTCGTGTTCGACATCATCAACAAAAATAAGAAAATGTAACTCGAGTAGGTCGAAGCAAAATCGATATTCTGTTTGAAGCGAGAAACTTGAACGTGTCGTAACATCAAAGAAATGTTCGCCCTCTCCTCGCAAACTTATTGCCGTCGGACCTAAAGTTTCAGGCTGCTGCAACGTGTATCTTTAGATTTCGCCGAGCTGCGAGCCTCGCGTGATTGACCTCTTTCTTCCCTTCCCGTTTTTCCCTCCCCCTCTCAGCGTCAAGAAATTTGAAATTTCGTTAAATCCCATGAACGATGAGTCGTAATGGGGATTCTTCGATGAAACGGCAGAGAAGTACCGTAGAACGCGTTTGTTATTCTCGCGTACGTGGCGCCTCGGTGATTCAGCTCCCTCTGGTATACATGCGCCATTGTTTCCTATTCGTGAGAAAGTCCGCCATTAAACATCGATATTTAATTAGCAGTCTTCCGAGTAATTAAGCTGCACACTGACTGCGTAACTATTACAAATATATCTTGACTTATTTACAAATAGCTACAAAGAGGTTATACAGTTACACGACGGCTAACGATGTTTCCGGCTTTTATTCATTTTAGTTCATTCACTTTTCCACTGTGCATGCGCAATTGTTCAATATAATTTCAAACATAGCTAGATGATATTCTTTTCTTTCAAACTCTTCTAAGCTCTTGTACAATTTCTTTCGTTGCACACACACTACGAGTAATCGCTAAATAAAATAAAACTCAAATAAAAATATAATAATTTTTACTGCGTTATACACTTCAAACTGAAACTAGCATTAAAATAACTATAAAATGGATCACTCAGAAGCCAATGTAGTTAAATCAATTTCTTGATATTTTCTACTCTTTGTAAATTTTAATGGCATAAACTTCATTCTATTAAAATTTGCAACAATCGGAAAATATCAAAAAAATTGACTTAACCGCATTGGCGTCTGAGCGACTCATATATCAAATGAAGATTAGCCCTAAACCAGCATCCGGTGAGAATGACCGGTTATATTTTCTAAATATTTTCTAAAAATTCCCCAAATTGACAGTCACGCAGCAAATATTCCACATCTACCTTTAAAAATCTAAATTCCTTCAACTTTTCCAATTGAACAGTCTTTCGAAAATCTCTAAGCATCGTTTCAAATTTCGCGCCAAAGTACCATACGTTCTTACAGGGCAGAGAGTTTAAAGCGTATTTTAAATGGAGACCCTGAGAGTGATGCTCGGACAAATTCGAGGGTCTGTTATTAGTGTCCGGGCGTTTATCCCGCAAGCAATAGTCCCAGTATTGTGTGGAGCTTCCGTTTCTAGGCTTCCTATGGTGAAGTGTGCGAAGAGATATACATAAACGGGAGTGTATCTCTTCCCCACCATGGAGGCGAGCGACACGTGCTCATCGAGCAGGTACACATCAGCTGATATACCTGCTGCCAAAGCTTATTAACGTGTCCCTTAGAACTTGTCCACCTGGAACGATTTTGTGTTTGGCCTTCTTGTTTCCCGTGTTAACAAACCACCCGTAATTGCACGCCGATGAAGGCAACCGTTGTAGCTTGTGGAGCTTTAAAGCTGTAATCTTGAAAGTTAAACTTCTAATTATTAAATGTTATAAGCTTGAATGTTAAGAAATTGAATCTAATGAATCTAATTGTAAAATATATTTACATTAATAGGCATATGAAATTTGGGACGAATAACTTCCTTTTGCGATTAAATTCGAATTTTCCCAGTTCTGTATATTTAGAAATTTGATAAAATTTCAAATTTGAATTTGAGATAATAGAAATTTCATTGGGTAGATTAATTATACTTGAAAATATTTGGGTGAAACTAAGTCGCAGTGTTTGCTACCACGAAAGTTGTTACTTCAATTTGAAAGTAAAGTTTCTAGCAAAAGCGCGGGAAAACATTGAGTCCTAACCGTTCGTTTATTAAGTCCCAACTCTGACCGTTAAACTTCTTCACAAATCGTACAATTAAACCACCCGTTATGCATTTAAAGTTATCATATTGTAATATACAAATTTCCTCGTAATTATTCCATCACCGGCAAGCCATCGTCGCTCATTAAAACAGGAATTACTTAAGCCCCAACGATTCCGCGACGATCGGCCGGTGGCTTCAGTCGTCGGAGACGAATCGGTCGTAGGAAATTCCATTGAATAATTGAATAGATTGCACGGAGAATAGAAACTCGTGGATAACAATATCGCCGTTGCCTCGGTGAAATATCCATTAATAAAAGAACGCCCGGTACTTGGCGTTAAAGAGAGAGACTGTGAAAGCGTGACTTTTGTTCGCATTACTCGAAACGAGGAAGAGAACGAATAAAATTATTCGACTGTTATAACAATGCGGTGTAACGACTTGCTTCGTATATCAAATATCCATTCTATCGCATTCCCCATTTGGATTTTTATTAATGAAACCCACCGGGACTTTATTTAAAATGTAGTAAATTCAACCCTTTGCGGGCAGAGACTTTCCTGATTATTGAGAAATAATCATTTATTTGGCGATCGAAAGCATCTTTTTATCGGAAAGTCAGAGTGTCAATTAATAGAAGTTATAAATTACCATTTTCGTAATCATATTTCAATTTTTCAACTCTAATCGTGTATACGGGAGTCGATAAAGTGTTAATAAGTTAAATAATGTTAATTTAATTAAATAATGTTAATGTTAATTTACTTTTATTAAATTATTATTATACGAAATTAATTATATAGAGTTAAAGATAACATTTTTGGGTGAAACTCTGCCGCGTATAATTTCCGCTCGGATATTTTTTAATTAGTTAAATAACTCTAAGAGTTTACTTAAATCCTCGACTCGTCATTGGAAATTTCAAACCGCCAGAAAATTGCAATATTTAAAATAACAATATCTAAACTAATCAGAATACTATAAACTGCAAAATATCACATCTCCAAAACTTCCATCGACTCAAACACTTGGCAATTCGAATTTTCGAAATCCAAGTACCGCAGTGACAGAAAATCTCGTCATCCACGAGTTCTCACGTCGATCGAGCGAGGTGCGAGCATAGAAATCGATAGGTTATTTAAAAAAAAGGACGTCGGCGTAAAAACGGGATGAAAAAAACGGGCAGAAAGGAAGGCCGGGGCGTCGCGGAAAGCCGGCGGTGCTCTAGCGGCTCTATTTTTAACCATTCACGCTTTAATGTCTCTCGCGCGTAGACGAGCGTAGTCTCGCGCTCGAGGAGCGTGGCATTTCCGCATGGAGAAATTTTCGTGGCCTCCATTCTTCGTCGAAAGGAGGAAGAGGAAACCGAGGATAACGAGCGACGACACCGTCGCCTTAGGCCACGACTCCCTCGTACAGGCCCTGTGCAAACTGTACGGCAGACAACGGCGATGATTTTACGCAATGCCGCGTGGCCTTTTTCCCTCCATCTTTCACAATTCGCGCGAAAGTGTAATTCAATTGTTATTCGATATCATTAACGGCAAAATGGTCATTTAAGTATTTAAGTCGGGTGATAGCGGCTCGTTAGAGGATATTAACCCTTTGCAGTCCTAGCTTTTCGTTCCGTTTTATTTTCTAACGATTTAATATCGACTTTCTAATTTCACAATGATGTTTTAGTATCACCTAAATCAGGGGTAGCCTGCCTGGTCCTGACGTAATTATTCGTCAGTACCTATATGTACCTATAAACAAATTACCAACCAACGATAAAGAATGTGACATTAATTTCATTTAGCTCACGGTAAAATTGACAAAATAATTCGGACCGCATAGGGTTAAACGCATGGAGCTACGGTGGCGACAGCTACGTCGCTTTGGACGGCCAAACAACGAACTAACGTTTCCAAATCCCCCTTCGTTCGGTCCGCGAAACTGTCCCCTCGCGATTCGTGAGTAAGTCTCGATCGACTTAGAATTTCAAGCTGTAAATTGTAACATGAATATAAATTGCACGGAGAAATTAGTAAATACCGAGTGTCTGCGACAATCATAACTGTATTCCGTGTAATTTGAATACTAAAGTGGAAGCAGTCGTTCGTCGCGTTTCCAGTATCGTCTAACTGGTTAAACCCGATGGAACGTCTATATACATGCACCACGAAGTTTCTCAGCGGCTGACGATTAATCGGTAATACGTAGGATGTGTAAAAGATGACAGAATCTTCCTAGAATAAGAGAAGCACGTTTCCTAGATGTGACTGTTCCACGATGAATCACCGTGTACCGTATCCCTCCCCCGTGCCGAATAACGCCGTGAGTACATCTATATGCAACGGCAGCTACCTGTTTCTTCTTTCTCGTTCCCCGCGATCGTTTTCCGCGATGATTAATACGTGCATATACATAGAAGCGGTGGCGAGATTGCAGGGCCCGCGTGTAGTACGTGGAGAAACGCGTGTACGGGAGAAGGACGACGGACGATCGGCCGAGAGGAGACTATCTATAGTTAGTGAAATAAAGAACGGGCCGTAAAGGAAGGAGCAGGAGAGTCGCGATAGAGAAATAAAGGACAAGTGGGACGAGGAGAGAGCGATCGAATCGAACGTTGGTCAAAGAGAGTAGAAGAAACGCGAGGGAGTGTGCGTGAGTGAGTAAGAGAGAGAGAGAGAGAGAGAGAGGATCAAGAGAACGAGAAAGAGTGACGGTCGACCGGCGAGAAGAGGAGCGGAGAGGAGAGGCGAGAGAAGGTGGAGGTATGCTGCGCAGCCGTGGGAACCGACTCCCGAGTGAGCGAACCTCGTTTCTTCTCTCTTTCTCTCCTCTCCGTCTACCTTTCTCTCTCGATCTCCTCTCAGTCCGTCTTCGTTTCACAACCGGGACGAGCCTCCGTTTCTCTTCCTTTTCATCGTTCAGCCTCTCCGCTCGTCTCTCTTCCTTCCTCCGTCATTCTCCCTCTTGTTACCTGACGGTGCGTTTTTTTCTTTCTCTCTTTTTCTATCCACTGAAACACCGGTCCTCCCTCTTTCCTCGTTGCCCATTCGGTGATTCTATATCCTGCTGTCCCGCTCTCTTCGTATCGCTTTCTCTCGTTCTCACTGTCTCCCTCCTTCTTTCCCTTCGCCGTGGCAGAACTGCTAACCGGCCACCGAAACACACCCAACACATTGTTCTACGGATGCCTACGCGGGGCTTTTTCAGCTTTTTGTCGGCTTAATTCCGATCCCCGTAATAAATTAGCGGGCGATCACGGTGGCATTTGTCTCCTCGACAATTTATTTCCTCCTTCCTCCCCCACTCCCTCCGACGATCCCATTCTACCGTCCTTTTTCGTGTGCCCATGAGGAGAGGCCTTCCCTCTTTCGTCCTCCCTTTCTTTCTACCTCTCTGTGTATACCACGCTCGCGTCCTTGCCGCGAGAGAAAAGGGCGTTCTGCTTCGGGGTTCCTTTCTCTGTCCTTTTCTCGCTCCGTCTTCGTCCACTCGACGCCTCCGATCCTTCTTCGTTTTTTTTTTCTACGCCATTTTGCTCTCTTTCTTTCCGCCTTTTCAACAAATACCCTTCCGTGCGTCAGAATCCCAGAACAGGAGAACCGCGGAATCTCGGCTGGACTTTCTAACCTGTACGCGAATGTGACATACCTGCCGACGTATCTACCTCCCTTCTCTCTCCCTTCGCCCTTCGTTCTTTCCCCGGAGACAAATTACCTTCCTTCGTTCTCCAGCCAGGACATTTGGGATATCGAAGACTTCGTACCCTTGAAACGGTCATGTGGTTCGTTCCATTGCATTCCTCCGTTCATCGAAATCACGATCTAGGGCGGGCATGCGCAGTCGCCGGTCCGCGGGTCGCAGCCGACCCGTGATGCTGTCGAGGCGGGCCCACTACGCAGTTTAAAATTTCAAATTCAATTTGCTCGCACATGGCAATGCTGCAAATGGATTGTTTTGACAAATTTTAATTTTTATCTGTAATCCATTCCAATTGAGGTCAATTTGTAATTATTATTTTTTAATGTTTATAATTTGGCTATTCAAATAATTTAACATTTTTGAAGTAATGAATTTTCGTTAATACATTCAATCCGTTCTGGCGCCCGCCGTGATATGAAAATTTAAATTGGCCCGTTGATGAAAAAAGTTGTCCGCCCCTGAACTAGGGTCATTTCGTCACGCGAGTCTGCATTGCGAGTTTATAAAGAATTACTGAACATCCACGATAATTCTCGTGTACCAGCTACTATTTCATGGAAAATTGTCAAGTATCAATGTCGATATCGTTAATTCATGCGCTGCTATCATGGTTTATTAATTATCCGGCGAGAAATCTGAGGGAAAAAAAGAAACTAGGTTGATCTCGTATCATCAAAGTGTCAGGCCCGACCATCGTCGAGGATAATATCGCGAAAAACGGATTTCTCACGTGTGTTAGCCGCGTGTGTCGGGTCACCGGAGATCTTTTAATAATTAAATGATTCCCAGTGCTCGCGGCACGTCCGCGTTGTCGGCTCGTTTACGCGAACAGGAACGACAACGACGACAGGAGGCCGGATATAAACATTTATTATTCACGGTGCGGCAACGACTAACGAGGTCGTGTGTAATACCAGCCGCTCCTCTCTCTCTCTCTTTCTCTCTATCTATGTCCAGGTATTACGTTCGTCTGCGTGCGTGTGACGTTAATAATTAAACGTCGTATTATCACTGCATGCATAGGTACTTATGCACGGTACCTCGACAGTGCAACGCGTGTACGGCACGTACTTATTACACAATAATGCGCCTTGCCGCCGATGCGTGTGTCGCGACGTGGGCTGCCCGTTTGTCCACAGAAATATCATTACTGGATTTACGATCGTAAGAGCGGCGCGACACCCACGTTAAATCTTTCCTCCGTTAAAGCGCGAAAAGTTTAATATTCTTTGGCTATTTAATTTGGCCTTTGCGTTGTTCTTTCGAGAAACGACGAAAAGTAGTGGAGAAACTGGGACGCTGTGGGAGTAAAACTTTGAGGGACGTTTTCGAGTATTACTTGTAGACTTTTAAGATATTTTTGGCAATGATTATTAGTGTTTTGAGTTCCTTTGTCATTCAGGATCGTCATGTATGTAGATTTATTGGGTGTTAAAAGTGAAAACGTTAAAATGAAAAGAGGGTGTCTGTCCGAAGGGGTTACGTCGCATGTGGCGTCGTAGATGGCGCTGTCGAATTAATGAGACACTGCTCGATGATTAGATAGCACGTAGTTTATCATTAATCGTACGTTACGCGATAATAGAGCACTTCTTAAACGTCCGTAACGGCAGGTAATGATATCTCGTAAGTGACAGTCGTGAAATAGTGGATTGTCAGAAATCGTTACGTACGAAACGTGCTCTCGGAGTTTGAGGTTATGTATAACGAAATCACGGCTACCGTAATGCGCATTAGACACGCTTAATCGCGCAACACACGTGTTATCTGCTCTCCGGTCGAACTGTAATGGGATACTTAAAACAGGTTTCACGATTGATGGAAATGTTGCATACAAATTGTCGCGGTCTGTCGTTCGATTATTTATTTTCGCGTATAATTAACCGTTCGGCCGCGGTAACCGCACGTGCCGCATGGGAAGGAAGGGCAACGCGTTGATTTATATCCGGTGGTCGTTACGAAACTTAACCCTCTTGGGGTAGAAGTGCTGTTAGCTTCCCGCCAACTTTCCACGTCAGTTTCGGGAGGGTTAATTCGACTCTCGAGGGGTTGTTACATTTCTATCTCCATCCTTCTCTCTCCTCTCCATTCTCCGTCTTCCCTTTCGCGCCCATGCGCGCCTCTCTCCGTTCCTTTTTGCTCCTTCTCGGCTTTTTTTCTCCGTCTTTCCATCTACCCTCTCTTTTCACCGGTCTTCTCCCTCTTCCCACGTCTCTTCTGTCTCCCTCCGTCCATTTTCGCCTTATCTGCCCGCAACACGTGAACTCCCTCCCCGTTTCGCCCGTCTTTTTAGGCACGCTTCGTCGGGACGCACCCTTCTAATGCGCGGCAGGTGCGCACGTGACGCGCCAGGGCCCGACTCGGAACGTTTAATTTATTATTAATTGCGATATGCAATGGCACGCGCAGCTGCCATCGCGTGCGTTTTTTCGCGCCGAAATGCCCGACCACTTTGTTTCATTCCCGCGCTTTCTTGATTTCAATGACCCGGGATTCCGGGCACTCGTTAGAGGGCCCTGAACAGCCGGAAGGAAGATTGACATACTTCTAATTGATCTCTGTGCCGATTGTTTCCTTCGAAACTTTTCAAAACTAGGTTTTAGAATAGGGGTAGTCAACTTGGCCTCTACCGCCCACTAGTGGGTGTTCCAGCTTTCCTGGTGGACGGTAAAGGTTTCATCCGATACTGAAGTACTTCCCTTTTTTTAATTTAATTGAATTTTTAAAAATGTTGAAATGGAAATTTTCACGGCATTATTTAACCCTCTACAGTCCGAATTTTTTGTGGTATCTGAAGATCAGTTCTACGATAGCACATGAGAAAATGACAAAAATACAATTTTAAATAATGGATTTAACTAGATTTTTAAACATTGAATTGTAAAGAATTTCATGATTTTTAAGAATTAAATAGCAGTATTTGGCAAAGTTAAATAATTGACTTTGAAGAATAGAAGCTCGGACGTGTCTTGTGTTACCGCAAAGTCACAAGGGCCCATAGAGGGTTAAAAACATTTTCATAGGGTTTTCATAAAATTCTTCAGTGTTCATATTTTATAACGAGTGGAACCGTTATGGGTGTTATGGGCCCCCCATCAGCTTAAGGAAATTCCTTTTTAGGTAAAATCCGCCATTTCTTAGTTGCCAACCCAATATTTCGCTATATAAAATAAGTATTTTGAAAAAAGAGGAATCGAGCGCCGGAAAAAATGATCGACTCGATGATTTATGTTAATTGAGACGAACGTCAACTATTTATGACTCTGCTAACTGGAAAAAAAATTCTCCGCCAGTTATTTCGACCGGCCCGATACTTCTAATGTTAATCAATCCCTCGAGCTATATTCGTAACCGTTTGAAGTTCACCAACCTTCTTCTGTTCCCAGGGTACGTTCTCGCTGATAGTGGAGGCTTATCACGACGCAGACAACACGACACACCACTCACCCGGTAAGTAACCTTTTCCCCTTTTAAACCGCTACTACCTATTAAGCCTTCCAAGACTCCATCGTATCTACTCGTATTAGCTATCAGCCGCCGGCACGAGTGCTCCCGCACGCGCTCTTTAAATACGAAAAAAAAAAAGAGAGGAAGAAGGCAGAAAGAAAGAAGGAATAGTCGAAGGATGAAGGGAGAGGAGATGATCGTCTTAAAATTAGTCTTGGCTCTGTATGGCTCGAAATGCTGGAAGGTTTTAGAAGGTTAGGCATGTGCAGTCCAGCTGGGTTTCGTGACTCGGTGCCACGCATCGGGTCCGAACCAGTCGAGAAGCCACTTCCGGTCTCTGCGCGCGACACTCACCAGAGACGACATAACCTCCTCCGGCACGACCTCGCGCTGTTAATTCTCCTTCGTTCTCCTCATGGCTCCTGTATTCTGGACGGGGACACGCGTCGCTTCTCCTATCTTTATCGGGTACAAATATTATTACTGTTTTTCGTCTTCCGCGATACGAAAGTCATGCTTAGCTTCCGTTTTTTTCCTTCCTTGATCGGAACCTTGTCAACAGGAAACGTCGTGTGACAGGACTGATCTGTTTCGTATTGGATATGAGTTTGATTATACGAAACAGGAAGAGTGCTTTTCAGCTCTGTCGTTATAGCTTCTTTTTACTTCTGTAGTTTTTTCACAGCCATTGAAATCTCTCATCGCGATACTCCTGTCTTCGTTTACATCAGCGATTTCCAAACTGAGAGAGCTGCCTCCTCAGGAGCAGGAAAATTCAAGAGAGGCGCAACAAATTCAATTTTCATAACATTAACTTCAAAGTATAAAACTTATTTAAACAATTGTACTAGCCGGAAGTGCAAAGGGGCGCGTTCCGAATCAGAAATCAAGAAGTGCAAAAGTATTGAATAAGGTGGAGGTAAGGTTATGTTTGATTAAATGGAGGCACATTAGCAAAAAGTTTGGAAACCACTGGTTTAGAATCTCTACTCTTCTCTTTCTTCGTCTTATCGTTTTCCGAGACCCGTTCGCCGTCATCTTCACCGCGTATCCACGTGCACATGCACCTATGCACTCGCACAAAGTGCACCACCGGGGTTCTGTTGTGTCATAGCTGAGAGAAAGAGTGTCGAGAGAGAGAGGGAGAGAGAAGCAGGCGGTGGCACTAGTGTTTCCTTCCTGTGTAACCGTAGCACCTACCATCCACCGCCATAGTTTGGTAACTCGAGACCTTCTATAGACGAGGATATGGACGTATCCTATATATACAAAGCTCGTAGCTGCATGTGCATCCGAATCTGCCGTCGAACCGAACCTCTGCGATGCTTCTTCCTCCGCTTCTCTTTCCTGTCTCTCGAACTTGCCCTCTTCTTGCGATGATCTTTCAAAAATCTTCGTTCTCATTCTACTGAGAATTCTTACTGATAAAAAATCTTATTAACAGAACGAAGTTCCTTCTAATAAAATTGACAGAAAACATAAAAAAAGGGCCTAACCGCATTGGCTGCTGAGCGACTCATATATTTCTAATTAAATTATAAAGATTATCGGATTATAGAAGTGTAAATAAATTCGAAGTTCGAAGAATAGGGAGCAGATATTTAAATGTGCCGGTTTGAAAAGCTGCGCAGTTTTCAAGGGGCACCGCGCAGGTATCGGTTCAACCGTCGATTTCTCTTTGAAATTGACAGTAGTGACGCAAGTGTGAATGTTTTTGCAAAACTTTGCAAAATTTTATCGAAAGTAGTGTTCACTCAATAAAACTGCAACACTTTTTATTTAATTCTCTTAAAAGCTGCCCGGAAACCGATAAAGACACGAAAAACAACCCGTCCATTAATTGTTAATCTCAGAGCACAAATTGCAAATTCTGTTTATTATCTTCCTGCTGTTCATTTTTCGCGTACAACGGAAAGAGTTTCCATTTTTATAATGTCGATGGGATGCACGAGAGAAGGTAAACAAGAGAAAGGAAATATCCGAGGAGCGATGTGTCCGTTGGAAAAAAAAGGGGCAGACACTTGTGGTCTCAGTGATCGATATTTCGTGCTGAGAGTTGGGTTACGTCTCTCGTCATTTTTACGGACTTGTATTTCTTCATTGAAGCGAGATGCGGTCGATGATACCGCTCGTGGAGAGTGTAAAAAATTTATTGACACTGCTTTCCGCGCAAAGCGACGATACCCCTTTCGAAGGTGCGTTTATCGCGACGCCATCTTTTGAGTACTTAACACGTTGTCCGCCAGGAGTTACGGTAGCAGCTGAGATAGAATCTCGGCTCTTTCAACTAGTGGGAGCAAGTTCGAAGCCCCTCGTAAATTCCTCTTAACTGATGTACGTTGCTATCGTAATCTAGGTAATTAATAATTAGTAAACCTTCACGACGAGAGTACACGGAAGAGGTTAAATTAGGGTGCTAAGTTCCGGCCGCGAGAACCTCGATTATTCAGCCCAAGTTCAAATTCTCTTACACTCTATCAGATTTTTCCTAAATTACTGTTCGACAATTACGCCTTGATAATCGATAACTTCCGGTATCACGTGAATTTCCCTCGACGTTCCCATCGTCGAATCATTAACCCGAATCCCTTAATGCAGCCACGTGTACGTAGTCATTAAGATATTCTCTCGTTAACGTAGTCTGCGGAAAACGCTTATGTTAATAATTCCCTGGTAACGTTTATGGCTTCCGCATCCGGGGAAAGCTTCGATCGTCGGATAAAGTCGAATTAAACTTTCGGCCCATAAACGAGCCACTCTCGGGCGCCGTGTACACGTTGCCGAAATTTTCAATTAATCAGCCGATCGAGGCGAATAGCGCGCGAGTGTGCGCAACACGCATGGAAGAAGCGAACATGGGGCTGTGAGCGTTTAACTTCCGGTCTCCGTCGTCGGCTCATTCTAATTGCCAGGCAGGCAGGACCTCGACGAAGAAATTAAACGGTCTCGCTCTTCTTGCTTCGTTTTGAGTCCAGTTTCGAGAGTGAAGCAGGCGCTTCATACGGAGAACTGTGCTACCTGTTCGTCTATATAGAGAAGGGTTTTGTTCTTTTCTCTATTTTGTTCTCATTTGGCATCCTTGAATGGTATTTAAGTGGAATTTTGAATAAATTGATCAATCGGTAGAAGAATATCAGTCCTACGGAATTTGTAGTTCCTCTAATTAACTCCTCGATTTCAACAGACATTTTATTTTTATTTGACCGCATAAAATTGTAATTTAATGGAATTTTGAATACATTAATCAATCGCTATAAGAATTTTTCTAACTCCTAGGAGATTTCTGGCTCCCCTAATTAGCTGTTCGACTTTTACAGACATTTAATTCCTACTTAGCCGCATAGAATTGTACTTTGGTGGAATTTTGAATCCATAGATTAATCGCTATAAGAATCTTTATCACTCCTAGGAAATTTCTGGCGCCTCTAATTAGCTGTTCGACTTTTACAGACATTTAATTCATACTTAGCCGCATAGAATTGTACTTTGGTGGAATTTTGAATCCATAGATTAATCGCTATAAGAATTTTTATAACTCCTAGGAGATTTCTGGCTCCTCTAATTAGCTGTTCGACTTTTAGACATTTAATTCATACTTAGCCGCTTAGGTTTGTACTTTGGTGGAATTTTGAATAAATTCGTCGCTCCTAGTGATTTATAGTTCCCCCAATTAACTATCCGACTCCTGGAGACTAACAAAAATGTACGACAAGGGTTAAATCATGAAACACACGGTACCTGCGCTCATCCACGGTGAAAGAGTTCCCATTAATAACCCAAGTTATGCCGGACATTGTCTGGATATATTCCGGGCTTTATCGCCGAGACACCGTCGGCGTGCTTTACATTGTGCTCGCTCTCTGGTTCGTCTATCGTACAATATAATACCCCTAACGCACAGGCGAAACGAGCCCTTTATTGCTGCTCGGTGCTCGGATGCTGCTTCCTTTCTCAGGCTCGCACCCCCTCTTTCTCTCTCGCTCCCCTTCCACTGCCGATCTACTCTTTCTCTTTCTCCTCGGGGCCCGCTCTTTTCCGCCTTTCTGCCGCCCACGCTGCACACGGTTTGAAAGTGAGGACCGCACCTGCGAATCGAATTATTTCGATGCAATTCGACGGGAATTTGCGAGGCGCGGGGCACTCGGGATGTTTCACCTTTCCGAGGGATAGCGTAACGTGACTTTTCGGCGAAGGATTCGGGAGAGAGTTGCGCCGTTGAATTACGATACGGCGGAATGCGTAACGAGCGGTATTAACTCTTTTGCGCTTCGAATTCTTTTATATTCGGCGTTTAAAACGATGGAAAAGGTGATATGGCAGATGTCTGAAGTGGGAATGCTTGTAACTACGTGGGTTTAGAGTATCTGTAGGTAAAAAGCAGTAACTTAATGGTCCAAAGTGTAAGTAAACTTTGGCGCAGCGGTTAGAGACTCGGACTCCTAATTCTTAGATCCGGGTTCGAATCCAGATACCTCTCGAATTATTTTTCATCCCTCCAAAATCAAATTTTCAGTCAAAATGGTGAATATAGAATTTGAAACTTCAAAAAAAGGTTGCTAAAAATTTTCTGACGTTTTCGCAGCATGCAAAATCCATAAATTTGGTTTTGAAAGGTTCGCGAGTAGGTTGTTGTTGTTGTATTCGTCGATATTGCTGCATTCTCACTCTTGGAACGTGTTAATTCCCACATCTATTTATCCCTGGATTCCCTCCGTAGCCGCATTTCGGTAATACTATCGTCGATGCTTTTCCTTTCATTCATCCCGCAAAGCGCCACACGTCGAAGGAGGAACGCAGAAAAGAGGGAAAGGGGGAAAAGAGAGAGACGAAGAAGAGAAACGGGAGACGACCCTTTCGTTTGCGGTAACGAGGTTCGTTAAACGAAACGCATCGTCGTAGAATTTACGGTGGTACGACGTGTAGCTGGCTGGTAGTGGCTTTGCGGTGTGCTTTCGCGCACAATGCCAGCCGGAGTGCATACGAGGAGGGAATTAGGGCTGTGTTGGTAGTGACAGGCTTACGTCATCGTCGATTGTCAACCGTTCTCCGTTGCTTTTCCCTCGGTGTCTCTCCTCTCTCGTTCGCTCTCGATCTCTCTTGCTCTCTCTCGGTTTCTTCTCTCTCGCTCTTTCATGGGAGCACTGCACGGCGTTGCAAGCCGACGTGTGCAGGTCGCTGTATCACCCGATGCGCTCTTCGGCTGATGCACCTGCTCTCCTCTCGGCTGCTGGCCCGATAATGACGACGGGAATAATTGGCAGGTTTTTCTACTCTCGCGTTTACGTGCACGGTGACGAGTGCGGAACTTTCGGGATCAATTGGAACCAGTTAAAAGGGGAACTGATACGATTCTTGATTACAAGGTACACCGCGGGTTGTCACGAGGAACTTTGTAAGCGGAAAGTACCTTAACAAACTCCCAAAATATCAAAATATTTGCCAAAAAAAATCTACAGCTTCGTAACAAATTAAAGTGTAACACTCTTTCACAAACCGTGCCGGTTAGGAGGGAATTAAACCCGGGGGAAACGAGCAGGTATCAAAGACCGAAGTATATCTCATAGTGGCTTCATTAAGCAGCTGAACGACATAATCGAGGTTAGGAGAGGCCTTTTTTTCCACGATAGAGCCGCGACAAACCGTGTGGAAGTAATGCATCTGGCTACCTGCCAGCCTCGGGGCTATCCTTCGCCGGCCGTTCGTTTCTGAATGAACAATAGAAAATGTCTGCTACTCGCGGCGCTGGTGCGTCGTTAATGAATACCTTGAATCGGTCTGGCCTCGAGTTCACCGGGCGTTTACAGGTGCACTGCGTGTACGCAGGCCAGTGGTCAGGTTGAAAACAACGGCGAATCGGGTGCACCGTGCCTCGTGGATGATGCGTTCCAATTGCAACGGGAAACTTTCGACTTCATGAAGATATAAGACCGCAGTGTACGGTGGATCTTGCGGAAATTGTTTATCGATAGGTATTTCTTCATTTAGGAATTTAATATTTCTCATAGGCTCGCCTAAGGACTTGTAGGTTTAGGAACTTCTTAGGAAGATCGATCACTTTCATTTTTACGGCTCTTGTGCTATCTTCCAGTCTGCTCATCCACTTTGACCTTGATTATACAATAATTGTACCATCGAGTCTCCAGTTTTACATCGAATCCAACGTTTCAGTCGCCACAACAATTAAAATTCCACGCCGTCGTACAATTTTAGAATCGTAACTCGAAATTCCTCGGCATTTCTTTCCGCCGGACCAAAAATAGCCGGACAATCCAGTCGGCGTGGATTTACAACAATTCAAGAGGCATAACACGGTGTTCTCTTTAAATAAATCCCTCGCTAGACACGCGAATTCTCGTCCCGTTTCATTTTTCTCATTGGCCTCTGTCCGGGGCCAAAAATAAAGGACGATAAACGTAGAATGGGCACGGATATCGTGTGCGTATACACGTCCATCTGCACTGGCGTGCGAAGATCGGCGTTTTCGGAACTCGTAGCAGCATCACCTGGGAAGATAGACCGGCAAACTGCTTCTCCCTCGACTCCCGTTTCGCCGACAGCGAAACGCTACTTCCCTTCTGGGAAGAGGAGCTCCGAGCGCTATACCGCTTAAGTATCCCCGGGCACGCCATCGGTAGAGGCTACGTTCACGTCTTTTTCTTTTCTTTCTCGACTCCGTCGGCTCCTAGGGTTCGACGTTTCTCTTCCTTGGTCTTCGTTGTTGGACAGTTTTCTCGGTATGTTTACGTTCGCGACGAGTTTCAGGGAGAAATGGGATTTAAATATTCGAATGTCGAGGAAGGAGCTGAAGAAAGTGATGGGATCGAATATGGCGATCGAAGTGTGAGACTGATTTGTAGATGGCGCGATTTAACTCACTGTATTCCGAATTTTTGGCGATCTCTGAAGATTAGTGGCACGGTGGCACGTGAGAAAATGATAAAATGCAATTTTAAATAATGGATTTAACTTGATTTTTAACAACTAAATTGAAATGTTGGTCGCAGTTGAAGAGTTGACTTTAAATAATAGAATCTCGGATGCGTCTTGTTACCTCAAAGTCGCAAGGGCACATGGAGGGTTAAATTACCGGTTACCATCAGGCTTTTGTTTCCAAACAATCGCTTGTTAATCCCCCGCCCTACGATTTGTGACTGCCTCCGCAATAATTGAAAATTAAGTTGCTAAGATGCACTTTATAATTTAACGCAATATTAATAACATTATCGTGCCATGTCCCACTGATTATTTTCCATTTGATCATTTTTAAGCTTCGAAATTTCTTATTCCATCAACCGCATCACGAATGCCACTGATTGTCATAGGGCAAAGGGTTAAAGTCGTCCCTCCTATTTCAAATATTCGCAACGTCTCGAAACAAAGACACCCGTCTCATCTTTCGCAATCGTCCGACCGATACTCCAGCCGGTTGTTTCCACCATAGAATCTCACACGGCGAGTTTCTCTCGTGCATCGTGAGAGGAAGGTTTTCGGTAGGGCACCTGATCGAACCTTCCTAATCTGGTGGGCCATTACGATAATACGTTTAGTAGGAAGCCTGGACGGCTGCTCCTCTTCGGTGCGAAAACAGGTAGGCAGTAGGAAGAAGAAGCGGCGGTGGCTGAGGAGGAGGAGGAGGAAGAAGAAGACGACGAAGAAGAAGAAGAAGAAGAAGAAGAAGAAGAAGAACGCCTCTTTCCCAGAGCCACAACGTGGTATACGCTTACTCTCTTTGTGCCGGATGCGTGCCGCCGGCGGAGTAGCAATAGCGGACGAACGTCCGGTCTGCCCTCTCTCTTTCTCTCTCGCTCTCCTTCTCTCTCCTTCTATCCCATTCTCTTTCTCCATGGAGGCCGATGCACCTCGATCGCATCATTGGTCGTACCGTGCACCATCTCTCTGCCCTACTGATGGACACGGTTAATTACTTTCGCGTTTCGTTCACCCGATTTTCCTCCGCGATACTTTCTTATCGTCGTCCGAGACACCATTCCGCCTTGAGATTATGGCAGGATAGTGAAATCGGATGCGCAGCCGACGATGATAATAGGGATGGACTCTCGCTTTGCACGTGGAAAGGCGAAAGCGATCGTTTTGGTACGGGGAGTGAAGTAGAGAGTGGTTTCGGCTTGGGAGGGGATTGATGGAGTTCTCGGAGGTAGTTTAGCTTTTAGGATTGTCGAGATAGGGATTTCGAGGGCTGGCAGTTTTAATTAGCGGTTAAGAGTGGCTCGTCTGGAAGACCTGTAGATACGTCTTCACCGATGTTACGTTATAGTTGATCCACAAAGTAATATTTACGATATCTCCGCTCGTTCTTCGAAATATCCGAGCACACCTTGCAAATCGAATCGCCCTGGCAACCCAGGCGGAAGTTACATCGAACTCAACACGATAGATGACACTATCGGCGATATCTGCCTGTTACATAACCTCCTCGTTGCCGCCTCGCAATAACTCACGACTCTCCCCTCCCTTTCCAACCGAAATACGAAGTGAGACGTACAAATCGTCGTACCTTGTACACCATACTTTAACACGACTCCTAATTGGACATCCAATACGTGTACTTTAATCCTCTTTTGCTCTATGTTACAGAGAAAGTACTGATAACGAGGCTCACCACCCAGAAATGGCTGGATGTCGGACCAAAATGGACCGAGGACGAGTACAGAAGCGCGCATTCGCGCATGGTGTACGAATACAGGGTGACATGCGTGGCCCATTATTATGGCAAGGGCTGCGAGAATCTCTGCAGGCCGAGAGACGACAACTTTGGCCATTACAGCTGCAGTCCAACCGGAGAACGCGTCTGTCTCTCGGGATGGAAGGGTGACTACTGCAATACCCGTAAGTTCTCTCGCCATTATCGTACATTTCGTGGGATTTACGGTAGAGGGCAGGATTTTCGTGTATTCCGAGACCGAGGTTCTTCGTTTTTCAAGCCGCATTCCGGTGTTTATGTATACGGTGAAGAAATTCTTTTGTACACTCGGGGAAACGAGCGTGACATCTTGCACGAGATTTTCCCCCCGGTTGAATCACATAGGATGGGAGACATTCTACGAACGTGGTTTGCGCAGGAAGCATCCTCGCTTATGTTCAATTTCCTTGGGTGTACGTTGAACTCTTGTTGAGATTTAATAGCGCGGAAATGATCTTGAATGTATTTAAAGCGGAGAGAAATTTATGACCAGTTTAATATGACTTTCGATCTATTTTGCGTCCGTTGTAAAGAATAGTTGATGAGAGTACGATTAATTTTGTTAAGGAAGTTCTCCAATTTGTATTTCCAAGGGGATAATTGCCAGAAGTTGCTTTATATTCGCGATAAAAGATGTGCAATCTTCAAACGTTGCTCGTGCACCGTGTACATAGATTTGAAAGGAGTCATCCTTTGGCGGTATCGCGTCTAATGCGCAGAAGCAACGAAATAACCTCGCGTCTGCGCGGAACGGACGAAAATCAGCCCAATCTCGACTACGCTCTACCGTAAAAGCCAGAGTACAGGCACGCACATGTAATGCGTGCACTCCCACGCTTCCCATCGCGACTGCACTGCGCGTGACATCCCTCCTTTTGTAGGAATTCCGTGTATGAAATTACAGAGACGATCTCCACGTCTCTGTCGTGTTGCCGTCTGTCTCTCTGGCCTCCTCGTGTGCCACTCGGTTCAGCCCTCTCGCGTCCACCGCGTAATATATACTGTTAGAGGGTAATCGGAGGAGGCTGTCGAATTTAGTATTTTTTCATGCATCGCTCGATGGACAGAGATCTCTTCGGCGAGATTGGACGAACTTCGTGCGGGAAAAATTGTAGGTTAGGTAATCACGATGATGGATCATTGACACGTCGAATGCCATTTGGGCCCTCGGGGACCGACGCTGCTGAATTCAATGAAATTTCGTGACTTTTAAATTGCAATATTTAAGAATTTTCTAATACATTAAGTATTTAAATATTACCGTTCAAAAGTAAAAGTCTTGCTGACTATGCAACTACTTGTTTAACATTTCTATTTCGCAGAGATGTGATTTTAATAGAAAAACTTTCACTTCGGTGGAAATGATGAAACGAGCAAAATACCGTGACGTTCAACGTGTTAAACAAATACAAATCTTGGGCCTTTCTTCAAGCTGCACATCCTCCCCTAGTTTCTCTCCCGACCGGCACTACTTCCGCCCTACTTCCAGCTAAGCTAAACAGCAACGGGCCCACCTTGCCCACATTCCCATTAACATTCATTCCTCTCGATATCCATCTCCCATTTACTCCCAACGCTGTAATTCTCTCCCAGCATCTTGATTCGTCATCGGTCAATCGTCCGTAACAAGTGCAGTATCAACCGGTGAATCATCATGCCCCAATCCCAAGTCCCAAAACCCCCCCACTCCATATATCCGCGATGAATTCGCGTCTAAAATACATGCACGTAAATCACTCCTCCCCATTATATAACATTCCACGGAACGTTAAGCCGCCTCTAACGTTCTCTATTCTCGTTCGTGGCACGAAACTCGACAAACCCGACGAGAGTCGACGAAGGAGAGGCCCGGTGCAGTGTCGGTGCAGCAGTCGGGTCCGAGCGTGCAGCAGCTTCCCACGCTTGGCGTGCGCGAGCGCGCGTACGGGTCTCTCTCTCGTCTGGTCCCGTCTGCGTCGGTCCCCCTCTCTCTTTTTCCCTCCTCGTCGTCCCTCTCTCCTTTTCCCTCCTCGTCGGACCTCCGACTGCATCCAGCATCCTCCTCTCTTCCCTCCACGGCGTACCTGAGCCGGGGACTAATCTCTGTGTACGTGCACGGCTCCCGAGTCTGTCCTCTCGTGCGGCCTTTCCGCGTGTACGTGCGGCCTTTCCGCGTGTACGTGCACCCGGGACGTCGGTGCACGCGAGGAGGCAAACTCTTCCTTCGTGTGTGGCGTTCTCTGTCTCTATGGTGGTGCAGAACGTGGAGGAGGGCCCGGCTGAGTCGAACGGGACGGAGAGTTGCGCTCGTTGCTACGGGTTCGTACTGCCGTCGGTTTCTCGCTGCTGTTGCTGCTGTTGCCGATGCCTCTGGTTCATGGCGCAGGTTACGTGGCACCTGGTATGCTTCTGCAAGTACAAAGACTCTTTTGTCGGCCATGGATCGTCCTTTGGGCGCTTTTCTCACGGAGAGAATGGGTGGGGAGATCTCGGGGGACTTGGGTCCCGGGCCTTATCGGTCGCCGAGGAGGGAGGACAGAGTTTCAGGGATGGAAGAATTTCTTGGGGTGATTCTATCGATGATTTTGACATTTAGAGACGATATAATCGTAGAAATTAACCCTTTGTACTTGCATGTGCCATGTGAGGGGATATTGTACAGCCCGCAAAAACAAGAGAAGTCCTCTGGTTTGTTCCGATTCGCCTGACGGATAGAGACAACCCTCGTTCTGACGTCATTTTCGACTCTAACGCGTGATTGGCCGATAAAGCCGCACATTCGTTGCGTCGCCATGGGAACGGCGAAAGAAGTGTTGCGTTTTCGGTTGTCATTAGTCAATCTCAGATTTCCAGGGCCAATTGGCGCGATAGGCGGTGCAAGCGACACTTTTCCCTTACCCCGTGCCTCACACCGCGCACCTTCTTTCAAGTTTGGCTATTGTATGTCTAGCATATCACTCGGTTGTTCCTTCTGAGGGGTCATTCGAGTTTATTAGTGATAACGGAGGATAATCTTATTGCACCGGAGCATTTCAACAAATTCATGTTTCCTTAGTTTTCTATTGAAATGGCAGAATGCAGAAAATCGTAAATTGCCGCCGAGTTGCTGATAGATAACGTCAGGGGTGGCTCCGAGTGCAAAGGGTTAATATGGATAGATGGATGGTTATGTTTAACTGGTAGGTTTAAAGTTGTGGTAAAAGCCAGTTTTCTCGAGATTCCCAGTGCATTGTCTTTCAACGGAGAGATCCTGATCCTCCTTTGCAACCCTCGCCGCGTGCCAACTCGTTGCATTCCACATCCACGGCCAAGATTCAGAAACTTCTTGTACACACGGTCTCGTCGGTATCCATGAATACACGAATGACTCGAAAAAAGCCTCGGAAACGGTGTCGCAAAATTCTACATTCACCGAAACGACCCATCGAACGCGACAAAAGAAATCTCTGTTCCTTCATCCTTCAAGTTCGTAGAAGCATCGACCTTCTCGTCGAACGTCCTTCATCCCAACCTAACCGAGATTCGGCGGCCAAGTTTCGACGTCCTCAACGATACCCGGGTACCACGAAGCCCCAGGAGGTCTCTCCTTCTCTTTCTCTCGTTCCCTCGATCGGTCGTTGCACTCCAACGGCGGCTACTCGGTGCTCGCCGGTCGACAAAGTCCGCGCATTGATTACTAATGGACTACTTACTCTTCATTTCGTGACATTCCCCGTCATTCGTGGAATCGCGCGTGTTCGTGCACGGTTTCGCGAGGAGGAACCTCTCTGGATTGTCTTCTCTGTTTCATTTCTCTCTCTCTCTCTTTCCGTCTCTCTTTGCCATATTCTTCTGGGCTCTTTTGTCACGCAGAGCGCCGTCTCGCGATCAGGCGATCTTTTTCTCACGTGCAGGCCCAACGCGGCCGATACCGTTTTCCGGGACTTTTGTCTCCTTCCTCGACATCGCGGAATCAAAGTGTGTATACCCGTTTGCAATGAGAAAGGAACACACACACACCGGTCTCTCGTTGCCGGGCGATGTTATCTTCGACTTTTCTTTTCCTCTCTCGCGATCCATCGCGCGAGTACACTCTGACGGGATTAAACTAACTCCCGACTGGTATCCGAGAGACGTTTGATTACGCTATCGCACGGGAATAAATTCAAGAACGGGTATTTTAATATCGGACTCGCCTTCCGGACGAGTTCCGTGAGAGCGCGCTTTCCTTCTGCCGCGGATCTGTTAAAATGGAAATTAGCGCCGAGAGAATTTCTAGAAATGGCGAGTACGTGCGATCTTATATATCACAACCGGCAACACCGATACCCCTCCCTCTACGCGTACTCACACAGGATTTGCACAGCTGACCTGATCGTTAGGAGTCTCGGATTCCTCGGATGGAGATGCATTCAAATTGACTTTTCTCACATCGCGGAATCTATTAACGCAACCTAAGATGCACTCAGGTTAGATGTATCTCTTCGAGATCTTCGAGGGTTGATACTTCACGATACCAGGAAGCTATAATCGCTCCGTGAGACGACTTAACTCCCAGCTTGGAATTTTTATTACTCATTACCTTGCAACTCTACCTTGGATATCAATAGATATTAATAATTTAAACTTCCAAGATTGAATTTTCAACGATTCGCAAGAGAAAATGACAAAATTCCCTCTCAACAGTCAAGATACTTTCTCGAATTGATCGATATCCGACGAAAAGGGTTAACGAGGCGATCTAAGGGTAGGCCGGTATACCGTGCAGGGTGCTTAGCATTGCAAGTATTTTCGGGGGTGCCAGGACGCATTAGCAGGGGTTGCAGAAGCAGCTGCAACACGGCGTGGCAAGCCGAAAGAGCCCGAGCCTCCGAAGCGAGTGGCCCCTGACAGCTGCACAGAGGTCGGTGCTTTAACCAACAGCTGCACCGGACTCACGTTCACAGTCCACTTCCATACCGACCCCTCTCCCCGTGGCCCTCCCCGCTGCCGCATTTTTCCACCTTCTTCTTTCTCTTTTGTAACTTCGCTACCTGCCGAACTATGTCGCCTTATCTCGGCCCGTTCCCGCGTCCTCCGGCCGATGGCTTTTCTCGCAGCGAAGGAAACGGCCCCGGTTGCGCGGCAGGTAGCGCGAAGAGTCGATAGAGAGGTAGGTTAGGAGAGTGTCTAGGATGACGAGAGAGAGAAAAAGTTCCCCGTTTCGATTCCTCATTGTCGCCCTTCCACGAAAGGTCAGGCACGGAACGTCGGTTGCACTTGGGGGAAGAAAATCGATAAGTACGTTGAAGTTCGTGCGCACCGTGAAATTTCTTGGGGGAACACGTGCGTGGACGTTTAACGCTAGGTTCACCGCTCGGGTCACTTTGACCCGGTCTCAGTACTCCGCGAGTGTAATTGTAGAAAGCGTTTACATCTTTTTCTGCCACTTGCACTGACTTTTGTGCATTCAGCTAAAGTGAAATATTCTCGGTGCTCTCTCTCCTCGATTCGTTTTATTTCGTCGGTAGTAGACTTAAATAAGCAATCTCAGATACTTCATTATACTCAGAATTGATATATTAATATAAAACTCGATCAATATATTGGACTTAAAGAAGGTGAAGTTACATTAACGCTAGGTTCAACGGGCGGGTCATTCTGACCCGGTCTCAGTACTCCGCGAGTGTAATTGTAGAAAGCGTTTACATCTTTTTCTGCCACTTGCACTGACTTTTGTGCATTCAGCTAAAGTGAAATATTCTCGGTGCTCTCTCTCCTCGATTCGTTTTATTTCGTCGGTAGTAGACTTAAATAAGCAATCTCAGATACTTCATTATACTCAGAATTGATATATTAATATAAAACTCGATCAATATATTGGACTTAAAGAAGGTGAAGTTACATTAACGCTAGGTTCAACGGGCGGGTCATTCTGACCCGGTCTCAGTACTCCGCGAGTGTAATTGTAGAAAGCGTTTACATCTTTTTCTGCCACTTGCACTGACTTTTGTGCATTCAGCTAAAGTGAAATATTCTCGGTGCTCTTTCTCCTCGATTCGTTTTATTTCGTCGGTATTAAACTTAAATAAACAATCTCAGATACTTCATTATATTCAGAATTGATATAATAAAAATAAAACTCGATCAATATAGTGGACTTAAAGAACGTGAAGATGCATTAACGCTAGGTTCAGCGGGCGGGTCATTCTGACCCGGTCTCAGTACTCCGCGAGTGTAATTGTAGAAAGCGTTTACATCTTTTTCTGCCACTTGCGCTGACTTTTGTGCATTCAACTAAAGTGAAATATTCTCGGTGCTTTTTCTCCTCGATTCGTCTGGATCTCGCGATGTTCGTGTCGTGTTTGCATACTGCTAGAGATAAAAGACTCAGTTTCATGAGTATTTCGTCGGTAGTAGACTTAAATAAACAATCTCAACTACTTCATTATATTCAGAATTGATATAATAAAAATAAAACTCGATCAATATATTGGACTTAAAGAACGTGAAGCTGCATTAACGCTAGGTTCAGCGGGCGGGTCATTTTGACCCAGTTTCAGAACTTCGCGTAAGAAATCATAGAAACCGTTTACATATTTTTCTGCCGCTTGCACTGACTTTTGTCAATTCAGCCAGACGAGTATACACCGACATACATTTTCTTCGAAGCCCTCTAATTTTGAAATTCTGTGTGTTTTACACCTATTCTCCCTTATCAGGGGAAACAAGTAAAAAATAAATCTCGGTAAACCTGGTGTTAACAAGAAACTCGTGGATACGTGCGTTTGTGTCGGTGAAATTTGTCTTCATAATTGAATACTGCATCGGAGGATGTTTGCTGGAAGAATTGAAAGTTTAATTCGAGAACATTGTTTCCCGGCATTCGTTCAAAAGGGGGAGGAGAGCCGTGGAATCCCGGCGATTCGGTCGTTCCTTCGTCGCTAATCCAGGGAGACGACGGTGGAAGAGCCAGCCGGAGAAGAGTAGTTTCTCTCTCTCTCTCTCTCTCTCTTCTCATGGGTTCTCCGCTCTATAAATACACCATACTCCTTAGCGCTTCGGCCGGTCCGCGCTCGCGAGTTCCATCGAGCCGACGAGAGCCGCTCCGTGGGCCGTTGCGCTCGGTGCCAAGGTCACGCGGCCCACCGGCCCTCTCCTGTCTTCTCCTTGGCCCCACCACCACCCTCTCACCGAGGGTTCACCTTCAACCTTGCCGCATAGCCCGACCACCTTCAACCCCTTCATTCAGGAAGATACCGGCTCTACTCTCTCTTTCCCTCTCCCTCCCTCTCTTCCTTCCTCCTCGTCCCTTTCGTCTTGCGCTTCGCACACTTGTTGTTTGCCCATCTCGCAATTTTTTCATCGATCACGAACGCAAAGTCATCCGACGTTATTCCTCGCGAGGTCAAACTTCCAAAGGCTCAGGATTCGCTGCAAGTCCCATCCACTGTGTGACTCTGCCCCCACAGGAACATCGGGATTTCTCGTAAATGAATTCACAACGGTGTCCCGTAGCTCGAGAACGTTTCATGCGATTGGCGCATTCGAAAAATCGACCTCGTCCTCCAAACGATAACGAAATTCGTTACGAAAGAACGAATCCACCGGCGCAACGGAATTACTCAAACGTCCCGATGGCACGTGTGCAAGAGAGGCGCACATTCGCACGGGGAAAGAAGTCGAATAGGACGAATACGAGGCAGGCCGCATGGTAACACTGCCACGCGAGACCCACCGTGACTATATACATCGGTGAACATACGTAACTGAAACTGCCGGTGGCTGGGAGCCAAACGAAAGAGTTTGGGTATTTGCGGACTGGACAAGCGGGGCTCGACACGTGACACAATTTCATTACCCTTGCGCGCACCTAGCGTTGGCGAACGCGTGCAGCTATGCCAGGAATCGTCGCTCGGCCGACCACCCTCTTCCGATCGTACGAGATTCCAGAAAACTGCGGATGATTTGTAGCTTGATTTATCGCCGCTTCCAACTGTAATTATCGCGGTGGAATTCTATCGCGAACGGGGGATGTTCCACTTGTGGAACGGTAGGAAATCATTTTGGGAACACTGTGTCCTCGCGGAGAACGTTGGAATTGGGGAATGAGGATCGAAGTACTTTCAGTATTCGTTGAAAGGGAATTTGAATGTTAAAAACTTTTTTCCAATATCGTGATTGTACATCGATGTGATTGGTTTCCTATCGGGCATCGATCGAGGAGTGGTTCGTAGGCTTCACGAAATTATCGAGGGGACCTGTACGACGAAAAGGTTAAGAACCTCTGCAGTGTAAGATCGAAGCTTGAACGCTTTTGGAAGTACAGGATACGTTAGTTAGGTGTCGCTGGTAACGGAGAAATTTTAGGCTATGTTCGCATGTAATACCGATAGAACAGGGGTCGTGACACGTGACACAATTTTCATTACCCTTGTGGGACGAGCGACACGACGCGTATCGCTTGTACAACTGCGTGCAGCTATGCAAGGAATCGTGCGCTTAGACTCCTTTCCCATAGGGTATTCCTGGAAAACGGGAACGATTCTTAGGACATATGAGATAAATTTTAATTAGACATCGTCGACGCAACCTTCAAATAGTTCATCCGTTCCCTCCAATCGTTCTTCTACTCTATCACGAATACATTGACGAATTATGTAACAAACATAATGAAATATTGCCAGAGTTCTTAAATCGCCCTTCGGTTAATATTAACACGTTGAATGTCATGGGGTCGCCGGTGACCCGCACTGTTGAATTCGATGAAATTTCTTATGATATGCTAATATATTCAATATTAAAATATTGCCGTTAAAAAAGTGAAATACTACCGACTACATAACTATTCTTACTTCTAACATTTCTACTCAATAAAGATGTGATTTTAATAGAAACAGTTTCGATCAGGTGGAAATGATGAAACCAGCGAAATACGGGTGGCATTCAACGTGTTAACCGATGCAAAATTGTTTGGAATTCCATTGAAATACCCGGCGCATGAAAAATTCCATTATAACCCCGCACGAACCGAGAGATTTCCGTTCCGCCGTTATCGTGCGTTGCCGATGCAACTGATTTTCCTGCAAAATCGTTGGCAATTTTATGATTCGATTAACAATGACAGACCGAACAGTACCTCCGGTGAATTATCGAGTCCCAGTGACTACCCATAGAGGTATGCATCCGATGCATCGTACGTATACCAGCTCGTGCAGTCGTGAGGGACGCGATCGACCTCTTGCGGAGAGTTGCCTTAACCTTTTGGATTTTTTCTTACTCGTTTCAGCCCGCTGCCTGCCCGGATGCGACGAGCAGCACGGACACTGCAATCGACCCGACGAATGCATGTGAGTATTACGCATACACCTACAACCACACACGTATTGTACCTCTCACCGACGTCTACGCGGCGCACTTACAACTACTCTTCTCTCTACTGATATTACATTCCTGACTCGATACCCCCTTCGCGGCATCGTAGTTATGCGGATTAATAGTACATATATCGGTAAATGAATTCGTGAACGTTCGCCCCAACCTGCCGTGAACTTTTGAGGTTAGGTCGAGAACTTCAAAGCGGATCATGTGATACTTCGCGACAAGTAATTAAACTTCCCGCCATATTATCTTGTTTTTCAAAATGGACGTGCGTCTTTGGAAAGGTTCGATTGTAAAAGGACGATGAATAGTTAAATTATTAGTACGATATTGCGGTGGATGAACATTGACGGGTATTTAAAGTGCAACGGAATTCTGTTCGCCTTGAGAAGCACGAATTAAGTCGCTCGGAAGCCAATGCGGTTAAGTCCATTTTTTGGATATTTTCTCATTTTTGTACATTTTAACATAATGATGTTTATTTGGAAATTTACAAAAATCAGAAAATATTAAAAAAATTGACTCAACCGCATTGGCTCCTGAGCCACTCAATTATCGTTATGCACGATTATGATAATGCGAGAAAGGTGCATCTTTAATGTTACTCGCCAGAGGCTCAATCGACGTAACGTTTCGTAATGTCCCGGTCGTTGCAATTTTTCCTACGTTCTCTCTTCAATTCTCTGTGTCATTATCGGTTAGCCCGTCTCTCGTACACGATCGGTAACCGAGCATGCGTAGAAGAGTGGACGAATAGGAATTCGAGGCGCTCGGCTCCTTTCCGTCGTAACGAGGTTCACCGAGGTGCCAATCGTTCTTGCCCTTGCTTCCAACTTCTGCCTCCTCGTTGAACCTCCCCCTCTTCCTTTCTCTTCTCGTATTCTATCTTACCTTTCCTATTTACCAAGCGTGAATCGTGTCGTTGAACCTTCTAATTCGACTCCACGCCGAAGAAAAACGAAACGAAAGGGGCAGAGATCGATTCGGGAATTTCTGGATTTGCCGGGAATCTCTGCTATAAATACGAGCCTCGAGGGACGAGG
Source organism: Cerceris ruficornis (assembly GCA_963989415.1). Taxonomy (NCBI): domain Eukaryota; kingdom Metazoa; phylum Arthropoda; class Insecta; order Hymenoptera; family Crabronidae; genus Cerceris; species Cerceris ruficornis. The sequence continues at coordinate 10,501,150 of OZ022529.1, read as the reverse complement.
ACAACCTTCCTTTGCGTTCTCTATTCTTTTTAACCTCACTTTTTTTCCCGTCGCGAAATGCCTTTGGAAAGAAGTTCGTCTGCGTACGTGGAGTTGATTCTCATCCAAGTTCAACGAGCGAACATTTTAAAGCGGCCTTAAAAAGTCTACGGTAGATTCGTCATAATTTCCGAAGCTTCCGTTGATTTATTCTTCACCGTAGTCGAACGAATCTCAGCCCAGCCGACTTTAACCCAGGGTTTGAAGTTAACTCGATCATCTAATTACTCTACGACCGGGGTTAATTGTCCCGTTAGCCGTAGTCGTCGATCCAACAGAGCCGGACCATTCTCGCGAGTACTTCTCACAGTTTGCACCCCTGCGTCTTAATTCCTGAGATTCTAACTGCGGCAAAAACGTGTAATAACCGTACAAACGGCCGGACCCTGAATCCCTCGCGTTTCACGGAGGCAGAGGAATCCCTCGTAATTCTCTCTGTCATAATAAAATCAGAATTTTCGAGGTTAGGTGTCAAAGATTAATCCTTTGCGGACGGAGGCCTTTTGAATATAAAAAGATAATCATTTATTTAGCGATTAAAAATCACTGTTTTATCAGAAAGTTAGTGTTAATGTATATAAATTATAAATTACTATTTGTAGAATCATATTTCAACTTTTCAATTCCAATCGTGTATACATGCCCCGATAAACCATAGTATTTTTTCTTAGGGTTTCACAAAGGGTTGAAACGTATAAACTTTCCCTCGAAATACCCTACATTCCCTCTCGACAAATCTCAGCGTTTCTCCATCGTCAGATCTCTGCGATCGTCGTTACAAAATCTACGGAGTTTTACTTCGAACGGAATTCAAATTTCGCGCGTCCTAGGAATCCGTGAATTTCGACGGGGCAAATTGCCGCGGAAAGTTCAAAGTTCCAGCGAGCTGCGCAGAGGAGGCGGAAAGAGAACGCACCGATTTCCCGGTACGACACGGCGATCGACACGCAGTCGGAGTAAATTGCAGTTGCTCGTTTCGCCGAGTAAAATAGTCTCGGGGATTTCTCTCGCCGGAGATCTCGAGAGATTTTATTCTTCGGATAGCTTCGAGCTCGATCTTCCTGGCCTCTCGTTGAATGCGCGGAATATGCGTGCACCACATCCGTGGCGCCGCAGCAGGTAGACCGTGCCGACAATGAAGTTTCCCAACCGTAATTGGATTACCACATTTTCCACCCCGCCACTAGCGCCTCTATAAACGTTTGCGCATCCTCCGTTTAACTGTGGATTCTCGGTACCGTATGTACCGACGCGTGAGATAACTTCGAAGGACGCCATTTTTCTCACAGACCGTTCAAAAAATAGTTACACGTAAAGCCGATAGGATACGTTAATCGGTTAAAAGAGAAATCTTAAAGTACACGACGGCGTTTCTTGCAGCGCGTAATATCGTTTCACAAGGTTATTAGCTCCGTTGTTTTTGTCGATGCGCAGTTAAACGTGCTCTGATGCAAAATACGAGTGTCCTGCTCGGAATCGTGCGACCGTACGTTACCTACGAGATAATCTGTTTTCTGGCTGCGTACCCTCTATGCGTGGAAATAGTCGATATGATCGGTAAAAGCAATTGCCGTGAGAGCTTCGTGGGATGTTGGCCCCGTTCGTGATACGTGAAAGAATCGCGGCTGTATCGTGTCCCATTGAAATTTCGGAGTCCGTGTTCGGACGCGCGAGTGGTATCTGAATACCGATGAAGATGCACAACGTGCATCATCCTACCGATTTCTCTCTCTCGGTTTTTGTCTCTCTTTCAAATGGAATACCGTGGAACGATATGTGGAACATCGTAGTTCGTGGACACCGTTTAATTCTCTTTGGGGGATTTCTATCACACTGCATTTTAAAATCGTATCGTTAATCGTTTTCTATCTTACATAAAGATACGAGTTCCTTCATTAACCCTTTACGGTTCGAACTGTTTTGTAAATTTTATAGCGAACTAAATGAAATTAATTTCACATTTTTTCTTATTGGTTATTAATTTTTTTTTAATGATTTCGATAACTGTAGGTACCGACTAATATTTAGTTGATACTACAAAATCATTATGAAATTGAAAAGTCGATGTTAGAAAATAAAATGGAGTGAAAAGCTGCAAAGGGTTAATATGTTCAAACTGTTGAATAGTCTTGGATAGAGAAGTAATCGGCAAAAATGAAGTAGATTTCCATCGATCGGTGCTTACAAATAAAAAAAATTTCCGCGCTTTTTTAAGTCCTATTTTATATATACGATATAAAATAGCATTCCCAACATTAAGGCACGTCTCGTCCAATCGTCGTTGCATAATCCTTCTCGCAAGATTTCCCTGATTCGCTTCGCCTCATAAAAAACCACGTCGTTGTCCATAATTCCCGAAGTGTCTTTACCTCGTTCCACATTCTACTTCTTCCGTCACGCTCCTTCGTGAATCGTACTTCCTGAAACTCTTGCCGGATCTCCGTTCCTATTCCTCCGTCGTGAGGAGAATCGTGGTGATTCTCTCCGCGGGACGATTCTCCATGAGCTCTCTAGTCCTTCGAAATTCCCTAGACCACGTGTCCTTTCCTAGGGAAAAGTCGAGAAAGAAAGCCGAAAGAAATCACACGGATGCTACGATCGTCTCATTGGCGGCTAGGCGCGCGCGCGCGTGCGCGCACACACCGACAAACTACGAAGATCCGCGCGGCACAGTTCGGTCCGTTTCGTTTCTTCTTTCTTCCACCCTCTTTCCTTTTCATCTTCTCTCCTCCTTTCTCTCTTCGAGCCGGGTTCTCTCCACGTTGCTCTATCGGTGTGTGTACATGGGATTTAATGGTATAGTCATGCGACGTCGACGGCTGCGCTTCTCTCTCTCTTTCTATCTTCGCCTCTCCCTCTCTCCTTTTCCCCATCTTTCTCTCTTTCTCTACAGCCGATATATAGCGATACATAGGCGGATGGGTATTAGTGGGCAGAGCAAGGCGCGCGCACACACAGAGGAGCGTAACCTTTCCTTGACCCGCATACTGAACGGCTGTGCCGAGGCTCGAACCGTGGGAACACTACTCGGCGACTCATCCCCACTCTCCTACGAATTCTACCTCCTCTCCTGTCTCTCTTGGCTAAGGCTCTTCCTCCCTCCTCCTCCCGGTTCCTCTCCTTCGCGTTTCTCTCTCCCTTTCTCTCTTTCCTCCGGACTGGTCTCTCCCATCGTTGCTCATTCTATTTCTGCCTCCCTCTCTCTTTCTCCTTCTTCCTCTCTTCCCCCCGTGTGTGCACCAAGTACGCGCGTTATACACGCTTCTTTCTTTTACCTCTGTCCTCCTTCGATTCGTGCTCTTGTTCCATCTTTTCTGCGGACGTCTTTGTCCTTCCTGGAGAAGAGTTATACCCCCCCTGACCCCCTCCTCACGATGTAATGGCCGACTGTATCCTCCTGCTTTCCCTCTCTCCTTCCTCGATTCCCTGTATCCAGCTCCTTTCTGCCTTCTTCTTCTTCATCCTCGGACTTTTATCCACCTTTGCGTATCCTCTGTCGCGGTGCTTCCTTCTTTTTCCAGGGGCCCTTTCTTCCTTCTTCGCGATTCAGCCACCTAGCGTGTACGTTTACGAGATTTTTCACAATTCTTTCGCAGTCGTTTCTCCTTCGGGTTGCTTATTACGGAGGAAATTGGAAATTTCTGTTTAGAGAATTCTTTCAGCGATTCGTAAGGTTTGCTTTGATCCCACGAAGGAAACGAATGTTTCTTGGTTAGGTACCGGCGCGAAGATCGAGCCGTTTTAATCGTCAGTGCGCAGCCTCCTTAATCTTCTCAATCGACACCGAGCAGTCGTCTCAATCCTCGCCGAGTAGTCCCGCGTTTACTCTTCTTTTTGAGGTCGATCGTTGGATAGGTTGGAAACGATTAGGAGTCTCTTTCCGAGGCGGGCATAAAACGAGTTTCTCTCGAGACTTGCTTTTCAAAGGAGGGGGACAAAGCTGCTGGCGAACCTCGCGAATTGAGATTCAGCCGAGTCACCCGGTATAGCTCTCGGTTACCTGGAAACGGCGACTCTTTCTCATTTCACCTCCTCCTTCGACGTCTCCACCTCCGCTTCCTCTCTTCATTGCGCGTCTTCTATCGCGTTTGATAATTTTTGCAAACGCGTTTAACGAGGTCCTTGACGTTCGCCGTAGAATAGATCGTGAATTCCAATCGCGCGGAGATTGGAATAGTCGGTAATAAGACGAGCGAGGAATCCCGGACGCCCTCGACCAGATACAAAGGTGGAGAGAGAAGTCGCGAGAATGGAAATTGCAGCTTCCCCTCCCGATGGCACTTTTTAATTCCCGCTAATGAAACGTCGGATAACGCGCGGCCTACCCGAGCGCGCGTCAAAGAGATCTCTCCCGGCTCTCTTCTCGTGTTACAATCCGAAACCGATCCTCCTCGATCGGCCGGACAGAAGGGATCTCGTTAAAAGCGAAGGAAAAAAAGAAACGTCGATTCTCCTCTCCTTTTCTCTCTCTCTCTCTCTCGGTTTATCGCGCTAAAAGGAAGACCGATCGCCCCTAACGAGCGTACCCTCCGTTCCCTGTTTCAGATGTCACAATGGCTGGAAAGGCGCTTACTGCGACCAATGTCTGAGATATCCAGGCTGCCTTCACGGTAGCTGCCAAAAGCCCTGGGAGTGCCTATGCGACGAGGGCTGGGGCGGGCTATTCTGCAACCAGGACCTAAACTACTGCACGAATCACAAACCTTGCATGAACGGCGGCACCTGCTTCAACACCGGGCACGGCTCGTACACCTGCTCATGCGCGCCGGGCTTCACCGGCACTGACTGCGAGACGCCGCTTTTGGACTGTCACTCGAAGCCCTGCCTGAACGGCGGCTCCTGCACGATGGAGTCAGCCTACGGTAACTCCACTCTCACCGCCCTCGTATCCAAGAACGGCCAAGAGTCCTCCTCCTCGAGGCAGCAGCATCATCGCGCCGCTTATCGGTGCACCTGTCCACCGGGATGGCGTGGCCGTCACTGCGAGATCAGCTCGAGATCCTGTCGAGATTCGCCCTGCCATCACGGAGCCACCTGCGAGGACGACTCTCTGCGCGGCTACGTATGCCGATGTCCCCCCGGATACACCGGAAACGATTGCGAGGCGCAGCTCGACGAGTGCTCGCCCAATCCCTGCTCCAACGGTGCCACCTGCACCGACATCGTCAACGGATTTCGATGCTCCTGCCCACCCGGATACACCGGGGAACGCTGCGAGACCAACGTCGACGATTGTCAGGGCGATCCTTGCCTCAACGGCGGGACCTGCGTCGATCTAGTCAATCAGTTTCGTTGCCAGTGCGTGCCAGGATACGTCGGAAGACTGTGCCAGGACAAAGTCGACTACTGTCTCGCGAAACCCTGCGCGAACGGGGGAAGGTGCATCTCCGGAACGAACGATTACCGGTGCGCGTGCAAACCCGGCTTCACCGGGAAGGATTGTAGCGTCGACGTGGACGAGTGCCGAAGCGCCCCCTGCAGAAACGGCGGGACATGTCTCAACCGAGTGAACGGTTTTCTCTGCAACTGTCCCGAGGGTTGGCACGGGGATACATGCGCGGAGGAAGTTGGCGCAGGGACGGCGATAATGCCCGAGGCTGCCGCGGCTGCCGGCTCTCCATCCAATACCGCCGTTGTCCCAGCGATTCCACCCTCGGGGGCGAGTTACTGGTCGGGAAATCTCTCGAGGCAGGTCGCCACCGCGGAACCTAGGGATGCCGGATTGACGACCGAGCACGTGGTCGTCATTGCCACTCTCTCGACGGCCGTGCCAGCCTTCGTTCTCGTCGCCGCGGTCGCAGTGATGTGCATGAAGAGACGGCAGAAACGGGAACAAGCTAAGGCCGACGAGGAAGCGAGGCTGCAGAACGAGAGGAACGCGGTCCACAGTAGCATGAGCAAGCGAAGCGGAGGAGTCATGGGCGGTGTCGGTGGTCCCGGTGGGGTCGTAGGCTCCGGAGGTGGCGCTGGCGTCGGAATTGGAAACGTCGGTCTTCTCGGCGGCGGTGGAAGCGGAATGATCAGCGGCGGAGGTGGCGGCAGCGTTTGCACTCTTGGGACCGGTGACGCTCACATGATCAAGAACACCTGGACGGCGAACAAGAGCGTGAACAACGCCGCGTCCGCCAGACAGGACGACCTCGACTCCTCGTTTCAAACGGACGTCACGCTGGACAGCTCTTGCTCGGGTTACAAGCCGGAACCGGTGCTGCAGGACGGTAGAACGCGAACGACGAAGCAACTGAACACGGAGGCAGCGGCGCACAGGGCGTCGCACCTCTTCCAGAAGGAGAAGGATTGCCTGGGTCTCGGCCTCGGCATCGGCGTCGGCGTCGGTGTCCTCGAGAGCGCCAAGAGATCGTCGGTGTTCGGTGGTAACGCGGCCGACAGCTGTTGCGCGGCGGAGGCAGCGTTGCTGAAGAGGCCGACGACGATCACGGAGAGCGGGTCGGGTGGAGGAGGAGGAGGTGGCGGGCCACCGGGAGGCGGCGCCGGCGGGACCGAGGGCAGTGGCTGCGGTGTTTACGTGATAGACGATCATTATAGGCACGACGCGGCGCTCGCGGCGACGCTCGCGACGGAAGTGTAGTCCCGTTCGGGAGCCGGAACCCCTCGCGGGGACTTATAGACTCTCTGTTTCTCCGACGCGACGAGAGGGCGCGCTGTGCATACACGCGCGCGGGAAACCTCGGGCGCAACCGTCGCTGGACTAGTTTTTCTTTCGTTTTCCTTACTTCCCACCCGAATCGTCCACTGGGAATGTCTCGGAACGAGAATTCGCGATTCTGGAAGCCGGTGCGGGTGAGTGCGGGCATTTTGTGATTCCTCTCTCGTCGTCTCATCTCCCATCGACGATCTTGACCGGGGAATTGTCAGGGTACCCGTGGCAAATGAGAACCAATCGGGAGGCCCTTCCCGCGTCATCGGAGAGGAAGAGACGGAATCGCACCTCCTACCGGACGATCGCATCACCGAACGATTCCGTTTCGGGACGAGGAGATCCCTTGGAGAAGAGACTTTTGGAGAGAGATGACAGAGAAAGAGAGAAATTGAAAGTGAGAAGGAGAGTCGGGCAGAGGAGAACTCTTGAGACGGAAGGAGCAAGGAAAAAAAATTGAGATGCTGTGGGGGCGGATGGCGGGCGATCGTCACCGACCCGTTCTTAGGTATTAATATTATCATGCTCGAAGCAAACTTTGTACAGAACTAATTTATTATTATTGTTATTTACTATTATTATTATTACTATTGCTATTTTCCCCCTTTCTCCGATTACTCGGGTAATTGCTATTATTATTATTATTATTATTAATATTATTATTATTATTATTCTATCGTATCCCATTATCATTGTTCCGATAGTTCTTTTTCGAATTGCGTGACTGAGACTTTTGCGGCTAAGAGGCGTACGTGTGGATAACTTTTGTGTATATTATATATTATGCGTGCATGCGCTGTCGCGTGTGCGCATGCGCAGTGCACATGCCGGGGTAAGTTGCTGCGTGGATGTGTGCGTGCGCAACTGAGAGAAAGAGAACGAGAGATTGCGCGTGTATGTGTGTGCGTGCGCAAGAGAATGACGAGAGGAGAACGTTTGTATGTACCGTGCGTATAGTTACGAGCGAGAAAGTTTAAGACGAATTGTAATTCAAACGATGTCGCCCCCCTTCTTGAGATTTTTTTTTTTTCTATTTTGGATAACGCTCTTTTTTTTCGACGTACGACGAGATATCAGTTTTTTTTTTCTTTGCCCGGGACGCCGTCACGTGCCCCGTGCAGACGAGAGGATCCCCGGGAGTGGCTTCTGGATCGTGTCCTGGAGAGACGAAACGCCGTGAAAAATGAGAAAAAAACAAATAAACCGACCTCTCCTCGCCCGGCATTTTGAGACTACCCTGTTTTTTTCGCGGCGATCCCACTGTGCCGGGACTCTCTCATTTACGAGGGAAGGGGTTAAATACTTAATGGGAATCCCCCGTCCATCTCAGCCGGTAGACCGTGGGAGTTCGAGACAAGTGATAGTCTTGAAATCGAAGCTTCCGGAATTGTACATACATATATCCTGAAACGTATTCTCATTTCAATTTTACATATCATTCATCCGGACATTTTCTTTCTTCGGTACTTTAAGTCACGTTGGCATTTTCAGATTAGACAGCATCTTGATATTCTTCTATTTGTAATTTAATTAATCATGGCCAGTATATTATTATTACTTTACGTCATTTAATACTTTACGTCCACCGAATTTATTTTAAGTCCTACAGGGTGTTTCAACCAAGGCTGGACTTGCATTTAAAACCTGCATTTATAACGATCACTCTTCTCCATTTCGATCTCTCGTGTAGAAACGTTAAAGAGACGAAAAGTCGTCAGCTTCGAATTTCGTCCCTTTGAACGGGCCTTTTACCGTGACGCGATCCAGAAGTCGGTGACTAATCCTTCAATGGTACCGTGGGATCCTCTTAAAATGGCCCACGTATGGCCTCCCATTGCTGGGCTGTCCCAGAGAAAGCGACTGAAATCAAAATCCACGCTCGATTCTCGCAACGAATTCCGCCATACGATCGAAGAAGCGAACCATCATCCGCGTCTCTGCAGAGCCGACGGAGCTTTTCGGAGAAGCAAGAGAAAGAAAACAATCCCCCCGAAATAGTTGCGAAATTTCCAGGAGATTATTTTTTCCGTTCTTTTTTTTCCTTTTTTTTCGAACTTAGAAAAATTTCGTAGAATTTTTTGGATGGAAGTTCGACGCGACGAAAGGGGCTGGCTTTTTTTTTTCTTTTTCTTCATTTGAAAAGTCTTCCTTGCATTCTGCAGAAACGGTTCCGACGATGTGGTGCATCCATACAGTGAAACATTGCTCGCGTTATGTATAAACAGATAAAGAAATGGATAAATAAATGAATGAATATATAAATATATAGATAGAAATATATATAAATATATAAATATATAAATAAATGAATATATATATATATATATATAAATGAAAGAACCGGCGTCGTCGTCAACGGCGTTTCGACGGCGGAGCGCAAAATTCAATTTCAGGATTTCAAAGTCGAAGTCGGCGATGATTAACAAAGCATTCTAATTGTCTCGTCATTTGCCAGAAAAATGTCCATCTACCGTTTCACGTTGACTGCTTCGTTCCAAATTCAAAAATACCCTCAACCCACGTTTTTCGTTTGTACATTGTAAAAAAAACAGCTCGCCACTGATTCCTCATCTTTTCAAATCTGCCGCGCTTTCCCACGGAAAAACCTCGTCACGCTGACTTCGGCCGCGAAAGCGCGCGAACTATGAAACTGACGATTATGTGTTATTATCGCACGGCTGATGATAATTAATTTATTTATGGAATGATACTGATTACCTGCGTTTGGCAAACGATAACGATAACACCGATACGATATGATGCATACGATATAATAACGATGAGGATGACGCTGATGAACGTCGATGATAATGATGATTTAAAAGAAAAAGAAGAAGAAGAAGAAAAAAATGAAAAGAAACGACGATCACGACGCTACTGCTGATAGATTGATTTAAAAATAACGCCGATGGTGATAATGCTGGATAACTGCTGATGATCGGGATGCATGTAGAAACGTACGATGACGATGTGACGAACAAAGATTCGATGATGTTCCTGTTATAAATAATAATAATTAAATAAACGAAACGACTACCAACTAAGTCAGGCTTTTTGGGTCTCGCTCGTGAGCAGGATTTAATGTTAGAGGGCGGAGAGCGCTTAAAAAAAAAACTATTGTGTATAATATTAAACTGCCTGGCCGGTCAGTCGGCGATGGTGTCCGTACGAGGGCCAATCGTGAATCGATCGTCCCCAACGATATGTCGATCGATTGACGCTCGTTCCTCGATTAAAATCATCGCCGTCGCTGGTCGGCACGTCGGCCCGTAATTAATGAGAAGCACACGTACGTATAAACGATTATATTATATGGAATACAATGTGTAATAAAGCTGTTGTCATTTTTTGTACTTACACTTCTTTGGGCGATTTGATACGTCGATAACGCAGAAACTAGATTACGCTAGCTCCAACCTCTTCCTAATCCCCTCGATTCCGATCCTACGTTCACATCCCGCCTTCCGAACCCGTGTCCTTCCGTTTTGCCTGATTCAATCGTCGGAGAACACTGCGCCGAGGTTGTCAGGAATTATGGGGATAAAAGTTTAATATTCGACCAGTTGAACCTCGGCGAAGTGATCGCAATAGAAAACATCGAGAATGTAAAGGAAAAGAGGAGCAAAGTGTTCGGTCCATTCGACGACGATTGGATTAGGCTAATCTCTTTTTAATTCCTTTCCGGCAACCGAGATGGCCTTCCGTTCGTAGTGAGAAGAAAAAAAAAACGTGAAGCATTACATGCGACCGCGAGAGCGAATGTAAAGTTTCCTAGTGTATCCATGTTTTCTTTTTTTTCCTCGTGTAAAGAGTATATTAATTGTAATACGCGCGTACACACAGTTGCGGATCTGTATATTTGTAGTAGAAGTGTACAATTATCTGCGATTTACGATTTACGATTATTATTATTATTATTATACTATTTTTATTATTATTATTATTATTATTATCGGAAACGTGTACATAGATGAATTGTCAATATAACGATGTCACACAAGCGACAGTGAACGATTAATAACGATACATTAAAAGAAACGATATCTGTGTCTTGAATTTTCCTTCCTTTCTCTCCGTATTCCGCAATGGCACACGAAGACTCTTCGCGGCGCTTGCGCAATGGCTACCTTCAACGGCCGAAGAAGTAGAGCTTGCGATGTCAACTTTAATAAGTTGTAATTATAATTTATAGTTATATAAATATTATATATATATTATAATATATATAATTATAATATATAAGTTATAATATATTCAAATTTAATAGCTGTAATTTAGTATCTCAAAGCTAAAGAAACTTTTCACAACAAGAAATAACGCCAAGTGCAAACCGTATTAGCCCTTCGCGGTGCAAATTATTTTGCCAATTTTATAGTTATCCAAATGAAATAAATTTCTCAACATTTATTATCGTCGGTTATTCATTTTTTTTTTTTAATAATAGAAATAACTATATAGGTACTGCTGAATATTTAGATGATATTAAAAAATCATCGTGAAATCGAAAAGTCGATATTAAATCGTTGAAAAATAAAGTTAAGTGAAAAGCTACGTCGAGTTTAGTTCGATATAGGGCTGCAAAGGGTTAAAGTTAACTTCAAACTCGTGATCCTATTGTTAACTCGTGGAACGCCATCGGTATTTCGCTAGTTTCATTATTTTTACCGAAGTGAAACTTTTTCTATTAAAATCGCAACTTTACAATACAGAAACCTTAAAGGCCCAAATAGGCTTCGCCTTTTTAACACGTTGAATGCCATAGGGGTCCCTGGTGACCGGCGCTGTTGAATACTATTTTCTTCCGAGTTTTAAATTGGGATATTTATGGATATGCTAATATATTCAACATTAAAATATTGCTGTTAGAAAAGTGAAGTATTACTGTGTACATACTTTGAACATTTCTATTCTATAAAGATGTTCCCAAAGTCCTCATTTAACCCTTTTATTGCCGGATGCCGATATATCGTCGTTAGCAACACTCTTAACGCCGATCATCACGGGATTATTATTTAGTTTGCTCATATGATATTAGTAATTTCATTGCAAATATTTGAGAATACACAGTTTATGCTCCATATTACATTATTCTATTTATTAAACTATGACCAAATGATTATTCTTTTTAATTCCAACGACTATCAACAATCAGTAACCGATTTGTTCATTTCTCCTAACAATGTTAGATAAATATTAATTCTACGATTTTCAACGAATATTGAAATAGATTTGTCATTAATCTAATACATTTTTCCGGTCGGCACTAAAAGGGTTAATATATTACAATGTAACAGATTTCACGCCCGTAAATCTAGCGTTAATAAGAACAAGCTGCGCTTAAACCCTGTACTCTAATAACCTCCACAAACTTTCGATATCCCCGGCTCAATTAAAATGCTACGTTATTAATGTTAAAGCCAAATAAAGTCTCGAAGGCGTAAATAGCGAACGCGAGCAGGCAACTTCTTCGGGGAGTTAATGGCGGCCCGTCGCAAAAGAGTTCCTCGCGACGCATACCGAACCTGCGAAACGCACTAATCGTTAGCAGGCTTGCCACCACTTCCATGTGCCTAGCCGCGGCATAAACTACGCTTAAGGAGGCAGAACACGGATGCATCGCGACAAAGCGCTACGCGAAGGCGGTTGTGGGAAGATCGAGGAGAGAAAGGTCCGGCATCGATGGAGGAAGTCGCGCATCTCCGACGGAATGACACTTAGATAGCACTGATAAGGTGTACCGACGATTTTATGTAACTGCGATCGACGTACGTTCGCATTAGAATTCAGGGAATCGCGACGTACGTATCGCAGTTAGAATAAATGGACTCGACGTTAACCTTCCACGATGCTATGGGAAAGTGATAACCATAGGCGCATGATTTGAATTTTATGGTGACTATTAAGGTGTATTTCGCTATGCGGGGAACGTCGGATCGATTACCGGCGCCGTGGCTCGAGATAGTTTAGATCGATGGAAATTGATACTTTCTAACCTCCTCGTGGACGTGCGGTTTCGGTTTGACTCTTTGAGGCGCGGGAATTTGGAAAATAAAGTGGCCCATGTTGCACAATTTTTTTTTTATTGAATACAGTTGGTTTATATTTATTAACACATCTTAAGCGGGAAACGTGTAAACTCGTTTCGTGCATATTATTATTAAAACGCGGGAGAAGACAAGGCAAAGTGGATAAAGGAATTATTTTTTAAAAAGAAACTGAAAGTGTATTAAAAAATAATCCATGGTTCAAAAGTTATAGATATTTGATGCAGAAGTAATTTTGCACGTGGATTGCAGAAAATCGCCCGCTATATGGTAAGAATTTAACGAGAAAATACCCGCTAAAGATGTGTTAACGCTAGAATTACCAACCGGTCAAAATGACCGGTACACAATTTTTTTCCAAAAATTCTCCAAGTTTATAGAAAAGTCATAGAATAAATATTCTACGTCCATGCCAAAGAACATAAATCACCGAATCGATTCCTCTTTTTTCAAAGAATTTATTTAATATGATAGACTATAATAGATTTAACGTCGGTAGTTCTAGTGTTAACAAAGTTATACAATAATATAAATTTTAGAGGTGGGACGCTTTTAATCCCGCCGTGCCTCAAAGAGTCAACCCCTTGCTCCACAATTTATTTTGAAATTGCCTCCGCTATAATTCAGAATTTAATTGCTAAAGTAAAAACTGTTCAGTGATACTTAATATATCGCATAATTTAACATAATATTAATATTATAGAAATAATATTGCGTCGCGTATCATTAACCCTTTGCCCTACAACGAGTGACACTCGTGACGTGGCTGATGGAACAGGAAATTTTGAAGCTTCTCAAAAATGATCAAATTAAAAATATCAGTGGAAACCTACACGATAATATTACTTCTATGTTATTAATATTGCGTTAAATCCCAAAATATATCAGGAATTACTCACATATTTTTATTTTAACAATTTAATTTTCAAGTGTAACGAGAGCAGTCGCAAAAGAAGTCGTAGGCCAAGGGGTTAATATTTCCAATTTGATATGTTTCGCAAAACTTGCAAATTTCCTATCCCATTTACCTCATCACGAGTGTCACTCGTTATTACAGGGCAAGGGGTTAAATAGAAAATACACTAACAACCACAAAATACCCTAGGGACTTTAGTGTCTTTTTTTTCAGTATCAAACGAAGTTTGAAACTATAAGTCCCTCGCCAGCAAAGCCGCCAAAGTCGAAAGTCGTAGGAGCACAGAAAACAAGTCGTAAATCCGATCAATTTGTAAGAAAACTCGTTAACGTAAGAAATTCCCAGGGACTCTTCTTTTTTCCCCGACGACTGACTTTATTTTCTGTTACAGAGCGCCGAGAGCAGAGACGTGCATCCATGGAGAACGGACGGAGCAGATATTATACACGTATACCGACGTAAGCAGAAGTCGGAGAACTTCGTGAAAGTCTTCGGGACCAAAGTAACATCGGCTGGGCTACCCACGACTCATCGTGTCGTTATATACGCGCCGGTTATTACCTGCAGCTTCTCCGCTGCAAACCCATTACAACTGCCGTGGCATTCTTCGTGTTTCTTTCTCCTTCTCTCTCTCTTTCTCTTTAAGTCTTTCTCCCTCGGTTTGTGCAAGTCCCTCGATCTTCGTCGCTCCTTCGTTGTCCGTTCCTCGGCTACCTCTTTTCATTCTTTTCCACCATTTGGTCGAGGTTTTTTATTTTCGAATTTTTCCTCTAAGATTAGTTTCTAGGTTAGGTCGGACCTAGCCCTTAAGTCCTCATAAATGTTTGGAATGTTAAACAAACGCATTGTGTTTAAAACATGTTGATATCTTCTGTATGTGACGAGTGTATACTTTTTGCAATAAAGAATTATTGTTATTACTGTTATTGTTATTTTTCACCTTTTCACTCTAATTAATTAACATTTTTGCATCTGCATTTTTCGCAGCTTGCTCAACGACTTTGGTGACACGCTGGTGATGTTGATGGAAGTAGGGAGATATTTATGCGAGAGTTGTCTAGCTGTATTTTTTGCTTTTTATTTGCAATGAGGTTATTTCACCTAAGATTTATGAGTCTAGGTGGATAAGAAGCTACCGAGATTTCGATATATTAAGAATTAATTTCAAAAATGTGTATCAGGAGATTTGAACTTGGACCTGCGCTAATTGGTAGTTCGCGCTTTTAACACCGCAGCCATCATAAGTCCCGCCTAAATTCTTTATTGTTTTTTAATTGCTGCGCATTTTGCCTAGGTTCTACTGTTTCAGGTGGATTCCAAACTAACCAGGCTTAATATTCGTATCACGTGGGATAAATTTTCTAGAGATAATGGAGGATTGGAACTCGAGCTAACTGATTGAGTCCTAACCTTCATCTTCTTGCCCACCATAGTCCCTGTGTTCCTTCTTTCTTTTTTGCTTTTAATTGCTACGGTCATTTTGCCTTGGACCTACTATTTTAAGTGAATTACGAACCAACGAGACTATGATATTCACATCACGCAGGAAAAATTTTCCGGAGGTGAGAGGATTTGAACTTGCGTTAACTGACTGAGAATCCTAGACTTTAACTCCTTGCTCACCATAAACCCTGCGTTCTTTTTTCTCTTTTATTTGGCCTTTTGTCTTTTATTATGTTTACTGTTTGGCTTCAACCGCCAAGGTCAGTTCGCGTAGGACCAGCTTTATATCGCTACCGAACTAGTAGCTCCCCCTACAATGTTTGTTGCTCGATAGAAGCTGCAATCGCGAGAACTAAGACGAATTTGTGGAGAAATATCGACATACGCGTAACGGGAGTATCTCGGCGGGATCTAGGAAGGCAACGGGGCGAAAGTGTTGAATGGTCGGAAGGGGATCGGCGAGCCGACGGAATCTGTCGCAATCGATCAGAGAGATAGGATTGGACGCGCGGGCCCGTCGCGATTTCGTCGCGCTCCAGCGATCCCGAAACTCCGGAGCGTCGTTTCGACGGCGAGTTTCACCCCAGGAAATTCGGCGCCTCCGTTCGCTGCCCCGACGATGATCGGATGCGACGAAACGAGAAATTGTTTTCGCTCGTCGTGTCCGAAAAAAACATTGTGGCTCGTGAATGCGGTTGGAATGCACGAAATATCTCATCGACGTGTCTGCGTTCGTTTTTAACAGCTTATTTCTAACCTCTAAATATTAGTTAATCGTTCTAGGTTTTAAAGGCGTATAACCATGTAGAACATTGCTCGGAAACCTGCATTTCTTTTATCTAAAATTGTTAGCTCTTCAGCCTAACTAAAATCATTAGATTTTCCTATATAAAATTTCCATTTAATAGGCAAATTAATATTTATAGTATTTTTTGGTTTCTACGGCCATTCCGCCTTGGAACTACAATTTTAGCTGGGCATCGAACTATTAAATTTGAACTAGTTCGCGCTGATTGGCGGTCAGATCCTCTATCTCCCTAACCACTAGAGCCACCATACTTAACCTGTTAACCGGGGAATTAACTTTTGTTCAACTCGTTTCAAACTGGAGACTGTTTTCTTCGCAGTGAGAAATAATATTATCACACCTAAAGTACCACGCTAGAATTTAATGGAAAAGAATAACGTAAAACGTAATGCGTTCAACATACCATATTTAAAAATTGCCACGACGAAAAACATCGTCATACGCATTAGAGTTGTCTTCCTGGTATGACGAAATATTACGTCCTACCCGGTTAACAGGTTAAACGTCATGAAAATCGGGTACAATTCATTTCCCCAATCTCAGCGTAACAAAACAATTCCCTCAATCCAATCTAGAAATCCTAAAACCTAAATAGTATGTCCAGCAAGTTTCCCAGAAGTTAAAGGTTGTTTGATCTCGGTTCCACTGACGAGAAGTCTGATCCTCTATCTCCTTAACCACTAGCGCCGCCATGCTTAACACGTCGACTTCCATGGGGGTCACTGGTGACCGGCGCTCTTGAATTCAATGAAATTTCATATGAATTTTAAACTGCAATATTTACGAATATTGTAATATATTCAATACTTAAATATTGACGTTAAAAAGATAAAGTTCTGCTGAATATATATCCATCTGTGCCTTTGAAGTTTCTGACTTATAAAGATGTGATATAAATAGAAAAAGTTTTACTTCGGTAGAAATGATGAAACTAGCGAAATACCGGTGGCGTTCGTGTTAAACATGAGAATTAAGTACAAAGCCAGTTCTCAAATCTCAACGTAACAAAACAATTACCCCGATCCTTCCTAGAAGTTCTAAAATCTAGTACAATATATTCTATTGGAAATAACAGCAATAATAACAATAATTAAATAAAAAACCAAAAACAATCCGACACAAACGACCCGTCCAATTTCTCCAAGCCAAACAGTACAACCTTCCAATTTTCCTCAACGTGCCACGATCCCATCCTGAACACGCGCAGACCTCGCATTATCAATTTAACTGGCGCGTTATCAGCCGCGGGATCGCGAATTCGTGCGGCACCGACAAAACCTTTATCGTGACGATCCAACGATACGTGGAAAAACGGCGAAGTACGTCGTGGCTTGGTATACGAGCTCGATCCGACGCGATACATCCAGGAAAGAGAGGATCAAGCTCGGAAAGGGGCGACGAAGGGGGAGCAGGCAGAGGAGGAAGAAGATCCTTAACACCGTCTCACGTGGCTGTAAACTCTGCACTGCGATACGCCGAACCTGAGGGCAAGTGAAAGTTCCTCGGAAGACGTCGTCGATGGACACACGCGTGTGTGTCTACACATCTGCATATTCTTGCGCATTAATATCGGAGAACAAATCGTACGAGTATTCTCTATCTTCTGTGTTATTTCGTTTCATAGTTTGGTTTTAGCGTTGAGTTCATATGATAGTTTCCTCCAATTCGATGCCCTTCGTCATTGAATTCATCCTTCCGATTCAGAGTCTCAGCCTTTAACCCTTTGCAGTCCTAAGTCGAGCTACACTCGACATACAGAGGTCAAACTTGAAAGAAGGCGCTGTATGAGGCAGGGGGTGAGGGGAGAGTGTCGCTCGCACCGCCTATCCCCACCATATCGACCCTGGAAATCTGAGATCGACCAATGACAACCGAAAACGTAACACTTGTTTCGTTGTTCCCGTGACGACGCAACGAGTGTGCGTCTTTATCGGCCAATCACGCGTTAGAATCGAAAATGACGTCAGAACGAGGGTTGTCTCTGTCCGTCAGGCGAATCAGAAGAAACCAGAGGCCAGAGGACTTCTCTTGGCTGTTCGGGCTTTAGCTTCTCGCTTTATTTTATTTTCTAACGACTTAACATCGACTTTCCAATTTCATTATGATTTTATAATATCACCTAAATATTCGTTAGTGCCTTCAGTTATTGCTATCTGTTATTTTAGTGTATTTTTAATGTTGAGTTGCTATCTGTTGGTACTGAATCTTCTGCAGTGGATAGAAATAAGTTTAAATCACCGTTCGACGCACCAAGCTCGTTCATACCGCCCAGCACTTTGTTCTCGTTATACTTTGTCTACGCGCCCATCTACTTATCTATTCCGTGTATTTATCTTGCCATTTTTCTCCCCGGTTCCCTGCACTTCGGGAAACACAAGCGTTGCCCTCTCGCCTCTTGCGCGCGTGCACACAGACGCGTGCGTCGGTCAACGTTATCTTAAGCATATGCAACGGCAGAGGAGAAACGCACTCTGGCCGGTGGTTTTTGTTTCTCGCTCTTTCCTCTCCCGACGAAGGATTCACCTTGCATGCACGGAGTGCACTTTCAGCGAGAGGCAAAATTAAAGTTTCATAAGAATGCGATTTATAATTCTGCCAGAAAATTTCATGAGGCGAGTCATCGTGATTTCCGGAGGGCTCGATATCTTCTTGGGACGCGACAATTTGCAATTTAAAAGAAACCAGTGAATGTTGATGGAAAAATATATAAACGATGGTTATCCACGGTTATTTAGTTATTTTCAGGGTATAATATTTCTCTGTTTGCTCTGTATTTCCGTTTTAATTGACATGGCGATATTACTTAAGACTTAATTGAGCTCGAGTCAATGAGATGGGATCTGCTTAACATTAAACTACCGAGGTCAGAATGACCGGGTCATTTTGACCCACGCGCAGTACTCCGCGGGCGGATCACAGAAACCGTTTAACCCTTACAACACTACTGTGATATTTTATATCCCAAATATTATCATATAATTTTCATGTTACTATTGTACAATTTATTTCCATATATTATTTTGTTTATATGACAATATTTACTGCTGGGATAAAAATATCCCAGCAGTAACATACTACTGGGATCTATGCTATCTCAGCTGAAAATCTGAAAACTCCTCACAAAATATACACTGCTAAAAATTAGTCTTTTTCTGAAGAAATAAAATTTATTTTCGACGAATCCGTCAACGAAACGTCAACGACCGCTTCCGGCTGATTTCAGGTTCTCGTTCCAGGTGCACCTCGCGACGTTGCACCTCGGTGCACCGGGTCAAACGAGAGCATTCGGCGGTGGAAAGAGGACAGCTCTCTCGCCGGGGGATGCGCGGAGAGGCGGTTCCGGCGTAAAAAAAATTAATTGGGCGGATGTAATCCGATCGATTCCCACGATTCGACTATGCGCCGGCTTTATGTACGCGCTGTACGTACGTACAGAATCGATCCGGTCCATTATCGTCGATAACCGGTGCACGTACACCAATCCACCACGTACATAACCTCCTCTCCCGGTCGGTTCTTTCAGAAACGACCGATTACTTCTTTTCGGCTACCAGCGGACATCCGTTTACTTCGAAATTTTAAGCAGATTGCATTTAAAAGCCCACGGTAAATTGAACTTTCGGGGATTGCCGATAGAGATCAGGTTTATGGGGCATTTGAAGAATGTAACGTGGATTCTCGATTGGGCATTGTTAAATTCTTACGTTTTTTTTAGACTAGAATTTTAATCTGGACTGGGACTTACAGTTTTAGATGGTTAATGAGCGGTCGAGGGTATATGTTTAATTATAATTTAGAAAAAATCTGATAGGAGTGACGGGGATTTGAACTTGGGCCCGCTGATTGCGAGTTCGGGTCCCTAACTATGTACCCAAGTTGCATCAGTCCTCTGGTGTGATGTTTAGAGACATTTCTTGGACTGGCAGAACAAGTTAACATATTTTGGGAGGTTTAGTTTAATTGAAATGTATCGTTTGTTTATCGATTGTAAAGAAACTCGGGAACCGTTTCCTTTTGTTGTATTTTCTCGACTTTAACTGCTAAGGTGACTTCGACAAAGTCAACGGTGCAGAAATGAAGAAATTGTATGTTTCGGAGATTCCAAAGTTTTTAGGATCTGTTTCATGTATTTAAATGCACCTGAGATAGTTGTTTACTCGTTAAACGTTATATTAAAACATACTCGTTAAGTCTCTGAAGTTAACACGCCGTATCAAGCAGGCTTTTTTCTGGATATCGTTAATTCGTTTCTTGCGGCTCCGGGAGGCTTTTTATCTGACGGCCGGAAATCCGTTTGGGCTGTCCAATACGGGCTTAATGTCCCGCGATATTACAGCGCTTCTATCCACCGAAATTGTCGATCGCTTTCCCATTTCTAAACCGGCGATGCGAGCATCGATTCGACCCTAATAACCGGAATAATTCGTGCTACCTCGTGAAAGCGATCCTCGAACGTTCTTCCACCTGGGTTCGATTCTTCCTCACGCTTTTTTCTACGTTAATGATCGCAATACCGGGGGAAGTTACGTTTAAAAGTGGTACAAAATTAAGAAGTTACGTTTAACCTCTTGTCGTACGATTTTTTTTGTCACTACGTGCGCAATAACTCGGAATTAATTCGTGAAATAAAAATTTCTCAGTGATTTCTGATTAGCCGTATAATTTAACGAAATATTCGTAGTATAGAGTATAGAAATATTCGTAAACTAACAAATTAAGAATATCAGTTGGTTACGAGACAATCAAAATTTGATAGTTTTTGGAAAACTTCAAAATTTCCTGTTCCATTTACCGTATCACGAGTATCACTCGTTTTTGCAGACTAACCGGTTAAAAGTATTTATTAGCCCTTTGTAATCTTAAATTCGAGCAACACTTGGCCCTACTTCTCTTCGTATTTAATTTTTATCGATTGACTTTCCAGTTTGGAATTTAGCATCAATTTTGTATCATTAATATTGGAAATGCTTTGAATACATTAGATTGCCTGCAATTAACCTGGAATCTTTCAAATTTCTCCAGCGAGTCATTAATCTCAGTCGCGGTTGTGCGTTGCCAGAAATAGTCACGTGACGGCAATACAAACTTCGCGAGCTTAAATATAGTCGCTCGATTAGAACGCACCGGTTAGGAGAATTGCCTCGATCGGTCGAGGTGCAAGTGCACCGATGCACTTTTCCTTCTTGCTATTCGTATCTCTTGTTTTAATTCGCGTTTGGCATTACACTTTCAATGTTGCAAATACCAGCGTAAATATTCGCGATTGAAGTTACTTGATGTACGATTAAAACCTCGAAACGAGAAATAAATGGACTTCTGTCATAATTCCCAAAAGTCGCTAGATCATTTAAAAATGGAATATCTCCTCTGCCTATTGAAAAATCATATTTATTCGTTTATAAACGGTAGAAATATACTTTTTGGGAATTATTTTTAATCTTTTGTAGATCAGGTCCTTCAAGTTACTATTTTCTTTTAAATTCGGGAACTTAAAAGCAGAAAAGTTATTGCATTTTAAAATGGTCAAGTGCAGCGTTTCCCAAACTGTGGTCCACGATCCAGTACCGGTCTATAGAAGAAGCTTCAATACAAGAAGCTTTTTCTACTTAAAATAAACAATCTGACATTTTATCAAACCATTCATCAAAAATTAAAATTACAATTTTAAACCTGGATCTACGAAAGCCGTGAAATCGGCGGGTCGCTACTCTTTTATAAATATTTCTCAATTTACAGGGAAGTATAAAAGTAGACATTTCACGTATATCTTCCAATAGACAGATTACTCAACTGATCATCTTCTTGCCACTTGATCCCTCTATTTTTAAACCACTTATTTAATATATTTGAGAATAGTAGACTTCACGCTCGTGTCTCCAGTGTTAAATAATAAAATATATCAAAATTTACAAAAAATGCTGGTCCATTGTACGAAATAATTTGACAAACTCTGACCTAGTGACGTCTACCAATCTTTCTACCCATTGAAAATCGTAGTGCAACCGGATGAACGTGATTTTCGGACGAGTTTCACGAACATGCCCAGTTCCGGCTGAAACTTAACGATCGCTTTCGTTCGGACGATCCTAACCACCGCTCACTCGCTCTATTCCGCTCGATTCTTTCTGACATTTGGAACTCCGTTTTATACACACCTTCGCACGCAGGTATGCGGAGTCTATGCCTCCTCCTACACCTTCTCCACGGAGTTGCATGCCCTCCCCTTTCGTGTCGTACGTTTAAGTGATCGAACCTTAACGGTCTACCGGCGCCGAGTTGGCTTTACCTAGATTCTGAACGTACGTACGAATACGCTTCTAACGAGAGAGAAAGAGGGAAGTGATGAGATGACGAGCCGAAGTCAGAGGATACTCCGTTGAGGTCAATTCTTTGGGAGATGTCGCTGTATTTCTCTTGCGCGGGACATGTTCTTCTTTTATGTATTTTCTCACATCGACTGTCGTCATTTTGTTTAGGGTTTATTGCAATTAGTGTCCCAAACGGGTCAAGATTTGTTAAGTAATAATTTAAAAGTCTGTTGGGGCTGATGGCAATTCGACCCTTTTACTTTGTGACCGTCATAACCTACAATCTGCCCGCGCAGACGCATGGTGGAGGTTATGGTGGTGGACCCTGGAACTACCGAGGCAGTCGAAATGACTGGCTCCTCATTTTTTCCATAAATTCTCCGTTATTTAAACTCATGACTGATATTATAGCAATACATCGGTTATGAAAGTTACCAAAGGGTCAGAAATAGCGGCCGCACCGGATTTGAAGCAGGCTATTCTACCAAATTAATCTAATTAATTTAAAAAAATAGTCTAGATTGGGCGAAATGATCACTGAATTCGAAGCCACAAAACGATACAATTTAACACTGTTGCCAACATTCAAAGACCCACCAAACCCAGTGCAATTGCGGATGCACTGTTTCCTTCCACAAATCCCAAGCCATCATCGACGTACGAACCTAACCGATCTACAGGTGAAAAATTGCAGTTGCATACGTACAACACGGAGAATTTATTTAAACTCATGACTTATATTATAGCAATATATCGTTTACGTACGATACGAACGGTTATGAAAATTACTCAAGGGTCAGGAATAGCGGATGCACCGAGATTTTTCGCGGAGAGGGATGCGTGTACGCGGGGCATGCAGGTGATATCCTTTGACCTTACCGGTACTGAACATGCTCTAATGCGGGCTCGAGTTTTAGACTCGGGACTGCAACGCGGTATATTTTAACGCGTCGTAGTTGTACTTTACCGTTTATTCTCTTCGGAGTGTTTCGCATCTATTGCATTCATTTGCCTCGATTTATTTGATACCGCGTAACGGGTTGACGATTCTCGAGGCGATATTTCTGTGGCTCGGAATGTAAACTATGCATACAGTGAAGTGCGAGTCTGTTCAGCGAGGTTCCAGGATATCGATATCAACGTGTTAATGACATATGTAATTCCTATGGAGATACGAGAACAAGGGTGTCAAGGAAAAGTGAAAAACTTCTAACGTCATCGGTCGGGAACATGAATTTTACTGAGACAGCTGGGTATACAGCTAGAGGGCTCCTCAATTAGTGGGTCGGAGTTCAAATCCTCCGTTACCTCCGGGGAACATTTTTGTAAGTTACTATTCAATACATCGTAGCCTCGGTGTTTCATCTACTTGAAACTATAAGTCCCAACCGAAATAACTGTATCGCTTGACACTAAAACTACCAAGAGGATCGAATTGATAGGATGTCCGTCCGATAAATGTTCCACGTTTATCTTCTAAAACACAGATGACTTAACTGATCATCTTCTTCGCCTCGTGATTCCTGCTTATCCAAGCTACTTATCTATCTATCTATCTATCTATCTATACATATATATATAAAAATGAATGTCTGCTTGTTCGTCTTTTATGCATTCCTAACCCGATCATCCAATTGCGATGAAACTTTGATACGTTGTGCGCATGCCCGCAAATGTTTCTGACTTAGAACAAAAAAATAAAAAAAATTATTGTACATCCAAGAGCACTTCAATAAAAAAAATGGGCACAGGATTGTTATAACGAGTTCTCTTTAACACTAGAACTACCGGCGTTAAATCAATCATATTTCAAAATATTAAATAAGTACTTTGAAAAAGGAGGGACCAAGAGGCGCAAAATATAATCGATTCGGTGATTTATGTTTTTTAAGATGGACATAGAATATTTATTCCAAGACTCTTCTATAAACTTGGAGAATTTTTGGAAAAAATTGTGTACCAGTCATTTTGACTGGTTTGGCAGTTCTAGTGTTAAATTCGATTTTTGTAGGCGTAGCAGCGCGCGCATCGGTATTTAAAATTAAAGTCACATCGTTGCAAAACAGAAACCATGGAGACACAAATATATAAAATAATCAACGGGACTTTATCTTTTTAACGGGATATTTAAATGTTAAATATATTAGAAAATTCGTAGAAATTGAAATTTCAAAGTCGAACGAAATTGCAATGAGAGCAGCGGTGTATTCTGGCTTGAAACGCGAACAAAAGCAAGATCGGGAGAAGGAAAGAAAAAGAGTCCTTAGTATCGGCGATGCAACGATGCAAAGGGATACGATGCGGCAAGGTACGGCACGGTACGGCACGGTACGTTCACCAATGACCGAGTGGCACGGATCTTCTCCCATCCTTTCCTCTCTTCTCTCATCTCGTCGTCGTGCAACTTACTACACACGTCTCCACGTGTGTATTCACGCGCGCACGTGTGCGCGCACGGCCATGTGTACTTAGATCCACCGCGAACCTATCCCCCTTCGAATGCAAGGCTTGAATATTTCCAGCGGCTCTCTTTGCCACGGTATTAATAGTCCTTACTTTGAAGATGATATCAGACTTCTCGTTGGTGAGTGATTTTCATAAGCCAGCCGGGAGTCATCGACGTTTTTAAGTCCGTTTATCGACGATCGATCAGAGTGTTGATTCGCGCTTTTCGTGTAGTGTCCGGTTTCTCCATGTTTCTAACCTCTTTTCGGCAAGACTTTGGAAAGATCGGTACTGTAGTCTTTGCTAGGTATGAGCAGGTGCTCGAGAGGTAGCATTATCGTTTTGCCTAGGACCTACTGGTTCAGATTGGTTTCGAACTTCAGAGACTATGATACTTTAAATACCAATTTAGGGTAAATTTGTCAGTTATGGTGGGAGGTTTGAACTGGGGCCTACAATGGCGGGCCTGAGCTTCAGCTCTTTAGCCACCATAGCTCTAGTTATCTTTTCTTTCGACCTTAAGTGCTACGATTTTTTTGTTTATGTCCTACTGGTTCAGATTTGTTTCGAACTTCAGAGGCTATGATACTTTAAATACTAATTTAGGGTAAATTTGTCAGTTGTGGTGAAAGCTTGAACTGGGGCCCACAATGGCGAATCTGAGTTTCAGCCTCTTTAGCCGCCATATATTTTCTTTCTCTATCTTTTTTCGACTTCAATTGTTATGATTGTTTTGCCTACGACCTCCTGGTTTAGGTTGCTGCCGAGCTTCGAGGATTATGATACTTTAAATAATAATTTAGGATTTTGTCAGTTATGAGGGAGATTTTAACTGGGGCCCACAATGGCGAATTTGAGTTTCAGTCACTTTAGCCACCATATATTTTCTTTCTCTTTTTTTTTCGACTTCAATTGTTATGATTGTTTTGCCTACAACCTTCTGGTTTAGGTTGCTTCTAAACTTCAGAGACTATGACACTTTAAATAATAATTTAGGATAAATTTGTCAGTTATGAGGGAGATTCGAACTCGGGCCCACTAATGGCGAGTCCGAGCCTCGGCCTCTTCACTCGTCGAAGCCGCAGGAAATATCTATTTTAACGTTATGACTACTTACATTGAACATTTGAAAGCTATCTGAAATAGAAACTATCATCGCAGCCTGCCCGATCAACACTTAGATCCATCAACGTAGATTAGTCCCATTGGCTAACTAAGATCAACTCTATGATTCATTTTTCTCGGTAATTCCAAGCGTGATTCAATCAATAAAATTCCCCCGGCTTCGTCGTATTCGGACCGATGGAATTCGCGAGGAGAAATTTCATTCGAAAAGAATCGGAAACTCGGCTTGTTACGAAAAAATCATCGGCCCGTGTTATCGCGCGGTGGCTCGTCCGTTACGAGCGTGTACCTTCACGACGAATGGGAAACCAACGCGTAATTAGAAAGTACAAGGAGCCTCCGATCATGGAGAATGCGGCGTAACGCAATGCAAGTGGAATTCCGTTTGATTTCCGCGGCTGCCTCCCCGCAAACCGGACTCTAACCTCTTCGGTCTTTTCCGACTCGAGCTCTCTTCAGTCACATATTTTTCGTCCTTTGAAATTTCTGCCTCCTCATTGTTCCATTGTCGCTTTATTTATGTACAAACGAATATCTAACTCCTTTCGTGCCGACGGGAATTTCGACGAACCATTCCGCTGTACCGTTAAAACGAAACATCTTAGAAGTCCCGAAAGTCCGTAGAGCATTTAAAATATTTCTTTTATCTACTAAAACTTTGTAGTTGTTCTTTTATAAACATTAACCCCTTGCCTTACAATAACTTGTGACACTCGAGCTGGTTAGATGAAATAGGAAACTTTGATTTATTAATATTGCATTATTAATTATATTAATATTGCATTATTATTATTATTAATATTAATATTGCATTCGATTATAAGAAATATGAGAAATCAGAGAGAAATTTAGATTTTAGGAATTAAGTTTGAGTCATTGCCAAATAGAAATCGTAAGGCAAGGGGTTAAGTACAGTTGAAAATATTTTTATTTAGCTTTGTAGGTTATAGCCTTCAACCGGCCACCATTTTGTGCGAAACTCAACGGAATTAATATCAAGGAGTTACATTTTGGATATTTCAGAGTGTCTTTAGGTCACCCTGTATTTCTTTATTTCAACCGATACGATTGTTCCACCTAGAATCTACATTTAGGTGAATTATGCAACAGTTTATAGAAATCTCCCAGAGCTGACGGCGATTTGAATTTCAACCCACTCGTTGATCCTCCCAGCCGCTAATTCCACATCCACCATAACCTCCAATCCTCATTTAATACTTTTCAACTCAAAGTATCACCACATCGATTAATGCACGACCGAAGATTCATTGAGTTCGACGGAAATAGTTTATTTAATCATAAAATACTATTCGAAATATCCTATCGGATACGAATCCCCTCGTTGTGCAAGACTACAATCCGTAAATCATTATTATGGAGGAAATCGAAGTAGGTAATAAGACGTACCGCATCAAGGCATAAAATTGCAAGCAACGAAGCAGAATTACGACTCCGTGCAGCTTACATTCGCCCACCTTGAAAACGAGAAGAAAGACACCGACGCACCGACGGCCATCCATCGGCTCCTACGAATTAATCCTCCTGCAGCGGAAAGCCTCACCTTCATTGGCCACATCATCGTCGTCCCCGTCTTTGCCGTCGTTGGCCGTCATCCTCGTCGTCATCGTTCCTCCGACGAGATCCCACACCGCGTGCGAAGGCGAACGTTTACGTAATACACTCGTGGTTCCGTTTGTTTATGTAATGAAAACTACCCAGAAATGAGCAGAGATCTAATGGTCTGACGATTCTGCGCCTAATTCTACCGGGTGTTCGATAAGTAGCTATAGAACTACTTGGAGAATACAGGAAGAAAATGAAATCAATTGATCGATAGTTTCGAAAGCCACGTGAAGCTGATGCGTCCTGAGCGAAATCCTTGCAATTGTTGAAGTTCAAGGAATACAAACAAGTTAATTAGAGTGAAACCTCGATAAATACACAGATTTCGGGGGCAAGGCAGTGCTCTTATCGCGTACCGGTGTCGAATCTGTGTTTACATTAGGGCTCGAGCCGAGCGCGGACTTAGAAAATGACAGACAGTGGAAGAGACAGAGAGAGGAAGCAAACAAAGCGAGCTGCTCGAATGTATCGGCGAGGCACTGCTAATGCAACAATAAACTTGTTTATTTATTAATTTTTCTAAATGTAATTTTTCCGAATGTATTTTTGACATTCTTCTGATTAAAATGACACCAAACACGATATAGTTTGAATTATTTAAATAGTAAATAAATTTATTAAATATTAAGTAAATATGATTAAAACTATATCGTGTTTGGTATCATTTTAATCAGAAAAATCTCACAAATACGTTTGCAAGGGTTTAAAAAAAAAGAAATCGAAAATGAAAATGGCCGACCCTCCAATTAGTATTGTCTCACCGATACATTCGGGTGGTATCATGTTACACTGCTCCCTCGTCGAGCGTCAAGGTTCGCCAAGGGGGATCCTCCTATGTGGAGGGGATAGTAATGATGCATTTATCGAGGGAAATTTCTGATGCCTTTATCAAGGTTTTACTGTAATCGGTTGGTTTTAAGGCCAAGGAAGAATGTAGATCCTGGACAAAATGAAACGAGAACTAATGCTCTGACGATTCTGACATAATTATGCCTGGAAATTCCACAAACCATAAAGAGAATGTATCCACTCGATAGATGATCGGAATCACTGCGCCGGTAAGCGCGCGCATGTATGTAACTGCATAATTATCCTCCATGGGATTTCCTCGAGATTCGATCTTCTCGCGTGATCATTCAGGGACAATCGATAGTTTTCTTCTTAATCGAGCTACTCTACGAACGAATCTGCTTCTTTTTTCTCCTCTCGCACTTACAATCGCGCATACATGCGCACCTGTGCGCGCATAAGCACACCTGCGCGCGCACACACGTTTACACACCGTGTAAGCGACGGCGTGCAAAGAAATGTCCTTCGGTGGTTAATAATAATAGTAATATCGATTATAAAAATATCACGGCTCGCGTAACGCCTCGTTTCCTGGGATTTCATCTTTTTCGTTGGCTTCTTCTAATGGTTTTTAGTGGCCGGTTATTTTTAAGAAAAATACCATATTCTTGACCTGGATCTTAATAAGGAGAGAAGTGTCTATCGGCAATGGACACTTGTACAACGTGTACATTTTAACTTTGAGGTTACGAAAGATAAACCTGACATTTTTCTTCTCCCTCTTCTTCGAACTTTTCATTTGTTTCCTTCCAGTTCTTCGTGTATTCGTGGCGAGGATGAAAGTATATCTACAAAAGTACCGTCGTGTTTTTTTAAACAGTTCCTCCATTTCTCTCTCGTTCTCCTCGGCACAGAGGCTACCGCTTTTTCCTTGGAATGATTTATACTCTCGGTCTTCTTTCTCTCTGTTATCTTATCTTCGTTTTTCTTCGTTTTTCCTCACTCTCCCGGGAGCTAAGGTTCTACTCGTCTTCTTCCATCTCTTTCTTCCACTCTCCCCTTTCATTTTCCCCTGCTATTATCCTTCACCCTTGTTTCCTGTACCGCGTTTCCCTTTGTCGCGTCCGTCGCGGTTCTTGTTCCACTTGTTTTCCCTCTTTTCAGAATTTTCACTTCCCTTTCATCCTCATCCCGGCTATCTCGCGAAACGAGTTTTCTCTCCGGCTGGAATAATTAAAACCGCGTACTTTTACGTCTACGGTAATGCTCTTTATCCTCGTTCTTCTATTCTTATTATCTTGGGGCATAAATTTCGAACTTTTCCACGGAAATGAAATACTATTTTTATTCACGATTCCATTAAACCATGGAGGGAGAGATTTAAAGCCACTCTGGATGGAATTAACACGTAAAAGCCATCGGAGGTTTTTAAGAACTTAGTTTTAAGCTGCTTTTTTTAGGTTAACCTCGCGGACGAAAAAATATTTCGTTAGTTCGCAGGAACCGTTGAGGTGATTGAATTTTGAATATACCGGGTGTCCATCAGAGAGATATTTTTAAAATCTTAATGAATCAAGATTTATAATTTAAGATTAATAAATTAAGAAATTATAATTTAATAAATTAAAATTTGTAATTAACACTAAAATTACCGACGTTATATATACGGAAATTTAAATATACCGAATAAGTACTTTGGAAAAAAAGAAATCAGGGGGAGAAGAAGATGATTAATTAACTAATTTCGGTTTTATAAGATAGAAGTGAAATATTTCCTTCATGGCTCCCCTATCAATTAGAATCTCTATCAGTAGAATCGGTCATTTCGACTGGCTTGGTACGTTTAGTGTTAATTAACAAAGAGTTATAACTTTAGAGAATTTTAATAGAATTTCTAACGTTTTCGTTGATTCTGCTCGGTGTTGTTTGCGTCATTATATGGTATATTTAAATTACGCGCCCTAAGTTACGTTATAAATGGCCTCACTGTAATCCCGAGGTTGTCGGCTCAGAAACAGAAGAATTCACTCGAGACTGACTCCGTGACCCTAGGTCCACGGAGAAAGAGAAAGAGAGAAAGAGCAGACCCGGATTTCCCATTAGGCTAATCATCAGGCCGCGGGCGCACGATCCTAGAGCATATACCTAATCTTCCTGAATACACTGATTACGGTAAAATTGCGATTCCATTTTTTTCTTCTTCCCCGTTTCGTCTAATAATTTCCCTGTCATTTGCGCCGTCGTTTGCGACGTCGTGCCTAATTATCGCAAGATCGTTTCAACGATGACGATTAATAATTCATGGGTCCAACTTACCGCAATGTTAACGTCTACGTGTTTTCCATGAGAAGTAATATTCTCATGGGCTATGATGGGTAGGAAGGTGAAGGCTTGGACTCGCAATGGGTCCGAGTTCAAATCCGGCTTCGTCACCTGCTAGAAATTATTCCTATAGACCTAACCCATACCTAACCCGGACCTAACCGTGACCTAACAGGTTATTATTTAATATTCCACAGCCTCGGTGATTCGAAACCCACCTAGAACAGTTGGTTCTAGGCGAAATGACCAATTTAGGGCCCTATGATGGCAAGAAAACAGAGATTAGTACTCGTAATCACTGGGCCTAAGTCCAAATCTTTCGTCACCTCTGGGAAATTTTGTCTAATTTATCATTTAATGTATCATAACCTCTGATATTGTAAACCCACGTAAAACAGTGGGTCCTAAACGAAATGGGTCCTAAAAAATTTAATTATAGTTTATCGCTGCTTGTATACACAGTTAGAATTGAAAAATTGAAATACAACCGTTGAAATATGATTAAACAAATAGTCATTTATAATGTATAAACATTAATAGCCTAACTTGCTGATAAAAAGGCGGTTTTACATCGCAAAATAAATGGTTATCTGTCAATATTCAAAAATGTCTCCCTCCGCAAAGGGTTAAATAAAAAAAAGCAATATTCTGTAATCCAACGCTGTGCTTCCAAGGTATTGCAGAGTTTGTTACGCGATATTGGATCATCGTGCTCCCATAAATGGGAATGAGGAACAGAAATCAGGCGCGGTCGTCGGAATATAATAATTGCCGGTGCGTGCATCGGCCTTCGGCTGTTTCCCTCTTCTTTTTTCTTCTTTTCCTACCGCTTTCGGTCCATCCATGCTCTGAATTTAAACGCCGGAAGAGGGAGCAACGTGCTGGCACCTTAATGACGGCCATTCGAAGATCACCCGAGGGTCCCGCCAAATTTTCGGCATCCTAGGTCAAGGTTTCGCTAAATCGCTCTAAGCGCTTTCGCTTTCTTCTTCGTTTACGCTTGTTTTGCTTGCTGCTCGAATTATCGGCACACTTTTGACAGGTCGCAATTCCACGGTGTTTCCTATACAGCTACTCTTGCGAAACGTGACATTATTTTTTCTTAAATTCGCAAATAAATAATTTACATCGCGTTTACGTTGCGCTAATTAAACAATTGCACGAGGAGAAAGACATCTTTGAAATATTCCCATAACTTTCTGAGAGATCCGAACGACAGGGGAGGTTATTGTTCGATGAGAAATTTAGTGAATTTATTAATTAGTGAAATTTAATTGGAATTGATGTTGTATAGGTGATCACGGATCGCGAAGAAAGGAAGGAACACGTTTTTATGTTAGAATATGAGGTACGCGTTAATTAATTAATTAATTACCGTCAGCTGGCGCGCAGTATTATCTCATCGTTCCATGACGAAAATAACGCAAGGAGAATCTATCCTTCTATCTTTATCCCTATCTTTCTTCTTCTCGCACCTCTTCCGACCCACACGGCTTTCGTTGAATCGGCCTTCGACGATTCGAACAATTTCCTTCTCTTATACCCACATGCTCCGGTATACTGGGTGCCATAAATTCACGAGAGCCTATTAACGTGTCCTTTGTTCCACCGATCATCGTTGACCGAGGTTTATTTAGCGATATTGAATTACTAGATAATGAATATTAGTAATGAATATTATTCAAAGTCCGGTCATCTCCGAGAAACATTTTCTTTTCCTCTACGCTTCAAAGCCTAACCTAAAATCCTAATCATAATATTACTGTACTCCGTCGCGATTCTCGCCACCATTGTCCGATTTTACCGACTGCCCGAGACGACGTTTATGCGCTATTGTGACGATTCGAGAAGCATTAATTCATCATAGCCAGAATTAATTCTTTAGCCGAAAGATAAATGATCGTCGACGAATACGCGGTGTCTAATGGCGTGTAGAATTTGAAAAGCCACGGAACAGTATTTCATTGAAATTCCAATAGTCCCACGCGTTACAGGTATTCGTAGGAGAAGTACGTAAGCCCGGTCTTTTTATAGCTGTACGCGCATATCATGTTACGCCTGATTTTTGCGTATTACCGCAATTGCAGAAAACGGTAAATGCCCGTGGATGTACTTCCGCCCTCTGGTGGCGGAATTTTCCGTATATCCGTATGCCAGAGTGATTATTGGTCCTCGGTAACTTTGCTGCAAGATATATCTTGTAATTACGTTAACTTAAACGACGACTTTCCAAAGGAGGAGTGTTACAACTCGTAAAATCTACTTCGATGTTGCTTTCAACCGTAAATTCCTCTTTTGAATCTACCTCTACATATATCTCGTATTATGAAACACCCAGTACCAACCCTACATTAACGAGATACAATAATGACCCAATAACAAATTACGTAGCACGGTAACTCTTGCACGTCCACCAATTTTAAATATATACGTTGTGAAAAAAAATACCTCTCCGCCGTGTATGCGTGACAACAAAATTACTGGACCGTCATCCGTCAAGTATCAAATTAATTCACACTTACGCATGCGCATCAAACTTGATCCGTGCCGTTGTAGCATGATCTTTCGACTCGTAAATCAAACACGTACACCGTACTCTTGGACGTTTACTGCCGTGTCCAATAATCCGAAGTTATCACGTCGCTATTAGAAAAAAAAAGGAAAGAAAAACTTTCTTTATCCCAGCCTTTTAATCACTTGCTGCAAAAGTCGCCATAAACTCGCGGACATATTTCCATGCCGGAGTCATAGAGTCTTCTGCATTTCCGTGTGCGCATGTGTCGGCGCCTCCGTAAGATAAAGTACGCTTAACGTGACTAGGTTAGGACAAGGATGACGTGGTCACGGGTTAGCCGGAGGTTACTCGGAGCTTCTTCCCCGACTAGTCGGCTGCTAGTCCGGCTGGCTATTGGCAAATCGCGATTCCTAGGAGTCGATTCTACGTTTCCTTCGTAGCGATGGGAGTTCAGTACGATTTCTTGCACGTTTTCGAGCAACTTGATCATTGTTTCATGCAATTTATCATTTTTGGGGCTATTGAAATGAGTTTCTTCACGCGTTGAATACCTTGGGGGGGGGGGGTGATGACCGTGAAATTGAATTCCATGTTTGTGTGAGCTTTAAACAGAAATGGGAAAATTTCAAAATTCTAATTTAGGCCATTTTTATAATAAACTGCACAGATTCCGATATTTTCAATTAAAATCTGAAGATGGGAATTGTCAAGATGATTTAGCTTGCCTTGTCTGATTCTTATGTATTTCTTTGAGTTCGATTAATATGGTGGGACCGTTTAGAATCTACTGTTTTGCTACTAATTGACCCACGGGTAGGATGAGGCCCTTTTAAACATCTATTGGCTATGCAGAGTCAGGCCCCTCTCGCCTAGCCTTTCAGGCCCTACTTCTGCCCTCACGAATCCAATCCTGATGACTGGGCCAGGACAAAGAATTGTCCTGGGCCTTAGCCCAGGCCCCGTGCTACCAATTTTACCCCTGGTGCGGCGTTGGTGGTACCACCAATACGCTTTGGTCGGCTCGCGGACTCGGGAGGCCCCGGGTGCGTCAGACCCGTACCTGTCCGCCCAGGACGGGCAGGCCCCTGGGGGTGTTTTAGATTTTACATGAGCGTAGAGACAACGGGACTATGATATATTAAATAATAAATTGAGACAAAATTCCCAGATGTATCGGAAGTTTTAAACTTAGGCCCACTGATTGCAGCATAGCCTGCTAATTGCTACGATCAATTTGCCTGGGACCTACTGTTTAACGGTGGGCCTCAAACCACAGAGACTATGACATATTAATTAATAAATTAAAACATATTTGTCAGATGTATCGGAAGTTTTAAACTTAGGCTCACTGATTGCCAGTCGAAGCCTGTAACTTCTTAACCACCACAGTCTGCTAATTGCTACGATCAATTTTCCTGGGGCCTACTGTTTAACGGTGGGTCTCAAACCACAGAGACTATGACATATTAATTAATAAATTAAAACATATTTGTCAGATGTATCGGAAGTTTCACACTTAGGCCGACTGATTGCCTCTCCAAGTGTAACTTCTTAACACTAGATTTACGGGTGTTAAATCGGTCACACTTAAATATATTAAATAAGTGCTTTGAAAAAAGAGGGATCAACGGGTAAAGGGGAAGATCGGTTAAGTAATTTGTATATTATAAGATACAAGTGAAATGTTGAGTGTACCACGTCTCTATAAATTTGGAAACCGTTTTTAAAAAAGTAGGAACCCGTCAATTTAACGGCTTCCGTAAATCTAGTGTTAACCATCATAGCGCCCTCTGCCTTTCCCTACCTTGCCTCACACTACATCGAGTGTTCTCACAGTAAATGACATTTTTCATTGACGCTGGAAGGCTTCCAATTCTGCAGAGAATCTCCAATTTCAAGGGACGTTCAAGCAGATTCGAAACTTTCGATATATATACTCAAACCGATTCGAAGTGATTACTATCCCATCACTACTTCCCGGGCAAAGGAAAGGAGAGAAGTAGTCGATGGCAGCGACTGTGGAAGGGGGAGTGGAGGAGGAAGAGGAGGTGAACAACTTTCACGCGACGACGAGCTTCTTCGTATCGGAATGCATCCACAGCACCGTCGGGACTCCCCGAGGGATAGAAGTCCCCCTTTGGCTCTTTTAATTGCGAATTTCTCCTCGGCGTCGATTCCCTTGTAAATCGCTCGAACGAAAGTAGGCGAATATTCCTATTAAGTTGTATCCCTCCGACTTCGCTCCT
Organism: Cerceris ruficornis; assembly: GCA_963989415.1. Lineage (NCBI taxonomy): Eukaryota > Metazoa > Arthropoda > Insecta > Hymenoptera > Crabronidae > Cerceris > Cerceris ruficornis. Next base: position 10,465,869 of record OZ022529.1, on the reverse strand, counting down.
CGTACAGCCATTGTTTTGCATCTCGGCGTTAGTACTGTTAAGGCTGCATCCTCAACGTCTCGTTTCGCGAGGAACTTCGCGCTGAAAAGTTTCGTATTGTTCGACAAAACTCGAAACGTAAATCGTTCGGCGAACGAAAGACGCGTGTCGTTTCCCACGATCTCGAGTTCGCTGGGACTTTGGGAAATAAGAAGGCAACGAAATTTACTTCAACGGAGGATAAGATAATTGTCTTTGCTTGTAATTATCAACGGTGAGGACTGAATACTTTTTTTTTTGTTTTTTTAAACTCCGACTTTACGGCGGACACGAAAGTAACCGGTGTAAAAGTAACTCATGGTCTCCGTAGGTGAACAGTTTATCTCCCGGCGATGCAACGTAGCCGACGGTGAACGCGAAAATGCAGAAAACTTCATGACGCAAGGGGAGAAATATGTGCGGAATTTTACGGCGATTCTGCGGATGCCTAGGACACTTTTATGCGACTTTACGCAAAAGAACAGGAACGCGCGAGTAATAACAATAAGGCGGACTTATTTACAACATTACAAAGGAGATTATTATCGGACCTTTTATCGTTCTTCGTTTAATTGCTGTTTTATTTGAACGCTCCTAATCGAAGAATTTATTGGAATTTTGCTCCACCGAAATTAAATATCAATTCAATCGATGGGAAATTACAAACGTACTCTCAATTATAATTAGTACTTTTAACCCCTTGCCCCATAGTAACGAATGACACTCGTGATGAGGTAAATGGGATAGGAAATTTTCAAGTTTCGCAAAACTGATGAAATTGAAAATATTCCTGGGACGCGTCGCGATAATATTTCTATAATATCAATATTACATTAAATTGTACGTTATATCAAGAATCACTGATCAATTTTTATTTTAGCAATTAAATTCTGAATTATAGCGGAAGCAGTCACAAAACAAACCGTAGGGCAAGAGGTTAATATTAATCTAAAGCATGGAAATTAATTTGACAATGTGATCACGTGGACCATCATTTAGTCGTTTCTTCACAAAACGTGAGTCATTCGATGATCGAGTCTCGTGCACGGAGTTCTCTCACGTGCATTCAGACCAGGACACTTCGTGGCTGCATAAGTACACTTGCATATGAGACAAAGTTCTCCGGCGGTGCTCGTAAAACGTGATTTAGAAGTGTAGCTATACAGTGGCGCCACATATCGAAAGAACCGTACGCTCCATGTATTACCGTGAAGTTATTACGAAAATAATACTATTGGCGGACTGCTTTCTCTTGGAACACGGTAAACGATATTTTTGAGGATAATGGGGAATTATAATTAATTGGAAACTTTCAAGTTTCACAAGCATTAACTGCCGCTACCTCGCGAACGGATAATAATAAACTTCTGGAGGCTTTTGAAATTGTTTCTCGCGGGATAACCTCTGCGCTGCAGTCAGCCAGAGTCGTATCACCGTGAATCTGCAAGTTAAGTAGGTTTTAAGTAGGTTAGGTCCTCCAAGCACGGTCACCATATCCTCCCTGTATCCTATCGGAACAAGCATCTCTCGAGGAGACCTCCAAGTCCTAACCTCTCTTTCCTTAACACCCCATATAAATCGCAACCATGGCAACAGGATCGACGCAAACCTTCCCATCGTTCACTGACAAAACTCGCAACGGCGTGATGCTACAATAGTCGTAAAAATGAAGTATCACATTTCCAGCTGAAGTGGCACAAGTTCCAGTTACCGTGCTACTATGTCCAGGAACCTTTTTCGGGATGTATGTTATCCTGAGGGCTCAGACTTAACACGTTTTTAACGCTGGTATTTCGCTAACTTCTTCATTTCTACCGAAGTGAGACATTTTCTATTAAAATCACATCTTTGCAAAGCAGAAACTTTAACACTAGAACTACCAAACCAGTCAAAATGACTGGTACTCAATTTTTTCAAAAAATTCTCCAAGTTTATAGAAGAGTCTTAGAATAAATATCTTAATTCCGCCTCCTTTTTCAAAGTACGTATTTAATATTTTGAAATATGATAGATTTAACGCCGGTAGTTCCAGTGTTAAAGACACGAGTAGATATATAGTCAGGACTTTAACTTTTGAGCGGCAATATTTAAATACTTAATGCTTTAGAAAATTCATAAATATTACAATTTAAGAGAAATTAGAAATTTCTTTGAATGCAGTAGCGCCGGTCACGGGTGACCCCCATGACATTCAACGTGTTAACCCAGACCTAACCGAGACATAATCCACTCCTTTACATAACTAAATCACTTCTTTACATAACTAAATAACTTCCACTGCCAATAAGTGGGTACAACTTCAAGTTTGCTTAATAAAAATTACCTAAACACGTTATCGTAACGAACTAATTACAAACATGTATCTGCTGTTGCTATTCGTAATTTACAAAAAGAGTGTCGTGTAATCGAAGTGGACAGGTAAAAGAAATAAACACGGTAGATTCAGTATCGAAATTAATCGCGGCAAGTTCACGGCCACGGCAGTTCCATCGACACGGGAGAAGAAAGAGAGAGAAACAGGTCCCGAAAACGGTACCGGACACGGACACCGTGTGCGGCAGGTGGATGACGCAAGCGAGATGACTCCTCGTAGTTAGCGATGGGACTGATACCGTATCGATACTATCGATGCCATTGTACAATCTTCATTATAGTATCGATGCATAGCTACAAATGTTACAATTTGTTATATAATTGTCACAAAAACAAATGTCAATTAGCTACACAGTCAATAATATTATAATTATTGTAATACTGCTGACAGTAAGAAGGCTTATTCTACTTTTAAGTGATCCAGTGACTTTAGAATCATCCCGTGTTACAATTAATGTATCTAACATAACAAATTAATATTTGTTGGATGTAGCGAACATATATTGATATTTATATAGATATATATCAATTTAATATCGATTCCATACGAAACGGCATCGATAATTGATACCAAACACCGAACATTTTCGATACGTATCGACACTTCCCATTGAGTATTATCGTATCGAATTGCTTGAACATCATCAATAGTATCGGTATCGATCCCTTCACTGCTCCTGGTCATCCCCACCCGAATACGTGGCTTCTTTCACTCCCGGCGAACAGTGATCGATTTCGCTGAAATTCTGGCCAAAAGTCCAAAAACATTTCTTTGATCTTTCAAATCTTACGATCACATTTGATCGGTGACATATCGGAGCATACATTCTTTACTAATAATACTTTTTCTTACACAATACTCTTGCAGATATATGAACTCAAAGTTAATACATTTATAACGTCATGCTTCCACGCCGGAACCGAAATTATGTGTTTCATGTACTACAAATATGTGATCTCTTTATTTTCCCGACTGGCAGCTATCTCACTTGTGCATTCAAGAATGAACCTGCGCCGGCGCATCAAAAAATAACCTGCGCCCGCGTAGATAAAAATGAGCCTGCGCCGGCGCATCCAAAACTAACCTGCGCCCGCGTAGATAAAAATGAGCCTGCGCCGGCGCATCCAAAACTAACCTGCGCCCGCGTAGACAAAACTGAACCTGCGCTTGCACATCGAAAACTAACCTGCGCATACAAAGATAACCTGCGCTTGCACATCGAAAACTAACCTGCACATACAAAAATAACTTGCGTCCGCGCCTTAAAAAATGAACCTGCGCCCACGCAAACAAAAATGAACCTTCGCCCGTCTCGGTTAGGACAAACAAAAAAGAAATAAGTCTCGGTAGGTTGGGTTAGGTCGAAGTGGAAATAAGAAACAGCAACAATGACAGATTATTTTGTACAGTTAGATTAAATGCATTTAATATCGAAGAGTAATAATCATCGACCAACTGAAAGGAGAAGGATTCTCATTATAGGTTAATCGCGAAAATTGGCACGGCATAACGATCGAATATCGCGCACGTTCCTATATCGGTGTATATATATTGTTCCTCTATCGAGCTGTACGCGATCTACTTTGTTAATCACGTACCGTGTAAAACGATATTAAAGGGATAGCGTTTCATGAGCGTAGCAGGTGATAAGTAGGTTGCTACCCCGTGAAATTTATGTGAACCTCCCGATGCACGTTCTTCCCCGTTATTAACTGCGCCGCGTACGTGAATAATCGATCTATCGATTCCTACCTGTCGATCGAACGGTTCGAAATCGGGACTTGGTCTGGTTTCTTCGATCGTCACGTGACCGAGAAGTATTCTTATATAATCATAGCCGAAATATACATTTTCAAAAATTGCTTTTGAGTCGCTACTGAATTTTATGTTTGATAAAACGATATTGGAAAGTATAATTGCAAGATGTGCGGCTAAATTGCAACGAAACTTAATAGTTATTGAATTAAAGGCTCGGACTTTTCAATCTCAGTTCAAATCTTACGTCAGCACTGAGTTGTAAAATTATTTATTTGTTTATCTTATTCAAAGCGGTAGATTCTAGGCTGACTGACCATAGCAGTGAAAATCGAAGAACAGAAGTAAACTGTTTCTCCTGCAAAGAAACAAGCCGAGTTTCTTAAGTCACCCGTTAGATAGATATGAATAACCTTTCAGCGCCGTTAGCTCGTTCGGGCCACGTATTCGCCGATCAATGGTGCCACCGAGTGCAACACACGAATCGCAGAAACGCATCGTGGAAAAATCACGGTGATTATTCGAGGATTGCGTCGGTCGTTGACTCAGAGTCTTCCGGTAAAAATCTGGATCCCAGATAAGTGGCGGAGGATCGGCGAGAAGCGATCAAGCGATCCGATAATTAAATCCACAAGGTGCCACATAAATACTACTATTTTTTTCTATCGCGATACCTGCAACCGTATAAATTCTATTGCTTCAAAAGTCTTTCGTAGTAAAACGTAATTTTCTCGTCTCCCTTAAAAGAATTACCGTTACGAAGTACTTTTATTGCGGCAAAAGTAACGCAGCTATTTTTATTATAAAAGTGACGAAAGTACTTTTTTACTACGGTAAAATCGTAATGGAAGCGCTAATATCGTGGAATTCATTAGAGTAACAACTTTTAGGTCTTTACTGTCGAATATTAAATGAAATGAACGGTCACCCTGTACTTCTTGATTGGCTATAAATAAAGGTTAACTACCTAGTCACGTAAGCCTTACTTCTTCCCTAACCTCTCACAGAATCGTCGACGCCGGCGGAAATGCAAGAAAGATCGACGATGGAACTACGGAAATATTTCCGAACATTCGCAATTCCTGGTATTACGTCGAACAGCAGCCACATCTTCGTTTATCCATAACGATTTAAATCTCCCGCGCACCGTGTCCAATAAAATTCCAACTCCGACTTTCGAAATGAATTCAAACACAGTTGGACTAATCTTTAAGTACCTTTCGCGTTGTACAAATTTCGTGCTATACAAAATTCACAATTGAAACGTAAAGATTTGATAAAACATAGTAAAACAATATATCAAAATTACTTTAATTATATTCCATACCATGCTGTACCATATTATACTGTTTCACCACTAGGCGGTGCAATATCTGGCGGGAAGTTTGAATCCTTCAATTTAAACAAGATAAATTGCATAATTTAGCACGTCGAGTCGACACGAGAATCTCGAGCGAAGGAAAGCCGGAGAAGAAGAAGGAAATCGCGTAGGTGCACAAGCATATAGGCTTATAGGATATTTCAATAGCGCACCCAAACGAATATGATGCCGGTCGTGTTGCCCCACAGGCTTCGTTTGCCCCGACACAGAAACCTTTCTCTCCTCTCATCTCCGGGCGCATCTACGGTGCACGATGCACTCGTGTATGTATATACTATGAGTGTGTGACTATATACTCTACTAAGAGCAGTTAATTGATGCCCCACCGCGTAATGGCGCGGCTAAATGATCGACGTGGTGCCTGCTCGCCTGATAACGACACCAACGACGAGAGTTACGTATGAATTATTCTCTCTCCCTTCGCGATTCTCCCTTTTAAATGCTCTCCTCGCAATCTAGTCGTTAATGTGCCAAATCCCTTCGATGTGGCAATTTGCGAGGGTGGCGTGCGCAATTGAAAAGCGTGAGAACGTGAGTTTTCATCGTGCCGTTTGCGATTCGGTGCTTTCCGTGTTTCTCGTTGTTCAATGATCATTCTTTGCTGATGCCCAATTTCATTGAACTCGCGTTACAATTTCTCTTCTAACAATGTATAGTTAAGAATAAACTTCCGGAAATAAATAATTATTAGAGACTTTGAAATAAAATTGACTGTATAAAATCAATTTTATGCCACCGCGTATCGATACTTTCTGCAAAAAGACAATTTCTCAATTTCTAAGCAACGAGTCTCACTCGTTATTGCAGGTCAAAGGGTTAATACGTATGTCGAGAGGTTAACTTTTCTTTCTTTCATACTGTTCGATTTTAATTGCTTGGTCATTTCAACACATTCTCATTTTAGATCATTTCTACAGTTTTAGAGTCCGAGCCTTTATCACTAGAACTACCGGCGATAATCTATTATATTTAAATATATTAAATAAGTACTTTGAAAAAATGGGAATCGAGTGGTGGAGAAGATGATCGATTCGGTAATTTATGTTTTATGAGATTGACGTAGAATATCTGTTCTATGACTCTCCTATAAGCTTAGAGAATTTTTGGGGAAAATTGTGTACCAGTCATTTTGACTGGTTTGGTAGTTCTAGCGTTAATTCCTTACTCACCATAGCCCCACAGGTGTTAACCTATGAAAAAGTTCCCTATATTTCTCAACGGACGATTCAATATATCCCCCTCGATAAACTGCACATATTCTACAATTCTATGGCTAAAAAATGGAAGTAAATTTCCAAGGGACACCTTTTCCTCTGCTTGGACAGAAAACGCCCCTCTGAGGATTCTCAGCGCACTGCCGGTGGGCGGTAGCGCCCCCGTTGGGAAGCCATGACAATCAAAGATTTAAATTCCCGCCATAATTTCTACCGAGCTAAGGTTATCCGGAACACATCCGTTTTCACTAAAGTCCCGTGGACTTTCGCACGTTCATCTCACAACTCCGACAATAATCCGCATTATGCGAGCATAACGATAATGGCAGAAAAAGCGCGAGGCACGTGACATGTATACAGATACGTTGGAAATAAGAAATGTGGTGGCGGTGAAAGTTCTTTTTTTCTCTCGCTGTGAGAAACAAAGAAGTAATAATAGTAAAATGGCCAGCGTTCAACGTACCGTGAACTTAGCGTGGCACTCGTTTCATTATTTCGTGAATTGCTACATTCCGGCGGGTTCTCCCGGCGAGGAGGAACGACAGCGAAACGTAATTATTTTTGGCACAAGAGACGATTCTCCTCCCACGAGAAGATAAGGGCGCGGTGATAAGATAATTGTAGGCCTCTCGGATGTCGGCTAAATTACATTTAATTACTAGAGGACTTTGTACCCGTGAAAATTGGAAGTATTAAGACGCGTTCTTATTGTTACGACACTAACGAGTGCCGCGATACGAATGTGATCTTCAAGCACAGAACGTAACGGTAACTTCTAGCGTACGTTGAACTATTTGCAAAGTTTCAAGTACGAATTAACCGCGGTTCACTCGAGGAAATCGAACGCTCTTTATGGTTTCCCGTGACAATTATAATTTATGACAAACCAGCGAATCGTTTCTTGCGAATGTTTCGACATTGCGTTCCTTTTTCTAACCTTACATTTACGTATCCCTTGAGCGCACATTATGCGCGGTACCAACACTACTATGGAAGCTGTCAGGCTAATCTGATACTTCTTTTTTCTAATTTTTTGCCTTTAACTTGTTGTTAGTAGATATTTTCCCACATAGCTATTGTTTTACGTAGGCTAAGTGACAATTTAGAAATGATTTCCCAAAAGTTACGCTGGATGATTTGAACTCAGATCCACTGGTCGAGAGTCCGAGTGGGTCTTTGTTTCTTTTGAATTTTTGGCGGTAAATGCTGCGGTAAATTTGAACCACTGAAGCTATGATACATTAAATGATAATTTAGATGATTAATAACATTAACTGTGAAAGTCGTTTTCTCGTCTTATTTCGATTCGACCCTCCCACGCTGTATGTATCGATTATCCACAAGTAATTACATTACCTTACTTTCTGATTGCATAATTTTCGAGAGAAGGAAACTGAAAATCGATTATTCATCAAATTGTCGACCGAGGAAGTCGTTTTTTTTTATACTCGTGAGAATGGCAGCCCTGTCTAAAGCAGTAGCAGCAACAGTAACAGCAGCCTCCTTTCCGATCCGTACGTTTTATCGAGTGAAATCCTTTCTCTTCTTGCACGATCGATGCGTGCTCTCCCATTGGCTGTATCTTCGGCTCTTTAATTACATAAATCCGACGGTATTACGTGGAATTACATAAATATATTCGTCCGACGCTCAAACTAGAATTACGGTCAAGGCTACGCGTAACTATTGACAGTATGTACACTCTCAAGTGACATTTTGCTATTCAATTATGGTATTAAGATGGAAGCGCATGAATCGGGAGCTACGATTGGTGCTGAGATGAAGGTTCGAACTTGCAATTAGTAGGGCTGAGGAGAAATTCTCAGTCACTGCTGGGAAATTTATCGTAAATTGTCACTAAATATATCATGGCCGCGGTCATTCGGGACCCATCTAAAATAGTAGGTTCTATACGAACTGAGAATAACGTTAGGACCCAAAAAATAAAAGAAATAAAAAGATAACTGGGCTGTGATGACTACAAAAGTTAAAGTCGGAAATCGCAATCAGTGAATCTGAGTTCAAATCTCCTATCGCCGCAGGGAAATTTATCCGAAATTGTCATTTATTATATCATAGCTTCTGAAATTGCCACATTAAACATAAAAATACCATAACAGTTGAGATCGAAAGAAAATACCAAACAATACAACTCGAACTTTGACACTTGCCTCTACAGAGAGAATTGAAAGTTGCAAGCAGGTATAGCGTTACAAAATATTCAATATTCTATTACCCTAAGACGCGAAAAGTACCAGAATTTTTGGGAGTTTTCCCTATGGTATTCATCGATGGACAATAGGTAAGAAAACTCAGGGAGAGAAGAACACCACGTTTCTTACGGGACGCACGTAAACGAACGTTCGTCACGCATTGCGACGATAAAGCCAGCCAGGTATCTCAGGGATAACGTTACTCCTGGGTTCGTGTGTGCAATCCTGTAATTCTATTAAATCATACCTCGGCATTATCGAATAATATATCATTTAACTAACTATGGAAATACCCTTTCTATTATTTTATTTCCAAATGCTCACCACAACAAATTCTCATTTATCGTTGTCACGTGAAACGAAACAGGGGAACGATGTCATTTTATATTTTTCTTATTATCTTGTAAATTTAGAAATTCATATATGTTCCAATTGTACAGAATGACTGAAAAGTCACGAGGTTATTTAACCAGTTAACTGCGGAATTTAGTTTTAAAAATCCTTCGCGAGATGCGGAATTAAAATGGAGTTGTATACATGTGGGAATTGCTAAAATTGGACAAAAAATTAAAAGTCCCTAGGGGCTAATGAAGAAGGACACGAGATTCGGGGCCATCGAGCAGTGGCCATTGATCAGTTTACATAAAATTACCAATATCGTATATTATATCTATCCCATCTTTTTCATTATCTTATTAATAAACAGAATCTTAAGAAGGACCGCAAAAATTACTTAACACTAGAAGTACCAAACCAGTCAAAATGAGTGGTACACAATTTTTTCAAAAAATTTTCAAAGTTTATAGGAGACTTATAGGAGAAATATTCTACGTCCAACTCAAAAAACATAAATGACCGAATTGATCACCTTTTCCGCCTTTTGATTCCTCTTTTCTCAAAGTACTTATTTAATATATTGAAATATAATAGATTTAACGCCGATAGTTCTAGTGTTAAACCCAAGAACACTATTCCTACATACTGCTGGTATAAATTTGATGAAAAAAGGGAAACAAAACGCGGAAGGATTACATTTTTAGTTGATAAGGAATTGACAATTCAGCGTTGAAAAGATTACCGCAATAGAGCTTCGGATTGACGTGTATATACGTCGAGCGCAGTTAACCGGTTAAGTACATTAGTGACTCTCGGGCCAATCTGTATTAATGTAATTGCTTTTAACCCTTTGCGGCCCGAATTATTTTGTCCAGTTTGTGGCGAGCCAAATGAAATTAATTCCACATTTTCTGTCGTTGATTATTCATTTTTTTTAATGATAGCAATAACTGTAGGTACTGACGGATATTTAGGTGATATTACAAAATCATTCTGACTTTGAAAAGAAGTTATTAAATCGTTAGAAAATAAAATGAAGTGGGAAGCTATGTCGAGTATAGCTCGGCATAGGACTGCAAAGGGTTAAATCTTTGTGACTTCAAAAGAGATCGACGAAAATTGTTGATACTACTAAACGTTTAAAGTATTTGACAATAGTGCAATGATTTTAGCCTTTCCTTCTGCCGAATATAAGTCCATTTGTTTAAATAATAAATCCTATATTATTCGATAATACTGACGTATCGAACAATTCCCTGGTTTCTTCATGGCCAACAGACTCCCTTAATCATCGGCCGACAGCGTGCAACGTTTTCTCGTATTTTTGCGAACAATCGCCAACGATAAAACATATAAAAAAGCAACGAGGCCATGCAACGACTTAAGAAGCGTAAAGCATGGCACGTTCTTACAATATCCGTGCCGATTTCCGTCGCGTTATCGTGTCAAGTACTTTTGACTCGAAGAACAACTGATCCGTACTCTCCTCTAACGTCGATAATTCCGCGTAAAAAAAAGAAGTAATAAATTATTCCAGCAAAAACTTTCTCCTCTTTATCCGTTCCATTTGCACGAGCTACTTGCGCAACCCTTCCGCCCGTTATTTCGGATATGCCAGTCAAAAAAGAAACGGGCCCTCTGCAACAAATTGAAATATGTACACTTTGCACACGAAGAGACTAACAACTCGTACGAGAAGCAACTCGAGCGTGCACCCATGCATGCTTCGTTTCGCTGAAATAATAAAGAAGATCTCCGAGCACGGCTAAGTCGTCACGCCGTAACCAGGAATTCCTCGAAAGCTCCCTTTTCCTTCGGATTTTCACCGAAAAGTATGAGCCAGTTAACTGCATCCAGAGCTCCACTGCGTTAACAGTAAATTGTACATTTCTTATCGAAAGAAATTACACCTAATTCTGTTTTTACACGGTAGATACGTTACAGGCAAAACCGTGTAAAAAAAGACATGAAGTACATAGGAAAAAGGGGACTATTTCCATATCCTTCAACACTGTAAAAAATAGTTAAAATAAATTACCTAAAAAATTTATTTTAAGAATATTCTAGATTTTTTAATCGTGCTAAATCGAATGAAATCGTGTAAAAACGGAATCAATTTTTTTTCTAGACCGTGTTAACACTAGAACTACCAAACCAGTCAAAATGACTGGCACACAATTTTTTTCAAAAATTCTCCATGTTTATAGAAGAGACTTGGAATAAATATTCTATGTCCATCTTAAAAAACATAAATCACCGAATCGATTATATTTTGCGCCTCTTGGTCCCTCCTTTTTCAAAGTACTTATTTAATATTTTGAAATACGATTGATTTAACGCCGGTAGTTCCAGTGTTAAATCAAAACCGTGTAAAAACAGAAGTAGGTGTATAATCTTTCCACCTTTTGTTTTCCTTTCACCGTCGAATTTATATTAGGAGGATTTGCCTTGACACCGAGTCGATCATTTTTTTCACCATTTAATTCCTCGTTTTTCGAAGTAGTTATTTAATACTTTGAAATATAATAGATTTGAGGTTGGCAGCTCTGGTGTTAAACATTGATTAGACGTATTAAACTGATTTAATTTGGTGTTGCATTCTAGTTACTAGTTGCCATACTTCTAGGCCACCCTGTACATAGCCATTGTAACTCCCAGGTCTCTCTTCAATCGTTTGACATAATGCGTATCATCGTTCTCGTAATCATATTTCTGCAGTTCGTTTGAACGACAATGCTGCAATATATTTGGAAACCTGTGTTTTATATCATCGAGCCAAACGTCAATCCGAGTCATCGATGTTTACGGTTAAATCAACAAAACATAGGGACATTTCGAACTTTCTATAAACACACAATGATCCCCGAACGATACAAATAATGATACTCCATTCTTTCTTTAATTTTGCACTGTAGAAATGAAAGCGTAGCTAAAACATCCGAGTCGTAAATGCTTCTATTTTCATAGCCACTTTCGATTCCTGTATCACGGCGCATTTGCATCCTGTACAGATTATGCACGTCATTCTCCAACCACGAAAGTGCATAATTTTTCGCAAATTAATAAGCAGTTAAAATGTCTGCAATTTTTTATAAAAATTCTTCAAACTAATATGGGCGCCGTCGTGTTGATATTCTACATCCGTCTTATAATATATAAATCTCTGAATGAATCATCCTTTTCGGCTTTTAATTCCTCTCTTTCTATAGTACCTGTTTCATATATTTAAATATCCTGTCATATCCATCCCGATATATTTAAATATTCTATCATATCCATCCCGATGTATTTAAATATCCCATCACATCCATTCTGATATTTTTAAATATCCCATTATATCCATCCTAATATATTTAAATATCCTATCATATCCATCCCGATATATTTAAATATCATTGTCATATCCACCCCGATATATTTAAATATCCTGTCATATCCATCCCGATATATTTAAATATCCTGTCATATCCAGCCCAATATATTTAAATATCCTATCATATCCGTCCTGATATATTTAAATATCCTATGATATCCATGCTGATATATTTAAATATCCTACCATGTCCATCCCGATATATTTAAATATCTTATATCCATTCTGATATATTTAAATATCCTATCATATCCATTCCCATATATTTAAATATCGTATCACATCCAACCTGATATATTTAAATAGTCCTAGTCTCAATAAATCGCGCTGTTATGCAAATTGTGAAAAAGGTGGACCGATATGAGTTCCGTAAGATCGCTGCAGAACGTTACAGGTCATTAGATTTAATTAGACTTTAAATCAGATTTAAGGCCCGATGTCAGGAACTTTCTAGAGTGCACGGAAATTCTCGAAAAAACTTACGTTATTACGTAAAATAATGATAGCCAAGAGGTCGAGCACCGTTCCGTAGAATGAATGGCCTAATGTTCGTTATGAGATTATGGCTTATAACAATCTGATGTAGTTGATATACATTATATTATTTCGTTGCAAATAGGAGGAAAACTCGACAATTACGAAGGCTTTATTCTTGAAACAAGCAGTTTTTAATCACTTTGAGAATTTTCTAAATATTGAAATATATGTACATATGTATGTAATATTCATTTTTAATATGAATGAATTAAGAATACATAGGAATGATTGCATTAAAGGAATAACTCGGATTTTTTCAAAATATTGAAGACTTTTAAAATTCAGTTGACAAAGTAGCTAGCATTGTTATCGATTATCAGTAACGTAAAAAAATTGAATAAAAAATACACGTCGTTTTCTTTTCATTTACGAATGGTGCATAATTATTTAATTTATCGATGATCCATCAAATCGGAAACTGCCGTATCGACAGCGGATAGAGCTAATTTCTTCGATGTCTACCATTATCAATGGACGGTAAGATTACTTCCTTATCTTCTGTAGCTTATTAGCGACCGCTGTTAGTGCAAGTAATTATTTTTCCCGTTCTAATGATCATGGATACTCGAAAAAACAAAACACCGCTTCAATTCGTAAAGTTCTTCTAATCTTCGGATTACTTTCACGTACAAAATTCAATAAATTACGTTGCCTTAAATTTAAAATAAAAGTCTAGGAACATTGTATAATGCCTTGTTATCGGTTTACACCAGTGAACCTGTAAGGCACGTGTCAATCTCGATCGAAATAGCAACGAGCGACGTCCAGCGTGCGTTGAAAAATAAAATAACCGCGAATATTTGAATTACAGAATATCTTCAATTCAGTCCAGCTTAACCTATCGCGATCTTATTGTACGGTAAACATTTGAAAACAGAGATTCAACATCATAGCCCTGTTGCTCGATCGTCATTCTAAAATCGTCTTTACATCGCAATTCCGCGACATCTGCGAACAACGACCGAAAATACTTTCTTTCTGCGAACCCGCGTCGCCGTTTAATCGCGAGTCTGCGCAATCGAAGTCTTAAAAAATTTGTTAAAAATAAATTACATCTCGAGGCAGCGTAGAGTTTTGGTGGGAATTTGGGTAATAAATTGGTAGGAATTCTCCCTGACATTATTCGCGGCATCGTTGCTGTCCTGGCCGCTACGATCTTCATCTACCGCATCCAATTGCGGATCTTGAAGGTCGATACTGAAATCTCGATTGCCCATCAGGGTCGTCAAGCACATATTCTCCTTCTTTATCCTCGAACGCACCAATAACTCCAGCGTGAAGAGATGCTCGTCATGTGCTTCTGGCAGGTACCGATGCATAAATTCTGCTAATCTGTTAAAATGTTTCCACGTTACTTCAGCAATCAATTATCGATCTTTGATTCAATTCATTTTCTTCCTTCCTCTTGTATTTTCTCTGCTTCTACTGCAATTGTCATTTTCTCTAGGAACTTTTTCTGCCTTAGGCGAGTTCGAAAACTTCAGAGGTTATGATACGAGTCGCTCAGAAGCCAATGCGGTTAAGTCCATTTTTTTTGATATTTTCTGATTTTTATAAATTTTAATAGAATGAAGTTTATTTTATTAATATTTACAAGAAGCACAAAATATAAGAAAAATTTACTTAACCGCATCAAATGATAAATTAAGAAAAAAGTATTTACTCAGGTTCACGGATTGCGAGTGCAACCTTTAACCTCTTTATTCACCATAGGAAAAAATTCAATTTTCTTTTATTTTACTTTTCGTTATCGAACCTAATAACAATTTCCCCTGGGACGTACAGCTTCAGCTGGATTTCGAATTACTCAGCTTTAATTTAGTAATAATTTAAGATAAATCTCCCCCGACATTTCAGCCGGCTAATTGACAAACTTTAAATCTATAGTCGCCATTGTTTATCCATAAAGTGTTAAAGTATGTTTTTATAACGAACCTTAAAAGGTATTCGACGTTGTGTCCGCTGGGCCCCGAGGATTCGGAAATCTGTTGGGCGATCTTGTGAAGTGGCGCGTCTCCAAGCCAATGCTCATTTTCGTTGGTAGCAATGTAGATAACAACGGGGAAATGTCTATCTTCTTGGCAGCAATAAAACTTCGATATTGTCATTATGTATCCACCTAAAGCACACTCGCGATTCTCGAGATACGACAGCGCCTTGCTGTCTTTAACTTGGAAGGCTCGACCATAGACTCTACCCTATCAATGGGGAAAACATAATTCGTATGCAATTTCCGTCCACTTTTCAATGTAATTACTTCATCGTATTCTATTGTCACTAAGTGAACCAATTTTCGAATAAAATTTCAACACGTTTATCAACAGCGTGATAAATTCGTAACAGATTTTTAAACGTTCTCGATTCTCTACGTTCTGCATGGTGACGAACGCGTTGAAAATAATGCACGAGCAGATGGAAAAATATAAATCAATAATTTATAGTACTTGACGAAAGATAATTACCTCCTTTTCCTCGATTAAAGTGGCAACCCGGCCCGGCTGAAATAATACAGAAGTACAATATTAATACGACGCTTGTAACGAACAGTTTTTCTGTTAAAAAAACTACTTTATGGACAGAGAGAAAGTCAGTCAATAAATAATATTTATTGGTACTTTATGTAGTATAGTATAAAAATATGATTCCGAACTTTTCGATTTCCCGCGCAAATTCGTTCGAAACGTTGCTTCAGATAGGAAACTATTGAAAGAAAAACTACTTTATCGACGAACAGATTTCTAATAATACAGTAACAATTACTTAAATAGCAATACTTATTGCTAATTTATGCATCCATTGGCATGGAATATCTATATAATATGGTTAAGCGCTATGTAATATAGTATACTAATATTATTTCGAACGTTTCGATTTACCGCGCAAATGCGTTCGAAAAGTTTCAGATAGGAAACTATTGAAAGAAAAACTACCTTATCGACAAACAGATTCCTGATAATTCAGTAATAATTACTTAAATAGCAATAATTATTGCTATTTCATGTATCCGTTGGCATGGAAATGCTATATACGTAATCTAGTGTACAAATATTATTCCGAACTTTATTATTTATCGCGCAAATTCGTTCGGATCGTTCTCTTTAAGTAAACACATAGACACATGACTCAGAATTGCGATTGTGTGCACGCACAGCAGGAACACGTGACATTAGAGAAAAAAAAAGAGACGTACACCTGAAAGATATCGGTTTCTACGAGTTTGTGTCTGATCACGACTTTAACCGAGAACTAACAACTGTAATGGGACGCCGAAAGAAATCAGTTTAATATGCCTAACCAACGTTTAAATAACGAGAGTTTGTGCTTAATTGAAAATCTCAAAGAAGTTCGAATTCAGAATTAAAAATAAAAGAAGAGGAAAGTTCATTCTTAGAGGTTAAATAGTTTGAAACATGTTTCTTCGAAAGAATTACGCCGCAATTTAATAAAATAATGCAGGGTTGTCCAAAAGTCATTGCACCATTTAAAAATAAGATAAATCTCTCATTCGATGCAAATGGACTTATTGAAAATTATTTTTAATTGGTTTTGCAGATTGTAGCACTCAATGGACCACAATTTTTTCTCTTTGAAAGAATTAACAGCAGACGAGCTGTATTCTAAAATAGGCTAGTGACTTTTGGGAAACCCTGTAAAATAATTTTATACTCTTCTAAGCATAATTTAAATTTTATTTTGAGTTTCTATTTCCTGAATAAATAATTGTCTGTTAAAAAATGTTTTGGTAACACCGGGGTATAAATTAATTATGGTTAATTGTAAAAGTTCCACGAGCAATGTAAAAAATTGTAAAGAAATCGTCGCTCAAGAAATTCTGAAGAAGTTTGAGAATCACTGGTCGAAAAATTATCAGAAAACGAAAGAAAAATCATAGCTGTCAAATTCTCGGACTTTTATCGATGAATAACGAATGGTTTGCTTAATGAGACACGTGTAAGCAATCGTTTCGCACGCGGAAAGCGAGACCGAAGGAAAAATATTTATTGACAGTGACAGATAGCCGGATGTATTTTAAATATTCCAAAGAAAAAATATTTTTTAATCGTTCACGTACACACTTCAAATTTATTCAACAAACTTCAAGAGAGTACGTTAAATTGAAGGTTTCCTAACACTTGAACGCTACAACTGCCAACGTTATATCTATTATATTTTATTCATAATAAACAAGTTCTTCGAACAAAGAGAAATCAAGCGGGAAAAATAAAATTAATGAAGGAATTTAAGTTTTATAAGATAGAAGTGAAATATTTACTATATCACTCTACAAATTGGGGGAATTTCTCGAAATAATTGTCTTCCCGCTTATTTTGAACGCTTTGGCAGTTTTAGTGTTAAAGATGATCCATTAAATTCTATTCCAATCACGTTCACAAAAGAAGCATTAAACTGCTTGCGTTTATTCCCCGAAATTCTATTAATGGAAGACATATTGTAACGGCAAGAAAGTTTCAAAAGTCGCGTCGCGGCAGGAAATATTTGCGCCGTAATTCTCGTGCGCTGTAAATTCGAAATGTCAAGCAAAAACATCATTATAACGAAGCTATGGAAGTCTGCCAAACGGCGTCAGAAAGAATTCACGCGACGGACACATGCCCATGAACACAAAAATTACAGGATAAATATACCCGAGGGTAACATCGCACCAAAAAACTATAAACGCTCGATAGCTAATAGAGATCCATCGGTCGGTAAATAATTCGAAGGTCGATAAAATTCTACGTACTCTTTCGCAACAATTTGTTGATTTTTAAAGAATACGATATAATATACAATGAAATAAATCATCACTCAATCGTTATTGATACTAACAATTATTCAAAGTCCAAGTAGTAACTATTTCGCCTCAAGAAACTTCATCGAACTTGAAAACACCGGTTACCTTTGTAGGATATTTCTCAAAGTTTATTTAAACTCTGTGAAATCTCTTTTGAAATGAATGTTTCAACGAACAATCCGTTAGTATAATGATTCCAACTTTTATTTGAAAATTTGTAAAATTACTAGCTGCAAAGTTTGCACTGTGCCCTTCGAACGCGTTTTTCGTGAAATTCAATTTTCAAAATCGATACAGAAAGTATTTAAGCGATTGCTGAATTAACTTTGACAAAATTTGGCAGTAAAAATCTCAAGAATATTTCTCCGAGCGGATATGCACTGTTACAGCACTAGGAGGGTTAATGAGGAGTTTTTAACGAAATATTTTTAATCACCTTATTGACGGTACCCCGATGCGTCGTATTCCCCTGCCAAAATCTTCTACTGAATCCTTTAACGTATCCTGTTGCGCTTCTTCTGTACTCAAAGCCCGGATGCCAACACAAGGACCCATAACCGAACACCCAAAGTCCGTTGCAGCCATTGTCTTTCATCGCAGGACTTCGAAACACTCGGAGGACTCAAGCTGCCGATTTCTTCCCCGTTGGAATCTTTCGTTCTACTGGCCAGATACGCCTCGGAACTTTATCCTTTATAGACTTTTGTACTTCTATGAGGCAATTGCCGCTTCGAATTAAATACTTCCTACGGTTTATCTTTTATTCTGCATATCGTATTTCCACTATCTTCGCTCAGCCTTTGATGAATCTTATCACAAAGGTTTTCAAAGTGACGCGTTCGTGTGCTTCATGCTAAGTGAAATATTTACTTTAGTCCTTTAGTGAAAAAAAAAAGGTAAATAGACACTTCGGTAGGAGTGTTCGACCTAAAGTCTTTGTTTGCTCGATATTTCGCCGATCGATAGCATCGTCACGTCGATAGATCCTCGAACGTGGAATGGCTCTCGTGGAATCGAGACAATTCCAAAGTCCTCCGCATCTAAAGGTCTCGCGTCTAAAGACCTCGAATTATCATAGGGGAGGAGAGAAGAAAAGAAAGAGGAGCAAGAAAAGAAAAAGAAACTAATGTTTCCAGCCTTTGTCGGTTCCGTTATCTTAAGAGGTTGCAACGTCGTGGAGCGCAGTCCATCGATCTGACAAGAGAAGACTCGTAGCACGTGGCCGACTGTGCTTGTTTCAGCGCGACGGTTATGCTTTAAAGCTCTCAGCTACCGATCAAAGAAGCTCTCCGATTCGTCGGCATTCTGACTTTCTTCCTCCTACTTTCCAACGGCTACCTCGTACATCACGATTCTATTCATCGTAAAACGAACAAACAATGTTCAGCGCGTGCCTTCCGATCGTGTTTTTTCCAACGGTTTCCCGGTTTTCCCCGATTCCATCTTACGACACCTGTCACTCCATGTCGTTCTCGTTCATCCCAGAGAAACCGAGTCCATCGATCTTTAGATCTTTACATATAAATTAATTCCTTTCTTTAGATATATTCAATTATTTATAGAATGAATTCTTTCAATATATTTCATTCGTTACTTGATATCCGAAGTATCCATAGAAATGATCGAATATCCTGAGAATCGAAACTTCTCTCTTCCGTACGTAACGGCCGTTTTAACTGTATCGGTAATTTAAGCTCTTCCGAATGTTTCATTGGTAAAATGCTTCTATATCGGCACGGATTTAGGTAAGAATTTATGAAAATTTAGCACAAACACACCGTACAGAAGTCCGACCGAAACTGCCGTTCATCGAGCGTGCACCTTCGCTTGTTTGGAGGGGTTCGACGAGAGGAACGAGGAGGGCATTAGGAAGAACCGTGCGATGAAGAAAGAGAAACGGCGAGGCGTGGGAGTGGGGGAATTAGATGAGACGGATGATGAAACGCAAAGTGTGATTGACGCATGAGATTTAAATGTTATGGCATATAGACACATGCTGTCTATTATTCAATTTACAAACAATGCCACGAGATTAGACACAATTATATAATTATTTAACGACGGTGTATTATTTGGAATATGTTGTATTGAAATTGTCGCGGGTAGGAACGGTGGCAGAAGCAGGAACACGTGGATCGAGTTTCGCGCTACGAATGATAGTACTTTCTATCAATATTGCTATCAGATACTGGTATCGAATTACGATCGATTTTGTTATTTCAGGGAGGAAAAGTGCACGATATTAAAAAAGGAGTTCGATTGATATTTCCGTTTTACTTGAATTCTGTTAGTTCAAGCGTATTTTGGTAGAACATTGCATCATTTTCTTTCGGGATGCGTTGCCGCGAAATCCTTATCACTTTATCGATGTTTTTTTTTCTTTGAATTATTGTTACGCTGCACACGGTAAATGAATTTTGATTCGTTTGCTTCCTCGCAGATGTCGCTATGATTTTAAGTCCACAAAAGTCAAATAGGGGGTGCCAACGGAATAAAATAAAATTTTCCTATTTGAATTTTACCACGCGACTTCGAAAATCAGCTGGTGCCTGAGATATTCGCGCACTCCCGATGGCTACTTGAAACTTCACTTTTTCGAACGACGGATTACAAAATTTAGCCGAGTACTCTGGACAAAGGTAAAACTACCATTCTGCTTACGATATTCGAACAGATGACACATCGGGCAATTAGATCTTATTCTTTTTCTGCATCACACGTTCCGGCTAACTGCAAAATTTAATCTTAAGCATGACCTGTTGCACTTTTTATTGTTATCACACAGGAACTAATAGCAAAAGGAATTCTACATTCGCCTGGAAAGATGAGCGGTCAAGGAGAAGACGATGACTTGGTGTACATAGAGGATATGGATGAACTGATAGATGTTTATGAAGTAGAAGACATTGAAAACGACGCTCTGGAAATAGAACATGCAGAAGGGATAGACGCAGTATGTGTCTTCCGTGGTCATAAACAAGGTTTGCAAACTTTCTGTTCCTTCAAACAGCTCGTAATATTTTCTACAAAGACACCTCGTAAAACTACAGGTTCCGTGTTCTGTGGATCTCTCAGTAAAAATGGAAAATTCGCCATAACTGGAGGAGAAGGGGACGAAGCTTACGTTTGGGACACAACATCCGGAGAGATTATTCTAGACTGTACTGGACACAAGGACAGTATCATTTTCGCGGAGTTTAATTACGACGAATCGTATGTAGCCACTGGGGACATGAACGGCATGATTCAAGTTTGGAGAATGTCCGATAAAATGCGTATATGGGAGAATAACATGAGCGATGCCATGGTTAGTCGCTTCTCTATAGTTATTCTATACAGTTTGTAGGTACAAGTTAAACGACGATTTTCTGTTTAGTGGATAAAGTGGCACGCAGCTGCCAATGTTTTAATCGCTGGTTCGGTGGAGGGAGAGGTGTACATGTGGAAAGTACCTGACGGCGATTGCAAGGTCTTTCAAGGATACCGTTGCCGCGCAGAGGCTGGCGCGATATTCCCAGATGGTACATATTAACTATATTTGCCAGTGTTTTCATATAAATTGCAATATTGTTCTGTATTTCAAAATTGCGGAAACTTTGAAAGACAACTGTAAAAGCGAAACAATACAGAATGTATCGGCCGCGTTGCTCGATGTTACATCGTAAATATTCCTAATTTGATTTTTCAGGCAAACGTATTGCCGTTGGCTACGAAGATGGGACAATACGGGTAATCGATCTGAAGACGAGCAACGTGTTATCGTCCATTTCGTCGAATATGGGCCACGTTTCTACTATAACTACTTTAGATTGCCACAGGGACAATAATCTAATACTTTCGGCAGCTATAGACGGAAAAACGATACTTACTATGTCGAGTACAGGAAAGGTAAGAGAAATTTAACGTTTTCTCCTTTTCATCAATGTTATAAATAAGTTAATACGATTAAAAATTGCACATTTAGATCATCTCTGTTCTTCAAAGTCTCAATACGGGCGAACGAAATAATATTATTAACGAGGAAGATGACGAAAATAGTAGAAACGAGGGAGATAATAATTGGGTGGAAACAGCGACTTTTTGCAAAGATCCGGAATTTCACGTTGCCGCGACTGGCACGATCAATGGAGAAATTTTCATCTGGGATATTTCGAAACAGGTAATGTCACTTTATTTATGTGCTAAATTTCTTTTTAAACAATGTGATTACCTTTTAGGCGCTCAGACAGAAGCTGGAGCAAGATAGTGGAATAACTAAGCTGGTGTGGAAAGGAAATACATCGTTCTTGTTCTCGGCAGGATTGGATGGCATTTTAAGGTGTTTCAATGCCAGAACAGGCCAATGTACGAGGATGTTTACAGGTCATACAGCATGCATCCTTGACTTGTACATATCCGAGTAAGTTGAAACCGATTTTGTACGCGTCTAATGTGTTAAAACGAGACAACTCCGTAATAAAAATATCCGTTTCAGAAATGGAGAAAAAGCTCTGACAACTTCCGACGATTTTACCGCAAGAATCTTTGACATCTCGTCTTCGTCTTAATAAAATCTATATTATTGTCCGAAATATGTGTACATTTGATGGAAATTGTTTATAAGTCGAACTCTGTTTCCTTTTTTAATTAAGAAGTTTATTAATGTTCACACTTTGGCCTGCATTATTTTATCCTTACACCATTCCGAGTCGAGAGTGTATTTCTTATCCTTCCATATAATATGAGTCGGACTATTTTCCTCTCCATTCTCGAAAAGTAAAAGTGTACTAAGATCGATAGCAATTTTTGACCTTACTAGACCGACACCTCCTATCCTCTCCGGGGCAGGATGATACACTCTTCCGGAATAGATATTCATGGAAATCTTTTCTGGCTCGAATGGCACCTACAACGAAGTCTTCTTAAAAACTTCTGCATAATTACGTTTGCTTAATTCTCGGAACAACGCGATTAATAGTACCATTAACAGATTCTCAGCATGAGCATAACCGAACCAATCTTCTATCTTCCCCGTCTCTGCATTTTCTATTTGAATGATTTTTGTAAAAACTATCGGTAAATCGTCGCATCTAACGTAGTTTCTCTCCGGACCACAATGCGATACGTAAGGAAAGTCATTGCTATATCTCCCCACGTTATTTTTCTTTAAACGTTTGAAGAAAAACGCTAAGAACTTTTTGTCTGAAAAACAATATCAATTCACGATCTATACGGTCCGAAGATATAGATCGTATAAAGAAAAAAACAAAAGCATCTCCAACCTTTGAAGCATGAAGTAAAGTTCTTCATGCGAGCATCATCCAGGAACAACTGCGAAGGACAAGCCCAAACGTTTACTACGTTTTTTCTTTACTCTATGCGTATGCATTCGTAGTGTCAAAGCTTAATTCTAATAATAAATAATACCATGCCTTGATGATCGATAAAGTAAAAGTATTCCCGAACCCGAGGTTCGGGTGATTGTCCTTGAACATACGTGGCAAAATATCTTTTATGTGTTGCTTTAAAAACCTGCTTCCGTATCGTCGTATTTACGTAGGAACTTAAAAGAGGACGTAACATCTTTATTGTAACTATTATAACCTTACTATGAATTCTCCTCAGTTAATGCACAGCGTTAAATCAATTATAATTACATCATAACTGTACGTAATTAAGACGTAACAGAGAGAATAATTCCGACGGTATAACTAATGAATCGTACGACGTTTATCGTTCATGATATCAAAGACTTTTATTTTGACGTCGTATTTGTATATATTTAACTGCAGCGATAAAATTGAATCGACTATGCTGACATCTAGTGCCATCGATCGGAACGTGACCTCTAGAGATGGCGTGGGACGTTACTTGTGAATTACGGTGTTTTTCTCAGTGATTTTTGATTTTTCGTGAACCTTCCCGATTGCGGAAAAGCTAATCTATTTTACGTTACAAGATTTATAAATTTCAAGTATATGAAATTACAGATGCGAGTTACACCTGAAAGAATGAACAAAATACTATTTGTACCTCGAGAGATTTCAAAGTATCGCTGAGTACGGTCACAAGCATATCCGGACTTCCTTGCCGACAGCCTACTGCTACGAGAACGTTAATTTTTAATTTCTACTTAAACGCAAATTACTAGATGTAACTAAAACTAGGAATCCGAGCATTCGGTATTCAGGGCTACCGAATATTCGGATTTCGTGGCTATTCGCTCGATACCACTTACCATTTAGCATTACTATTGAACAAAGTATCGTGCTAAAAGCACATTTAATAAAATTTAAAATCATAGTAAGTGATATCGACCCAGGTCCCACCGCGAGGAGGTTGCCACGAAACGGGACCCAAAAATGCATGCCCAATCGCATATAAATTTTCGCAACACGACTTTATAAAATAATGAAAGAAGCAAAGGTGCGTATAAACACTTACAGGTAACGGTCACTTGAGGTCACCGATGCATCCACACAACATTGTATTTAATTATTAAAATTATTTAAATACACTGTAGGTAACTATCACTTTAAGTCGCTAACACTTCCACAAAACGTTGTATTCAATCGTAAAAATTATTTAAAAACACTTGTAGGTAACGGTCACTTGAGGTCACTAACCTTCCACAAAACGTTGTATTTAATTGTTATATTTATTTAAAATCACTTTAAACTTATTGTTTATGCAGTGTAATATTATAGCACACATGCACTAATAGTCGTTACTTAAAATCAAATGTCGCTAGGTATCGATAGACAAGTCGAAACGTGCACTCGGAGACCGACGTGTCACACCTGTCAAAGCGCGCGACCCGTCCGACTGCTGGAGCGATACTGCCGCGAACTGTCGTTGCGCGAGTCACTGAGGCGGCGCGGAACATGCGCAGTGCGCCTCAATGCCGCGGCGGCCTAGTCGCACACTACGTTCACCCGTCTCCTTGGATAATTTTGCAAATTTTAATTATTACAACAATTTTCGTGAATAACTGTTTATTGCAAATGGCATTATTATTTAATGACGTGTTTCTGCTTATTTGGAAGCAATTTTATGGTGAATAGAAATCACAGGAGTGAAGTTACGTGAGCTTATAATTGACGATTTACTTTTCAATGCTTATAAATATTTGATTTTTTATGTAATGCTTTAATCTTATTGTTAATTAAAGCAAATCTATTCTTGGTAGAATTTCCACAGACTGTACATTTTAAGTATATAAAATCAGAAATGTGAGTTATATCACTAAAATAAAAGAATCATGAGCAATAAATAAATTAACCCTAATAAATTGCAGACGTAAGTTTAATTTTAAATGGCAACCGACGGCTACTGTCGTAAACTATATTTCGCGTAAACAACGAAGTCAAACGTTCCGAACTTAGAAACTTTAAAATTAAAGAGAAGAAAATTAAATTAAATTAAACAACGATAGTCAACGGTAATCTTCGCGGTATTCGATGTGTTAATTAACAATACTTTCAGATACTGTTTGCACTTAATTAAAAATCGTATGTTCAATGTTATTTCAAAGGGTTTTAGAAATACAACATTTTAATTAGGTATGATACATGTATTTCAGGACTGTACCCACAATTTATAGTTTCCTGTGGATAAGATTACTTAAACTTGTAGGAGACAAAAATGACGTACTGTTCTAAATCAAATATCGTTTCCGCACTCGAACGTTTCTGAACGATATCGCTACTAGATTAATCGAAACAATTAAAATTACTCAGTCCATTTTATCGAGCTCCAGATTTGACGTAAATTCTACAAAGCTGAGGCCTAATACATTATGACTTTAATATATACAGTAAAATGGAAACTGAGCATTTCGAATATCTTAAGGAGAATGCAGCATCATTAAGCGATCAATGTACAGTCTCTGACTCATAATAAGTTCCATGCAATACAGATTTAATGACGTTTCATTAATCTATGGGAAAAGTATCAATTAACAGACGGGTCTTGAATGAAATACATCGTCCACTCCATGGTGATCATAAAGAAACGTGAAGAGCGGTGAAAATTTAGCAGAACTTCCATCGGTTGCCACATTCGTTACACAGCACGAAAGTAGTCATAGGTTCGTCAGCGGAACGCGTCTGCACTTGATTGTAAGTGCAGTTCCGCTTTTTGCATTTTGCACATTTCAACAAATCAGTTTTCGTTCCCTGCACTGTAGCGAGTTGCGCGTCGTTAATCGCTTCTTTCTTGAACTTGTCCCTCAACTGTTTTATCTCATCGCTCGCCATCTCTTCGGCGGTCATAACGGCGAGACGTGCAGGCGTTATCGCGCCGACGATGAAATTCGTCCGAAGATTCGGATTCTTTGCGTCGCGCAAGTTCGCGACTCTGCTGCGTATCTGTATAATAGAATAAATGCGTACCGTTATCGTACGGAAGTTCCTTCAATCACTGTTAATACCTTAACTCATTTGCATCACAGTTCTAAATATGGCAGAAGACCCGCAGTATCGTGTATTTCCACGCGCAGCAGTTTAACATCGTACAGGGCAGAATATTTCGCGGTTGACGATATAAGACAATTGTCATCCGCGGAATATTGCGCTTACGGATGCAAATGGGTTAAGCGATAGGATGATTCATTTAAAACATATTGCCGACATTTTTCTCGGGTGTTCTTTGAACCCTTAACGCACAATTTTATAACGGATTTGAATAGAAAAAGAAAATTTTATTCTCGCAATTCGAACATGTATTTATCTTAGTACACAGAGTCTGATGCAGTAGCGTGTATAGGAATAATTTAAATGATGCTATAAATGAATCAGCTTGCATACTGAAGAATAGAAAATTTACTCTGTTTTTGTATCTGTTATCGGTATTTTTAAATTCAGCATAAATTGCTTCCTCCAATTCCTCGGCCAGTTCCTCCGGAGTGGCGCAGCCTTCAACCGAAGTCCCATCTACTCGTAAAGCTGCCGCCAATAACTCCCTGCACTTTAGCCTAACGGCGTCTGTAGTAGTAGGAGCGGGAAACGTCGCTTGTTTTCTTGGAAAGTCTTTATGAGACTTCTCGTCTTTCATCTTAACGTCGCTTCCATCCGCCGTATCCTTATCTTTCTTTTGATCTCCATCGTCTTTATTCTTCTCTGATTTTTCCTCCCTTTTCTTCGAACTACTCGAAGAAGTAGAATCCTTTTCCTTATTAGTTCCTAAGTAAAGACAAAAGGCAGGAGCAGTTGTGTTAAAATGCGATTGTAGTTTATTCGATTCCATATTATCGGTGATATCAAATATTTCTATCATTTACCAGAAAGGAACTTCTTCCAGTTTTTAATAAGTGTTTTCGACAAGGAAATAACTTCCTCATCCCTGCTTGACTTTCTCAATGCATTTACCGTCATTCCAATACGAGTCTTTGTCAGTAGCTCCAAGTCGACGGGCAATTTTTGTAATATCTTAAGTAATTCCAATGCTTGCTCTTGACCCTGCGATCAGAAGCGTACAGTTAATTAAACGAAGACATACGTAAAATAACAAACATACAGAAAATGCTTTCCGTACAAGATTACCCTTAGAAACTAATCCGTTACTTAAAATTAAAAATGTTCGCGTAGTTTACACATATTTACGTGACCTTCGCATATACGGCGTGCTATGGAATTGAAACTGAATAATGGGTCTCACTCGCACGTTACAAATGAGTATGTAAATTGTTCTTTTCAGATAACATGTAGCAAAAGCGATTGAAATATGTATTTCGAAGTATGAGTTTTACAGTGTATCAAATTATTACAATTAAATTCATATTAACGTTCACGAAAGGCACTTAATACATCGAACGGCATTATTCGAAAGGAAACAATTGCATTAGTATATCCAATTAAACAGCGCTGCACGAGAGTACGACTTGCAATTTACGAATCGTCATTAAGGCGCTAAATTTAGGGTACTAGATAAAGTTGTACAATACGTTGGCTATCTTAGATAATACAAACATCGTCGGTATCCTGATAAATAAGGCTTGAACGAACATCGATTCTGTAAACATGCTCTTTTTCATTTGCCATACATGTAATTAATGACATAATAGATATGTTTTAACTCCGCAAGAAGCTTCACGCTCGGTAAACTGCCCCGAACGTGCCTGAGCGATATACAACTAACTTTATTTTACTCACTTACTCACCGTCCCGTCGCCGCTCGACATTTTGTTCAGCTTCTTTTGTATACGAAGCACCTCTTCCTCGGCACTCATTGCGGAAATTTGCTTGTTTTTACACAAAAAACCGATATAAACACATGCAAGCACCAAATCAGGGGAACAACAAACCCTCGAGAACGTTTATAACCGTGACTTGCGGTGCGGTGTTCGATACTGGATGGGAAACTCGCAATGTCCCGAGGTCAGTTGCTCTTGCACGGCGCTGCAGCGACTTCTGTCGACTGCATAGGGAATGATAAATGTGAGCGGGAATATCGAATGAATTTATTAAAATGATAATTCCATTCGTTAACATTAGATCTAGCAAGATGCACAGAACGAACTGTTCTGAATTTGTTTGCAAGTATTTTTGAAGCTTCTGACGCTGTTGATCTTTCAATTTTCTATGACTATTTTGTAGAATGCGAGGGATTAAATCGATCATGGCTTTTGCCTTGTTCGTTTCTCTTTTCTAATGTATTTGTTTGGCACTTTTATTTAATATTTTCATTTATTGATATTAAATTTAGCGAAATGGACAAAACGAGTTCTTCCGAATTTGTTCGTAAGTATTCTTGATATCTATCTTTAATTAGTTTGGTAGATTTTGTCCTTCGAATGACCTCAATTTTGTGCTTGTTCTGAAAAAAATTAATAGCAAAAGTTATTATATTTTTAAATGGTAAAGTGACTTTAGGGCCATTCCGTATATTAATTTTTACTATGTAAAATATTGTTGGTCGTGCAGCATGCCGTAGAAATAATGTTTCTAAGAGACAAGACCTATGAGTTGTTACAAATAATAGATTAAAAGATTCTAGGGTCTGTCGGCTTCCGACGCAAACGTATTATTAATCGTTATTATGTAATAAACGTTGCGTTTTGT
Source organism: Cerceris ruficornis (assembly GCA_963989415.1). NCBI lineage: Eukaryota > Metazoa > Arthropoda > Insecta > Hymenoptera > Crabronidae > Cerceris > Cerceris ruficornis. The sequence goes on along the minus strand of OZ022529.1, from coordinate 10,436,834 downwards.
TATAAACATTTGTTGATCGTTAATAATTGCAAATAGAGGTCCGTGAATGTGCAACGCGCGTATCGATATGCTTTTCTCATATATAATAACACGTTTAAATAAATTTAAATGTATTTAAATAATTTAAAAGTAATTGAAGAAATTTGATAAATAAAACTTCGTCACAACCATGTAGTTTTCATGGACCACGGATTAAATGTGTTTAAACAAATAGAATAACAATAATCGCATGCGTATTTGAAATTACACCAATTAATATTAATTAAGATATAGAGTACCTTGAATTCGAATCATTTATAAAATGTATTTAGTAGAATTCCGATAATAAATTGAAAATATTCTTGAAAATATTACAAATTGTAACTGCTTGCAGTTACTGCAGTCGGTTCCCTGCAATTTCGAGCATAACTCTTTCTGACATCCCTCTTTCATTATTAAATAGGTAACTGTTTCACAAATATCGATCATGTTTCACGCTCCCTTCCTTTAAACATTTTCAAACGTCGTAATTTAGTAATCTCAACAAAGTGCTACAATCTGTCCATTCGGAAAGTCCGCATTAGGAAGTGGCAGGGAAATTGAAGAAGAAGGGGACGTGAACCCTTCTCCTTCGGAATTACACATTTCCTCCCTGTCAAGGTAGCAAGTGGATCTTTTTCCCTGAACGTATGAGAAACAAGTGTTGCTCCCATCGGACAATGGATTTCACGAGTACGCACTATTGTAAAATTAGTAGAATTCTTTTGTCATCCATCGGGCGATGGCCGCATCAGAATCGTTCTGACGGCAAACTGCGAACGTACTTTGTTGTTTTTATTCTAATCTCTGGCAGCATTACACAGGTAATAGCAGTTTTTTTAACACTTTACCGACCGGTAGCCTACTAATAGGCTTTTTGTCATCAACGCTGGGACTTTTAGTTTATTAATCTGTTCCCACGGCAATCACTAATTTGTTATTTATTATTGTAGTGGAACTGTGTTAAGGAGTCGATGAGAAGCATTTGTAATTTTCAAAGAGGCTGTAATTTTTTTTAAGCAATCTAAGCCGAAACAAATCCTTTAAAGTGGGTAGAATGCTCAAACAATAGCGGTCGGTAAAGTGTTAATAATTAAGAAAATTAGAAAATCCGATGGTGATAGAATTTTGAAGCGTGTGAAAATTTTTAAGTGAGAATTATATTGAAATATCTTCGGGACGAGGAGAGTCTCTAAGCGCAAGAATAATTATGTTGATAGTTACGACAGTGCTTGAAATGATTTATTCTTCTTTTTTTGATACTTCGATGTTTGTTTCGCAGTACTGGTTGAGTTTTGTGTTCTTTTATTTCTTTTATTTTATTACTTGCACAAAGTAGTTCCACTAAATTGTAATGCACACTGATGCAACACGAAATAAGTTGTAAGTTTAATTTCTCAAATTTTCGACTTACAATTAGAAGAATCTCATAATTATTTTTAATCTTCATTTCTTCCCTAGAACTTCGGCATTGGAAAATTGCAATTTGAATGTACAATGATAAAACACTGAAATATGTGGAATTTTGTACAGCATGTAGATCGTGTATAAAAAAGTGAAAGAGAGGACACTTTCTACGCGTAAGAATAATTATAATTGATAATATTTTTAGGTAGTAAAATTAATTACGTCGTCCGATGATATGGATACGGTCATCGAAGGTTTTCCGCTATTTATAACTGCGTTAGTCGCGATAACAAAATATTTCACGCTCGTAATTAATGAGAAAATGGTGAATACGACATTCTTGCGAATAATGCAATTTATTTACAATGATAATTACAATTTTCTTCGCTCTCCATGCGTTGGAAATATCCAATAGGATTTATATGAGAAGTTTCGTTAGTTGTGAAGTGTGTCTGCAGGTGAAAAACTTGCAAAATCAGATAAACGAGGACTGGAGAAACTTGAGGATCGAAGAAGAGATAGAAATAATGAAGAGATACGTGGCACAAGGGAAGCGATATGCGATAGGTTACATGGGTGATTATTTTCTATTTAAGTTTTATTGCTCGACGAATAAGAAACTTTCCGTAAAGTATAATCTGTTAAATGTTCACGAGATTGTTTGTCAGAAATTAAAAGAATTTTTTAGAAATTAGATTAACACTAATTGTCCCGCCATTTTTCGTCTATCTATTCTTACCATTGGTCATTCGACTGATTATAAAATAACGATATTTCCCCGAAAGATATGCAGGACATTGTCAATTTAAGATTGGAAACATCGCAAAAAATTACAAATTTTCATTCCGCTCAATCGGTCATTTGATCGCTGATTGCGCGGTTTGTGTTAATTAAGAACAAATGAAAATTCTCAACGTTATTCACAAAGTCTGATTGTCCGAACATTTCAGAAGTTATCTTTCGAAAAACGATGCATTTTCTTTTTTATTAACCCCTTGCCCTACAATTTCTTTTGCGACTGTTGTGCAATAATTCAGAATGAAATTGCTAAAATGAAAATTTGTCAGTGATTGCTGATATATCTTAGAATTTAACGCAATGTTAATAACATAGAAATAATTTTATTGTCTTGTGTTCCACTGATATTTTCAATTATATCATTTTTGGGAAGCTTGGAAATTTCCTATTCCATCTACCGCATCACGAGTGTCACTCGTTATTAACACTAGAATTACCGGCGTTAAATCTATTATATTTCAATATATTAAATAAGTACTTTAAGAAAAGAGGAATCAAGAGGCGGAAAATATGATCAATTCGGTCATTTATGCTTTTTGAGTTTGACGTAGAATATTTCCCCTACGACTCTCATCATTTTGACTGGTTTGGTAGTTCTAGTGTTAAAGGTCAAGGGGTTAATTTATGAAAAATTATGGGACTTATATTTCTTCCTCTTTCTCCAGTGTATATATACATGACCGCCGCTCTTTTTGGTTCTCAAGTACTCGAACCGTACATTTTGGATTTTTTTGCGCCCCTCAATGAATCTCGTCCGCTAAGAATGATTTATCCGGCGGATTATTATTTCTTCGACGCAGAGAAATATTATTTTCTTGTCACGATTCATATGTCGCTAAATGCAGCTATGACAATTACTACACTCATCGCCTCGGATACGATGTTCATGATGTATGTTCAGTACGTCTGCGGTACATTTGCCGTGATTGGGTAAGGAAATTAAGGCACTTTTACCATTTGAAACAGAATCTTTGAGAGATTTTAATAATAATCTCAAAAGGAAAATTATCGTTGTTGTTTAATACCACGATACATTTCCGAAAGCGTGTTAACTCTTTGAGGACTACAGACGCATTTATGTGGCCTGAGGAAAAATCTGATTTTAGTTTATTGTCGCATGTGTATACCGCTAGAGTTAAAAAATTGCAATACAATAATAAATAAATATCTTTCAAACCCATAAATAAATATAGGGTCTATCAAATCGCGCGGTTTTTAAATCTTTAATAAAACACAAAATGTGCTTTGATCTATAAATACCTTTTATTGGTAAGCAAAGTATCAGTTATGCCATTTATGTCCAAAAAACAAAATCTGCCAAATGATCACCTCTTGCACTGCCGCAGATGTCCACTCTTTTGTTAAAATTTTCAATCAGGTGTATAGTGAGCATGCACTGATAAATTATAATCAGATTGTTTCTCAGACCACATGTATAGTGAGGGACCAGAAAGAAGGCACTTGTGACGGAAGGGGAGATTGCTCTCGCACCGCCTATCCCCGCCATGTCGGTCCTGGAAACCTGAGATCGACGAATGACAACCGAAAATAAAACACTCCTTTCGTCGTTCACATGACGACGCAACGAATGTGTGGGTCTCTCGGCCAATAGCGCGTCAAAATCGAAAATGCGTGAGGGAGAGGGATGTCCCTATCCGTCGGGCGAATCAGAGCATATTACCCCTCAAGTGCGTTGTTTCTGGTCCCTCACTATATGCGTCTGTCGTCGTCAAAGCGTTAAACGTACTGTAACGGAGAAAATAAAATAAAAATGACAATAATTACTAATTAATAATCGCGTTTAATAAATTTACAGGAATGTAGTAGTGCAACGAATACTAATAAATTAATTAAAAATTTCAGCAATAGATTGGAACATACCTTGTACACGAACAAGGATACGAGTATAGTCTCGACCGGTCTAGAGAGAAAGAAATACAATCGTTATATCATAGAATGTGTTTGCATTCACCGCAAGATTTTAAAGTTAGTGAAAATCAAAGTTACACGAAAATCTTACAATTCCTTCCGATGACAAATAATATAAGAAAATTATAAGTATTAAATTACATTAATTTTGTATGTACAAGCGTGAAATGTAACGTGTATATATTACCATCAGTGGAGAATGTTAATTAACAATTGATAATTCACGCTCGTAGGTTCGTTGATTTTACAGAAGGTATATTTTCGATATCATATTTAATTCAGTTAGGCTTAAACGTTGCCTGCATGAGTGTCACTTTACTACAAGTAAGTATAATTTCATAACAAACTGACCGGTTAAAAAAAATAGATTTGCAAATACCTAGTAAATTTCGAAATTTTAAATATAGAATAATTTAATTTACGACGCGTTAAATATCTATTAAACCATGAAATCTAAATTATAGAAAAATTCTAGTATCTTCGTTGATTCTACTTGCAGGTTGTGGTTTTCTTAGGCAAACTGGAGGTTGTGAAATTTATATTGTATGCCATCGGTCAATTGTTTCATCTCTTTTGCGTGGCCTATCAAGGTCAAAAGTTGATAAGTCACAGCGTGGAAATGTCTGACAGAATGTAATCGGAAACTAGCTTTCTCAAATTTCATTATATTCATTTCCCATAATAAAATAATACATTTTGCGTACTCTTTCAACAGATACAGTGGCCTATGGTACAGAGCACCCATGCAATCGCAGAAAATGTTGCTACTTGTTTTGAAAAGAACATCGAGGCCTTGCTATTTAACAGCTGGAAAAATATTCATTTTCTCTATTGAAAATTTCAGCACGGTAAGAACGACACCGTTAAAAAAATGTCTGTACTATTCTGCCGTATAAAAAGACAAAATTGCCTTTCTTCAAGGTCGTTCAAAACTGCATGTCGTATTTTATGGTGCTCGCATCTTTCCGCTGAACAACGTAATTAAGAATTCCCTACAAATCTTCTGGGAGCTGCATTGTTGAAAGGCACAAAAATAAAGTTAAAAACCAGAATTATTGCATATTTTCAATACCAAAGTCTTTATAATCATAATTCCAATTTTCTTCGCTCTTCATGCGATGGAAATATCCAATGGGATTTGTTGGGTTGGCAACTAAGTGATTGCGGATTTTGACGATAGATGGTTTTAGTTGTTTGGACTTTCACCTTTCATTAGCAAAAAACATCGTATCGATGAGTTATTTAGTTTCGTTTTTATCCCAATTTGAAAATGGAAGAACACAACGTGCATTTCAGACATATTTGTAAGATAGGCAGTGTCAAAATTGGCTTGCCAAATTTCTTTCGGGTGATTTTTCACTCCAAAATGCGCAACAATCTGTGCGTCCAGTTACAGTTGACGAGAGTCATATCAAGGTTATTATCGATTCAGATCGTCGTAGCACAACACGTGAGATTGCAGAGAAGCTCAATATATCGCGTACCAGCATTGAAAAAAAATTAAAATAGCTTTACTATGTTAAAAGGCTCGATTTATGTGTCCCTCATCAGCTTAAGGAAATTCCTTCTTATATAAAATCCGCGATCACTTAGTTGCCAACCCAATATATCAGAAGTTTCGTTAGTTGTAAAGTGTGCCGGCAGGTGGAAAGCTTGCAAAGTCAGATAAACGAGGACTGGAGAAACATGAGCATCGAAGAAGAGAGATCTACCTTATTGTTGCTTGTAATTTGCTCATCGTATTCCGCAGCTTCTTTCTATCACGAGGAACAACAACCGACTGCATCCCCGTCTGCTCGATGCTGCTTCATTGTCAGTCGATTCCCCGTAATTTCCAAGCCGGCACTTTCCGACGTCCTTCTTTAAATATTACAACAGCCAATTGCTACATCCGCCATCGCTTGTCTCACACCCACCCCTTTTGCAATGCTGTAACGTGAAATGCGCAAATGTCACGACCTAATAATCCTAAGGGAGTGTTACAAAGTATCCCACGAAGTTGTATGCAATTCTCCGGCAAATGCACTTGACAAACTGATGGAAAAATTGGAGAACGTGAATTAGGGGGATGACAACCCCCCTTTTTCTGGAATTACTCGTACTTCCGTCGTCGGTAGAAAGTAAATATTTTTACCGAAGCTACAGGAAGCAGGTTTAGTTTGAATCGGGCTATGGATTTCACGAGTACGCACTATTGTCAAATTAGCAGAGTTCTTTTAACGTGTGTCGGTCAATGGCCACATCAGAGTCCGCTTGCCGGAAGATTGTTAATGTACGCGACAGTTGCACTGTTAGCTTCCGGTATTTGTACGCAGGTAATGGCAATTTTTATTTTCATAGTAGAATTCGAAGTTTGACAAAATAGTAATGCAAGTTTGGGATTTCTGAGATTTCGTGTAATTTAGGTAGTGGCAAAGTGTCAGTAACCCTTTGACTACGAAAGGCGTATATATACGCCCGCTCTCTTTTCCAAGCACATATTTTAATCCGTCTTCGAAAAAAAAATCAAACGCGAAAGTGCGAAATTGATTATTAAACTGTTTTTATTGTCCTTTTATTATCTTTATTCGTTCATTATGTTAAGATTGTTTATCGTTGTTATGTTCAAATGAATTTGTTCCTCATTATGAATTTCGGATTTTTTCCTTTACATTTAATTACTCATTATTGTTGAAGGAATCAGCAAACTGAGTTAAGCAAATTAAAATAGCTTAAAAATTACTTAATATAAATAAAAAATGGATTTTTTCAATTTATTTGCAATTATTGCTTTTTAAATCCTAAAAATCGTATTAAGTATCCGGGCACTGTTTTGGTCTCTGGTTACTGGGCTGCGCAGAACAGCGACTCACGAGCGTATAATGCGCAGTCCCTATTGGTGGACTACTCCGAGATCGCGCCGCAGTCAAAGGGTTAAAGAAAGGAAAGAGAGAGTAAAGAAAGAAAACAAGAAAAAAAAAGAGTAACAGTGGTTTAAGTAATTTATTTTCGTTTCGAGATATTTAGACTTCTTGATTTTCTATTGTTCTATTCTTTTTGACTTGAAGTGAGTTCTAAGTAGAGAGTTTATGATATATTAAATAATAATTTAGGACTTTCTAACAGGTGATGGGGCAGGACTTGAACTCTGACCCTCTTAATTACGAGTCTGAGCGTTTATCTGCTTACCTAACATTGCTACATTAATTGTTATACTTCAGTTTTGAGGTGCAGACTTAGTTGTCCCTAATGGAACATCTATTTTTGAAGTGTTCAGCTTTTTTTTAACATTTTTACAAATCTGCTCTGCCATATTGTACAATGATGCAATACAGAATAAGTGATAGTTTAAATTTTACAAATTTGTTACATAGACAGTTGTTGTAATGACCCCTCGTATTTTTTAATGGTAAAACATTGGCATGGGAAAATTGTCGGTTGAAAATACAACGGTAACGAAATACTGGAATTTGTGAGATTCTGTATACCGTGTGTCCTGAAAGTGACGTGACTCTCTAGGCACCAGAATAATTATAGATGATAATTGTATTTTTAGGTAATAAAATTAGCTACGTCGTCCGACGATATGGATACGGTTATCGAAGGTTTTCCGTTATTTATAACTGCCTTAGTGTCCACGACGAAATATTTAACGCTTATAATTAATCACAAAATGGTGAATACGACATTCTTCCGAATCATGTAATTTCGTGCATTGATAATGATAATTTTGTTAGTTATTTTCGAGATTCCGTTAGCTGCAAGGTGTGTCCACAGGTGAAAAGGTTTCAAAATCAGATAAACGAGGATTGGAGAAACATGAAAATTAAAGAAGAGATAGAAATAATGAAGAAATACGTAGCCCAAGGGAAGCAATATGCGATAGGCTACATGGGTAAATGATTTTCTATTTCATTTTTATTTATCGCGAAGCAATATATCACTTTCCAAAGTCTCTCGAAATGCTCGTGAAATTATTATCTGGAATTCAATATGATTTTTTGGAATGAGAATTAATTAAAAAATTCGAAACGCCCATTTTTATTTCTCTTCTAGCGTACATATATATGACGGCATCTATTTTTGGTTGCCAAATACTCGAGCCGTACGTTATGGATATAATTGCACCCCTCAATGATTCCCGTCCGCTAAAAATGATTTATCCGGCGGAATATTACTTCTTCGAGGCAAAGGAATACTTTTTCCCCGTTACGTTTCACATGTTAATTGCTACAGGTATTGCGATCACTATACTCATCGCTTCAGACACGATGTTTATGATGTATATTCAGTATGTCTGTGGCCTGTTAGCAGTAATGGGGTAAGAGATTTGCATTTCATTGCTTTATCTGTGTCGTTAATTGCAATTCTACTGGCTCACTGGAGTACTACTATATATTTTGATAACTTACTTGAACACCAATATGAATTATAGTTTACTAGAGTATCAATACGAGTTATAGTAGGTTATTAGAATACTACTATGGCTCCGACTAATTTACTAAAATCTACTAATTTATTTGAATACTACTAGGAATTATAGTAACTTACAAGAATACTACTATGACTTCGATTAGTTTACTAAAATAGTACTATGAATCCTACTAATTTATTTGAATACTACTATTAATCCTACCAATTTAATTGAATACTACTATGGATTATAGTAATTTACAAGAATACTACTATGACTTCGACTAGTTTACTAAAATACAACTATGAATTCTACTAACATATTTGAATACTACTATTAATCCTACTGATTTATTTGAATACTAGTATGGATTATGGTAGTTTACAAGAATACTACTATGACTTCGACTAGTTTACTAAAATACAACTATGAATTCTACTAATATATTTGAATACTACTATTAATCCTACTGATTTATTTGCATACTACTATTAATCTTAGTAATTTATTTGAATAGTACTATGAATTATATTAGTTTACAAGAATACTACTATGACTCCGACTAATTTACTAAAATAGTACTATGAGTCCTACTAATTTATTTGAATACTACTATGAATTATAGTAATTTCCAAGAATACTACTATGAATTATATTAGTTTACAGGAATACTACTATGACTCCGACTAATTTACTAAAATAGTACTATGCATCCTACTAATTTATTTGAATACTACTATTAATTCTACTAATTCATTTGAATACTACCATGAATTATAGTAGCTTACAAAAATACTACTACGACTCCGACTAGTTTACTAACTTACTACTATGAGTCCTACTAATTTATTTGAATACTACTATTAATCCTACTGACTTATTTGAATACTAGTATGGATTATAGTAGTTTACAAGAATACTACTATGGTTTCCGCTAGATTACTAAAATGCTATGACACTATATTATCACGAGCTACCAGAAGGTCAAAGAGGGGACGATGCAATAAAAAATACAGTTCTCGTAGGGTAACAGCTGACCCCAATTCCCTTTTTCTTCCTCTTATAAACGCTTAATAGAATTTTCTCTGTTTAACGCGCTAAAGCATCGACAATATTCAAAATTTTTATTTTTAAATGATGAATTGTTTTAGTCGCAGGTTCGAGCATACGTTGTACAACATGAATATAGTTTCGACCGATGAAGAGAGAAGGAAGTATAAGCTTTATATCACAGAATGCGTTCGTACTCATTGCAACGTGTTAAAGTTAGTAAAAATGCAATTTACTCCGAACTCCTAGAATCTATTACAGTGGAAAATATTCCATTGAATTACAATTCTTACGTTTTATTAATTCGTTTCTTCTTAAATATTCTTAATCCGAATTTACACGTCTCAAGTGTTACTCAATTGTTCAGGTATCAATGTTCGATAGAATATTAATTTAAAAAGTAACACTTCCTCGTCGTAGGTTCGTTGATTTCACCGAATCTATATTTTCAGTGTCGTATTTAGTCCAATTAGGCTTGAACGTTGTCTGCATGAGTGTTACTTTACTGGAAGTGAGTACGAGTCGATGATGTGCATTGTTAACACCATAAATTTTAATATATATTGCAATTAAATAATATATCATAGTGTAAAATGTAATTTGAAGAAATCAGGATAATTGTGAATGTTAAACACGTAACAATGTCGTTCGTGACAAATATGTAGGAATGTTATTACAATAATTCCATTATTTTTCTTATCTTCCCCGTAGGTTGTGGTTTTGTTAGGTAAACTGGAAGTAGTGAAATTCATAATGTACGCCGTCGGCCAATTGTTTCATCTTTACTGCGTAGCTTATCAGGGCCAGAAGTTAATAAGTCACAGTACCGAACTGTCAGACAGAATGTAAGTGTAAAATTTCATTTCTTCTGCGTATACAGGGTGTTAAAAAAAAACATTCAATATTTATATGGTATATAGGATACACTGTACCGAGTAAAAAAGCTTTAGTAAACATAGATCAAAAGGTCAACCGTTTATGAGATATAAACATTTTTCTTTGTTATTATCATAATTGAATTTCTACTGAAGTTGGTGAAGTCGGTGAAGTTTTCGAAACAGCGTGTGAGAGGGAATCCTTCGGTTGGGAAATTTTTCCGTTTAAACGGATGAAAATGGAAACTTCTGCCCAAAATCATTTTAAAGTAGACACTTCAAGGAATAAAACGAAAAAAAAGTCAACCCTCTACGACCCCCAGAAGCCGAGAAACTTCAATTCAAACACGAGTCTGCACCCCTCCCCTGGCCGACCAGGCCCCTCGCAGAGGGCTCCCAAAAGTGGGACCACCTCGACTTTGAAATTAAATATCTCGCGTGTTTTTGGACGGATCTCGATGGGCCTTTTTTCTACGGGTTCCTCGGACTCTTGGCTTTCAATCCATATCTTTAAATTATCGAAATTCAAGAGTTATTGCAATTTCTTTGACAGATACAACGGCGTATGGTACAACATGCCCATACAATCGCAGAAAATGCTACTACTCGTGCTAAATAGAACTTCGAGGCCCTGCTACTTAACGGCTGGAAAAGTATTCGTTTTTTCTATGGCTAATTTCAGTACTGTAAGTGAGATTTTCTTACAATTTTAAATTACATTTAATTTAATGTAATTTCAGTTAAATTTTCAAATCTCATGAACACATTTCGACCTGACGCACGTATATGATGTTTTATTGTACAAATAAATGTTTCTGCTTCTTTCAAGGTCGTGCAAAATTGCATGTCGTACTTCATGGTCCTCGCGTCTTTCCGGTAAGCTGTGCAACAGCTCGGGTCTACCTGTGTAACTTTTTACAAATCACCGATTCAATATAATTGCATTCTTTCGAAAATAAACACGTGGTTGAATTTTACAATCTGTATCTTACTAGTATCTCAATTTCTCGTAATCTGATTATACACAAATTTTTAAAAATTTTACATCTCATACTAAAATCGTCACAAACAATTATCATCTACTGGGTCATTTGTTCTCACCTTAAAAAGTATTATAATTCAAGGTCAAATATAAGGTAGGTTATACTCACGCTAATTAAGTTAATTGCATTAACGATATAACTTAAGTATATCGCTAATTAAATCAGTGGCACGATAGCTGCACATTCTGCAATCCAGTTATTTACATGATTTGCGAAATGTTTAAGATTTTTACGGTATTTTCAGGGTGGTTATGCGTAGTTTTTACGGTGACCTATTTTTTCACAGTTACGTTACACTTCTTAGCTCTTGTTATATATAATAAGAGACTAAATCTTTTAATTAATAAGGCAGTAATTAATACCTGTCAAGGAATCAAAGTAAATTACACATTTTTACTTACATCTTTCCCTTAGGCTTTTCCAATCTCACCTCACGTTAGCCATATCTTATGGTTAATATTTATTCTTTTAATAGTAATTATTTCCACGTAAACATCCAAAAGTATATAAAAAATACAGTGTTTAAAAAGGCCACAAAACCGGAGAGTACAGTAACAATCGCACATTCGATTAGCAATGAATAATAATGAATTGCATTAATTTAAATTGCGGAATTCGCAGAAATTATTTATTGGCAAAATTAAAAAACGGGGAGAAACAGAAAGCACCCTATAATGCATTGATTTAAAACGCGGAATAATGCAGGAAGCCGAGGCCTACTTCTAAATAATAAAAACGTTCCTTTCCTATGGAGAACGAACTCTGACAAATAGCAATCGTTTCAACGAGCCATCATTACGTGTCACCCTTTCGTTTGCAATTGTAAAGCCATAAGTATACCATTGCAGTTGAGTATTGCCTTCCGTACATATTCGAGCGATTGGACGTCATGAAACAGTAACGAGATTATGACGGGAGTGGAGGTGACATCCGGTTCAGTGGCGACGCAAACGATGAAAATGCCTCGTACTCCATCGTCTGCGGAATTCACGGAGGGTTATTATTCTGAGGCTGTAATTTAACCGTCCGCGAACTTGTTAAAAGAAAATTAATCGCCTGAGAAAATTTCAAAGTGAGCTCCATGCTGTTATAGTTACCGTAGCTCAATGTTCTAGGAGTAATCACAACACTCTTCACTCCAGGCGAACAATTTCATAATTCTACGGTCCCTTACCGCTTCTTAAGCAATTTCTTTCTCCTTATGATCTTATTTCCCCCTTTGTAATCATAGCACCATAGAAGAAAAATCTGAATTTAACCGTCCGCCAAGTTGTTAAAAGAAAATCAATCGCCTCAGAAAATTGCAAAGTGAACTTCATGCTATTATAGTTACCGTAGCTCAATGTTCTAGGAGTAATCACAACACTCTTCACTCCAGGCGAACAATTTCATAATTCTACGGTCCCTTACCTATTCTTAAGCAATTTCTTTCTCCTTATGATCTTATTTCCCCCTTCGTACACGTAGCACCGTAGAAGAAGGCCACGAACACACTGTAGAGCTCTACCACCCCCATGAGCTCATAGCCGTACTGAAACCCTCGCGGATCGAAGGAACAGCACAGGTGTAGTTGATTGACAACAAATTACATCTATTGGACTCACTTGTACATGAGACAGGTAGAAAGGTTGGAAGAGTGTATCAGTAGAATAACAGGTTGTCATCTTTGTTTGAAGACAATGCCACCCCATTTTCCTTGGCTCATCTACGTTTGAAAAGTCCAAGACTATATGATTTAGTTGTACTTCTGTCACGAAGAAGTGAGGTCACTTGTTGCTGTTGATAGTCAACTGAAGGTTTCATTTCGATTTTACTCGATCGAAGTACTTGGACAAATTGCATCCACTTTTATTTGTCTAGTTTAGCACTGTCTCTTTACTCGCGGTAGGAGTATGAAGAGTAAGTTGAAATTGTTGAATTGCGCGATTATTTGGAAGTTTGTTTTTATTGGTAGGGGTCCGATGAAATGTCTGATTGGTGATTAAATAATTTTGGAATTCTTTTCACGGTACTGTTTATCTTTAAGCTTAACTTCTTTAAATTTAATGTTTAAAGATCCTTTAAGTTTAACTTCTTTAAATTTAATGTTTAAAGGTCCATTAAGTTTAACTTGTTTAAATTTAGTGTTTAAAGATCCTTTAAGTTTAACTTCTTTAAATTTAATGTTTAAAGATCCTTAAAGTTTAACTTCTTTAAATTTAATGTTTAAAGATCCTTTAAGTTTAACTTGTTTAAATTTAATGTTTAAAGATCCTTAAAGTTTAACTTCTTTAAATTTAATGTTTAAAGGTCCTTTAAGTTTAACTTCTTTAAATTTATTTTTTAAAGATCTTTATAGTTTAAGGATCTTTAAGTTTATTTTGACGATGAAGTAGTAGGAGAATATTCGAAATATGCCGTTGAATGTGCATTGAATTATGATAATTTTGACGTTGTAATTGAAGAAGATTTTTTTTTAAATAAGTAGAGATAGGATTTCATATTTTATTGAACACAGCAAGGATTATTCAGTGTTTCAGAGGAATGAGAAACAAAGAGAGGATTTCTTTGACAATGTTTATTATAAAACCATCAAAAGGCAATTAATTTTGATTGGCCAATATCCTTATCAGGACACGAAGTCACGTGCGGCGTACACGTTCATTTTATTATTTTCAATCATAACGTTAATAATACCGGAGGTATTAAATCTTTATACTTCTATATATTCTTAAATCGTCTTTCGTAATTGAAACATTTCTGCGCATACCTTTTTTATTTCTATCATAACATCCCACTGTCCTTTTCGATATTTCTTCCATTTGCAAAATGTTCAAGTACGTTTCTTAATTAACTTTCTCCTATGACTCAATGAAACATCAAACCTCAATTTATGTTCCTCAAGTTCGTAATAAAGGACAGTGCAATAAAATCTAATATTTATGAATTTACATGAAAAATACGGGTTTTTTTCGGCGAAAATAAAAATGCCAAAGTGTTATTGTACATTTTTGCAACGATACGCTACAGGTTCGTCAACTAAACAAGGAAATTAGTAGCCGTAACGTCGATCAGATAATAATGTGTTTACCACCAATGTTCACGGTTGGTATCTGCCTTGTAAAACTCTTTAATCTTCAATTCAATAAGAAAAAGGTACTGATTATTGCTAATTACCCCTAACCCTTTTAGTGCCGACCGAAAAAATTCATTGAATTAATGACAAATGTAGTTGCTCATAAAATGAATTTCCATTGGCCATAGTTTCATATAGAAGCCGCAATATAAAGCATAAATTGTTTATTTTCAATTATCTGTCATAAAATTGCTAATATAGTGTGAGAAAGCAGCATTGATAACGAGCAATATTGATAACGCCGATATATCGTCGTCTGGCACTAAAAGGGTTAATAAAGATTCATACTTGAAATTTGGTTTTCACTATCGTGTAAAGCATCAGTAGTGCCTTCATAGTTTAGATTAAAAGATGTGCTTCTTTAAGTCATATCTTATCAGTGCAACTTCATTATATTAACCCTTTGCCCTACAACGAGTGACACTCGCTATGGGGTTGATGGAAGAGGAAATTTTGATGTTTTTCAAAAATAATCAAATTGAAAATATCAGTGGAACATAATCAATATCAATATTGCATATATTAAATTCTAAGATATATCAGGAATCTCTAGCAAAATCTCTATTTTTATTTTAGCAATTTAATGTTCAATTATTCGGAGGCAGTCAGAAAAAATGGTACGGCAAGGGGTTAATAACAAATGCATCTGAATAAATTTCTATCTGCACGAAATACTTTTGTGTACATCAGTTGTAAGAAATAATAGAACCATCTCTCAGTTCAGACAACTGTTCAATCGCATCACGGAACAATGGGCTGCACTGACAAAAGAGGAAGAAATACGGGTTTTCAAAAGATTCGCCGAAGAAGGAAACCATTTTGGCATATTGTACAGAAGTAAGTCTCATTTCCCACGTACGACAATATTCTATTTAATTTCAAAGGTGTCTCATTGTTTAAGGCAGTCCAAATTGTTCCAAATTTCATCGAGCTTGTTCAAACATCTTGAAACTGTTCCCTTTTTAACGTTAGATCTACTGACGATTAATTCAAAATATTTAAAATTTTTAATTAAATATGTCCGAAGCAGATAAATGTAGGGGGAGAATACTTGCTCGATTCGATCGCTTACAGTCTTGCAGATAGACGTAGAAAATTGAAAAAGAAACAGCCTTAGAAATTTCAGAAGCATTTTCAAAAAATTCAGGTCAAGTCATTTCCACCACTCCGATAGATCGAGTATTAAAATACACAAACCTACAGGAAACAACTTAAAAAGACTTTCCATTCAAACTGTTTCAAGCTTCTTCAACCCAAATGAAATAAATTACTGTTCGAATTACAAAGTGTTTACTACTACCAGTATCCAAAAAAAAGTGCTAATATTTCTACCAAACCGTAAACTCTTAGTTAAAAACAAACGATTGTAGTGGCCCTTAAAAAAAATGTGAAAAGTTTGTCCATTTTGTATTTAACCCCTTCAGACCCTGTGCACATTGTAATGTACATAATACTTTTCGTGCTGTATCTTATTACGTATAGGTTTAAAGTTATTGTTAGTCTCAACACCTAATGTATCTACCAGTGATCGTCTAATATGAAAAAATAACGTCTGCAACGTCATCTGTTTTTTCTGTGTGTATATGAATTAAGTTAATCTCAATATAAAAATAATTTTTCTTTGGGGAAAGAAAAGAATTCGGGTCTGAAGGGGTTAAAAGGACGTTATTGTATTTCCTCAATTATAATTAATTCCACAGCAAGCTTTAATCGCAACAGTTGCGTACGTACATTCTTTCAGATTACATAGCAGCGGTTTTAGTTTTGTACTTGTGTATGCCATTCGTTCCAGTTTTTCTGGACGTCGTTATGCCACGAAACGAAAGTCGAGGGCGTATTTACCTTTACGAAGTGGACTATAACGTCGACACCGACGAATACTTTTATCCGATTTACATACATTCGGCATGGACCTCGTTATACAGCATTCTAATTCTAGCCACCGTCGACGCCATGTACATGCTGATCACTCATCACGCTTGCGGACTGTTTGCTCTCTGCGGGTAATTAAAGAAATGTGTAACGACGAAGATTCTATGATGCGAATCTCCCGAACATTGAGAAAAGTTACATTTACATTTACATTTAGAGTTAAAGTCACATTCACCTATTCGATATAAGTGACTTTTTAACGTGATTCAATGTATTGCTGGAAAGAGAATTGACTTCCTGCAGAGAAGGAAGTGGGATAACGTTTTCTTCTATTTAACTGTGAAGAGTTTTAGCAAAATGTTATAAAAGTTCATGAGGCTTTTAACACTAATCGTGCCGGTAGTTTATGGATAATTATTTTTACTATAGCAGATCTT
Organism: Cerceris ruficornis; assembly: GCA_963989415.1. Classification (NCBI taxonomy): domain Eukaryota; kingdom Metazoa; phylum Arthropoda; class Insecta; order Hymenoptera; family Crabronidae; genus Cerceris; species Cerceris ruficornis. Next base: position 10,419,897 of record OZ022529.1, on the reverse strand, counting down.
GTGACCGGTTAAAAATTAACAATAATATCTTGATAGATTTACATTATAGATATAAATAGAATATAATATAATATATAGATATAGGTATAGATATAGATATAGATATAGATATAATATTAATAGATATAACTTGATAGATTCAATTATAAGTATAATTAAATATTATAGATATTTCACTACTTTCGAAATGAAACTTTTTCGATTAAAATCACATCTTTGCAAAGCAGAAACCTTAAAGACGCAAGTAGATCTGTAGCCGGCAGGACTTTTAATGATTAAAAAATCCCACTTTTTCCCAAGTCCTTATTTAATATATTGCAATCTAACAGATTTCACGCCCGTAAATCTAGTGTTAATACCACAGGAATAATATTATCGCGTCGCGTCTCGTCGATACTTTTAATTTCATAGGTTTTACAAAGCTTGAAAATTCCTTATCCCATTTACTTCATCACGTTATTGTAGGGCAACGGGGTTAACCGGAAGCTTGATACCTCTTTCAGATGCAGAGTTACGAATCTTGTAACAAACATGGACAAAGATATCGGAGAGGAACGCACACAGGCACGTGAGAATCTTCTGTATTGCAAGCTGAAGGAATGTGTAATCTCCCATAAAGACGCAATAGAGTTAGTATAAACTTGACACTACTATTCTAGACAAAAACATTGGGTTTACTTTAACTTTAAGGTTCGTCGACTTCATGGCAGCGAGTAGCAGCACGAGTTATCTTCTCCAAGTAGGAATTAATATGATATCCATCAGTATTACCGGACTTCAGGTGCGTAGCACTTTGATAAAGCAGAAAATAACTTCTATCCGTGCTAATTCCATTCTCGAACATTTCAGTTGGTTATAAAGCTACATCAAGTAGAAGAAGCCACGAGACTCTGCATGTTTACGATAGGCCAAGGTATTCATCTGTTCTACAACAGTTTGCCGGGTCAAAAGTTGATCGATTACAGCGGAGATTTAGAGAAAGTAATGTAAGTGTCGATCGAATAAGAGCTATACGATTTATCGGTTACATGGTTACGTTGTATGGCAGATATAGCACCGAATGGTACAATTTACCGGTGAAAATGCAGAAAATACTCCTGACGATGCAGATGAGATGCAAATGGCCGTGTAAACTAACCGCGGGTGGGCTGTTCGATATGAATATGGAAAATTTCGGAATGGTAATTCGAGCAGTAAGGGGCAGCGTGTTTATATCGGATAATGTGAAAGAAATCCTTTCTTTTTCAAGTTCGTGAAGACATCGATGTCCTACTTCACCATGTTCTCGTCGATCAGGGAGTAAACACTTGGACTTCGACGTGTGATTCAACAGTGCATTGCTATATTTTTGACAGAGGATTGAATTTGTGCTGGAATTCGTTGATTATTTTATAAATTGTAGGAAGAATATTTAATGGTTAGTATCATGTAGAACGTAGAAGATGTAGATACAAGTGACTTTCTTGTACACAATCAACAATATGGACTATAGTAATAAAGTGTTTTAGAGATCGTGTTCTCAATAGCCACACAATTTAGTGATTTATTTATCTCTCATTTCGATCAATAACGCTATGTAATATACATACATTCGCTATGTACTTAACGATTTCGATAATTTCCCTCACGAAGTTCGGAATGGGTCAGAATGACCCACCCGTCGTACCTGGCGTTAAGTCATTTCAACGCTAAAACTATAATCTCTCACACCGAAAAGAGACTTAAGAATAAGTACTGTTGAAACAGGAAATACTTACAATCTTACCATCACCTCACCGAAATAAACATCATCCGTACACTTCCAAGAATTTCAAAAAGAAAATTAACCGCACATTTACGCGTTCCACACAGAAGAACAATAGACATTCCAGATTTACAGCGTCATTGTGCTAGTATGAAACAATTTGAAATTAAAATCTCAGGTTAACTGTACTGTTTACACGGTGATCATTCATCTTTCGATTATTCCAACGCGCGAGACGAGACACCTTCCGCTGCTGCAGCGACAATAACTCAACAAGGAAGTGAATTTCTTACATTCACCGTACAAAGGTAGGGATGAATCGATATACATAGTTGCAAGCCGTGAAACTGACATGATAATAAAATAGCACGGAAATTGGTGTATCGTGAAAATTGGTGTATCGTCATATTTTACAAGTTGCGTAATACTTTGAACACGGCACTATATCGCGACAGGTTGTCATTTCCTTCCTACGATAATGCACGGTAATTTTCGCATATCTAACCGACGTCAGGATGCGTGTTATTTAGGACAGATATCCAATACAGTTGTCTAAAATTGACTATAACATATTGATACTTTAGTTGCGCCAGATCGAACTTCGGGTTTTAACAAGATAGGCACGGCACTGCTCGTTTGTCTCCCCGGTGTTAAAGTGCTCCTGTACTCAGAGCTGCAAAGGAATAGTATGTTAGAATGTGTACAATTTCTGCTCCGAAACAGTGATTGCTTGGAATCTGTTGATACTTTAATCGCAACATAGCGAATCTAGGGATCAACAAGGCGGCCAAGACACTGATTTCTTTGTCTGCTTAGTGTTAAAGTGCTCCTGTAATTAAACGGAAAGGAAATAGTAAGCTAGAAAGCATAGAAATTTATCGAAATAGCCTCTTCTGTCTTTAGCCAGTTGATTGGGAAATTTAGTTTTAAAAATTGCTCACGGCACGCAGAATTAAAGTCAAACAATGACGTATATACACGTCGAACGCAGAGCAAATGATACTATTATTAATTTTACGAGAAAAGAAAAAGAAAATGTGGAAGGATGATATTTTTAACACTAAACCTACCGGCTTTATATCTGTTATATTGAAATATACGAAATAAGTACTTTGGAAAAAGAGATTTGAAGAGGTGAAAAAGATGATCAGTTAAGTAATTTTTGTTTTATACGATAGACCTAAAATATTTACTGAATGGCTGCCCAATTAATTTGGGGAATTTTTAGAAAATATCAGGAAACGGGCATTTGACCGCCATGGTAGGTTTAGTGTTAATGGATAAAAAAATTACAATTAAGGATGAAAAATGATTCCGCAATAGTGCTTTGGATTGACGTGTATACACGTCGAACGTAGTTAACTATTGTATTAATTGCTGTTGTAATACTGCGAAGTGCTTAGATGGGACGTCCGTGAAAAAGTTATTTAGAAATTCTCTTGGAGAATCAATTAGTGATGGTTATTTATGATAAATTTCAAGAGAGAAAGAGCTGCAAATATGTTGCACATTTCGTAAGAGGCTTGGAGGGAAATTGTACAGTGTTTCAGGGGCGTAACGAAGAAACGGGGGATTTCTTTGACAATTTGTACTATAGGAGGATGAAGAAGAGTTTGATTTTTGTGGGTCAGTATCCTTATCAGGATAATAAGTCACGAGCTATATATCTTATAATCATGTGGATGGCCGTGATAAGTTTTACAGTTGCTGAAGTACGTATCCTGTCCGATTGGAAACTTCGTACAATCTCAATTGTTAACGTAGGAAGAAAATTAAATGAAATGTTTTTCTGCAATCGCCCGCAATTTCGTAATTAAGAAAAAGTGCTCAGAACGACAGAAATCGCTTTGTCGTAAATGAAAGTCCTGGTGTTACGTTGACAAACTGTATCATTTAAAAGATTTTTATGCTACGATTATTAAAATGTTCTTCATATTCGAATTTTCATGTATTGAACAAAGGTGAGCGGATTGATTCATGAAATAAGAGGAGGTGACCGGGATCGCATAATTTTATGCCTGCCATCGTTATGTATAAATGTAATTACCGTCCTGAAATATGTGAACCTTGAAGTAAATAAAAGTCACGTAAGTATGGGAACAACAATTATTTCCTTCACTCCGAAAAGTATCTTACAATTCGACGAAGAATAAAAGGAAATTCGCAAATGCGAAAAGGTTGATCAAACTCTATCGTAAAGTACTTTTTACGATTGGTTATTATCAGTATAATTTCACATTAACATTAATTTAAATACGATTAAACAATTAAGGCAGAAATGTATATGGATTTCCAGTTTAGAACAATCTTTGACGGTATAAAGTGGGAGTGGAAATTATTAACAACCGAAAGTGACATGCGGATTTTACAGAAATTCACCTCTGAAGGAACCGAATTCGGTGTAATTTACGAAAGTAAGACTTGAGCATAGGAAAACTCATTTGATTATAGAAACCATAATGGATAATTATATTATACAATAAGATACAACTATTTATTTGTAATAGAATTATTTACTTTGAAATTATACCAGCCCGTATATATTTGTACGATTTTTTTATATAAGAAATAGAATTGTAAGCATGCAGATATTTAACCCTTTGCCCTGATAGAGCCCTTTGATAGAACAGGAAATTTTGAAGCTTCTCAAAAATTGTCAAATTGAAAATATCAGTGGAACACGACACGATCAAATTATTTCTGTTATTAATATTACGTTAAATTCTAAGATATATCGGGAATCACTGACAAATTTTGATTTTAGCAATTTAATTTTCAACTAATAAGGAGGTAGTTACAAAAGACATTGTAGGGCAAGGGGTTAACAATAGATTTACCAAAATGGCCGATATTTCCTTTTTAAACGTTCTTCTTCAATTTTCCGCGTCCATCTTTTAACACTTGAATTACCAAAGCAGTGAAAATGACTGGTACACAATTTTTTCCAAAAATTCTCCATGTTTATAGAAGAGTATAAATATACTTTTTCGCCTCTTGATTCCTCCCTTTTCAAAGTACCTATTTAATATATTGAAATACGATAGACTTAACTATGTAAATAACATAATAAACATCTAATGTCTAAACATCTAATGATCTATTCATCTAATGTCTTTCTTTTACATTTTCAAATATGTTGTATTAATCGAGGGTAAATCTAGTGTTGAATGACCTTTCCTTACATTCAAATCAGTCAAATCGTTGAAGTACAATATTTCCTGTAAGTACGATTAAAAACAGCTCGTATGAATTTCTTACAGAATATATGATAGCATCGTCGATCATTTTTCTACTTCCGCCGATAGCCTTGATAGTTGTCGACGTTATACTGAATGGACATGAAACTCACCCGCGAGTAACCCTTTATCTTAATGATTACTTCATCGACGGTGATAAGTATTACTTTCTTCTCTACATCCATCAGTTCTGGTGCACGTTGTGTTATCTTCTGATCGTATATACAGTTGACACCCTGTCTATGATAATTACGCAACATATTTGTGGACTGTTTGTCCTCTGTGGGTAATTAAGATGATTCCAAACGTCGTACGATTTATATTTTCTTAAGCCTTTACCTGTGTATGACGTAATTAACCACTTGAATAACGTGTGACACTCGGGAAGCGATAAATGGAATAGGAAATTTCGAAGTTTTCCAGAAGCCATTAAATTAAAGATATCAGTGGATCACGATTCGATCGAATCCGATATTATGGTAGAGTGAAAGCTCGATAAAGGCATCAGAAGTTTCCCTCGATAAATGCATCATGACTATCCCCTCCACAAAGGGGGATCCCCCTTGGAGAACCACGGCGCTCGACGAGGGAGCAGTGTAACCAGTGCCGGATTTAGATGAAAAGGGGCCCTAGGCTATTCCACTTATGAGGCTCTTTCACCTCTCATTTTTAAATTTGTAAATTACATGAGAGATAATAAAATACATCATTAGTCTGATATACATCAATGTATTAAATGAAATATGTTGTTATTCGTACTAGCCTATATATATTCAATACATTTTAATCAGAAGAATATCAAAAATGCATTCGGTAAAGTTACATTTAGAAAAATTAACAAATAAACAAGTTTATTGTTGCATTAAAAATGCCTCGCCGATACTTTCGAGCAGCTCACTCTGTTTTCTTGCTCTCTCTGTCTCTTCTACTGTCTGGCTTTTTTAAAGTTCGTGCTCACAGATTCGATAACGGCACTCGATAAGAGCACTGCCTTGCCACCGAAATCTGTGCATTTTTCGAGGTTTTACTGACTTAATATTGCGATAAGTCACGTGCTATATGTGCATTCAGTCGCAAAAGGCATCGTACGGCAAGGTGTTAAACAGTAAATTATGTAATTAAAAATTAAGCAATTTGTTTAAACCATACTCTGAGATATTAAATTATTTCAAATCTTAATAGTGCATTTTCCAGATTTCAATATTAAATTATTTCAAATCTTAATAGTGCGTTTTCCAGATTTCAATATTAAATTATTTCAAATCTTAATAGTACATTTTTCAGATTTCAATATTAAATTCTCCCAATTTGAATACTTCATTTTCCGAATGTTAACGTTACATTTTAATATTACTGTGATCACAGAAAAATAGTTCGATATGGTTTTGTCATATAGAACTTTGGAATTTCATGCCTTGACGTTATATTCAAATGGTTAAATACGAAGAGAGTATGTGGAAGATCTATTAAATACAATTTCATTCATTATCATTATCTTAACAATCAGCAATTTAATTAAGTCTATTGTTATATCATATAATTCATATCCAATGACATATCTCGTGCAAAATAGTAAAAGAATATGATAATAAATATAAATAATTGTCTAAGAAACGAGGCCTACTTTAAAGAATTATATACTTCACAGGCACCGGGTTAAAACTTTAGCTGAAAGCTTCGAAGACACGGTGGAACATACCAAAAAAGAAGAAGACTTTTTTTATGATAAACTTCGACAATGCGTTATTACCCACAAGAAAGCAATTGAGTTGGTATCAAATCATCGAATAATTTCTCTCAGAAAATAATGAACTTTCGCCTCTGCAATTTTAGGTTTGCCGAATACATGTCTACGACGAACGCCAGAACTTATCTGTTTATACTTGGACTTAACATGGTCGCGATCAGCATCGCTGCAGTTCAGGTTTGTGTATTTTCGAAAATTCCGTAAAAGAATGGACAATTCTTTTCTACAAGACGTTTCGATATTATTCGAATTCCGCATTGTTTCAGGTAGTCATAAAGTTGAACGAATTCCAAGAGTTTTTCAGATTCTTTACCCTTTTGATAGGCCTAAACATTCATATGTTTATTATCAGCTTGCCGGGACAAAAGTTGATCAATTACAGCGAAGGATTAGCTGAGATTTTGTATGTATCAGTAAGATGTAATTAATCATTTGCAATTTGATGTTATTGTCGCGTTTGAAATTTAGGTAGCCATAACCCCTTGCCTTACAATTTCCCCAGAATTAATTCCAGAAATAAAAATTTCTCTCTGATCTTTAACATTTGGCACGACTGACTGCAATATTAATATTATAGAGATAATTTTACCGTCTCGTGATCGACTGATATTTTCAATTTAATAGTTATTGGAAAACTTCAAAATTTCGTATTGCATTTATCGCCTCACGTATGCCACACGTTATTGTAAGCGAAGGGGTTAATATATAGAAAAATGTTTATAGCGTGCACGTTTAATAGACAAAGACTTAAATGAAAGCTAATGAGATTTGTGGCGAAAATGATCATAATTAAAAATTTAAATACGTTTAACTTCAATTAAAATACAAATACATGATTACGCGAATCGAAATTCATGATTATTTAAATAAATTTCCTTTTTTGTTGATAGATACAGCTCGGACTGGTACAAAATACCCATAAAAATGCAAAGAATATTTCTGACAATGCTAATGAGAAGCAGAAAGCCGTCCAAACTAACAGCTGGGGGACTGTACGACATGAATATGGAAAATTATGGAGTGGTAAGCTTCTGATAACACGCGTGTTCGGGCCTTTTTTACAAATATAAAATCTATACTTTCGTTCTGCAGGTACTGAAGACTTCTGTTTCGTACTTCACCATGTTTCTATCGTTCAGAGAGTAAACCGGAAGTGCAAGAAAGTGATCTGTACTTTCCATGACCACCTAATCGTAGCACATGCCATTTTATCGAAAGTAGAATCTTTAAAAAATTAAAATATTTTACGTGCACTTATATAGTTTCATTTTACTAAATAATATCAGTCACGGGATCAAAGTAAAGTGCACAACTTTACTTACACGTTTTCTTTCGGCATTTCCAAATTTGCTTCATTTCCGTCCATATTTTTTCCGTAATTCTTCTCACACAAATATGTCAAAATATGAAAGGGATGCACCGTTAAAAAAAAAGACACAAAATCGGAAAATACACCTCGGGAAATTCATATTACTGGGTACTAATTTATTTTTTGGGATAATTAGCTTCATTTTCGTCCATATTTATTCCGTATTTCTTCTCACACAAATATGTCAAAATATGAAAGGGATGCACCGTTAAAAAAAAGACACAAAACCGGAAAATACACCTCGGGAAATTCATATTTCTGGGTACTGATTTATTTTTTGGGATAATTACGATGAAATATTGTATTTATCATTATTTCGGATATCACCTACATTGTAGAACGTTCACTCTGTACAGAAGACAACAACTTCTTTGGCACAAATCATTACTTTGTCTCTATTTCGCTCGTAAAACCGAACCAACCCCTAACTGACATAAAACGTGCTATTACGCTGGATAGCTGATACGTCAAAAGACATAACGATGGCAATTAACCTGACATTTTTCCGGTAGTCGCCACCACTTTGCAGATAACTTAAACGTTAATCATGTTGAATATTTTAATGCCAGTACAATTTATAATTTATCCTCGATCTTTTTCATCCTGCATATCGTTATCCCGTTACGTCGATACTATCATTTTCTCGTCCATTTGACACGTCCGGAGGGTATTTTCGTTTTTTTTCTGCGAACGTACGCCGAGGAAACACCTGCCGCAAGGAGGGCTAACGTAATTGTACAAGATGGAGAATTAATTCGTCCCCTGGATTGAAAAGGAAATGTCACTTTCAATAGTGACAGTCAGGAATCAGTGGAACGACGAGCGGAATGGCGATGATTGAATCGACGAGAATGGACTTCACTGAATCCATTTATATCAATATTGCTAGGATGTTTTTGATCGTCTTGGGACCGTGGCCCCATCTGAAACCTTTCACACGGAACATTCGGTCGTCAATTGCAATTGGGTTTATATGGTTGAGTATCACGCCACAGGTAATATGTTTCGTTTTGTTGCAAGATTAAAGATAAAACTTGTAATAGGAAAAGAAGCGAGTGATAATGGAAGGGGTGATTTTGTAGATATTTTAAATATATCCAATTGACTTGTTTAATCAGCATTGCTAATGAAATGCCTTTTACGTAACTTACGAGTGAACTGTATTTTTCTCCACTCAATGATTGCAGTTTAAAAGTTTTTCATTCATTTTCATTCCTTCTCTCTTTTTTTTAAATTTTCTGACAGCACTCTTTAACCCCCTCAATTGCAATGGGAAATTTAGAAACTTTCAATTGCAACCCCTTCAATTGCAATAGGAAATTTAGAAACTTTCAATTGCAACCCCTTCAATTGCAGTAGGAAATTTAGAGACTTTCAATTGCAACCCCGTCAATTGCAATAGGAAATTTAGACACTTTCAATTGCAACCCCTACAATTGCAATAGGAATTTAGAAACTTTCAGTTGCAATAGGAAATTTAGAAACTTTCAGTTGCAATAGGAAATTTAGAAACTTTCAATTGCAATAGGAAATTTAGAAACTTTCAATTGCAATAGGAAATTTATAAACTTTCAATCGCAATAGGAAATTTATAAACTTTCAATTGCAACCCCTTTAATTGCAATAGGAAATTTAGAAACTTTCGAAATACTATTAAATGCAAAATATCAGTGGGTCACGATACAATGAAATTATTTCTTTGCTGTTAACACTGCGTTAAGTTATACGCTATTTCAGAAATCAGGGACAGATTGTTATTTCAGCAATTAATTCTGTGTTATTGCGCATTCAGTCACAAAAGAAATGGTACGGCATGAGGTTAAAAATTAACTTCCGCTCGAGCAGCCACAAACAACTTTGCTTTCAGTTCGTAAAATTATTCACCTCATTTGATGATATAGACGTGTTTACGGCAACTTTATCACCACTCACGTCTGCATTGGGAGCCTTGACGAAATTTACCACGCTCATAATTCATAATAAAAAGGTAAACGTACCATTCTGGCCTATGGGTATTGTTAGAAACGGAATCAAGTGCAGCGTTGCATGTTTCTTTCTCGTATAGGTGGGTAAAGAAAAGAAGGCTAGCTGGACAGTAGCGTATTATGCAGAGGGCTAGAGGGGCGGCAAATGTTCCCTAAGAATTCGCGTGGCGCTCAATGTGTTAACTATATAATTGTGGACTTCTTTGTTATCCTAACATTAAAATACGCAAATAAGATAATAATAAAATAATATAAAATAGAGCTCAAAGTATATAAAATATATACAACACTATATGAAAATACATTAAACATGGCTCATAAGGACATAAGATCAAATTCGAAGGCAGGAAATAAAAGAAAAAAAAACGAAATTTCAAAATGCAACATACGGGAAATGATCTAGGTACTCAAGGGACATGTCGATTTTTGGAAACGTTTTTACGGCGAAATAATGCTTAATTTTACTCGTAGAACGTGCCTACAAAGTTTCGAGTTGATTGGTGAACTTTTCTTATGGATTCAATTTTATCAAAAATTTGGATTTATCTACATTTTTGGCAAAACATGTATCTAATTATTCGCCGAGTAGAACACGTGTACCAAATTTGAACAAAATCGGTGGCCCCAGGTCTGGTCCTCTCTTGTTAGTTTCGATGCGACTCATTTGCTCTTTTTCTCATGCAGTCCGAATTGAATGTGCGAATTGGGCCCGCATTGCGTTCACATTCCTTCCGCTAGCAACTCATTTACTCATTTACTCTTTTTCTCATGCAGTCCGATTTGAATGTGCGAATTGGGCCCGCATAGCGTTCACATTCCTTCCGCTAGCCTTCTTTTCTTCGCGCAACTATACATGCACGGTTCAAATGTTGGATGTTCAGTTAAGTTTATTATGGTTAATTATAAAGTGTATCTACAGCTAAAAAGTATAAATGATAAGATCAACGAGAACTGGAGGACTCTCAGGATCAAGGAGGAAATGGATATATTGGAAAAATATCTGTTACAGGCGAAGTTATATACTAAAATTTATATAGGTAATTACATTTTACTTTAATTGTGCTCCTTTAAGAGTTGTCGTTAGCTTTAAGAACTGAGGAGGATTCTGATTAAAATTTTTCACATTAGCCTGTTAATTACGAAAAGAAATTAATTAACATTCATTTAATCAGTCTCTCGAATCCCTTACACTCTTCGACCTCTCACACAAGATATACCTAACCACCCTCTTCGGCCACCCTCTTCGGCCACCCTAGGTCCCAAACCGGGGTGGTAACAAACGGGCCCACGCGCTACGGGGCCATAACCGCTGTCCCCTCCACCGCACAGTGTGCAATTTGGCCGATCTAGCTGGACAAAACTATTTTTTGAAAGGAATTCCGATTTTCCATAATTTTACTGACTTTTCTATTAATACAAAACATAATCTTATCCTTAGTGTTAATAATAATATATATTTTAATAATTATTTAACATTTATACGTAAAATAAGAAACTCTTAACTTTACAATTTCTTTGCACTCTAACGGTAATAGTTATTTACACTTTTTCTGCTTAAAATGATTCTACAAACTACTGCGCATACAACGTTGTATATTATTTGAATGTTATAAATATTTAAATATGTTTAAACAATGTTCAAAGCGGAGCAACGCCCATATTGAATGGTTTTTTTAAACACCCTGTGTGTTAAAATAATTGAAAATAATTACTCAAACGATCTTATATCTATTTAAATGTCAGACTTTCGTTCGAATATTTCCATATAACAAATTAGCAGCGTTACACACTTTTCTTTCAGTGTACATAGGTGTAGCTGCAGTGCCATTCTTCACTATGGCATTAATGCCAGTAGCTCTCGACTATGTCATTCCCTTAAATGAATCACGACCGCGGAAAACAGTTTATCCGGCCGACTATTACTTCATTGACGAGGAAGATTATTTTCTCGTTATAACGTTTCACATGAGTATGTGCGGTTTAACGGTATTAGGCATGGTGATAGCCGCGGACACGATATACTTAATGTACGTTCAATACATCTGCGGCTTGTTTGCTGTTATCGGGTAAGATAATTATTATTCATACGTTTCTCTGTACTGTGGTACTAAATAAATGAAAAGCACAGCACACGTAACACACAAAAAATGGAGCTAGAGTATATTAGCGGGACCGGAAAGTAATGTCGCTTTTTTACATTAAATTCATGCAAAGAAATTTCTAATGAGTTTTTATTTTTCACGAATGATGTAAACGCCCACGTTATCAACAACCTTTTGCCATCTAGTGTGTAAATTTTCAATGCCGGATCGATAAAAATTAATTGGTTTTTGAGGAAAATGTCTGGGGAAACAAGAATACTTTCCGGTCCCCCTAATATATTACTCGCTAAAGGTCACGTGAAGGTCAACATATTGCACCCAGTTGGATTCGTTTTTTTATAAGCTGTAAGACTGTTGTAATGGAAATATGCAGTTCCGTTTAAAGAAAATACGATGATCTTGAAATCTCGAAAAAATAACCTTGAGAAAAAAATTCAAACAGAATATTTTCTACGTCTGACATTTTCTCTATCGCACAAAATAAGCGATATATTTAAGGTGGTCAAGTTAGGTGAAATACCCTGTATATATACATTTAGTGATTATACTGACAGTAATAAAAATATCAATAAGGGTAATAATAATAGTGGTAATAAGGAGACCAATTATTTCTAGATATTCTTTCAGAAATCGTCTGGAGTATACAATGTACAAGTGTTACGACGCAACATCTTCGAGGGATTCTCAAAAGAATTTCTGCAATCGATACGTTAAGGAATGTGTGCAACTTCATTGCACAATTCTGTGGTTGGTACAAGAAATGCAATTTAATTTTTCAGATCGTCATCACATTTTTTTCTATTTGAAAACATCTCCTACGTGTCCAACGAATTCAATTATAAATAACTATCGCGTAAGAGTATATCAAATATTGCGATAAATAATAAAATGATGAGACATTTCATTGTTCTATTTAATATTTTGATATTGACATTATTAATGTTTGATGTGGCGGCACGACCTCTATCGAGCACCACCACCACCGATCTACCGGTCGCCATTATGCCTACGCCCCTAGTTCAAGGATCGTCCGCTAGATCTCGTGTCCACCGATGGATCGCTCTCGCGAGTTGTTCAACGACGATCGGTATCTATATATACGATCGAGCAACAGATGCCATCGTTCTCCCCATACAAGCTCTAGACAGCTAACTCAAACAATCCACCTTTGTTACCCATGCCCAGCAGTTTTTTGCAATTTTTCTGCTAAAATTAACTTCATGTCGTGACGCCCACCGCAATTCCCCCCCAAAATACCCTCCAAGCATACCATTCTCAAGTGAAATACAGGTAAAAGGAAAAAATTCCTATGGAACTGTAAACTACTCCAGTGAAACACCCAAAAAAACAAAAAAAATACCATCGTCGCCCCATCCGGGGCACAGCGTCTCTAGGGCAGGGCCTTGTGCGGTCAGCCCTACAGAGACGAGTCCCCGAACAGGCCCAGGACGCGAAACGCAGCGCGCTAATCAACAACTTTACCCTTTCCTAGGAATAGGACTTCCACCGGCTAGGCACACCGTGGTCCCTTCATTTTGACAATAAGAACTTTCCAAAAAAATGCATACAAAGAATCCGGGAATTAACATGACACTTTTCTTTCTCTGTTGAAGGTTGGTCAACGTTATGGAATCCATATTTTCGATGTCCTGTTTGATCCAATTAGGTCTCGCCGCACTCTCTTTGAGCGTAACGTTAGTACAAGTTAGTGATGTCATTACGTAACAATGTATTAAATATAATATTATGTAATAATTGTATTATATTTGACAAGTATATAGTATATGTTATTTAATTCGAAACTGTGCAATATCGGGATTACAGCTCTAAAAAGCATATTTTAACGAAATGTGTAACGAAGAGTGTCCCTTCGATTGTCTGTAATTAAACGAAGCATATTATTTATCGTAGTGTAGTGATAATTCTTACTTATTACAGATAGTAGTTGAGTTGGGTGGTGTCGAAGCTTTCAGATCCGTGTTATTTTCTGTAAGTCAAATGATCGTCCTCTTCTACATCAGTTACCAAGGTCAAAATCTGATAGATCACAGTTCAGAAGCTTTTGATAAAGTGTGAGTTTCATGCCAATTGTTCATTATTAAATAAATGTGGGATGTCTCGATGACATAATTATAACATAATATATTTAACAGAAATAACAATTAGATACAATGGGTTTCGCTTTCTGCGGACTGCTTCTCTCTTTTCCACCTTTTGTTTAAATAATCGGTTGCCGTCTCTGTGTCATGCTACGCATTAATATCTATAAATTTTTATTAATATAAAATATATTAATATTAATATGCATAAATATGTTCCCATGGTTTATTTAACACTAGAACCGCCTGCCTTAAATCTATTATATTTAAATAAATTAAATTAGTACTTTGGAAATGGAGGAATCGCAAGGTGTTTGATATTTTCACTAAAGATTGATATATTATCATACAACATTTTATTACATCATCAATTCATAAGTAATTAGCTTGCTTAGAGTAGCTATCACATCGTGTACCATTTATGGTACACATGGCGCTGTAATCAGTTCGATTGTAAAATTCAGTCAGATCGAAACTTTTCAAACAAAATGTAAAAAAATTCGGTACTGAAGTAGCAAGACAAAAAACTAGAAGAGATTTTATGCATTTCTTGATTTAAAAATGTCAAACATTACATGTAATTATTAATTATTGTATATATAACAATTAAACAAACTTGTGTGCTTTGTTTCGCACTGCATTTTTTATAATGCCTCATTTTTTTGGTGGAAATAAATTTTACAGAATTAAAGACATAAATTTTATGTTTTCACCGCACTAAATAAATATGTTTGCGTGTACCATTTATGGTACACGTGGCACGGAACGTTTTAATTCAAAAATTTATGTTTTATACGGTGGATGTAGAATATCTAGTCTATGGCTCCCCAATAAACTTACAGAATTTTTACAAAAAATGAGAAACCCGCCATTTTGACTACCTTGGTAGCTCTAGTGTTAACTTTGGCGATAAATGGAATAGGGAATTTTGAAGTTTTCCGAACAGTTTTGAATTAAAAATATCTATATGAAAATATCTATCTATATAAATATATTAAAAATATCTATATCTATATGAGAAATCAGGGACAGATTGTTATTTCAGCAATTAATTCGGAGTTATTGCACATTCAGTCACAGAAGAATTCGTACGGCAATGGGTTAAGATAATTTTGCCAATCGATTCTAAATAAATTCTACACTCTTGCAACGACTTTTTCAGATACGCTGGATCATGGTACAATGTGCCGACGGAGACACAAAAACTATTGTTATTTATTTTGCATAAAATGTCGAAACCTTGCTACTTAACGGCCGGAAAATTATTTGTTTACTCTATGGAAAGTTTCAGTATGGTAATATATTTACACTGACGATTTTAACGTAAAATTGCATAGATTTACGCAGAAGAGAATTATTTTTTGATTTTTCAGGTTGTGCAAAATAGCATGTCGTACTTCATGGTTCTCGTATCGTTGCGATAGCTCAAGAATTCCACAATTTAGTAGGCAATCTTGAAAGTGGGAGAATGTTATACTAATAAAGCATTTACACCGAGATGAAGGACGATAATTTATGTAAAATTCATATATCCGTCAGTTATACCCGAGCCCGTCCACCATATTATTTATTCTTACTACTTTTAGTTAATACGATCTGATTTCTCCAATCGTTAATAGTGAATAGAATGAACACTCAACTACTTCTCCAATAACTAAAAAAATAAAAAAAAATATTTTAAGCATTCAGTTAAGAATGAATAACAATGAATTGCACCAATTAAAATAGCCGAATTCAATTTTTTTATGCTACCCATCGAACTTTGTTTTAATCGAGGGTTAATCGTAACGTTTTGAACAAATTTCATGCAACAAAAGTACTTTCCTTTGAATTAAACATTGTTAAAACGCCATTAAACGATTATAATTCTCTCATGAATTTGGTACCAATAATTGAGCCGTTTAGAGGCTAAATCGATTAACTCCACTTTCTGAATTTGTTTAAAATTTAAGACTTAAAGCATTTGATTGACTGATAACTTTTGTCGATTACATTCCCGTAATAACAACGATTAGCAACATTAAATGACGAAGTTTGTTTGGCCATCGAATAATAAATAATTGATTTCAGAAGTCAATCTAATTAATTCCAAGGCTATTCCACCTTATTCATTTTCTACTTCGTTACAGGAAAGCTAAATGCGATTACATATTCTATAATACTTATTTGTATTTATATTTTGAAGGGAATTTTGAAAAGGAGTGTATACTATTTCGTCACGTTTCTCCACTTTAGCTTTTATGGAGTTAATCGATTTGTGCACTGAACGGCTCATATGTACCTCAGAAACGTGTTGATTCTGTGCTTTGGTGGCTGAGAGTAGACATACGATGGCAGCGCCAACAGTACTTTGGTGGCTGAAAGCAGAACTACGACTGCTAACTGAGGATTGATGCCACTGTAAGGATGAATTACCAAGTCGCCCACAAAAAGAGAGATATCTGGTGATGCGCAATCTCGTCTCGAACGTATTCTACACGCACTAATAGAAGGAAATGCTAGAACTCGATCACGCAGCACGGATTACTCGTCGTGTCAACGGTCTAGGGCAAACTGATAGCGAGGCGAGCATCGTAACGACTTGTTATTGTCAGAGGACGAACCAGCCGAATACATACCTGGAAGGCGCGATCGCCGAGGAACGACGAGTTTGTTTTGACAACACGCAATAGTCGTCGTACTCCTTGGCCAGTGAAATGGAAATAATTTCTTCCGCTGCTAGTGTCCGATAAGAGTTAAATCCATGTTTTTGTTCCCTTTAACCTCTTCAGGGACGACTTTTTTTTATAGAAGCTACTTTCATATCCCTAATTGTACACCGGAAATAACAGTCAGTGCAGTCACACCATAAGATTTTTATTTTTCTTGTTGAGAGATTCTGTAGTGAATAATTTATTATCAAATTTTTATTCTTTCTATTAATGATAGCAATTATAATTATAAAACCCTAAATGTCCACATATGTGGCCAAGGGCGTCAAGAGATTAAGATCGCGACGAAATTGATGTTTTACTTCACCACGTTTTTATCAATGAGAGAATAAACCATTTGTGTTAAACCAATTGCATTTATGTTTTGCGTCTAGAAACCGATGAAACTTTTTTAATTCCGCATTACCGTAAATCGTATAATTTCAATTCCGGAAAGAATCTCATCGTTTTTCTACGCATTAAAATGTCATTATTCATAGATTAACCCGCATAGGTTACGGAAATGGGAGAGAAGCATATATGATGGGAAAAATGTCGCGAGGGTAGAGAGTGAACCAAAGGGTTGGGAGAAATAACGCGAATGATACTCTGTCAGGATAAGAACTCTCGTATTTTATACACACACAGACATATTAAATGAAAAATTATTAATACAATAACTCTGAACAATCAGTACTTACAACTTCAAAATTCAATAGCACCCACATTCCAATCATCAGGGTAAACATTAACCGTTTGAGTCCCAGAGGCTTTTAAAAGAACACGGTCGAAAAAACCCGAGCAGCGCGATAGCGCTTGTCTCAACCGAGTACTGGGACTTTTCGACACAAAATCTAAAGAGCGCGGTCGCGCTCCTTGGGACTCAAACGGTTAACCGTATATTTCTAACGATCCTTAACCCCTTGCCGTACAATAACGAGCGACACTCGTGACGCGATAAATGGAATACGGAATTTTGAAGTTTTCCAAAAACTATTAAATTAAACATCTCAGCGGATCATGACACGATCAATTTATTTCTATGCTATTTAATATTGCCTTAAGTTATGTAATATATTAGATATCAGGGACAGTTTGTTATTTTAGCAATTAATTCCGAGTTATTGCGGATTCAGTGACGAAATAAATGGCACGGAAAGGGGTTAATTCCATTTGCAAAAATTCACCGTAAATCTCTGTTTCTCATACAGCAGAACGGTAAGTTTCCTCGATTCACAGAAGCAATATACACGCAGTGCCGGATATAGATGAAAAGAGGCCCTGGGCTATTCCACTTACGAGGCCCTTTCACCTCTCATTTTTAAATTTGTAAATTACATGAGATATTTATATAATTACTGTGATATATATCAATATATTAAATGAAACATGTTGTTATTAGTACTAACCTATATATATATTCAATACATTGAAGATTAAACACTTTTATGTTTGTTTATTAGTCATATGCGTAGAATTTCTCCTTATTTCCGGTTCAGTGTTTTAGTGTTCACTGTCTTTAGAATAGTGTCTTTTTAATATTGCTAACAATTTGAATATAGGCCCCTCTTGATCTCGAGGCCGTAGGCTGAAGCCTAGTTAGCCTATAGGAAAATCCGGCACTGTATACACGTGTGAACAATTTTTGCGTTAACGTCACACCTCAATGGCACTATTCGCACTGCGAACCCCGATCTTTCGATCTTCCCTTCATGCAAGACCAAGCTGTCTATAGCCGGAGCGACAATTACTTTAGAAACTCTTACGTCCGGATACTATGTATCAATTTAAGGAGGGTACGGACGAATCGATATAATTCCAAGCTCTGATACTCCAAGATAATACAACGGCGAGGAAATTGGCGTATGTTGAAAAAATTGCAACCCTTTGCGTCATGCTTAACCCCCCTTCAGCGGGTTCGCTTCGGGACAGGGAGTTATTTCGATCGAAAGGTAATACATTTAGTTCATGCATGTCTATTAAGTGACCGAAGTGTTGCAAAGGGGTCATCTAACGTTGATTAATATTGAAAGACCCTTTAGCCCTATTTGATCGAGGTACGAGGGTCAAGGAATGCATCGTGTCAGTCGCCCTTTTGACTCTTCGGCAGTGAAGAATTTCTGCGCTTGCAAACGATGAAGAAAAGTAAGGCCGAGAATTTATGCTGACTTAAAGAAACTTGGATTTTGTGCGAAAAGCTCTTACTCGTAATTCAAGGCAATTGGTAGGTAAATTTCATCGTTGAAATATTTGCATTTAGAAATTGAACGTTGTACAAATTGTGTATTATTATTGTACTGTCATTTTTTTTTCTTAAATATCGATAATTTGTCTAGTAGGGAATAGTACAATTTAATTTAAGAAAATACCTTAATTGCATTGCACCGAGTAGGATTATATAACTGGACAGTTTTTCGTGTCGGAAATTATTCCATTTCACATTACAAGCTACCAATGTAACGTTGGATTGGAGCCAAAGGGTTAATATGCTGAGATTAATGCAAGTATTCAGAATTATTGACCAGTGTTTCAGAACAACGAAATGAACGCGGGGGACTTTTTTGACAACGTTTACTATAGATCTATAAAGAGATACTTGATATTGACTGGCCTGTACCCGTATCAAAACCGAAGGACACATTTTCCGAATTTTCAGATATTAGTGACGATCATGATCTCCTTGGTAATTCCTCAGGTATGCAAAAATCCGATATAATATTATATATACATATTGCTTTGTTTACAAAGACTCGAAACCATTTAACGATGTCGGGGATATTTCTCTAGTCTCGCCATTTTTTATTAACCCCTTGCCGTAAATAACGAGCGACACTCGTGATATGATAAATTGGACAGAAAATTTGCAAATTTTGCAAAACCCGTCAAATTGAAAATATTTTCTTTTATTATATATAGTTTATTTAATTTTATCTAATATTTTGTTTGTATATAATTATTGTTGCTCTTAATGTATACAAAAGGGCAATTTGCCCGTCAATAAAGTAATAATAATAATAATAATAATCAGTAAGACGCGACACGATAAAATTATTTCTAACATTAATATTACGTTAAATTATGCGATACATCAAGAATCACTGATCAACTTTTATTCAACAATTTAATTCGGAACTGACTGTTTCAAAATTCACTGAAATTTCATATGACTTTTGAATTGGAATATTTACAAATTATCTAACTTATTTAATATTCAAACATTGACATTAATCCCTTGTAGAATATATGGAATAAGCGATTTTGAAATTTTCCAGAAATTATTAAATTAAAAATATCAATGATGCACGATACGATCAAATTATTTCTATGCTATTTAATATCGCGTTAATTAGAAATCAGGGATAAACGATTAATTCAGGAATTAATTCAGAGTTATTGCACATTCAGTCACAAAAGATATCGTACGGCAAGGGGTTAAAGAGGTGCAGTCCTACTGGAAAAATATCTATTTGTGAATTTGATGTTTTTACTTTTTAAAGATGTGGTTTTAATAGAAAAAGTTTCACTTCATTAAAAATGATGAAGCTAGAGAAATTCCGGTGGCGTTCAATGTATTAATGCACATTATGTTTTTCTTGTCTCATCTCTACTCGAAGTAACACCCTTTATATGAATTGAAGTAACACTTCTTCTACTATCTTCTCGCATTAATTGAATCCCACAGATCAAGGATTTGAAGCAAGCGATAGGAGATTACGATGTAGACCACATAATCATGAGTCTACCGTCGCTTTTTACGAGTAGTGTTTGTTTTGTTAAGATAATTAATCTCCAGTTGAATAAAAAAAAGGTGCGTGTAAAAGTTTTAATTACTCATTCTCAGCAGCAGGGGCATAATTACATTTAGCCATTTAACTGCGTTTTAATAGCAAACTTTTTAACGGTAAATTGTAAATTTCTTATCGGATAAATATATAATCTTTCCACCTTTGTTTTCCTTTTACCGTAAAATCTACAATGGGAGCATTTGCATTTTAAAATTAGACTTTAAAATTAATTCAAATAAATAAAATAAATTCCGCAGTTAACTGGTTAATGTGAACATTCGAAGAAGTTCAAACGCTAATATACAGGATGTGTCATGTCATGTGGTGCCATTCTTGGAAGTGGATAGATTGCAAAAAATAACGTATGTGTTCTTATGATCCTTTTTTGATATTTTTTGACGTCTGTCCATTCCCAAAGTGGGTCTCGCATTTATGGTACAGTCCCACCTACATATCTTGCATATATCGAAGTAAATCACAAATTAACTAAATTCTAGCTCAATATTGACTTGCAGTTTATCAAAATTTTTGACCTTATAAAAGAAGAATGGACGAGAATAACGGCAGAAAATGAATTACGAATTCTGCACAAATACACCGAAGAAGGAAGGAAACTTACGGAAATTTATATGTGTAAGCTTAACGCTCCTTTGTTGCTGCAACATTTTCAAAACGTTTTTGCCCAACGTTGACTAAATTTCAAACGGTCATGATATTTGATTTCAAAATTTTAAATGTCAATTCTCCAACTAATTGAACTTCCTAAAATGTACTATTGCAAAATATCTATTTCTTTGAGTTATTAACCCCTTGCCGTACAACGAGTGACACTCGTGATGCTGGAAATTGGATAGAAAATTTCCAAGCACTGCAAATCCCATGAAATCGAAAATATCAGTGAGAAGCGACACGATCAAATTATTTCTAAAATGTTAATATTAACTTAAATTATACGATACACCGAGAATTTTTATTCCACCAATTTAATTTTTAATCATTGCTGACACAGTTACAGAAGAAATCATACGGCAAGGGGTTAAAGGTCGCAGGGAAACTCAGTTTCAAGTTACGACCGTTAAGGGTTAACAATAAGTGAAGTTATATTGAACGAATGTTATTTCACTCAGACGTGCCATACGAACGCAACCGCAAAGTACTTTTGTCACGTCAGAGGTGAATTACGACCGTTAAGGGTTAACAATAAGTGTAGTTATATTGAATGAATGTTATTTCACTCAGACGTGCCATACGACCGCAACAACAGAGTACTTTTGTCACGTCAGAGGTGAATTACGGCCGTTAAGGGTTAACAATAAGTGTAGTTATATTGAACGAATATTATTTCACTCAGACGTGCCATACGACCGCAACGACAAAATACTTTTGTCAGAGATGACTCACGACCGTTAAGGTTAATTGTAGGCACGTAAGCAATGCAATTAATATATCGTATAAAATATTTTTCAGCTTACGTTTTCATCGCTTTGACGTTATTTCTACTCATGCCACTTGTCCCCGCTGGATTAGACGTTATCATGCCACTGAATGAAAGTCGTAAACTGCATCCACTCTACGAATCCGATTACCTTGTTGATGGCGACGAGTACTACGTCCCCATTTACGTTCATGAATGCGCGTGCACCTTTTGCGCGATATTTGCTGCGACCACTGTTGACATCTTGTACATGCTCCTTTCGTATCATGCTTGCGGCTTATTTTCCGTCTGCGGGTAATTAACATCAAGATAATTATAGAAAGACACGATTCTCGTGCTAATCGCTGATTTCGACGGAGTAAACGATACTAGGGAGTTATGGTGGGTAAGGAGGTAAAGACTCGGACTTGCAATAAGTGGGCCCAGTTCAAATCCTCGAATCATTTCATCTGCGAAATTTTTCCTAAATTACTATTTAACACTAAAACTATGAAGGTGATCAGAATGACTGGTTGGCGATTTTTTTGAAAAATTCTCTTACTCGATGGGGGCGACATGCAGTAAATATCCTATTCGTAAATTATAAAGCTTAAACTACTTAATTAATCATCTGATTCATATCTTCATTTCTGGTTTTCCAAAGTACTTATTCAGTATATTTAAATATAATAGACATAGGGCCTGTAGTTTTAGTGTTAAAGCAAAAAAAAATTTAAGTGAATTTCTATTAACAGTTATTGCAATCACTAAATTAACAAATTCGCAAATATTACAATTTAAAAGTCATATGAATTTTCATCGAATTCCCCAGCGCCGGTCACCGGTGACCCCATGTCATTCAACGTGTTAAGGTTGACTTCCAACTTAATGCCACAGAAACAATAACATGATAAAGTAACCTATAGATTCATCCAGGCGACGAGACAAATTTAAAGATTTCAGCAATTTGCAGGTACCAGATGAAAAAGATGACAGAAAGTTTCGAAGAGGACGTGACACAACGCAAAAGGTCATTGGACTACGTGATTCATCGAGAGCTTCGACGGTGCATAATAACACACAAAAGGGCAATCGAGTTCGTATTGCGTTTCCTGTAATTCCTCTGGAAAATCATCAGTTACCCTCGTAATTTCAGGTTCGCTGATTTCATGGCCGCGAGTTCCAGCGTAAGTTACTTACTGCAGCTCGGTGTTAACATGATAGCTATCAGTGTCGGCGGAGTTCAGGTTCGGATCATTATCTCAAGCATGTTCAACTATAATGTACCTCTACATGGTAACTTTCCCGATTGTACAGACCGTTATGAAGTTAGATGAAATCGAGGAAGCCACTAGATTCGGTGTGTTCACGTTCTCAATGAATATTCACTTATTTGTCGTTACTCTGCCCGGCCAGAAGTTATTCGATTCCAGTACAGAACTTGCGGACTCTATGTACGTGTCGACCAATCATGTAAATTAGTTGTATCCAGTGCCGGATTTAGATGAAAAGAGGCCCTAGGCTATTCCACTTATGAGGCCCTTTCACCTCTCATTTTTAAATTTGAAAATTACACGAGAGATAATAAAATACATCGTTACTTCGATATATATCAATATATTAAATGAAACATGTTATTGGTACTAGCCTATATACATTTAATACATTGAAGATTAAACATTTTATGTTTGTTTCTTAGTCATATGCGTTGAATTTCTCCTTATTTTCGGTCCAGTGTTTCAGTGTTCACTGTTTTGAGAATAGTGTAATTTTAATTTTGCTAACAATTTGAATGCAGGCCCTTTTGACCTTGAGGCCGTAGGCTGATGCCTAGTTAGCCTATAGGAAAATCCGGCCCTGGTTTTATCACTCTCGTACCATCGTTCACGATGGCCAATATGAAGCTGCGTATAGTTAATTTATTTATCTAATGATAGATATTGCACGGACTGGTACAAAATACCGAACAACATGCAGAAAAGTATTATGATGATGCAAATGAGAAGCAGAAAGCCGTGTAAACTATCTGCCGGTAGAGTGTACGACATGAACATGGAGAACTTTGGAAATGTGGGTTTAAATTTGAATAATGTAACGCGCTTTCTTTCGGTTGCATACATAATATTAATGATTATTTGCTTGAAGATCGTCAAGACATCGATGTCCTACTTCACCATGTTCTTATCGCTAAGGGAATAAATGGTTCTCGGTAGCAAAATGTTGCTCGTCATGGTGCCAATTTCCGTGATAATGCATTTCTTTTTGAACGTCAAGTACTTGGAATGTTGTACGTCATTCCGACAAATTCGGAAAAAATGAGGAAGTGAATGATTCGAAGCAATTGTGGAATTGCTGACAGATGGTGCTGCCATCAGTCGCCATGTTTTGGAGGAAAACTTTGCTGCTGCTTTGAAGGAAATGCAGTATTACATTTTTCGATAAAATTGTTACTATTAAGGTTCTTTTAAAATTCGTGTAAAATTGTTGGTCGATATCATTGAGATTGGAATTATTTGTAAATCAATCTTATATGATTAAGTATGATAATATAAATCGATTAAAAATTGTGATTATGACTTAATGACAAATATAGTTGAAAATAAGTTCTACATGAAACAATGATACTGGGCCTATTTATATGTCTAATAATGAATGTAGTGTGACGCACTGATATAATAAACTTATTGAACTGGAAAAATGCTGGAAGATGTGTGAATTTTTGGTAATTCAGAATATTCAAGATGTTCGTGCTATTATTTATAAAACAGGTAGAAAATGTAGAAACGGTAGAAAAATAGAGTTGTAATAGAAACTTAAGTACAAGAAAACATCGACGAGGGCGACATCATCGATGAGGCAATACTAATTGGAGGATCAGCCGTTTTCATTTTCGATTTCTATTTTTAAAACCTTTGCTAACGTATTTGTGGTATTTTTCTGATTAAAATGATACCAAACACGATATAGTTTGAATTATATTTACTTAATATTTAATAAATTTACTTACCATTTACATAATTCAAACTATATCGTGTTTGATATCATTTTAATCAGAAGAATCTCAAAACTACATTCGGAAAAGTTTCATTTAGAAAAATTAACAAATAAAGAAGTTTATTGTTGCATTAGTAATGCCTCGCAGATACTTTCGAGCAGCTCACTTTGTTTGCTCGCTCTCTCTGTCTCTTCTACTGTCTGCCTTTTTCTAAGTTCGCGCTAGGCTCGAGCTCTAATGTAAACACAGATTCGACACCGGTACTCGATAAGATCACTGCTTTGCCCCCGAAATCTGTGCATTCATCGAGGTTTTACTGTACTTAAGAAGTCGCGGTACACATTGCAATTTCATAGAACTTCGAAGAAGGGTCGAATTCAGTATTGAATCAAACACTAATAAATAAATGGACGACCGAGAAAGAAGTTGCAAGATATATTGTATTATATAAAATATTTCCTTCCAACTATAAACAGAAGAGGATTGAATATTAAAGAAGTAAAAGAAATGTGATTTAAAACAAGATCAACCTGCTGACACAATTTCAAGGTGAGAATTTAATTCTATTTACCACGATTGACTCTTCTGACGACCCTCCTCGTAGCAAAAGCTATCGATAATTCCACGACAGCCTTCCCCAGGAATTCTCTTCTTCCCCTTTTGTCTTCTGTACATTTTATGCACTGTGTCGTAGAACGGTAACTTCACGAAGACAATGTGGTGTTTTCCCACCCCTTGGGCTCTTAACTGAAGTCAAACCCTTGCAAGTCGTTGCAACAAGAAGGGTGCAGTTGATTGCCATTAAATTGCATCAGTTAGTGTTACTAGAAAACGAGGAGGATAGAAATGCCAGGTCAGTGTATCGGTGGAATGACATGCTGTCATTCCTTTAGAAAGACAACGTCACCCCTTCCTACCCCGAAATAATTATGCTTCATATATTCAAGACCGTATCATTTACTTGCACTTATCTTATGAAGGAAGAATGTGCGAAAGATTGTCGGTGTTTATTGGGATTTAAAGATTTTATTTCGATTTCACTCGACCAAAGTACTTGGCAGAACTTTATCTACTTTTTGTTATCAAGTTTAATATTGTCTTTTTACGTGCGGTAGCAGTGGGAATAGTAAGTTGACATTTCTGAACTGTGCGAGTGTTTGGAATTTCGTTTTTATTGATTTGCAACTATTAGTGGTGTTTTTATCGAATGACTTGTCACAGGAGAATGTTTAATTTGTGATTCAATTTTTTTGGAATTTTTTGACGATGATGTTTGAAGAATTTTGTAGCTTATTTTAACCATTTTAGTGCCGGACGACGATATATCGTCGGATTATTATTTAGTTTTGTCATGTGATGTTAGTAATTTTATTGCAAACAATTGGAAGTCAACAATTTATGATTTTTATTAAGTATTCGATATCTAACTGTGACTGCATGTCGATTGTTTTTCTTAGCAATATTAGATAAATATTATTGTTAGAATTTTCAACAAATAGTGAAATGCATTTGTTATTAATCTGATCAATTTTTCCAGTTGGTACTAAATGCGTTAATGTTGAAATAGTAAGATAACATCGGAGATATACTTACCGAATATGCAGTTGTAATTTTTTGATAATATTCAAGTTTCTTTGACAACTGTTTATTTTGTAATTCAAGATGAAATTTGTTAATAAATAGAGATAGGATTTGGTACGAAATATTTAACTTAATGTTCCATTTAACACGAGCAAATTCATTAAGTGTTTCAGAGACATGAGAAGCAACGAGAAGATTTCTTCGACAATATTTATTATAAAACCGTCAAAAGGCAATTAATTTATATCGGCCAGTATCCTTATCAGGACACAAAGTCACGTTCGATTTACATGTTCTTTTTATTATTTTCAATCATAACGTTGATGATACCGCAGGTATATTTCAAATCTCTTTTCGTAATTTATCGTTTTACATAAAAAAAAGTACTCATGCACTGGTGAAAATAAAATTCGTAAAACCTTATCGTACATCTTTACAATGATATTCCGCAGATTAATCGATTGAGTCAGGTAATAGGAGAACGTGACATCGATCAGATAATAATGTGTTTACCACCATTATTCACGAATGGTGCCTGCTTCGTAAAACTGTTTAATCTTCAGATCAATAAAAAGAAGGTACAGGTTACTGCTATAGCTCGCAAAAATAAAGAAGTCTCGCGGTATGAGGTACGTGGTAAGGGGAGAGTGTCGCTCGCAAAGAGATCGACGAGTGAGAATCGAAAACAAGTCGCTCCTTTCGTCGTTCTCATGACGACGCAACGAATGCGCGGCTCTTTCGGCCAATAACGCGTTAGAATCGAAAGTGACGTCAGAACGAGGGACGTCTCTAACCGTCAGGCGAATCAGAACAAACCACGGGCCACAGGACTTCTCTATTTTTGCGAGGTATAATTACCTTTCAGGAACAAAAGTGATTGCACTTGAAATTCAGTCTGCGCAATAGCGTAAATTTACACAATATTGTAAAGTAAAAATAGTGTCTATCCTGACAGTTGACATTGTAAAATGTGCCTCTTCTTTTGCAAAATTAAATAACATTCGTTCAATATAACTTTACTTACTTAATGTTAAATGTGCTTGGATAGATTTCTACGTTTGCGCAGTGCCATTGTACTGTAGGAATTAAACAGGAAAAATCAAGAATGTTTGTTTCAATTAACAACGAATGGAATGTTAATATAACACAAAACAACACAAATAATATAATAAATAACGACACAAAAACAACTCGGACTGCACAAACAACACAATTATTAATCTCTCTTGCTTAAGACGTAATAAAAAGGTTTCCCGCCAGTTCAGAACACTGTTTAATCTCATCAGCGACGAATGGGCAGCATTGAAGAGAGAGGATGAAATACGCGTTTTCAAAGCATTGACCGAAGAAGGAAGTAAATTCGGCACAATGTACAGAAGTAAGTCCCATTTTCCATATGCGACATTACTTTAAATAATTGCAAAGATCTTTTGTCATTTAAAGTTGTTGAAACTGTTTCGAATTTCATTCAGCTTGTTCAAACATGTTGGAAATATTCCCTTGTTTAAATTGCGAAAAGCCCCGGTAAGTTGCTTAAGAAACCCTTTCAACGGAAACTATCTCGATCTTCTTCAAACTGATTCGAATTAATTACCGTTCAGAGTGTTCACGCAATTTATGGAGAATCATTTAAACTTGATACGACAAAATTGACAAACGCTAGATTCAGATATGAGCCGTTTTCATTGAAAGTGGTGTAAGCTCATTTTTGACAAAAAGTTAGTTAACGATAACAATCAATGCAATCTGCTATGAGCTTTTTATCTATAAACAGTTCCCAAAAAGAATCATACAAAACTTTCATCATTTTGTCAATATAAATTTACGTTGTTAATGAAATTACAAATAGAATTACATTGAAAATGGTGTAAGTCCACTTTCCGCAAAGACCGATTGCTTTTATTAGCGTGGATTGAAAGCCAAGAGTCCAAGGGATACGTAGAAAAAAGGCCCATCGAGATCCGTCGAAAAACACGCGAGATATTTAATTTCAAAGTCGAGGGAGTCCCATTTTTTGGAGCCCTCGGCGAGGGGCCAGGTGGGCCAGGGGAGCGGTGCAGCGTCGTGTTTGAATTTAAGTTTCTCGGCTCCTGAGGGTCGTAGAGGGATGAATTTTTTTTCGTTTTAATCCTTGAAGTGTCTACTTTAAAATGATTTGTCCAGAAGTTTCCATCTTCATCCGTTTAACCCTTTTAGTGCCAGGCATTTTACGGAGTACATGCGAAGAATGCCACGGGTCGATTTGATATGCGTGCTTATATGAATGGATTTATAAAAAAACAAAATTCCGATTTCCTCGAGGAAAATTTTACTATTTATTCTTCTGAAACTTAAAGAATATGGAATATAATGTTCTGCAGCAAAGTTTTTATTTATAAAGTATGTTTAATTATAAAATTATTATGTTCTTGTGTATATAGATTATATAAACTTTGAACTTAATTAGCTTTAAGAGAATCTATTCGGTTTCTTCGAGGACGAGTACCGATATTCTTTGGTGGCTCGTCTGAGATTAAATTAGAGGAGGACCCTATACTATTGGCATTGGAGATAAGGACTAAACTAAAAGTCCCTCAGCACGTAAGCCCGCCGATAGATCGGCCCCCTGGCACTAAAAGTGTTAATTACAAACAATTATATTTCACCGTTCAATTACGATTAATTCCTGCTTGCGTTTTTATATCTTTTTAGACTATGTGTTCTCGGTGTTATGTATGTATATGAGTCTACCGTTAGCTCCCATTGTTCTGGACGTCGTCCTACCGCGAAACGAAACTCGACCACGTATTTCCCTTTACGAAGTGGACTATCTCGTTGACACCAACGACTACTTTTATCCCATTTACATACATTCGGCATGGAGCTCGATATGCACCATTTTGATTCTGGTCACCGTCGACGCCATGTACATGCTGATCACTCATCACGCCTGCGGATTGTTTGCTCTCTGTGGGTAATTAAAGAAATGTGTAAGAATCGAACGACGAAGATTCTATGATGTGAATTTCCTTAACATTGAGAAATGTTAAAGTTACATTTACCTAGCGATAGGAATGACTTTAATAAATTTAATATATTACTGGAAACAGAATTGATTTCCTGCAGAGAAGGAATTAGGAATTAATTTTATTGATGTTGCTTTCAGATGCAGGATTACGAATCTAATAGCAAACATAGAAGAAGATGCTACGGAAAAATGCACGGAAGCACGTGAGAAACTTTTGCATTTCAGGCTGAAGGAATGTGTAAACTCCCACAGAAAGGCAATCGAGTTCGTATAAACTTGACAGTACTTTCCTCGAAAGCGACAATACGTTTACTTTCATTTAAGGTTTGTCGACTTTCTGGCATCGAGCAGCAGCACCAGTTACCTTCTCCAAATCGGAATTAATATGATAATCATGAGCATTACAGGAGTTCAGGTGCGTAGCCTTCTGATAAGCCAGAGAGTCATTTCGATCCGTGCTAATTCCTTTCTCGAATACAGTAAAACCTCGATAAATGCACAGATTTGGGGGGAAAAGCAGTGCTCTTATCGAGTACCAGTGTCGAATCTGTGTTTAAAGTGAGGGACCAGAAACAAGGCACTTGGGCCGGAAGGCCCAACCGCCTATCCCCGCCATGTCGATCCTGGAAACCTGGGATCGACGAATGACAACCGAAAATAAAACACTCCTTTCGTCGTTCACATGACGAATGTGCGGGTCTCTCTTGCCAATAGCGCGTCAAAATCGAAAGTGCATGATGGAGAGTGAAGAAGAGAAATTATCCCCTCAAGTGCCGTATTTCTGGTTCCTCACTATACATTAGGGCTCGAGCCGAGTGCGAACTTAAAAAAGACAGACAGTAGAAGAGACAGAGAGAGAAAGCAAACAAAGTGAGCTGCTCGAAAGTATCAGCGAGGCATTGTTAATGCAACAATAAACTGCTTTATTTATTAATTTTTCTAAATGTCACTTTTCCAAATGTATTTCTGAGATTCTTCTGATTAAAATGATACCAAACACGATATAGTTTGAATTATGTAAATAGTAAGTAAATTTATTAAGTATTAAGTAAATATAATTCAAACTATATCTTGGTTGGTATCATTTTAATCAGAAAAATCTCACAAATACCTTAGCAAAAGTTTCAAAGAAAAAAAAACAAAAATGAAAACGGTCGATCCTCCAATTAGTATTGCCTCACCGATACACTCGGTTGATATCGTGTTACACTGCTCCCTCGACAAGCGTCGATGTTAGCCAAGGGGAATCCTCCTTTGTGGAGGGGATAGTCATGATGCATTTATCAAGGTTTTACTGTAATTCCTTTCTCGAATATTGCAGACAGTGATAAAGTTACACGAGATAGAAGAAACCGCAAGATACGGCGTATTTACGATAGCTCAAGGTATCCATCTGTTCTTCAACAGTTTGCCGGGTCAAAAGGTACTCGATTACAGCGGAGAATTAGATAAAGTTATGTGAGTATCGATGAAATAAGAACTATACTATGTATCGGTTACATGGTTACGTCATATGGCAGATATAGCACCGAATGGTACAAAATACCGGTGAAAATGCAGAAGATACTCCTGATGATGCAAATGAGATGCAAATGGCCATGTAAACTAACGGCGGGTGGACTGTACGATATGAATATGGAAAATTTCGGCATGGTAATTTGAACAGTAAGGGGCAACGTGTTTATGTCAGAAAATTTGTAAGGAATCTTTTCTTCTTCAAGATCGCGAAGACGTCGATGTCATACTTCACCATGTTCTTGTCGATCAGGGAGTAAATACTTGTGATGATGCTTCAACGTGTCATTGAACAGTGCATCCGTTATATTTTTGATAGGGGATTTAATTTGTGGTAGTATTTGTCGAATTTTCTATAAATTTATCACTATAAGTATAGAAAGATTATTTACAGGTTACTGTAAACACGAATAAATAAATGGACAACTGAGAAACAAGTTGCATGATATATTGTATTATTAAAAGGAGACTTTAAAAGTTTTCATCTTCTGATAATTTATCCCCTTTTCAGAAATCCCTTACACTCTATCCACCTTGACCTTCAAACCGTCTCTCCTTCTTTATCTCTATGAAGATCTTCACGTATTAATCATTTTTTCAACATTAAGTTAATATTTATTGTTGTATGGTTATATTTATTGTTAGCAGTGGGTATCGTAAGTTGAAATTGTTGGCCTGTGCGAGTGTTTGCAATTTCGTTTTTATTGATTTGGATCCATTATTGATGTTTTTATTGAATGCAGTCTTACAAAGGAATTTTTAATTGGTGATTAAATGTTTTTGGAATTTTTGAACGGTGATGTTTGAAGAATTTTCCAGTTTATTTTAATGTTGAAATAGTAGGATACAGTGAAGAATTACATAAAATTATGTAAGTATCGACAAAATAATAACATGGTTCATTCCTGTAAACTTTCAATTCAAAATGGCCCTAAAAAAATAAAGTGTAGACAGATTTGGCGATCTTGGAGGTCACGAAATATTGGAATTACCATTTCCTGATAACAAACTACATGGAGAACGTGTTATCACTGGGCGAGAAGTGGTGCCATCTCAATGGAACTAGAACCGTTGCTTCTGTGCATCCCCAACTCCGGTAAGAGAAAAATTGAATCGATTCGGCAGAATGATGGTAAATAAACAGTATTATTTTATTTTATAATTATTTAAATTGCTGATTAAAAATGTTATATTGCAAAATGAATATAAAATAGGCTTATTGATATCTTTACCTATAACTTTGTTCTTCCTATGAACAATTTATTAATCTTTGGTGATAGAGGGCAGCTTGAACACAGTTTAATTAACTTTAAACCTAATTGGACTGGTGTCCAATTTTTTCTAAAAATTCCCGAAATTTATAGGGCACCCATGAAGTAAATATTGTACTTCTATCTTGTAAAAACTAAATTAGTTGATTAATCACCTTTCTCCCCTCTTGATTTCTCTTTTTCTTATTTCTTCTGTTTATTTGTACTATTTACATATAATATATGGAACGCCGGTAGTTTTATTATTAAAAATTTTATTGCGTTGTAGTATACTTTACGTTTTGGCA
The DNA here is from genome assembly GCA_963989415.1 of Cerceris ruficornis. Classification (NCBI taxonomy): domain Eukaryota; kingdom Metazoa; phylum Arthropoda; class Insecta; order Hymenoptera; family Crabronidae; genus Cerceris; species Cerceris ruficornis. Next base: position 10,387,070 of record OZ022529.1, on the reverse strand, counting down.
ATTTTGTAATGTAACATTTTTGTTTATTCTTTAGAGTAATATTGTTACTACAAAATTATAATTTCTTTTCGCCGTGAATTTATGGTAAACGTTTATTAAATTAATGTACTTCATTTCATTAAAGCATAATATGTTTTCGCAAGTGCCTTCGGAATGGAACTTCTCTTTATGTTGCAGTTTACAATGTAGACAATAATCAAATTAATCAAATGTATAAAGGAACATACAATTGGATCCGGGGCTGAACGGTGGAACGTACCGTAAACGAATTAAGACAATGTTATTTCGTTTAATAAACACCATGCAAATTTATCAAAACGGTAAATATTATTTTATTGCATCTGCTTATAATTGCCATTATTTGATGTATAATAATCTGCATTCAAAGAACATCCTGTTCAACAATTCGACAGCAATATTAACTGAAACTTTACAATTCACATACTTAACCTTTTTATCAAGCCTGAAGAATAATTATAAAATATTTTATTCGTAAATATTCAAAAGAGATTCTCAATTAATGGATTTAACTTTATCTGTAACCATTTAATTGCAAAGAAATTTACTTGCTACTTTTAAGGTTTAAAAAGATAACAATAAATCCATACAACTTACTTTTTCACAATTTTGCAATGTAATTTTTTAAATAGAACCTGCAGAATCAAAGGAATTGGTAAAAGAAGTTGTTAGAATCTGTCTTCTTAATCGTATTTGCATTAACTTAGATAATATCCAAGCTATTATTTATCAATTATTACCTTCGCCAGAAAGTTCTGTTCGTTTTTTAGTTAACTTCTTGCCGTACAATAACGAGTGACACTCGCGATGCGATAAATGCAATAAGAAATTTTCAAGTTTTACAAAACCTTTGAAATTGAATGTATTAATGAGACTCAACGCGATAAAATTATTTCTATAATGCTAATATTACGTTAAATTATACGATATATGAAGAATTACCAATCAATTTTTATTTTAGCAATTTATAGCTGAATTATTGCAGATGCAGTTACAAAATAATTCGTGAGGCAAGGGGTTAAAAGAAAATAGTACATTTATACCCAATATTATTTACCACATTTATATAAGGAATTATTTATCTCCTTACCAAGTAATTATCCCTTTCCCATAATCCTTGCTCACGTTGTTTGTTTATTTATCCCTATCCACTACACTCTGTTATATTTTTTTATCATATATATTTTATTTTATTTAATTTCATCTTATATTTTGTTGATATATGTGCAGTATTTTTATTTTCATTTTTTTTCTTTACTCAATACTCACTTTCTTTACTTCACACATTTTTTTTTCTTTTCTCATGATCGATTCCGTAATTTATTTAGGTGAAACACGTGAACCAGCTATAGTTATATTTGTTGTTATATGTGTATAATTTCATGCATACTGTAACTATTGTTGCTCTCAATGTATACTAAAGGGTAATTTGCTCGTCAAACAAGAATAATAATAATGATGAATGCGGATATAACTAATTGTCAGCACTGGTCGTCTGATTCTACATCCTAATCGTCTAGTCCGAAAGATGCACCATCTTAATCCGTCGACCGATAGAATAGTCCTTAATCAAGGGAAGCTGTTGCTCGAAGGACGAAGGATCCTTCCAGCGTTTCTTCTTTTTTCTTTTAGCTCATGACAAGGATCAAGTTGCCAGGAGAGGGTGCCTTTTAATCAATGTTGGACCTCCGATTTCGCTTGAATAATTCAAGCCTCTCGAGTGGTTTGAAAAGTTCGGGAATATTGTCGAATTCACGAGACCGATTCCGATCTGGAACATAGTCCTCGGAGTCATTTGTTCGATAATGATTTTCAGGTGATAGACGATTAAAATGTGGAAGGTAACGAGGCGAAAATGAATTCTTGGCTATTATTTGCTAAAATTTCAATTAACCTTTAGCGTTCAAATTAATTTTCCAATTTTCGATTACCTAAATGGAGTGACTTTGGCTGGAATTAACTGTGTGAAGTAAATTCTATAATGTCGCGGGTTAATTTGTATGCAATCGTAGAAATGACTGTAGATAGGAAATGGAATATGGAGGAATGTTTCAATTTCATGGTAGAAATCAAATGGATGGAAAATTAATTAGTAACAGTAAGATGTGCTGCATCGAGTGCAACTCGATGTAGGAGTGCAAACGGTTAATTCATTTTGCAGCGTTGAAATATTTGAACTTGCTTGAATCTAGGAAAGTACTTGAACAATCCTGCCTACTCAATAAGGGCTTTCCTAGTGACATGTAAATTTAATACCTTTCTCCTTGCTCCCCGATCCCAAAAGAAATTTCTCATGAACCGGACAGAAAAGGTGCGCACTCTATAAAAGTTTCCGTCAGCCGAGATAGCTCTTCGTTATCTTCAAGTGTAGTTTGTACTTCCATAAAAGGGTATATTGTTAAAAAATTTGAAAAGAATATCACCATTGTACGACGACATTTCCTCGATAATATGAACAACTTCAAATACAAGGCTGCTTCCAACGTTAAAAAAAATGTTTTGTACGATAGATTTTAAAACTTTATTATTTCGCATTTTAAGCTTTTATAATTATAAAAACAAAATTTTTATAATTTCATATACTGAGCTGCTACCAACATGCGATAAAATATTTTGTGCCGAAGATTTCATAATTTTTATTATTGATTTGAAGCTTCTATAATTGTAAAAAGTCCTTTATAATTTAGAGGTTCTTCCAACATTCGATAAAATATTTTGTGCCGAAGATTTCATAATTTTTATTATTGATTTGAAGCTTCTATAATTGTAAAAAGTCCTTTATAATTTAGAGATTCTTCCAACATTCGAAAAAATGTTTTTTCAACAGATTTTATAATTTATATTCTTGATTTCAAGCTTTTAGAATTGTAACAAGTTCTTTATAATTTAGTGGTTCTTCCAACATTCGAAAAAATCTTTTGTGCCGCAGATTTTATAATTTCTACTACTGATTTGAAGCTTGTATAATTGTAAAAAGTCCTTTATAATTTAGAGGTTCTTCCAACATTCGATAAAATATTTTGTGCCGAAGATTTCATAATTTATATTATTAATTTGAAGCTTCTATAATTGTATAAAGTCTTTTATAATTTATAGATTCTCCTAACATCCGAAAAAATGTTTATTCAACAGATTTTCTAATTTTTATTAATGATTTGAAGCTTCTATAACTGTAAAAAGTCTTTTATAATTTAGAGGTTCTTCCAACATCCGAAAAAATGTTTTTTTCAACAGATTTTCTAATTTTTATTATTGATTTGAAGCTTCCGCAATTGTAAAAAGACTTTTAGAACTTAAAGGTTCTTCCAACATTCAAGAAAATGTTTTGTGCCGCAAATTTTACAATTTCTATTATTAATTTGAAGCTTCTATGATTGTAAAAAGTCTTTTACAATTTACATGTTCTCCCAACATTCGAAAAAATTCTTTGTTCAACAGATTCCCTCAATTTCATATCAAATTCTACGTTTTTACAATTATAAAAGTACTTTTACAATTTTTCCAAATTTAAATTCACGTTAAGGGGCGAGTACTTTTTTCAAGGCAAATAATTCGACGAACAAAGCGATTTTAACTTTTCCAGAAATCAGTTCCCATTGCTGTTCAGCTCGATGGTAAATTCCATGCCATGAACCTTAGTCAAGCATTCCTCGACCATCCTGGCATAACGTACAGGACGGATATCGACGGTTCTTACGCACTTAAGGACATTGTCTGGGTCGGTCCTGGAAAATGTCTTCGCCATTACCCTTGTTCCGCCCAGAATTCTCAGAAGTTCCCTTTCCTTCGTTATTCTTCGGAGACGGGAATTCCGGGTTAATTCCATCTTCGTAAAAGTCAAAGAAGAAGGTCGCTCGATGTGCTTGTTAGAACCGACTGAATATTTTAGTTACCACTGACAATTTTAATATCTCTTAATATAATACTTCTTAACCCTTTCCCTATAACAACGAGTGACACTCGTGATGCGGTTGCAGTAACAGGAAATTTTGAAACTTCGCAAAAATTTTCAAATTGAAAATATCAGTGGAACACGACACGATAATATGATCCCTCTGTTGTTAACACTAGATTTACCATACCAATCAAAATGATTGGTACACATTTTTTGGAAAAAATTGTCCAAGTTTATAGGAGCGTTCTACGTCCATTTCATGAAATATAAATTACCAAATCGATCAACTTTTCCACCTCTTAATTCTCCCTGTTTCAAAGAACTCATTTAATATATTTAAATATAATAGATTTAAAGCCGGTAGTTCTAGTGTTAAATACAGATAATATATTTCCCAAAGATATGAAGAATATTGTCAATTTAATATTAGGAAGGAAGCAGAAAACAGCCTTTATTTATTAATACAAAAAATTGCAGATTTTCAGTCCGTTTAACCGGTCATTCGACATGATTTGACAATGACCGGTCATCGTTACGGTTATAATAATAATATAGAATTCTTCAATTTCAGTGTTTCAAACAAATAATATTTTTTTGACTCCTCTGACAAATTACATTGGCCAGATAAAATTTGTTCTTTTCTTTTTTCAACCTGCTCCTAGAATTATTGTTCGTCACTGCTCCAGATAATGTACGAGGATTAAAAAGTTTCTCGTGCTTCGAATTACATTCATATTCTTCTCTGTTTCATCGAAATCAATGGTTTCGCGGCTGTGAGGTTTCTCTTGCATTTGTGATTGACTTTTAACGCCGTTCGCCTCGTAAATAAAATCTCCCATGGAAAGGTTTTATTCCATATGCTCGTTTTATTTTCATACGAGGTTATTACCTCAGCTTGGGTTACATACTTTACACGCGGCAGCTAGTTTATGCGGGGAACGCGGTTTATTTACTGTGATATCACGTATATGAAGCGTACAGCGGCAAAATAATATACATGTAAAATACAAATCCATGAATGGACATTGTAAAAAACGATATTAATACTATGCATAAATATGGCTTGAAGTTATTCACGCGCAATGTAAAATTACAGAGGAAAACAAAATTCGATTCTATTCCTCGTTGGCAACAATTTTAAATGAGCTGTTACATCAGCGGTGGAAGTTCCGTTTTTCCCTATGTTGATGTATTTGAGAGTTTTTAAAAAAGCTTTCGTGCTGTAACGTGTGACAATTGTATTTTTGTGGACGAAAACACCAGATTTTATTTTATTTAATGTGCCATTTGAGATGCGAAAGGTGACATCCATGTTTAGCTGAAAGTAACTTAAATACACTTTTTTCAAAAATAACGACTGATATTTCAAAACGATGTTAGTACTTTTTTTTCTATGTTGCTGTATTGGCCATACGAGCTGTCACGTCAGAAGTGGTTTACGAATTTTAGGGGAAAAGGGGTATTTTCAAGCAAGAAGTGACCTTATATTACAAAGGGTTAACCCTTTTCAAAGGGCGACACCATATCTCTATCCGCCAGGGTGAATGCCGCGGTCAAAGCGACAAAAAACAATTTCATTGGCTGAAATCATAACAGCATATATTAATGCTAGATCTAATGAGGATTAATTCAATGTATTAAAAAATATCAAATATATAAATTGAAGAAAAAAGGAAACGAAGGTGGCAAAAAACTAGATAGCTTTAATCGCTTGGTAATTTATAGGGTGGATGTAGAAAATTGGAAAAGGTGGAGCGTTAAAAATGTCAGAATAATTTAGAAAAAAAATGGAAAACTGCGGTTTCAAAAACTGTGGAAATATTGAGATGGTGTAGGTGAAAAAGATGTCGATCGCGAAGGGTTAATTGCACATAAATTAAAAGTGGAAATGAATGGTACTAGTGAAATACAGGATTCATTTCTCAATTAAAAAGTTACTCGGTAAGTCTGACTATTGCTTTAATCGGTCCCGTATGAAACTTTGGTCATAATTGTTGTTATATTATATAATAGAAAAGATGCAATCGCATTTCCGGGACAAGTGGAAATTCATTTCGGAATTCATTACGTACATATGCGCAAGCTGCATTATGCAATCCAGAGTTTAGACAAGAAGTTTTGACAAGGCATTTGTTTACCATTATTGCCACTTACATTTACACGCATAAGTTTACAAATTGTTGGAACTTCGCAAAGAAGTTATTCCAGCCGGGGGCGGAAATCGATACTAAACTGTTTTGCACCGTTCAACGACTGTATCATTTTCACAGCCATTACATTTCTGAGTTATTTAACAAGATTTTAATAAATATTACGGTATTTAAATATGTCGGTATTATTTTTTTCAGTGTTCACGCAGGCAGAAAGTGTGATTATGAGGATTAATCGTAGCTGGAGTACTTGCAGCGTTTAAATACTCCCGCAAATACTGTAATTTTTCATCCAAGTGGTCTAAAAGTTTAATGTTTTAAATTATAAATCTGAAAACAAATGCCGGTTATAAAATTCACCCCTCTCATCCTCAGCGTCGATAATGCACTTCTTTCTGAAATTGTTATGCACCTCCACCCCTCTGAATTTAAAATATCTTCCATAATCTCGATTCACATCACAAATAACTATAACATCAACCAACCCCCGCGTTAAAAACACCCTTCTACACATCTGAAAACAAACGCCGGCTTATAAAATTCACCCCCTCCCATCGTCAGCATCGACAACGCACTTCTTTCTGCAGTTATACACTTCCACCCCCGCCTTTAAACTACCTCCCATAATCTCCATTTACATCACAAATAAAATTCACCCCCTCCCATCGTCAGCATCGACGACGCACTTCTTTCTGCAGTTATTATACACCTCCACCCCTCCAACTTTAAACTACTTCCCATAATCTCCATTCACATCACAAATAAAGTTCACCCCCTCCCATCGTCAGCATCGACAACGCACTTATTTCTGCAGTTATTATACACCTCCACCCCTCCGAATTTAAAATATCTTCCATAATCTCCATTCACATCACAAATAACTATAATAACGTCAACCAACCCCCGCGACAAAAACAACGTTCTCCACATTTGAATACAAACGCCGGCTTATAAAATTCACCCACACCCATCGTTAGCATCGACAACGCACTTCTTTCTGCAGTTATTATACACCTCCACCCCTCCGACTTTAACCTACCTCTCATAATCTCCTTTCACATCACAAATAAAGTTCACCCCCTCCCATCGTCAGCATCGACAACGCACTTCTTTTTGCAGTTATTATACACCTCCACCCCTCCGCCTTTAACCTACCTCCCATAATCTCCAATCACAACACAAATAACTATAACGACACGAAGCAACCCCAGCGACGAAAACACCCTTCTCCACATCTGACAAGAAACGCCGGGTTATAAAATTCACCCCCTCCCATCGTCAGTATCGATAATGCACTTCTTTCTGAAATTATTATACACCTCCACCCCTCCGAATTTAAAATATCTTCCATAATCTCCATTCACATCACAAATAACTATAATAACATCAACCAACCCCCGCGACAAAAACACCCTTCTCCACATCTGAAAACAAACGCCGGATTATAAAATTCACCCCCACCCATCGTCAGCATCGACAACGCACTTCTCTCTGCAGTTATTATACACCTCCACCCCTCCGACTTTAACCTATCTCCCATAATCTCCATTCACATCACAAACAAAGTTCACCCCCTCCCCTCGTCAGCATCGACAACGCACTTCTTTGTGCAGTTATTATACACCTCCACCCCTCCGCCTTTAAACTACCCCCATAATCACTATTCACATCACAAATAAAGTTCACCCCCTCCCATCGTCAGCATCGACAACGCACTTCTTTGTGCAGTTACTATACACCTCCACCCCTCCTCCACTAAACTACCTCCCATAATCTCCATTCATATCAAAAATAAAGTTCACCCTCTTCCATCGTCATCATCGACAACGCACTTCTGTCTGCAGTTATTATACACCTCCACCCCTCCGAATTTAAAATATCTTCCATAATCTCCATTCACATCACAAATAACTATAATAACATCAACCAACCCCCGCGACAAAAACACCCTTCTCCACATCTGAAAACAAACGCCGGATTATAAAATTCACCCCCACCCATCGTCAGCATCGACAACGCACTTCTCTCTGCAGTTATTATACACCTCCACCCCTCCGACTTTAACCTATCTCCCATAATCTCCATTCACATCACAAACAAAGTTCACCCCCTCCCCTCGTCAGCATCGACAACGCACTTCTTTGTGCAGTTATTATACACCTCCACCCCTCCGCCTTTAAACTACCCCCATAATCACTATTCACATCACAAATAAAGTTCACCCCCTCCCATCGTCAGCATCGACAACGCACTTCTTTGTGCAGTTACTATACACCTCCACCCCTCCTCCACTAAACTACCTCCCATAATCTCCATTCATATCAAAAATAAAGTTCACCCTCTTCCATCGTCATCATCGACAACGCACTTCTGTCTGCAGTTATTATACACCTCCACCCCTCCGAATTTAAAATATCTTCCATAATCTCCATTCACATCACAAAGTTCACCCCCTCCCCTCGTCAGCATCGACAACGCACTTCTCTCTGCAGTTATTACACACCTCCGCCCCTCAGACTTTAACCTACCCCCCATAATCTCCATTCACAACACAAATAACTATAACGACACGAAGCAACCCCAGCGACAAAAACACCCTTCTCCACATCTGAAAACAAACGCCGGCTTATAAAATTCACCCCCTCCCATCGTCAGCATCGACAGGTACAGAGAGGCTGAGAACGGCGCCGTCAACCCCTACAGTCGTCAGCGTTCGACCCTGTCACCGACCCCCGACCCCTTGCAACCGCCGTCGGCCGACTCCGCCACTACCCCACGACCAACCACCGGTCTACCCCTGTTACCACCCCGCATCCGCCGCCGTCACAGCCACCCCCCACTGCTGCCGCCTTTCCCCGACAGACGGCCAGGTTCCTCGACGAGCGGTATTTATCAGTTGAGCGCAATAGTGCGCCGATTGCGCTTCTTGGAGGGCTCTGTGTGTGTGCATCCTCCCTTGTGCAATTTTACATTTCGCGAGTGGCGTGCACTTCCACGTGACTCCATTTCATCGGCGAGTTTTTTCCCTTCTCGTTGAGTTTTCGAACTTTTCCTCGGTTCTTGTGAAACTCCATTATCCATATTATTTTATGCGTGAAGGAATTTTGGGGATTTTTATGGGGAGAAGATTGTTTAAATTTTGATGGTATTGTGGTGGAAGGGTTGACGTGTGTTTGTTTGACTTTGAGAGGTATTTGTGGTGATTGCGATGAAGTATCTTTTAACGGGGATGGAGTTTCGTGGGAGACTGTTTTTGGTGGACTGTGGACTGACAGAGGGTGAAGGCAGAGGGGTTGAGATTGCTTTTCGACGAATAGAAAATTCGTGGATGAAGACTGATTTATAAACTGCTTTTTTTAGTGTTTCTTGTTGGTGAAATTGAAGAATTGTGTCTGGTGAGTATATTTTTTATTGTAAGAAAAATATTGAATGTTTGGAGCAAGTGTATCTCGATATTAGAACAACGTGTTGACCTTAATTTGTTAGTGATAATGTTAGTTGAAATGTAATTTGCAATATTATGATGCAGGACACGTTAATATTTAAAAATCGAATAATTGTTATGGAATTTTGACATTACAGAAAAATTACAATCGCTAAAAGTGATGTAAATTTGCAAACAGTGCACAGAAATTAAAAAACTACCAGTTTTCTTTGTCTGTACTTTCGTTTGACAAATAACTGGTATTTGAAACTTAATGGTCCCTGAATAAATGTTTACCATTTATCTGTTTACTTTACGCGCTTCCCCTTCCACTTCTTGTTATCGCGGTTCAACAATTAACTCTCATTCGGAAATTAGTAAATTGGATGTTTTTAAGGTTCATTATCATCATACAATCATTGCAATAACCACTTTTTCCCCACAATTTCTTACATTTAATTGCCAAGAAGTGTATGACTGTAATAGAAGCTTTACTGTCGCAATTTAAAAGTTAATTACAAACAACGGAAACTAATTTATATGCGCGAAAACAAAAAAAAAATACATCCTCGAGTTAACTCTTGGTTGTTCGAAGTTTGATATTCCTCTGACGCTACAGTTATCGATAAAGGGGCGGTCGATAATTCCCTTCGTGCCAAAAGTTTTACACGTGATCTGATAAGCTTGTTAACTTGACACCGCACTGAATTAACATGTCATTTTTAAATATTCAACGTCTTATCACGAATTCACCTCTTTTTCGATTCGTATAATACTCAAACTAACAATCTGACGTTTGCCATCACCTTAATAGTGTCGCACCACTTAAAAAGAAATATCTAAAAATAAAGAGAATACCAACATTGATTTAAAACAATATTCACCATTTTATTTATTTGGCGCAAATAACTCTTTTAGCACGTAGATTTATAGTATGTTCAGTAGACTGCGAATGTTTATTTTTTAAAAATCATAAAGATAAACGAAATTCATAAAATATAGAGAAATATTGAAGATATCAAATCTATGTACGTCACTGGGTATAATATTTAATGGTTGAAGCAAATGTCTCCTTAGATTCTGTCTCTTCCGTCCTGTTGATGGTAATTTAAATTTTCATAAATATCTGCAACATAATTATAATTGTCAAAGAAGAATATAACTGAAAAAAACATAGTTCTTGATGTAGTTAATATTTGAAATATATGGAATAAGGCTAACTACATTTCTTGACTTTCAATCGTGAAAAAGGCGGGAAAACACCTCGTTGGAAATCCTTTCAGAAAAGTTAAGCTTTTCCATCAGCTTTGAAGTGAGAAAAATATGTAGATAGACGTGCAACCAATGGATATATGCATGTAAATACTACGACGCCTCTTTGGTTCAGTCCCGAGTCGATAAGAGTGTCTTACCGCCTCGGGGATTCAACACAGAGATACTTTCTTGAACTTAGCACTTGGGAACCAAATAATATGTTTTGCAATTAACGAAGAATGCTCCACGTTTATTACACTCTTTAAACTATCATTATTTTTATTTCGAAGTCAAGTTAACTCCTTTTTCCATGAATTTTTTGCGACTGATAATTCGTGTACAGTAGTCAGAGTGGAAAGGGTGAAGATTTACGCGAAAGATGGGACTTCGTCAGTTTCAAGATTATGTTCACCTGATTTGAATTTTTAATTTGAAGTTTCTCCTTCCTGTGTAAAACAGTGACAATGCCACTGTGTTGGAAAAATAGTAAATCATAAAAGACAGTATGGGTGCAATAGTTGGTTTGAAAGAGTTAAGCAACAATTGTTAATATGAAGTATGTTTTTGGATGTCCTGGATATTAGCATCGTTGCTGTTCTGTATTTTCGAAATCAACAGCAATGATTGTTTTACTTATGAGTTACTATGATAAATGAGTTTCAAATCACCTGATCTATCCAGGTTATGATAGAGGTATCATATTAGAAATTCAGCATCATTGCTTTTCTGTATTTTTTCAAAAGCAGCAGCTATGATTGTTTTACTTACGAGTTACTATGATAAATGAGCTTCAAATTACCTGATCTAACCAGGTTATGATAGAGGTATCATATTAGAAGCTCAGAATCGTTTCTGTTCTGTACTTTCTCGAATTCAACGGGCTATGATCATTTTACCTAGGAGCTACTGTTTTAAATTGATTTTAAATCACGAGATCTATCCAGGTTATGATAGCAGTATCATATTAGAAGCTCAGAATCTTTGCTATTCTGTATTTTTTCGAAATCAACAGCTGTGATCATTTTACCTAGGAGCTACTGTTTTAAATGGGTTTTAAATCACGAGATCTATCCGGGTTATGATAGCAATATCATATTAGAAGCTCAGAATCGCTGCTGTTCTGTATTTTTTCGAATTCAACGGGCTATGATCGTTTTACCTAGGAGCTACTGTTTTAAATGGGCTTAAAATCGCGAGATCTATCCGGGTTATGATAGCAGTATCATATTAGATGCTCGGAATCGTTGCTGTTCTGTCCTTTTTCGAATTCAACGGGCTACGGTAGTTGTACTTATGTTTTACTGTTTTAGATGGGTCTCGAATCACCTGACCTAGCCAGGTTATGATAGCAGTATCATATTAAAAGCTCAGAATCGTTGCTGTTCTGTATCTTTTCGAATTCAACGGGCTATGATAGTTTTACTTATGATTTACTGTTTTAGTTGGGTCTCGAATCACCTGACCTAACCAGGTTATGATAGCAGTATCATATTAAAAGCTCAGAGTCGTTGCTGTTCTGTCTTTTTTCGAATTCAACGAGCTATGATAGTTTTACTTATGATTTACTGTTTTAAATGGCCTTCAAATCACCTAATGTATCCACGTTATGATAGAGCTATCATAACCGAAGCTCAGCATCGTACATTCCTCAATGAATCGAAATTTAGGCAAATAACATCTGCATTCGGTGACTTAATAAAAAACAACAACAAACGACATTTCTCAATAATCGTTCTTCAAGTACTAAAACGAGCAAAACGATTCGCGCGTCAGGTGGTAAAATATTGCAAGATAGAGGTATACTACGTGGTAGTTTCGCCACATTTCCCCCAGGATGTAGTAAAATGTTATCTCTAAAAATCGATGGCCCTTAAACAGATCTACAAACGTGCACGCAGTTGCGCGAAATAACCATAAAACTCTGAATAACTGCCAGATTTACACGAGTCGGTGCAGCACGTCGGCTCTCCAAACAATTACAGATTTTTAGAGAGAAATCATTCTTGCGGACAACTTTGACGCCTGGACGGTTGACGGTTTGCAATAAAAACAACGGGTAGCGATGCATCCCCCGTGGAAGTGCAGCACAGACCGAGGTCGAAAGAGAAGTGAAATTTTAAGGGTGAAGCATCGTAAACCGCCTGATTGCAAGATCTAACCGCGGTTTAAGTTCGCGCCATCCGGTCGAGGATTGTCTTCTGGAGGAAATCAGTTTTATCTTTTTATATGCGCAGAACATTCGGCAACGTTTGAAGAATTTATCGCTTTAGTGTGGATTATGGAACTCTGAAAAAATTTATTTCATATTTTATTTATAAAGTTTGATCAAACGGAAATTATTCCCTTCTTTATTATACGATTCTATCTGAATTTCTGCCACGTTATAAGATGGGGGTTTTATTCATACGATGCAATTTTTTAAAATTGTATCAGCATTAATAAATTCGTTAAATGTAATATAAAATATATTCCGAGACATGATTTTCATTGTTAATATAAAATACTAAGTAAGTGGTACATTTGTGGTAAATAAATGGACAACGATTTCTTAAATCCTGGGGGTAATACATTTTCGGAAGGTGATGTAAAAAAAAGATGAAAGAATATTTCTCATTTTTTCTGTACAGATTTATCTGACGGTGATGTAACAATAATTACATTGGTACGATAAGAGTTACGTGGAATAACATAATGAAATAAATTTTGGAAGGGTCGCGATTGCAACTGGAAGTTTCATTTATTACGGGTATATATTTGCGTTAGACTAATTAATATTTCCGATATGCAAATTACCAAGTGTGCATCGGCTCATTTGAATAAAACGATTTTCATATTTTCAATTAAGCAATCGTACGCACATTTTACCGGAGCTCTGGAAACTTGGAAATTGTTTAACTCAAATCGGAACGAAATTAGTAAATGCATCGATCGCCTCTGTGACTTTAATTGTCGAGTAACACCAATGCATAAATTGCACTCGAAGAAAATCGTATTATAAATTTCCAATATTTTGTACTTTTAATAATTCCCATTTAACCGAATCACAATCAAAATCAAAATTGTAATTGTCCGTGTTTCAAATTCAACGCAATTCGAAATTTTTATAAGCTCCCTTCTTTTATGTATTAATTCACCGAAAGTAACGAACAATTTAACGCAATCCTTAAATATGATAATTTATGTCTATTTGTCATTTCAAAAATAACAATGAAAAATTCTCGTTAGCCTTCATAAACAAAATCAAAATTGTAATTATCGGTGTTTCAAATTCCGCGCAATTCGAAATTTTTATGAGCTCCTTTCTTTTTAAGTATTAATTTCACCGAAAGTAACGAACAATTTAACGCAATCCTTAAATATGATAATTTATGTCTATTTGTCATTGCAAAAATAACAATGAAAAATTCTCGTTAGCCTTCATAATCAAAATCAAAATTGTAATTATCGGTGTTTCAAATTCCGCGCAATTCGAAATTTTTATGAGCTCCTTTCTTTTTAAGTATTAATTTCACCGAAAGTAACGAACAATTTAACGCAATCCTTAAATACGATAATTTATGTCTATTTGTCATTGCGGAAATATAGATACACAATGAAAAATTCTCGTTAGCCTTCAGAATCGTGTAAAATCAGTTGCCCTGCAGCGGGTATATTGGTTTATCTCAACAACGCAGTTCACTCTGCTAAATACATGCTCGAACATCGATCGTTTATGTAAATCTAACAGCTTCATCGTTATTTGTTTTTCTGTTCATTTATTTGCCCCGCAATACAGTGATTTCTCGCAGGTAGCCGTTGATTGATTTCTTTCTTCAAATATCGCCAATTCGTTGCAGAAGTCACAAACTGATTTTGCAAAAATTCTACTATTACTTTCGTTCTTTATTATTATTTCGACAGTAATGTAATTTTAATTGTTGAAGGCGAATATCGGACATCGACAATGTCTAAAAGCTACGCCTGTATTAAGGCTTGATAATTGCACGTATCATTCATTTTAACATTTGCGGACGGAGACATTTTTAAATGTTGAGTGATAATTATTAACTCAGCGATAAAAAATCACCGTTTTATCAGAAGGTCAGAGTGTCAAAGTGTATAAATTATAAATTACTATTTGTCTAATGATATTTCAACGGTTACATTTTAATTTCTCAACTCTAACCGTGCATACATGGACCAACAATTACAGATTTTTTCTCGATCCACATATCTGCGTCCATAATCCTCAAAGGGATGCTCCAACACTTCCAAATGATAAAAAAATTGATCAAAAATAACTAATAACATTCCTGAATACTTATTATTCACAACCACAAAACATCACCTCCGTCTCATTGTTTACAACACCCATTGTCAGTCTTTTCATCGAGTACCTCACAATTCACAGTGAAACAGAGTTAACTGGCAGACATTACTTGCCGTTAACAGTTTCTGCTTCCCATTGTCTTTGTTTTTTGTTTGTTAATGCATATTTTAGTCCACTGCGCACAGTACGGCTTCAACAGCGAACGAAACGCGTTAATTATTCGAACATTCGGTGTTCACAGGTGAAACCAGTAATTCCGTCAATAAAAATACAACTGTAATTTAAATCCCCCTCCATAATTCTCCGTAAATCGTACTTTTTTCTTTACGCGAAACCCGTCGGACCATCGTCCGCATTCGTGGCTCGCTTTTTCCGCATCAGAAATTATTCTGTCCCTGGCCTTCGTGAAATCTCGGTATTTCGGAGAAGATTCAGCGCTCGCGAAGCTTTATCCTTTCCCTTCGCGCTGGCTTCCTCGCCTCGTCTTCTGCCTGCACTTTATCGTTCACAAATTCAAACGTATTATTCGGTTTCGCGGAGAAATATAAGATCTCCTCGATTCCTCGAGTTATCTGTTACAATATAATAAGATTTCTTCGATTTTTCTAAAAACAGAAACGACGGGAATTTATTAAAAGTAGAACTGCAGGGGTTAAATCTACAGTCCCTGGTCATCGAATTAGGACCACGTACAAAAATTTCACTTTTCTGGTTATAATGTTATATCATATATGGAAAATTGTCTTTGGTCATTCAAATTATTACTAAATACGTTGATAACAAAGTATACATAGCTATAGATTTGTTACTGTTGTGATAATAACAGAATTGTGTGGACAATTCTCCCGACTTGAATGCCATAGAAAATGTTTGGAGCCTATTCAAAAGACTTGTTTACAACTCTCCAAGCACCATATTATTTGAGTTGAAAACAAAAATTACAGATATTTGGGAAAATAACGAAGATATAAAGCAATGTATAAAAAGCATGACGGAAAGGATACAAGGTGTCATCAAGGCAAAGGGTGGAAATGCGAGATATTAACATGCGTTCATAGTGTTATGTACAGTAGTAGTGTATTGTGTTATTAGTTAATAAACTATATCATTAAAATTTGAACAGGCCTTTTAATTTTACGGAAAACATGAAAAATGCTGAAAGTTTAGAGTGGTCCTAATTCGATGACCAGAGACTGTATTATGTTTCAATGAAATAAATAAGTACTTTGAAAATAGAGGAAGAAAGAGACGGAAGAGATGATCGATCCGGTGATTTATGTTTTTCGAGATGAACGTAGAATATTTCTTTTACGACTGTTTTACAAACTTGGAGAATTCTTGGAAAAAGTGATCTTGAATGGTTTGATGGTTCTGGGGTTGAATGCATAAGGGTGCAACTGCGCTATGGGACTTGACGGAGTAGGGATTTTAATAATATCAAACGAAACAGTGCTTCGTTTCGTTTGTTTTTATTGCTACAGAGATCCTTTTTTAGCCTGGCACAATCGCCGTGCCGTTTTTTTTCCACATGGACAGTTCATTATGAAAGTGGCGTGCATTCGATATTCGGGAAAACTGAAAAAACAAATCATATGGATATCGCTTTGGCGTGAAATTCGCATTTGTATAAAATTCACGGTTTGTATGTTGAAATGTCCGTAAGCTTTGATGAATTGAAAATTCATGGGGCTGAAAAAATCCACGGTTTTAATTTATTCTGATGAAAGTCATTTCTATAATGACTTTATATAACCATTAAACGTAAGAAATGTTTATACACATCGTTCACGTTGTCGTATCGACGAAAATTCAAAATTATTTCGTGTTTTTAACGAAGAAAGAACGGGCTTACTTCATAGAATTGGATTCTATTGTCAAATTTATTATTAGTTGGGCTCTTTTGTAACGAATAAGGACAATGGTCCTGATTCGTTGAAATATATTCGCAATAAACTGTCCGTATGCCTCCGTTACAAATAAAATTCAATAAAATTCGATGTGTGTCCATAATCTGCCATATATACTTTTTACAAATATAATTCATTAAAATATATTTGAAATAAACTGTCCATATGCCTTTTATACTAATATAATTAGTTGGAATATGATATTTCTCATAATCTGTTCGCATACCTTTCTCACAAATATAATTCATGAAAATATGATATTTGCAAAAACCACGAATGGACAGTTTATTGCAAATAAAATTAATTAAAGTATGATATTTCCTGTAGTTTGCCATATATCTTCTTTATAAATATAATTCATGACAATATGATATTTGCAAAAACAACGTATGGACAGTTTATTACAAATATAATTAACTAAAGTATGATAGTTCCTGTAATCTGTTCGCATATTTTTCTTACAAAAATAATTCATGAAAATATATTTGCAAAAACAACATATGGACAGTTTATCACAAATATCATATATTATTGAACTTAATAATCATTAATCATAGAAAAAGACAGCTGTTAATGAATTTGCCAATGTAAACCAATTATAAATCGTAAATGCAGATTGGCACGAGTTGTTAATTAATCACAGCTCTAAGAAACACTTTCACGCTGTTGCAGGTTAACGAAAAGAGGAATCATCCGTTTTCAACAGAATTCAACGCACGCTAATCAAGTTATGCACCTTTGAATGCTGGAGATGCGCTTTAATAACAGCTCTTCGAGTATTTTATTAAAACCAAAGCACTCTGATGAGCGGCGCTCAAAGAATAAGATTGGAATCTCGAAAAGATGAGAATTCACAAACTAGGAGTTAGCAAAGGGCAAGCCTCTTTGATGTGGCCCTTCACTTTGGAGGCTCTACAACATCATGGAATTCCGCGGGAGAGAATATAATGCTATAATTTTATAGAAGACGATAGAATTAATAATTTGTCGGCGGGAAAAAAATCTTCAGAGGCTGACACGAGGGCAGATTTGAGAAAATTCGAAAACTCGAAGTACAATCCAAGAAAGTGAGGATTTTCTTTCTTTGTTTCATAAGTAACGGGGCTGCTGAAACTTAAATTACATAAACGGCTGTATAGGAGAATTTTGATAATGTTTGTTAGAAGGAAACGTTATTTGTTTGACAAATAACCATTAACTCTTGGATTGTTTCTAATCGGAGGGACAACCGGGGGATAATGTTTTTGAAGAAATCTGTCGGTGCTTACTGTGAAAGTAAACTTGTGTTGTTTCACCAAACGACAAAATACTGAGAGAAAATACGGACTCAACGGATTATTAAACGACCACAAAGTGATTTCAGTGGACAATGATATCGAGGTTAAGCAGGATTTCATTGTATAATAAATATTTGCGATATTAGCGATACCACTCTAAATAAATGAACTACGGATTTTTCCGATTTTGAACAATTAAAAGACAAAATAAATACTCGACATTGGACATTTATCGACTAAAGATTCACTATCAAATGGATTTGATAATTGTACAATCTTGTGACATATAAATGTTTCTTTTCTTTTATAATAAATTACGTTACAGAAAGTCTAGAACAAAGAATAACGTTGCAATCGAAATTTATTGAAAGTTCGCGAACTATGGACTCTAAAGAAATAGGATAAACTGAGGACATCGTTTGTTGCATTCGGAAAGACGTGAAGAAATCGAAAGTTTATCTGTAATCACAGTCGATGCTGTGCTCGTCTACGTCGACTGAAAGCCGGAAGTGATTCCGGAAATCGAATTCTTAAGGAGCACGAGTCGAAAGATAGGAATTAAAAGAGCAGAAAATATCACGACTTTATTCGGAAGGAAGTACTTGACATTTCTACGGAATCATGTATCAGAACTGCAAGTACTCGAAGCACAAGTTGAAGAAACTCATAATACCAAACTTATTCACAAATCCTTCTGGGAATTACGATTACCTGGTGAAAAATGACTTTGATATTAATGACTTTCGTCACGTAAGCGCAACAAGAACGTAGTATTATGCAACAAGTTCCCCTGAAGGACATTCTCGATAAAGAAAGCCCTGGTACCAAGAAATCCGTAATTGTTTTGACAGAAAACAGAATGTTTCTAAGCTATTTCCATTGTATTCCTCGTTCAAAGGACAATTTTTTTTCAATCTTTAATGTAGTCCTTTCAAAAAGCATAATTGCAAGGATAAATGCACAACGAATCCAGGAATAACATATATGCAAATTTTGAGGAACACCGTACAGATGTGTCCATCCTATTGAATTACCCGCAGAGGAAATTGCATCAAGACATGATGCACCATTAACATGAAGCCATAGCTCCGGATTTAAGGGGAATGTAACAACCCTGAAGACCAGAATATCTATTTAATAGCCGCAGAATCCCGAATCAATCGAAATAATCGATTCTCCATTTAATTCGTTTCACCGTTGCGTTGCCAGAGTATAGGAATTTAGAGAATCGCTGGGAAACGAAAGAGGGGAGAAAAAAAAGTGGGAAATACAGGCGGACAAGTAGAAAGTGGTACACGAAGAAAAGGGTGCAGACAGGGAATACAAAATAATCAAGAGGAGGAAAAAGTAAAAGGAGAAATAAAAGGGGCGGAGTGGATCGAAACATACCGATAGCACGGAGGAGAACAATCTGAACGAGTGGGCGAAGAGGAGAGGGAGAAAAGGACAGAACGGGGAAGAAAGTTTCCGTGTGACCGAAGTGGAAGGGGATGAAAATGTACGGACTGTTGCTGGCATGTTATGTCTGCCTAGTTGCCGGCACCCCTTCTCATCCTTGGTCGCTAATATCGCACGAGGGTAAGTGTTCTATTTGTAATTTCTGAGCGGGAAACTTGAATAGAGGCTGCTCGATGTTAGCCCTTTGACCTCCGAATTTTTTGCTAACTTTTCGTCAGATAAGCAGATGTAGTCTCGGAGTATTGTCTAAAGTTGATTTTTCATTTTTACTTAACACTATTCCCACCGACTCTTCACGTATACTTTTTCCTACCGCAACCGGTGAATTTGTCAAATGATAATTTTTTCCCAGAAAATGAACAGTAAAAAAAGAAGTGAATATTGAAAAATGTATTATAATGTGAATGTATTATACGTATATTTGAGGAAAAGTCGTGAAGTTTAAAGGCGATTCAATTACGTTGTATATAGGAAATTCTAATCGAAATTTTAAAAACGGTCATTTGACCGGTCGTGGTAGGAATAGTGTTAATACTAAGAACGATTGTAGGTACCGTGGGATGTTTATGTTAAGATGCAAAATTATTGTTGATTTCGAAAAGTCGATAATTAGTTGATGAAACGTCGGGTGCCATGGGAAGCTGTGTCGAGTTTAGATCGACGTAGGAGTGCAAAGGGTTAAAGTAAGTAGCTAGTTGCAATTACTGTAGCTAATGGAATTTAGTGTTTTCTTTAAAGAGTGTTACGCCGCATTAGACATATGTAATTTGTTGTATTATTAACTAAAGAATGATTTCTGAGTTGTGTCATACATTAAACTGACAGTCTACTGTATTTCTTTGAGTAAAATATTATCGTTATTTTATAATTGGTGAAGTAATACGGTACGGTAGGAATAAATATGCGCAAAGTGGCGGTACGGTTAGTGTTAAACGTTTAAAAAATCAGGAAGCTAAGCTGAGGTTCCAGAGATATTGAACTTGGAAGATTTATACTAATTTTTGGCAATTTTTGGCAAAATTCCACGACCACCGGGTGGGCCCGTTCTTGCATTTTTAATTCATACAGTTTGCTTGTGGGGTGTAATTTTTTTAAGTCGAATACTTTCAATGCACCCTTTTCTGAAAGAACCCTTTGTAGTTCCACCAATAGTGAGACACTGGTGCTTCCAAAGCTATTCTGTCCTACCAATACACTATTCCGTTTCATTGTTGATTGTTCCGAAATTTTTACATACTTAAAACTGTACTTATTGTTTATAAGTGCAATTTAAAACAATAGTTTCTGCTTCTCGAACAATCGAGAATGTATGAAAAGCATACGATGACGATTTTTATCTAAGAACTTCCTAGTATCTCTGTAATGTAGTTTATTATTTATCTCGAATCAATCTTCATGAATTTTGTACACGCAAAATGTTACCGTAAACTATTGAATCAGCGCAAGAAAATCACACCCTGCCCGGCTGGTTTTCAAGCAGCAATTTTCGTTGGGTATAGAGCAGAAGCCAACATTAACAACTCACGCTCAGAGGAGTGTTACAAATTAATGAATATAATCATAAACCCTCTGAGCGAGCTTGGCACCATCGAGCCATGTGGTGCGGAGCCCTCACCGCTAATTTCGTAGTCAGGCAGTCGTGCGTCTCGTGACTTTAAGCTCCGATTAGATGGATATACACCTTCACATCCCTGAAAGACATATAGTGGATGGTAATATTTGATCACAAGACAATGTATTCTCAGTTCTAGCGCATGATATATTACAGCACTCAGGACTCGCATTTTATCAGAACGTCCTTTGAGTGCCGTTCAGTCAATTCATCACCTGGCAGGGGATGAGAGCAATTTCCAACTTCATTAATAAATTTCATCTAAGGCTAGAGAAGACTCTCTCTGTTTGCTGAAAATTCTTTCACTTGCAGTAAAGTCTTCCCAGATGAGTCGAGTAATGCTTCTTTCTTTGAGAATGACACTTTTTAGCGATGAAGCTCTGCCAGAGATAGCTGAGTATCATTAACGGGTGATAATTGCAACTTCTTCGGTCAACATTTATGCTAATCTTTGCGGAAAACTCTTTCACTTGCAGTGAAGTCTTCCCAGATGAGTCGAGTAAATGCTTCTCTTTCTTTGAGAATGACACTCTTTCGCAATGAAGCTCTGCCGGAGTCAGCTTGAGTATCTTTAAAGAGTGATAATTGCAACTTCTTCGGTGAACATCTATACTAACTACACTTCTTTGTAGAAAACTTTTTAACTTCCAGTGAAGACTTGTAAGATGAGTCACGGAGTAATGTTTCCTTTCTTTGAGAATGAGACAACTCTTTCTTTAGCGATGAAGCTCTGCCAGAACCAACTTGAGTATCTTCAAAGAGTGATATAATTGCAACTTCTTCGGTGAACATCCATGCTACTCTTTTTGCAGAAAACTTTTTAACTTGCAGTGAAGTTTTGCCAGATGAGTCGAGTAATACTTTGAAGGAACCACACGTGTGTGTACCTGGGCCGGCGGTTGTCCTTCTGTTCCTACGAAAGGGTGAAGTTGTTGATAAAGCGCGCTGCGTTTCGTCCTGGGCCTGTTCGTGGACTCTTCAGATGGGACGATGATATTTGTTGGTCGATCGTATATATAGATACCGATCGTCGTTGGATAACTCGCGAGAGCGATCCATCGGTGGACACGAGATCTAGCGGACTATCCTTGAACTAGGGGTATAGGCATAACGACGAGCGGTAGATCATTGATGGTGTTCGATAGAGGTCGTGCCACCACAGCTTCTTTCCTTGAGAATGACACTTTTTAGCGATGAAGCGCTGCAAGAACCAACTAAGTATCGTTCAATGGCGACGCTTGCAGCTTTGTATGCTAAAGAGTAACTTTGTATAATAAAGAGTATTCTGCAGAGAGTAGAATAGTTAAAATTTTGCAATAAGGTTGGAATTATCGCTTTCGAACGACGCTCAGTCAATTCTGGCAGAGCTTCATTGCGAAAGAATGTCATCTGCAAAGAAAGAAGCATCACTTTATTCATTCATAAAGACTTCTCTGCAAGTGAAAGTGTTTTTTATAGAGAGATAGATAGAGAGAGAGAGAGAGAGAGAGAGGGAGAGAAGTACAGATGAATTTTAGAAATGAAGTTGCAATTATCGCAAACACGTTGCAATCAGTTAGCAGTTCTCGCATACATATTCAAAGTACCCGTAGCATTTACATATAGCAATCACCGCAGTAGTTAGCATAAATAACATGTTGCAGGGTTTTACAAACGTCAGAACTAGTTGCGCGAAATTAACGTAGCGTGAAACGGACGAGGTGCGAATATATCGCGCCGCGACAATAATTATGATTCCAAGCAATTAAATAACTTTCTCATGAATTATAAGGAATAAATGACGAATAGTATTAACGAGAATTTGTACTACGTAAATGGTAATCAATCATTCCGTTAATCTCTTCATTATATCTTTTTCTACCATGGCCGTTGTTATTGGTTTTTATTCTTTTCAATAATGACACTTTGTTTAAAAACTAATGGAATAGACCAAGACCAGTCTTCTATCGTCGAGTGAAAGTCGCAGAGTGAGCTCTAAAAGAATTCAGCGAGTGTAAAAAACACAGGAAATTGATTATTAAATTGTTTCTGTTATCCCTTTATTAAGAACTAACTTTTTTAAGAACTTCGAGAGCTTTATTTTTCAACTGAGACACTGCCCACGATATAGCTTACGTAAAACAACGCATTATTAACTATTTTATTAAATTAAAAAAAGGCAGAATAAAATTTCGGGGAATAATTTACGAAAATACGAATGTGTCCTACTCCACGATTCTTTATTTCCACTCTGTTTCATTTTCTTACCATCGCCATATTTATATCTCCCTTTTATATCCTGTATGATTTAATGGAAAGCAGAAAGTCTGTTGTAACCTTTTCCCTTCGAATCCTTTTTCAACGAAATTGTAAGACCAACCGGAGTTATATTCGACCCTCTAAAGTCTACGATGCAGAAAGCATAACTTCAAATACTTCATGATAACAGAGGAATGGAGGGGGCAGAGTGAGGACAACGGTTTAACAACGGCGAGAAATAATTTTGCGACTGGTTACACTCAATTCAATCGACTATCCATGTAAAGTCATTTTATAAATAGTATTTTATGAATTGGATTCGAAAAAAAGCTTCTTCGAATTTTGGCGCAAAAGTGAAACCAGTCTTTCATACTTCAACGCTATTTCTACGGATGGTGTCAAAAGACACCTTGATTTATTTCATTTACACGCTATTTGTTAGTTAATAATGCTTTATCTGAATTAATTTCCTGTTAAATAAGAAATATTAAAGAGGAATTACTTTTGTGACTGCCTCCGCAACAATTGATAATTAAATTGCTAAAATAAAAATTTGTCAGTGATTTCTGATAGATCTTAGAATTTAAAGCAATATTAATAACATAGGAATAATATTATCGTGTCGTCTTCCACTGATATTTTCAATTTCATAATTTTTGACAAGCTTCAAAATTTCCTGCTCCACCAACCGCATCACGAGTGTTATGCGTTGCAGGACAAAGGGTTAACCTTTGTTAACCTCTTAACCGTTACCCGACCTTTTGCAATTTTTGACGTAATGCCGTAAAGTTTCTGTGAATTCTTTGCAAAAAGCTTGTTTCACTTACGTGCTAAAACACGAAGAATATTTTTCCCCAGCCCATTATTAATTATAAACAAGTTTCTCTGTCTACAAAGAGAAATGCAAAGAATGCAATTACAAAGATATTCAATTAAATGAAAAAATGAGCGTAGAAGCAAATTATAGTCGCATTTTAAATCCTCAGGTTTCTAAATTACCCCTGGAAATGGTCTTTCGACCTTCAAAGTACCGTTGAAACGTTTCACCCGGTATTTAAACCCACCTCAAAGATACATGTTATACATCGAATTCATGCTCACACGAACACTTGCTCTGACATATGAATATGCAATTTTATATTCCACGCTGTGAAACCACATTCCATCTTCCTCCTAGTTCCCATCTACTCATCCCTGCCTCCATTTTTCCCTCAACACAGCCATCAGCATGACGATGCCAGTACTTGCCACCATGGTCTTTTCACGACGTATAATCTCACTGATCTCACGTTGATTTTCCACACGAATAATGTAAGTGTGTTTAAAGGCAGATGCTGTTCTCTGATAATTTCAATGGAAATTCACCGTTTCAAGGCATCGTTCGGTAGAAATATTCAAAAACGTGTATGCCATTGGGTAGAATATTTCAAATTTTTTTATATAATTTTTTGCTATGGAATATAATAAGATAAATGGAATAGAGACTGTAAATTATCCTTTGTTTTGCAACTACGAAAGCAGAAGGGATGCTGGCTTAATACTTTGTATTATATAAGGGGTGTTCTTTGAGAGATCTATCGAATGATATGCAAATATGTTATTATGAATTTGAGGGACTTTCATTATACTTACTTAGCTGCACCCTTTCTTGTTTGCATCGTGATTCACTTGTATTAACATTCATAGTTTTATTTGCATTTATTAACTTACAATCGCTAGCTGTGTCAATAATTCTTACGTCTAATTGTTTCTTAAAAATTTAATGATCAGGTTTTTAATGAGTCACTTACTCTTAGCCGGAGGGTGTCTTGAAAGGAAAATATTTCTAAGAACAGATATGAAATTAAATTGATTTACTGACAGTTGTCAAACTTCTAAAAGGATCTGACTTAGCCGAAGGGTTTTTAGGGACAAAAATGTTTTTAATGAACAAGCAACAAATTACAACGGTGTAGCGGCAGCTATGAAACTTTTAAAACGACCTGACTTAGCCAGAAAGGTCTAGGAATAAAACTGTTTTTAATGAACAAGCAACAAATTAAAGCGGTTCAGTAACAGTTAGGAGAGTTTTAAAACTGCCTGACATAGCCAAGAGGGCTTTGGAATAAAAATGCATTTAATGAACAAGTAATAAATTAAAACAGTCTCGTGACAGCTATTAGACTTTTAAAACGACATGGCTCACAATGAGCCAAAGGGTTTTTTGGAATAAAAATGTTTTTAATGAACAAGCGACAAATTAAAACATTTTAGTAGCACTTAGGAAACTTTAAAAAGGGTCCTGACTTAGCCAAAGGGCTTTTTGGAATAAAAATGTTTTTAATGAACAAGCGACAAATTAAAACAGTTTAGTAGCACTTAGGAAACTTTAAAAAGGGTCCTGAGTTAGCTAAAGGGCTTTGGAATAAAAATGCTTTTAATGAACAAGCGACAAATTAAAACATTTTAGTAGCACTTAGGAAACTTTAAAAAGGGTCCTGACTTAGCCAAAGGGCTTTGGAATAAAAATGTTTCTAATGAACAAATAAGAAATTAAGATAGTTTAGTAACAACTATGATACTTTTAAAAGACTTACAATTAGCCAAAGGGTTTTTCGGAATAAAAATTTTTTAACGAACAAGCGACAAATTAAAATAGTTTAGTAGCAGTTAGAATACTTTTAATAGGGCCTCAATTAGCCAAAGGATTTTGAGGAATACAATTTTTTTTAATGAACAAGCAACAAATTAAAACAGTTTAGTAGCAGTTGGAAAACTTTCAAAAGGGCCTCAATTAGCCAAAGGGTTTTTCGGCATAAAAATGTTTTTAATGACCAAGCGACAAATTAAAACAGTTTGGCAGCAGTTAGGAGACTTTTAAAAGGGTGTCACTTAGCCAAAGTGTTTTTAGGAATACAATTTTTTTTAATGAACAAGCGACAAATTAAAACAGTTTAGTAGCAGTTATGAGACTTTTAAAAGACTCACAATTAGCCGAAGGGTTTTCCGGAATAAAAATGTATTTAATGAGCAAGCAATAAAGTGCGACAGTTCAGAAACAGCTACGAGACTTTACTTCACATGCAAATTAGTTGGCGGAGTCACTTTTGTATTATTCCATAAATTGCGAGTATAGTAAGAGAGTGCAGCACCGTAGGCATCAGCAAATATAGGAGAACTCTCCTTTCTCTAAGCTGTCAGCTGTGTGCACAATACGTCTTATGATGTGCGACAGAGTGGTGTGTGCAGTGTCTAACGTAGCTAACTCGGAAAACCTTTTCCTCGTGTGCTGATACCTCGTCTCATATATTTCGCGTTAGCCAGTGTAGAATTACTTGAAATTGTCTATTGCAGGGATTATAATCATTCAAAATATGCAAGAATGTATTTCAAACTTCGTACAGTACTTTTCACACAAGTGCTCTACAAGTTCTTGTAACTTTAAGATAATAAAAGATACATCTGCATTTCAATACTTCGAAATTATTCCTCTTGAATTTTCCAAATTATTGTAATTGAATGCTTGAAGTTCAGCCATGTTAATCAGGTGAAATGCACTATTTTAAATATAGCATGGCCAATCTTCATTATTCAATGATATTTTTAAACTTTCACCAAGTAATTCCGAGATTCGAGGCATCCCACTCGAAAATGGTGCAAATCCATTTATTCTTGCGCTGAGATATTCAGGAGTTTGAGAAAAAGCTGGCATTCAATAATATTTAGCAGCTGAACTTTTTATAAGTTCATAAAAATATTGCAGAAAAAATTGGTTCAATTAAGTATCATTTACGGTTTGAGAAAAAGCTGGCGTTCAATGATATTTTACAGCTGAACTTTTTATAAGTTCATTAAAATATTGCAGAGAAAATTGGTTCAATTAAGTATCATTTACGATTTTTTTGCAATGACTGCAACCTGTTTTAAGTAACGTCTGAAATAAAGACTCTCGTATGTCGTTAGATCCGTGCCAAATGAATTATTTGCCACGTCCCGAATGTACTTCTCTATAAAAAAAGGAGGTCTGTATTTAACTTTTACACGTGGAATAATGTAACACATCATTAACCCGCTTCCACCCATTTTTTTTCTGCCTCACGGTAAATTTCACAAACATAAGTGTGCCACGTAGCTACGCGCGAACTACGCACTCCAATTCTTTGTACAACTTTCTTTCACATTCTCTTTGTTATATTATCCTCGTTAATGCCATCTGGTTACCGCTCTTATTTCCTCTCGTCTGCTCTCCAAGCCGCCACCTATTTCCACTTTTCCCGATATATAAATTCTCCCTGACAATTAATATCATTAACTGAGACTCAACACTTTGCAGGCTAAATTATTTATACAATTTCTCGCCAACTAATCCTAAGCTGAGCAATGATTTTGAATTTTCGGGTTTAAGCCGCTTTGAGTGTTGCAAAACATTCGACATTTTGCCAGCTTTTAGCTGACTTTGTCAGGGTGATCTGATATTTTAATCGTAAGCTAATTATTGCTAGTTCATTGTTCATCTTTATTTAATAACAGAATTGTCCTAAGGTGGTGGGAATATTTACACGAAGGTGCAAGACGATTGTTAAATTCCAAGGTCGAAAGTTAATGGGTCGAATGTTAATTAGACCAGAATGCTATTATTAATAAGTTGAATGCCATGGGGATCACTGGTGACCGGCACTGTTGAATATGTGGCGGCACAACTTCTATCGAGCACAACCACCACCGGTCGCCATTACGCCTACGCCCCTAGTTCCAGGATCGTCCGCTAGACCTCGTGTCCACCGATGGATCGCTCTCGCGAGTTGTCCAACGACTATCGGTTTCTATATATACGATCGATCAACAGATACCATCGTCCGATCCGGGGCATAGCGTCTAGGGCAGGGCCTGCTCGGTCAGCCCTACTGACGAGTCCCCGAACAGGCCCAGGACTTAAACGGGGAGCGCGCTATAATCAGAGACACCTTTTTACCCCTTTCCTAGGAACAGAATTACTTCCACCGGCCCCAGGCACCGCGGTTCCTTCAAATACAATGAAATTTCATATGACTTTAAAATTGTTAATACTTACGAGTTTTGTTAATTCAGTTAATATTCACGCGATGGTCTCAAAAAGGTAAAGTCCTGCTGTCTATATATATCTTGTTTGTGTCTTTAAAGTTTCTGCTTCTAATAGAAAAAGTTCTGGACTAATAGAAAAAGTTTCACTTCGGTAGAAATGAAGAAACAAGAGAAATACACCGATAGCCATTGAACGTGTTAATTACACCTGAATATTATATCCAATGAAGCTGAACACAGATCTGTAAAAAATTAGAAAGCAAATTGTAATATTAATATTAGTTAATTTATTTATTTGATTGTGGTGAAACTAAGAAACGATGTTTCAAAAAGTAATTATGCAAGTATTTATGTGAATCGTATGCAACTGTAATTCCACATCGCTTATCAAGTTTCTTAACACCCTCCAAACAATATGACACGTGAAACATAAACGCTATATATTTCGGAGAAGTGGCGGAACTCTCTTTGTGTTAAACTTTCGATGACAAATCGTACTTGTAAATACAACTCCCATCCGTGAAATGCGAACAAATGATCTCAGCTTTGATACATTATTTCCACTCGCCGGCACTGTTACAAATAAACACACTTTTATCAAATATTCACCAGAAACGTGGACGTTAAAGTAAAACTTCTGAGCAGGATAACGAGCGTTAACATCCGTTAAACTTAAAATTCAATAAAGAAAACATTTATCAAATACTAGCTGTACATTATTTATTTACATAGTATTTATTTACATTACTTTTCGACAAGACAGTTGAAAATTAGTCCAGCCATCCATGAAAGACGGCAATGAAATTTTATGAAGGAAAACGGAGTCTTATTGTTTCTAATGTATGCCTTTCCGAACCTGAGAAAAGTCCCTGAGGCAAGGCTCTGCAAACGTCATGCATACGTAACGAGGATAAGTGTGCGTTTTACCTTAAAATAGAGTGGTCGTACAAAGTTTCGAGATAGACGAACCTTTTTCCGTGAAATGGCCAAATAGCGGGTGTACAGTCGTAATTTCATTAACGTTAAATCCGCCAACTTGCTTCGATAGCTCGGAATCAAACGTAAAACTCTCGTGAAAATATGACTCAAGCGGAATTCTCACAGCGTGTATTCGCGTGGAACCAAAATGCGAAAAAGAACCTATTTAAATTAGAAAAACATTGGGAAATTGCGGCTTGAAAAAGTTCTCGGCTGCAAAGTGTTGAAGTCAGAAAAATGTTCTCGTGAAAGGCTACGATGTGTGTGAAGGTATAGGCTCAGACTCTCGCTCAGTGGGCCCAAGTTCAAATCCTGCTCCGTCATCTCCTAGACATTTTTTCGAAGAAATCGATTTTTTCGATTTTCAACTCGAAGGATAGATTCTCAATCGATCTCCTCTTGAAAATTCAAAAAAATACCAAAGAAAAAAAAAAGAATTCAGAAAAGATCCAATAATGATAGAAAATTGCAAACAGAGTTATAGTAAAAATAGAAATATATTTATATTATTCACTATCTAAGCTGTAATATAACTGACACCTAAGACAAATTTTTCAGATTATCCTCTTCGTAAGTCCCTCACGAACGAAATAGCAACGTAGCAGTGTATCTGATATCCATCCCTACACAGGGAATGCATTGTACCGAGTAACCACGTTTACCCTTTTTCACTCTTTCCCTATCTCACGGAGCAATCTAAAGTGGAATGGCAAATGTTCAGCGGTACGACCACTTCTACGGAGGACGATAACTCGAAGTGGGGGTGGTGCAATGTGGAAATATTGGAATACCGTTAGCCTGGACACCGGAGAATGGAAAATTGCATGTTCATGCGATAAGTAGCGGCAAACGTGATATTACAGCCGAGGTCTCCGGGTTTTCAAGGAAAGATCGAAGAAACAGTCCAACGACTTCTCGTGGAATTAATTGATGTGAATTCTCAGGAAGCTAGCGTTTCTTTCGGCTAAGTGGAAGAGGGTCGTAACTATTCAGACAGGCTACCCAAACTAATCCGTGGAGAGTCTTGACCTCTGACGGAACTTTCGGGCTTTAGTTTCCCAACGGCGAGACTGCGAGCAGAGTCAACTACTCCCAGGTTGAAAATTGTTCAAAGAGTAACCGGAGATTTTTTTTGAACCGCCCCAAAACGTATTTGACTGTTTGGCGTTGCAATTAAGTACCCAGGGTAACCATGAATTCGAGAAGAAAATAATTCCCTTAGGTCCTGCACGTTGAGATATTTACGACAGTAGTTAATACCACTGTGCATGGTACTTTGTACCGTGTAATATATTTGGTAATGTAATTTTCTGCGATTTTTTTTTACCTTCGTAGTTAGAGAAAAAGAGGTAAAATATAGTTAGGTTGGAGAAATATAGATAAAAATATCTTTCCACTTCTTGTAATTTATTAGAGAAACTGCAGATGATAAAGTGCCAGCACCAGTTTTCGGGTTAAGGATAGATTTCACCCCGAGGAGGTCGTACAGGTATGAGCAAAATATACCGTTATTTATGTTTTGGATTACTCTATAATCCCATAAAGTTTGATTAAAATTGATATCAGGTTCGCATAGCTCAGCTATAAGTATCGACAGGTTTCTGCATTGCCTATTATGCCACATTGTTTAGTTAATTAGAATTAGTTATGGTTACGGGATACAAATTTCATTTTGCACGAAATCTGACTTAAATGGTGAATATTTCGGAAACGTAAATTGCGGTAAAACGACAATTTTTAAACGTTTAACGAAATCTCAGGCATTGGTTTTTTTCTGATTTTTACGATTTGCAACTTGAACGGGATTATCTTGTTGTTAGAGATAGAAATTAATTTAAAGTTAACAGTGAAAATTGATATTTTATATTAAATTATCTTCGTCAAACATTGAAGTGTTTTACGACGATATTATCTCTGGACCCGCATTTCTCACTTTGAGCACCTTTGCCGCCATACTTTATATACAGTGCCTAAATTACAAAGGACTTTTAATTGTTTTACTAAGGTGTTACATAACTATACAACTTCAGGAAATTCATGAATTCAGTATGTTTACTATTGCTGCCCCTTTAATCCTTTGTTTTTATTCTACGATGCATAAAATACAAAATTGTGTAACAATCAATTCCACGAGCAACAACAAAATTTATTTTCACAACAAACATGATCTATATTAATCACATAAAATAACTAAATCAGTATAGCTAACACCTGCACCGAAAGAATATATCGGGCAACAATTCATTATAACAAAAAACAACTAAAAATACTTCGTGCTAACAGTTAATTGCCGATAACCAAAGAATACTTTTACAATTTTAATATTTATGCATTTCGTACGAGCAAAAAGCTCTATAAAGTCGTATAAGACACGTCAAAAACGTTAATCTTCTTGGTTCACCCTGAAATTGGATATTACAAATCCCCAAGGGGTAAAAAATGCGAGGAAAACCCGGCAACTCCCCCCTCCACCTATCTTGCATACAGTAAAACCAGTTTTTACGATGCAGACGTTTTTTTTTTTTTTTTTTGATTTCCATGACTGCGGTGCCCTTTGAGCTGGTAGCAAGCGATAAGGGGATTTCGCAATATCGAATTACGAGGGTGTGCAAAGTCGTTACACAGAGGTCGCACGATCTTCGAAGAACCCTCAACCAGAAGGGCTGCCAGGCACAGCCGACTTTTTCAACGATCTTCTTTTTCTGTTTATCCTCATTCAGAAAGTACATTCTAAATACTTGAGGTTCTTTTTTCAGACTCGATATACAGGGTGTCTCGTCAGATTTTCACATTCTCATTTTCTCGCTGTCGTTGAACAAAGCGAAGAATGTTTCGGAGGATATTCGAATGATATCGAGTGGGACTATTAAATTCAATGGAACTTTATATAACTTTTAAATTGTAATATTTATGAATTTTCTGATACATTCGATATTTAATTATTGGTATTTAGAAGGCAAAGTATTGCTGAGTATATTTCTAACTGTGGTTTAACACGCTGAATGTCATGGGGGTCACCGGGGACCGGCGCTATTAAATTCTTTAGAACTTTATATAACTTTTAAATTGTAATATTTATAAATTTTCTGATACATTCGATATTTAATTATTGGTATTAAAAAGGTAAAGTCTTGTTAACTATATATCTAATTGTGGTTTAACACATTGAATGCCATGGGGGTCACCGGTGACCGGCACTATTTAATTCAATGAAATTTCTTACGACTTTTAAATTGTAATATTTACGAATTTGTTAATTCAGAGAACATTTTACGCGTTGGTCTCAAGAAGCTAAAGTCCTGCTGTCTATAAACCGCTTTTTGTCTTTAAAGTTCTGCTTTGTAAAGATGTGATTTTAATAGAAAAATGTCCGCTTCAGTAGAAATGAAGAAACTAGCAAAATACCGGTGGTATTCAACGTGTTAACACTACAACTGCCGCCGTTAAATCTATTATATTTCAATGTGTGAGAAATATATGCGAAGTTAGCCTTTTTTTTCTTTCCTAATGCATGCTGAACCGCGATCGCGTTTTGTTTTTGAACTCTGTGCGTGGCTCGGGAGCTGCTATAGCACGCAAACACAAAGAAGTCCTGCGGCCTGTTGTTTGTTCTGATTCGCCCACAGACTTCCCTCATTCTCACGTCATTTTCGATTCTAACGCGTTATTGGCCGAAAGAGCCGCACATTCGTTGCGTCGTCATGGGAACGACGAAAGGAGTGTTTTGTTTTCATTTGTCATTCGTCGATCTCAGGTTTCCTTCTTCTTTAAAAAAATACTGACCTATGTAAGTCGAGACGTTCGTTCAGCAGACATTTCAATTAAGAAGAGGTCATTATAAAAATCGTCATGCCGAATAATTGAAGTCGTCGGTTTCTCGTTGGAATTGACAATAAAGCCGAAATGGATTAGTAAATTTTTAATTCGACAGTTTAATGAGAAACTGTGTCATGTGGAGACGAAAATGACGTCCTCGGGCAAGTGGTTGATATTTCGTACTTAAGAATCCTCGTTTAATATTTTGGAACAGCGTCGGTTTTTAGAAAAAACCTGAATAATATAAATGTAGCCACGATTAAAGATTCAGATTGTAGCGGAAAGTTGCCTCTCGTGTTTTTGGTTACATAAAAAAAAGCTCCGAGTGAAGTGGGTTAATTTTGGGAATTAGAAGCATCGTGGAGCTCTCCTAAGAGAAAATTGGATTTGCTGTGGATTTTGGTAAAACGCAATGACAATGAGTGCTTCAAGAAACTAACAACAATAATGTGGTACAAGCTTGTAGATTTGGGTTAACAAAATTCTAGAATGAGGTAAATCAAATACACTTCTGTACCAGTGGAGATGCAAATGCCAGAGGTAGGATTACAAAATTACAACGTACATAAAGCGCACGTACATTTTGAATATAAACCGCATGCTGTGGTTTGAAGTTATTTTATTAATTGACAGACAACTGATATGAATGATCAACATCAACAGAATATTACAAATGTAAAATGTAAACATATACATGTAAAATCATTAAACACCAGTGTTCAATTTTAAAAGGTAATATAGTATTTAATTAAAGTGCAATGATAATTCATAACAATATCCTCCCGATCCTGAAAAGTCTAACTGAATAATAAAAGCGTAATTGAATTTATTGTAATATTTCAATGAAATCGACGCCCAAAAATAATAACGCGTCTTCAATTATCACAATTAAATAACAAAGCAGTTTACTAAAAAAGTGCATAAGTCAAGTATAACATATGAGTCGCTCAGAAGCCAAATTTTGCAATTTTTGTAAATTTATAGAATGATAAAGTAAAATTTGTAGAATATTTAGAATATATAGAATAAAATTTAATAGAATGAAGATTATTCCATTAACATTTACAAAGATTAGAAAATATCAATTAATGGATTTAACCGCATTGGCTTCTGAGTGACTCATATAAAATTCATATTCAAATAGCCAATAAACAATTAAGCACATTAAATCGATTAAATAACCTCAAGTGGCATGTTAGGAGTTTATAACAAACTAGAAAAAAAGATGCTACCCCTTTGGTAAGTCAAGTTCCCTTGATTCTTCATTGTTTCTCTCGAATTAACTGTTTCCCCGGTGAAAATCATCCCCGAGAGAATTATTATCCTAGCAAGTTAAGGGTAAAGCGGAAGCTTCCCTTCTCGAAGCCCCGAAAAAAAAGAAAGTTCTCCGAGACCTCCGTAAATCCTGCCTCCTCGTTACGATCAACAGAATATTCGAGAAAGGACTCAAAGACGAGGACGAAAACGAAGGACTTCCATTCGAAGCTCGTTAAGATCTTCTCGAAATCTCCTCCGTAGGAGTTGGTCGATCTCCTTCAAACGGAGGGGTTGTTTTTCTTCGGCACACGAGATATATCTTTCAGCCGGAAAAACCATGAAACGCCAGACAAGAATGGAGAACCTTCCGACCCTTATCTACGTGAGTTATGCACTAGACCTTTATCTCGTACGGGGAGACTGATTTTAACGTACTGTCATTAACGTTAAATATCGATCGAACCGTTTATATTTTTCAATTGTCACCCGACTTGTTGTTAGTTCAGAATCTGGGAAGATTTCTTGCAAATCGGATGTTAAAAAATTTAAAAAAATGTAAGAGTTAAAGGCAGCAGGTTTATTATGATCCGTAAGGCTGGATCTACTAAGATTGTCAAAATGACTGAATTTCTTGGGAATTTTCACGAAATTTCTCACGCAACTTCTGCTTCAAGGACTCTTCCTTCTTAATGACAATAGATAAATATCGAATGTATTGGAAAATTCGTAAATATTAATATATTTAATATATTTAATTTATAATAGATATAACACCGGTAATTCCAGTGATAAAATCTCCTTTTTATATTTATGACTGTTCGTTTTATGATATAGTCATATATTTATAATATAGAGATCATATTATTTTATTAAGGAAATACTCATCGATGTATTTGTACGAGTACTTGGAACTTCCGGAGAAATTATCTCGATTCTACCGGCAAATCCAGTTTATCGGAATTATAAATTTCACTTGATTTTATATCCGAAGTTATTTGAAACAGTCTTACGAATTTCAAAGGCATATAAGAGTAAAAGTTCGCTGTTTTAATTAGTGGACTGGGGATTATACTTTCTAAGTAGATTATGCCAGTCTGCAATCAGACCGCGCATGAAACCTTGACATCAGATCTCTCATGTTAAATTTCTTTTCACCACAGCATTTCATTTTCCGGACTTTCGTGGAATTTGCCGGCTAATAATTCATATCTATCAATTATTCCTAATTGTACTTTTTGCTCTGGAAAAATTAAGACACGTGAGAGCACGCGCATGGGCTTTTCATGCGGAAAACCATTGTAACTCGTAATTCTCCTGTCGGAAAATGAACTTAGTTACTTGTGCTATTCGTTATTGAAATGAATATGAAATATAATTAAAACGAAACAATGGCACATAAAATATAAAATGTCCTTGATTTTTCAAAGTTTAGAATATTCAAGTGGCTTTGATACAGCCTTAAAAACATTTGACGATTAACAGAGAATTTTTTAAATTCTATTCAAATTTTCAATATCTATGTAGATCGTCATCTCAAGAGGCTGCGTCTCGCATAGTTCTTAGATAAATTACGAAATTCAAAATCAGTAATTCAAAATTTAATTGCTAAAATAAAAATTGATCAGTGATTCTTGCCATATCGTATAATTTAACGTAATATTAATATTATAAAAATAATATTATCGCGTCGCGTCTCATTAATATTTTCAATTTCATAGGTTTTGCAAATTTGAAAATTTCCTACCCCATTTACCTCATCACGAGTGTCACTCGTTATTGTAGGACAAAGGGTTAATCGAATCCTCCTCCAATTTGAAAGTTCCTCGAAGATTCGATACCAAAAGTCATTCCTAATCATACACATTATCACTTCCAGTGTAAAAAAATATCATCGACCTTCGTCCAGCTCCCTAATAAATTAAAAAACGTTCAACCCCATATGAATTCCTGCTTCACAAAACCATATAAGCGAGAGTTCATTAATTGCTCCGTGGAATTTTTTCGTGCGCCATTCGAAAGGTATGAACGGAAACAGAGAAACCCCCGAAAATTCACATTCGAAAACGAACATTGCTTTAAGCCGGCTGAATCCAATCTGAACTTTCTTCGCGGACGACCGGGCACTTCTTCTTTTTCGTTACGGTCGAGCAGCTTGCACGACTGGACCGACCAGATTTTTAGACATCGTAGTCAGAGTGGAAAACTTTACGGAAATGGAAAAAGTCTTGGAGGACTCTGGTCCCTCCCCCCACTCTACGATTCCGTGAGAGGCTAAGATTCGTTGCTTCTCTTTGCTAGACCAGCAAAAAGTCAATACGCTGCTGCACCGGGTTTCAAGGATGCATCGCCCGTGAAAGGGTCAGCTGCATTTTGCCCGGTATTTCGAGTGCACGTTTCTACAGGCCGTGTTCCCGTCGCTGGCTAGCCTAATTGAAATTAATGGAGACCATTGTATCGTCGTGTTATTATTATGTTGTAATTAACGCTGCTTAATGTTCACCAGCTATTGTGCAAGGAGATATACCGTCGGACAAATATGTATAAACGTGTCATGCGTTTAGTACGTGATTAAAAAAACTTCTGCTTGAGCATTAGAACTACTGCCGGCCGTTTGTTTTCTTTAACGCATTTGCGTCATAGTTTTAAATACGGCAGAAGACACGTAGTACCATGCGTAGCAGTTTAACATTGTACAGGGCGGAATATTCCGCTTACGGATGGAATAGGTTAACATTGGACAGGGCGGAATATTCCGCGGCTGGTGACAAGATGGGCGTCATCTGCGGAATATTCCGCTTATGGATGGAAATGGGTTGACGTGGTACTGGGCGGAATATTCCGCGGCTGGTGGCAACACGGGCGTCATCT
Organism: Cerceris ruficornis; assembly: GCA_963989415.1. Lineage (NCBI taxonomy): Eukaryota > Metazoa > Arthropoda > Insecta > Hymenoptera > Crabronidae > Cerceris > Cerceris ruficornis. Next base: position 10,349,569 of record OZ022529.1, on the reverse strand, counting down.
GCGGAATATTCCGCTTCCGTTAAGAAATGGGTTAACATTGCACAGGGCGGAATATTCCGCGGCTGGTGACAACACTGGCGTCATCTGCGGAATATTCCGCTTGCGGATGCAAATGGGTAAGGGGAGATCTACGGATGTTAAATATGATATACGTTAATACGTTTAACTGATTCTGAGTTCTGAACTATCGATGATCTGCTGTAAATATCATATAGGAAAAACCTCTCGGAAGTTTAATAATAATTTTGATAATAAATTTTATAACAACAAATACAAATACAAAATTATTCAATTTGTTGTATAAAGCTTTTATTCTGGTAGAATTGCAAATTACTTGAAATTACTTGAATTTGTTGTAAGTACACATGAAGAATGTAAATAAAGAAGAACGATACGTAATAAAACGAGAGGGAATTTCATAAGCGTAAGCACTCAATAATATCGGTTTTCAATATCATAGCAACAATCGTATCCATTACGTAAATTTCTGTTACTGCTTGCACTTAACGGTCTTTAAAATATTTATTACATCACACTTCATTCGTAACGAAGGTGAACCGCGGATATTAAACGGCCGGATGCGGGGTTCCAATTTCACCCCATTACCATTCTCGAATACCGGTCTACCCTTTGGAAATATCGTAAAGGTTGAAGTTCGATATGGAGGGATCGGCATATACTCTCGTTTCGTTTAAATCGTTGACGGCGTTTAATTAAATAATCGTCCTGGCAGTCGATAATATCGGTACTGTGGCGGAACGCTATTAACCCCGCAAGAGGAATCAAAAGGAGCGAGTCACTTTTCACCATTTCCAAGAGGTAAATAGGTGGCGAATGAACAGAGAGCAAAAAAAGCCGGCAGACAAAGCGATTGTGGCCGTCGTTATCCCGACGTTTTTTCCGCTGTCGTGAAGCTTCTCGTTTTTATCCTCTCTCGCTCTTTTTCCACTTTTCCTCCGTCCATATTCCGACCGCCTGCGATCTCAGTGAGGAACGAAAACAAAAAGTGGAGAGGGAAAATTTAATGAAATCCCGGATTCAAGATCCTCGGACTATTTTTTCTCTTTCTCTGTGTTAAATGAACATGTGAAATTTAATAGTGAAGTGAATTAAGTAATGTTCACGGTTGAAACGATGAGTGGGAGATTGAAACGATGAGTGACAGTTTGAAACGGATCTTCAAATTTCGTAAAAGTTTTTATTACAATTTATACAATTAGTCGAATGTCTAATTGACACTAGAAATAGGAGAATTAACGTGTTGACGTCCTACAAATCTCAAGAAAGTTACTTTTCTCCAAAAACGTTAAATATTAAATGTACTAAAAAATTCGCAAATATTATAATTTAAAAATCATAAGAAATTCCATTGAATTTAATAGCGCCGGTCACTGGTAACCCCCATCACATTCAACATGTTAAATCACAATTACATATATAGTCAGCAAGACTTTACTTTTTTAATGGCAATAATTAAATATCGAATGTATTAGAAAATTCGCAAATATTATAATTTAAGAGCCATAGGAAATTCCATGAATTTTAATAGCGCCGGTCACCGGTGACCCCCATGACATTCACCGTGTTAAATCACAATTACATATGTAGTTAGCAAGACTTTACTTTTTTAATGGCAATAATTAAATATCGAATGTATCAGAAAATTCATAAATATTACAATTTAAAAGTTATATAAAGTTCCATTGAATTTAATAGCGCCGGCCACCGGTGACCCCCGTGGAGTTCAACGTGTCAAGAAATTATCCTTCACGTCGAGCCCTCAACTGAGATATCGAGTATCCGGTGTATGAAACAAAAATAAATCAAAACACTCGAGATAACGTCAGCTTTGAATTCTATCGTCAAAACGTTGATATTCAATTTTCGAACAAAGGAACTTATTGCCATTCCTTTTTTTTCTGTTTTCAGGTATCACTCATGGATCATATATCAAACACTATAGTGCCGCTTGGTATGACACTGCAGCGCTGAGGGAGCATCGTATTAGGAAGCGCCGTGATACTTCAGCTTCCGGACGTCCGGCTGACGCCTCGTTGAATTTACGTCTTCACGCTTTTGACAGGTTAGTAAACTTGTGATATTGCTGCGCATTTCGGAAGGAAAAAGAGCCGAAATATATATAGGGGAATGGACGGAACAAAAGACGCGGGAAAAGGAAGATAAGTGTAACGTACGAGCTGAAAAATTGTCACAGAAGCCATTCTGCTTTTGGTTCATTTTGCTTGTTTCTGACGATTACATGCTTTACGTGATACTTTTATTATTAATATTTATTAACATTTGTCTCTTATTAATATTTTATTATCGACTACTTAATGATGGCCGATGGTATTAATACTTTTACTGCGATGATCGAAACGGTTTGATCTGAACTTTTTAATTGTTCCTGATACTATGTCTTTTTTAATTTACAAAGTTTATCTTATAAATTGCAAGAAATTGAATCGAGCACGTTTCTTCAACATTTCGTTCCCTTTTTTTAAAGTATTTGCAAGTATTTTTAATTATACCGAGTTAATTGTTGGTGGTTTTAGTATTAAACTCCCTTTACTTTCTATTTTCCAATATGTTTTGTTAAGCTGGAAACAGTTAAAAGTGTAAAACACTGTGCGACCGTTTTTTCCTAATAGTTTTTATAAAACGTAGCAATTAAAATGCAATAAATATTAATAGCTAAATATCCTACAATGACCCTACGTATGCTCGTATAATAAAATATTCAAATTAGATTATAATAAATATACTGATTATATTAAGCGAAATAACAGGTAGTAAATGTAATCAAGTATCGTTAATTATAAATTTAATAATTTATCATTTTATTCTGCGACCTTTGATGGCTGCTTACTTGCTCCCAGAATATTGTATGTATATTAAATAGTGTATAACAAAGTGAGCATTATGTATAAAGAAAATCGATAAATAATTTACTAGTTGCATAAATAATTTGCATAATTATCGAGATTCTACGGTGAACATAGGGATGAAGGTGAAGATTCACAAATAATGTGCTGGAATGGGAGTCCTTTTGGCCTTTGGTGACTAAAAAAACTAAAAAATTAGGTGCTCAGTGGCACCGCAACAATTTTGCAACACCATAACAGCAGCTTAAGCAACAAATATAAATAAAACCCAGAGGATTTTGAAACATTCAGCGAGTATGAAGACTGTGCAGATATAAATAGGACTTAAATAATTAAATTAATAATTGAGGATTAACGGTAAAACGTATTTCCGTAATTTTTTCGTAATTTCACTTATTTATTTATCAGGCGTGTACTAAATTTTCATATAATAGTGAAAATAAAGAAAAGACTACGATTCCGTACGCACGTTGTTACTTGAATTCATTTGCGAGCCTCATAATTACCATGAAATCTTTATACATTGTTTTAATGAAATATTCTTTCATTCGTTTAATGTTTCCGATAATTAAAAACCCAACTGTAATACGTTTCATAAAGTGATTATACGTTTTTAAAAGGGAGCGAAACAAGGCAAAGGCAGCCCTTTAAAGTATTCCTTAAAAAAGTACTTAATAGCGCTCATTATCGGTGAAAAAGAAGCTTAGGATAGTCTTGAACTCGTTAGCATTATTTCTGGGTTAATTCCGGACTCTCTCAAGGCTAGGAATCCTCTTTTCCACTTCTTTGTAAGTATGTAATTAAAATCAGTTGCATCGGCAATCTGCTTACGTCGAATCGGGGACGCTTGTTTTGCTTCGAACTAGCAAACCTTAGTTTCTCCCTTCTTTTCTCCTATCGTTGAAGCAATTTAATTGGATTGTTCGTTAATGAGTCCCTTTAGGAATAATTGCTGTCTTCCATTCTCGCGAATGTGTCACGTAAATGAGCCGCGAGAAATGCGATTTTTAGCATTATAATTGCGGCGGTGAGAAGGCGCGTTACAAAGCATTTATCTCATCATTCGTAAAAATGACATTGCAAAATGTAGCTACGTATTTTGGAACTGTTAAAAGGTCGATTTTTCATTCCAGAAATGATGTATATTTAAAAGAAAATTTATCAATATTTGTGGTGTTATTAAAATGATTCGATAAGAAATATTCAATGTTCATTGTAAAAAATTAATAAAAAATTGAGGCTTGACATTAAAAGTGTAAGAAGAATAAAATTCGAGGAATTTTTTAAAATACTACTAATTATATTAATTTTTTTTTAATTTACTAGAAGTATGTCATTTAAAAAATGACAAAATTATGACTTTATATAACAAAATTAGAAGATACAACAAATCGTTGGAATTGAAACAGCAATGTAATATTTCACAATGTTAAACAGACATTATTTTAATTATTTCCATGAAAGTATTTTTCAAGCGGAAACGTAAAACGCAATTTTGATAATGAAAACTCAAGCGAATAGCTATTTACTGCAACAAATTTATTCTACATTTCAAACATCAGAATTAACAGCAGTAGCAGATTAAAAACTGTAACAATTAAGTTTCCAATATTACTCTTCAAAATTACAATTATATCGTGAAACAGTGTTTGCAATTACGAACCTGATAAATCTCCGAAATATACGACTTTACGTGGAGCAAACGATTAATATTAATTTCCAAATGTGAAACTTAATCAAAGTATTCGATTTGAAAAGTTATAAGATTATATCGGCCGACATAAATATGAATTATTGCTTAGCACTCATCGATTTGTAATTTATCATTCGTTTGCAGAACAAAACGTTTACTATTTAAATAACAAAAAGAAAAATAATATTCACTTAATGAAAAGTACAACGATTCGACGCAATGTAACATTTTTATTTGTTCATCCGCAGGTTTACTTAACGGAACAACCGTGTAAATCAAATATCATATTAATTATATTTGATATTCGTGAAATTGTATCGTTTATTACCTCCGGTAAATAAACCGTCAAAATTGTGTTTCGAAATGATATACGAGAACGAATAATGTATTATACAATATGCAATTAAAAATAAACGATGATTGTCGTTACGTTCCGACGGAAAAGTAGGTCGTTATAATATGAAAAAAAAGGAAAGCAGATGAAATAAATGGTGTGCCGATGGCGAATGAATGTTAATTTAGCAATGAATAAAGATTAAGTACGTTTGATTTCATAATTAATTTACCGTCGATTACCGAGCACACACGTATTATATTTCCTTGGATCATCAGCACTTCGGTTATCAAGCGAGGATAACTGTTCCCATCTCGAATTGTTAGTAGAGATATGAAACGTAATATCCACATTTTCGGGAGCAACAGAGAATAGTTTCGGTAGATTCATCAGTGAAATTGCCAATTACGAGGCTGCCCGCTAGCATTGTGCCAGATGTAACATGGAATTACAATGCGAGCCTTAAAGATCGATAAACTTGGAGTTTCAAACTTTCTCTATTGATATTATGTGTCCCTTGGGATCTGTGACAATTAAAGATTTTTTTTTAATAACGTTTTAACAATTTCTCTGTTTTTCAATATTTTTGCGATTATAAAGACATACTCGGGCATTCTTCGGATTTTAATAGTTTATTTTTCTTTTGCTTTTACTTTGCAAGTCGTTAGTTTACTACCGTTGGTAAATATTTGGGGGACCGGAAAGTTAAGTTCGTTTTTTTTCATTAAATTCTATGGAAATGGGTGTTTAAATAAATCAATATACTTTATATTAGTATTACTTTTATTGTAAGGCTTTGAATGAAACGTCTTTACACTGCTGGAGTTTAGAACGATTTAAATAACTGTGGATGCCCAAAAGACGAGCTCGGGCCCACTTATGTTAGTAATATAAAATTAATATAAAATATATTAAATATAGTAAAAAAGTAACATAAAATATATAAAATACAGTAATATGAAATTAATATAAAATATATAAAGTATAGTAATATAAAATTAATATAAAATGTTTATGTTACTGTCCCCTACACTGCAGAGAGTCTGCTGTTTAGAATAGGAATTGCTACAACGTAGAGTCGTTTTTGAACTCATTTAATATATGTAATATTATATCATTAATAATAATTCAACAAATTCACACTAATAAAATTGTAAGTTTTTATTTGAACTGGATAATGTAATCACCCTGGGTATCAAGAACCTTTTGTCATCCAGGGTGCAAATTTTCAATGCCAGATCGATAAAAATCAATTTCTTTTTGAGCAGAATATTTGGAGAAACGACATTACTTTCCGGTCGCCCTAATAGAAAAAAGTGTATGGTTTAATTGATCATATTTATGGGAGATAAGCAGCCATAATTCTAACTAGATCTTTTATAAGCTTTATCTGACTCCCATATTGTTCTATATCCAGTGTATTGCGCGGTCAATGAAAATTAAAAGGAATTTTTCAAACAATGGAATATTTTTCTCGGTTCACCTCGTTTAATACTTCTTCCACGAAGAAAATCTCCAAATTTAACAGTAATAATTTACACTATCTTCATTCATTAACCGCGGAGAATAACTTCCCGTCCTCCAGAAACTTCTATTCATCACGCAAAGGGGAAACAACCCCTTGTCCCACGATTTCTTTTGTGACTGCCTCCGCAATTATTGAAAATTCAATTGTTAAAATGAAAATTCGTCCCTGATTCCTGATATATCTTAGAATTTAACGCAACATTAATAACATAGAAATAATTTTATCGTGTCGTATTCCACTGATATTTTCAATTTGATACTTTTTGAGAAGCTACAAAATTTCGAAAATAAAATGACCCATGTTGCCCAGACAATTTTGTATTTTTTGATTGAATAAGGTTGGTTTACATTTATCAACAAAGTTATACAATAATATAAATTTTGGAGGTGGATGACTGCCTCCGCAATAATTGAAAATTCAATTGTTAAAATGAAAATTCGTCAGTGATTCCTGATATATCTTAGAATTTAACGCAACATTAATAACATAGACATAATTTTATCGTGTCGTATTCCAATGATATTTTCACTTTGATACTTTTTGAGAAGCTACAAAATTTCGAAAATAAAATGACCCGTGTTGCACGGACAATTTTTTATTTTTTGATTGAATAAGGTTGGTTTATATTTATCAACAAAGTTATATAATAATATAAATTTTGGAGGTGGGACAAAAATGCCCCATCGTGCATCTTCATGCATCAAAGAGGTGGGGCACTTTTAAACCCACCGTGCCTCAAAGAGTTAAAGCCTATGAAATGTTTCCTTGGTTTCAGAATCTTCAGAATGAAACTAACGAGAGATACGAGACTGTTCCATCAAGACGTCGTTTTCCAGGGCTCTAATGGCCGAGAGATAGCTTTCGATCCTCTGCATGTTTATAGTGGCACCCTCGAAGGTAAGTAGCTAATTAATTTTATCAACTTGTTTGTATGAAACGCCCGATGAAACTTATTCTATTTAATCCATAAACTTTTTGTCCACTGTGAGAAATGAATTTTATAAACTTTCAAGGACTTCCACGAACTTCAAAGAGAATACTTTATTTTTCGGAACCTTCAAGGTTGTTGACTATTCCAAATAGCTGTGCTTCAAAGAGTTAACTCTTTCAAGCTCAGCGGTTAACGCCACTAACCACCATTTTTGTAACGCTTTCGCGTTGCGGTTGGAGTTGCAAACCACGTTTCTAATATTACAGTGATCTACAAAATTGAACATTTCTTTCCCCCGAAGAATATTTATGTGGAATTTTTATAGATTTTGTGGCGCCAAATACGAATATGAAGTTTGTTTGACCCCGTCAGACTCCATTATTGAGGAAATCAGTTTTGAGAAACAATTCGAATTTTCAACTTGCAGGATCTTTTGCATTCTCCCAGATATAACGATACATATCACTTTAATGTTGTAAACCATTTAGAAATAGTTAAAAAAAGGAAAAGCAGGCGTCCAAAATGCCCAACTTTTGTGGATATTTTCCTGTGTTACTAAGAGTTTTGTGTTTTTATAGTTATATATAGTTAATCAAGTTAATCACTTATTTTTAAATTACCAGCGTTCAGTTAAGTTTCTAGGCTACGATATTGTCAATAAATTCAAAGGAAACTATTCGGTTTCTTCAAGGACGAGTACCGATATTCTTTGGTGGCTTGTCCGAGATTAAATTAGAGTAGGACTCTATAATATTCTGTATACAAAAGGCACGAAAAATAAAATGAATGCCGAGAGTAAAATATAAACTGTAGATTCAAAGAATAAAGGATAAAACGCTTAATTATGAAACGGTAACAGAGAACGCTCCCTATCCGGTTGGTCGTTCTGCCATTTCCAGGCAACTCCTGACTATCTTTCCCTTTGCCATCGTCGCGCGTTATTATTTTCCTGGCTACGGTCTGCTTCTCCATTCGCATTTTCGTACAATGTTCTCTACTGGCTTTGGTGGCGAATTCTTAATTTTAATCTTTCCGCCTCTGCCGCCACTTCCTTTCTTTCGCTCGAAAACAATCCCTGATGTCCACCGAACTACATCCGGAACGGGTACATAGGAAATCTTTCCTATATGATACTTTAGGGGGACCGGAAAGTAATGTCGTTTCTCCAGATATTTTATTCAAAAACTAATTTATTTTTATCGATCCGGCATTGAAGATTTGCACATTAGATGACAAAAGGTTCTTGATGCCGAAGGGTTGTTGATAAGGAGGGTGAGTGCATTATTCATTGAAAATGAAAACTCGTTATAAATTTATTTGTTTGAATTTAATGTAAAAAAGCGATATTAATTTCCGGTCTCCCTAATAGATATCGTAGCTTCGTCTATCTTAAGCGAAATGGTCATTCGGCTACTAATTGAAGCGAAAAAATAGAAATCAAAAGAAACACTCGCATATAATAAATTTTTTATGAAAATTTCCAACTGAAACTAATTACATTTTCATTTAATCAATTTAATACTTAACAATCTCTAGTCGGAATTTTCTGTGGTATCTGAAGATCAGTTGCACGATGGCACACTAGAAAATGATAAAAATACTGTTATAAATTATATATTTAACTTGATTTTGAAACATTGAATTGTGAAGAATTTCATAATATTTAAGAACTAAATCGTAATATATGGCAAAATTAATGATTAAAATACTATTATAAATAATACATTTAACTTGCTTTTGAAACATTAAATTGCAAAGAACTTCATAATATTTGAGAACTAAAACGTAAAAATAGCAAAGTTAATGATAAAAATGCTATTATGTATAATACATTTAACTTGATTTTGAAATATTGAATTGTAAAGAATTTCATAATTCTTAAAAACTAAATCGTAATATATGGCAAAGTTAATGTTAAAAATACTATTATAAATGACACATTTAAATTGATTTTGAAACATTAAATTGCAAAGAATTTCATAATATTTAAGAACTAAAACGTAATATATAGCAAAATTAATGATTAAAATACTATTATAAATAATATATTTAACTTGTTTCTGAAACATTGAATTGTAAAGAATTTCATACTATTTAAGAACTAAATTGTAATATATGGTAAAGTTAATAAAAAAATACTATTATAAGTAATACATTTAACTTAATTTTGAAACATTAAATTGCAAAGAATTTCACAATATTTAAGAACTAAATTGTAATATTTGTCAAAGTTCAAAAATTGACTTTGTAGAATAAAATCTTAGATTTGTCTTGTGTTACTTCGAAGTAACACGCCCATAGAGGGATAACAAAGCCAGAAGAAATATCGAAACAGAGGCTTACCGAGGATAAACTGTGGCGCACTTCGCTAAGCATCACTCACCATAAAGCCGTCTGCATGGAAAATCAAAACCCGCCGTGGTTTCTGCATGGGAAGCCTTGTATTCCATATTTACTTCCATACTATACTTACCGCGAGTAAAGTTCTAAACTTCGCTCTAAACTCCCCCGTATAATTGAATAATGGTTTCCGAGAATGAAAATTGATTGAAGCTCGCTCACTCGTCTTTAATTTCGCTTGCAAGAGTAAGCAACGAGTTGTATTCGTATGGGCTCCTTTCAGAAGGCGTTAAAAGGTAGGGCAATTAGCAAAGGGTTTCTCTGTTCAGAGCCACAAAATGAGTGGTCAAATCAGGCCTCATGCCAGATGCACACACATAGTTGATTTCAGAATCCTATATATTTCCGGCAAATAGACGCAAACAATTAAAATTGTAATCTATGTGCAACATCGGGTGCTGTACATACCTTTTTGGTGAGGCTTTTCACCCCGGTGGGGAGGGTTAGGGTGACGAGCGTGCATTTCACTACTTCAGTTTTTTGGATCTATTAAATTTTCATTTTTTCAGATATTCAGTTCGTTAAACTTTGCCGATTTATTTTTTTTTGAAATTGTAAAGACATAGTATTCGTCTATCTTTATTGATATATTTTTGGGAGTGGCTGTTCCTCTAAGTAGCAGGTGGTAGATTAACAAGCGCATGTTTCTCTGTTTCAGTTTTTTGGATCTTTTAAATTTCCATTTTTATCTGATATTCAGTTCTACCAAATCTGGAGTTATTTTTTTTGGGATTGTAAAAATATAGTATCCGTTTATCTTTATTGATATATTTTTGGGGGGTGGCTATTCCTCTGAGTGCCAGAGGTCAGGGTGTCGAACGTATACTTCACTATTTCAGTTTTTTGGATCTATTAAATTTTCATTTTTATCCTGAGTTATTCGTTTTTTGGATTTTTAAAAATATAGTATTCGTTTATCTTTATTGATATATTTTTAGGGGGTGGTTGTTCCTCTAAGTGGCAGGGGTTAGATTGACAAGCTTATATTTCACTATTTCAGTTTGTTGGGCCTATTAAATTTTCACTTTTATCTTGAGTTATTCTTTTTTTTTGGAATTTTAAAAATATAGTATTTGTCTACCTTTATTGATATATTTTTGGGGGGTGGCTGTTCCTCTGAATAGTAGGATTTAGGGTGTCGAACGTATATTTCACCATTTCAAATTTTTGGATCTCTTAAATTTTCATTTTTATCAGATATTCAGCTCTTCTAATTTTTGAGCTATTCTCTTTTTCCGAATTGTAAAAATATTATTCGTCTACTTTACTGATACGGACTCGACTGTATCTTCCCTTCGCCGGTTCTTTATTTTCCTCCAATTTCAGAAAATTACTTTGCCCGTTTCGTGAACTTATATTCTTCAGTTTGTCAATTGGAACAATTCTTCCTCTTTTCTATCAATCCCCGGTCTGAAAGCCTCTCATGTTATAAAACTCTCTAGATTATTCCCTTCTTCCCGTTTTCTTCCCCCCGTTCACTCTATACATTTCTCTTCCTTCTCATATCTTCACTTTTTCATCCCCTCCTCTACACTCTCAAATCCCCCCTCCCTTTTAATACTCTTCCCTCCCTCGTTCGTCGACATTAACAATTTCCTCTTTCCCTCTGTTTCCTCTTAATCTTCTTATTCTTCAATTTCTCACTTACATTCCATTTCCCCTCCTTTCTACCATTTCCCGTTCTTCTAATTTCTTGTCTCTCGTTTCTCCATCCTTCCACCTCTGTTATCACTCTGTCTCTTGCTTTCTTCCTTCTCTCTTTCACTTTAACTCTCTCTCTCTCCCTCTCTCTCTCCCTCTCTCTGTTCTTGTTATATCCGTTACCGTGGCGCCAGCGATACAGCAAGCCAAGTGGGTTATTGGATGCTTTCCAATATGCCAGCTCCCTCGACCACTGCGGCACTTTATGCGCCCTCATATCATTTCCACCTTTTTACGACCCAACATCGAGCCCTGAAAAGGCCGCTTCGAAAAGAAGAAATATTTTTCCGTCGGAATTTCTTTCGCCATCGCGTAACGAACCGGGATATGTCATTATTTTCAAAAAATATTGTTTACAGAGGAACGACGCTAATTGTATGGGGGGGCACAGCATGAAACGTGAAACCCGGACGGATTGGAAGTTTCTTGGAACGAACGAATGAAACTATATTCCGAACGATGCGCAGGATGGTTATGGTGCTTCATGGGAGGTTATGTATGTCGAATTTTTGCCGGGGAGATTTTTCAGTTTTTTTAATTACAGTTTTAATTTAGCTACTGGCGGATATGGAAATGATTTCAACAGGCTGCGTGGAACATATTTTTCTTCGTTCGAAACGAAGATGGAGGGGGAAATATGTTTGACTGGTTTTTGCAGGAATGTAAACGTGACTACGTTAGAGAGATAGTGTAAAGTGTAACCATTGGGACAAAGTTTACTTCGGGAACTAGCAGTTAGAAAAATTCGAGAGCAAATTAACTACCGTTGTATATAGTTGTTTAACATACAAGTTTTTACTCGAGGCATAAGTAAAAAGCAGGAAAATGCTCCACGATACTTTTACGCCATCCGTAAAGCAGAATATAACCTCTGAAGTGCGAATCGAAGAGACAAACCGAAAGTTCGAAGTCTCTTCTTCATCGTTTGCAAAAAGGTGCTCGAAACTCTCGTGAAACTTTATCGTGCACATAGTACATGCCTCCGTTTGTACATAGCGTTCGGTATACGGTGGAAGGAATGTACATGTCCCCATAGAGTGTTTCTAGATTTCCTAGTTGAATTTTCACCATTTTTTCTATGAAAAATGAATTTTATAAAGCTTAGGACCTAAGAAGCCCTAGAATCGGATAAGAAATGATTATTTGTTCAAAATTTATTCGAGATGGAACATTGAATTCCCCAAATTTAAGTAATGCTACGAATTATTATAAGTAACGAAACTGTGAAACTGTGAAAAAGTCAGTTACTATTCCTATATGACTTCTATTCTGTATTTGTGTTCTAACTTTTTAATAAAGCTGTATGTGACCTATGTTTGCATAATATTTTTTTCTTATTTAGTGCCATAGAGTATACTGACAAAGTTTGAACATTAAAACCTGGCACACCCTGTATATCTATTTGTGCCTTTAAAATGTCTGCTTTGTAAAGCTGTGATTTTAATAGAAAAACTTTCACTTCAGTAGAAACGATGAAACCAGCAAAATACTGTTGCATTCAACGTGTTAAATACCTAAGGTCCAAACGTGCATACCCATCCCCGGGTCATTAACGACCCTGTTTTCGAGGATGGCCCTAGTAATTACAAATAGAAAGCAGAGGGTAAAGGTCATAGACTGGTCGATGATCATAGCAGGGTCTTATCAGACCCTTAATCATCTCACAGACTTCAATGTGAACATCTTGGGGAAAAAAATATTCACTTTTTCGTAGTACATCAACAAGTGGTAGGTGGCCCTACTTATCGTTCCTTCGCCCCTTGTCGTACGATTTCTTTTCTGGCTGAATGCGCAATAACTCCGAATTAATTGCTGAAATAACAATCTATCTCTGATTTCTGATATGGCGTATAACCTGACTCAATATTAATAGCATAGAAATATTTTGATTGCATCGTGATCCACTGATATTTTTAATTCAATAGTTTTTGGAAAACCTCCAAATTTCCTATTCCATTTTTCGTCAGAAGACGCCTTTGCGCTTGAATGCAAATATCTTGGGAATAATTCGAATAATAAATAATTGAATTCAGAAATCAATCTAATTAATTCAAAGGCTATTCCACCTTATTCATTTTATACTTCGTTATATAAAAGCTACATGCGATTATATATCCTACTATACTTATTTGTATTTATATTTTGGCGGGAATTTTGAAAAGGAGTGTATACTATTTCATCACGTTTCTCCACTTTAGGTTTTCTGGAGTTAATCGATTTGACAAATGAACAGCTTATATGTCTAGGTGTCTTTTGACATCTTCGGTAGAAATAGTATTAAAAATAAATAAAACTAAGAACGAAGTACAATGAGAAGCAGAGAAAATGGCAGTCGCCTCTGATTGGGTCTACCTCGTTACACCAACTTCCGCAAGCAAACACATATAAACACGCGTTTCTCTTATTACCCAAAACGGTCACACTTGCTTATCTAAATAGTGCAGATAACGTGTAACGTTCGGAACAAACCGAGTTTCCTCCTGTTTCTCATAACGTTCCTCCCGTCAACTTTTCAGCTCCCAACGGTACAACAAAGTTATTAAAACCAACCGTAAAAATTCCAACAACGTGTTGTACATAAACCTACCGCGTATAACTTTATAAGCAAACATTTTGCCTGCTGGCAGCTCTAATTGGTTACCTTGATAATTACATAGACCTTGATACTGGCATGCATTTTGAAGCCAGTGCAACTATCGAGGCTCTACCGTACACATATATTGCAGCTTCACGGAAACTGCTCACGGCTCGTTGCGTCGCTAGGTTTAACGCTGCTGCGTGTACGGAAAGATGAACCCAGTTAGCTCGCCGCTTAACGTGTTAATAGTTTCATCGACATAATCTCCAACGTTGCTATTGCTCCATAGTTACGTTTTATTAATGAAACCTCTCGTTGTGCCGTCGTTAATCAAAATAGAATTTTGCGAAGCTTACCGCACACTTTTCTTCACGTGAGACGCAACAAAGGCAATCCATCACGGTTTGACTTCAAATTTCAATATGTTTTTCGTCAGACTTGTCGCTATAGCTTGTACCTAAATCTTTAACCCTTTCGCTACTACGGTGACTATAGTCACGCACCACAAAAAGACACCCACGCACGACGGGTGAGTATAGTCACCGGCCACAAAAATGGAGTCAAAAAGACAAGTTACTATATAAAAGATAAGTTAATATATTCATGGAAAAATTATAAGCACACTGTTATGAACACAAATCGTTTTGCTTCTAAAAGCAGTGTCGTAACGGCGTTTTTAAGGCAGAATATTGGGCACCGAAAGCTGAAGACTGCGCGCGCATAATGTTCCCACTTCTGACGCGGCGCACCGTTCCAAATGAGGGACTGTGCAGTGAGGCTCGCCGAGAAAAAGTTAAACGCCAAATAATGACCGTTACCGTCGAAAATCAAAAAATTCCAAAAACACGTATCCGCTAATTTGGACCATACTTTGCGTAGATAAATTTATTCGATTGGGAGAGAATGTCTGCTGAGAAATATTACCATATTAAAGGGTCGCCATTTTTTCCAACAATGAGATATTACATTTATTTTTATACGGACTATAACTACATTCATACTGAAGAAAATGGCACTTCGTTCTTTTCTTTCGACCTTGTAGTTTTGGCAAAATTAATTGTCTTCATCAGTGATGCGTGCCTGCTGCAGTTTAATATACTTTCACTTAAAAAGATATTTATGATGTAATTAACTCTCAACCAACCGGTATTGTTTAAACATTCCCATCTACTTCACAATGCACTGTATGGGGTGGGATCGTAAAAAACTGTTTTTTTTTGTGCGAAGATTTCAAATTACGAGGTTGAATCCTTACGGAAATTTCTGGAGCACGTTGCAGCATCCATCTGCGGGTCTTCTTATCCCAGGGCTCACTTTCTGCGGTATTCATTCGTAAATACGTCTCCACTATCCTGGGGCGCACCTCACTCGTGGCAGCATTCATTTTCAAGTTTTCGAAATCCTGCGGCTTCGTGCACTCGTTGCAGAACATAACGTAAAACGCAACCGGGGACACGAATGTCCCTGCAATTCGAAGCCCCGATTTGTAACGTGCAGTGTATAGGGTGACGGGGACATTGTTGGGGAAAGTTTCCTGCGGTATTGTACTATTCCCGGGGATGGAAGAGGATTATTTGGAAGTACGACAGGAAATTCCTCTCTTTTTTTAAATAAACGAGAATTATTGAATGTCTGATTATTGAGCTGGATGTTCTACTTGTTACGGATGTTGGATGTTTTGTATTTATATTTGATACGTCTACCTAGTTTTTTTTGACAATACGTGGGAGTTTCTATGGATGTTTGTAAAATTCTGTAAGTCCAAAATACAAAACGTGAAGAAATGCTCGTTATTTTGATTTCAGCTGATTCGTAGCAGCGGAATTTTGTTTTATCATTTCTAAGTGCCTCGTAAGTTTCTAAAATTTAGATATACTGAAAAAGTACTTTGGAAAAAGAGAAATCAAGTGGTGAAAAAGATGATTAATTAACTAATTTAGGTTTTATAAGATGCAAGTGGAATATTTACTCCATGTTTCCATTTATCAATTTGGGGAATTTTTCGAAAAAAATTGGAAGCCGGCCATTTTGACCGCCTCGGTAATTTACACCTGGAATGGCGCCGAGTGCAAAGGGTTCAATTATTTAATCAACAAAGGATTAGCATAATTAATAAAATATGTAAGAAAAGGTACAGCAACAGATTAGGATGAAAGAAATATAGTGTTATATCTATTAGATTTAAATATGCTAAATAAATACTTTGGAAAAGAGTAATTAAGAGGTGAAGAGGATGATTAATTAACTAATTTAGGTTTTATAAGATACAAGTGGAATGTTTACTTCATGTTTCCACTTATCAATTTGGGGAATTTTTCGAAAAAAATTGGAAGCCGGCCATTTTGACCGCCTCGGTAATTTACACCCGGAATGGCGTCGAGTGCAAAGGGTTCGATTATTTAATCAACAAAGGATTAGCATAATTAATAAAAAATTTAAGAAAAGGTACAGCAACAGATTAGGATGAAAGAAATATAGTGTTATATCTATTAGATTTAAATATGCTAAATAAGTACTTTGGAAAAAGTGCAGTGAAGGGGTGAAGAGAATAATTAATTAACTAATTTAAGTTTTACAAGATACAAGTGGAATATTTACTTCATGCCTCCCCTATCAATTCCGGGTATTTTTGATAAATAATTACTAAGAAATAGATCTATCGCAACCTAATGAGAAATTGAAATAACAAAGATCCAACACACTAACGTCTCACGATCATAATTTCTCACGGTCCGGCATAAATTCAGCACAACGATTTCACAAGAAAGAAACTTCTCCGTCTCCAAAGATCAATTTAAATCTCCGCGTTACCCCTTTCCCTCAGATTAGTATGGAAAAGTTTTTCTAAGAGGCAACGAAAGAACGATTTGATCTTTGAACGGAAAAAGGGCGAGCAATATCCAAGGAACGAGAGAGTGTGAGGGTGAAAGCACTCCGAACAAGATGATGAGAGCCGTTGGTCGGCTGAGCGTAAAATATGAAGAAGTAATCACCCTGGTACCAGCTGGCAGGACTTACTTCGAGACTTATCCCCCTGGAAACGCCTCCAGATCCCATGTGCCACTGGCACAGCCTGGAAGGGGTTGAAAAGGGGTTGCTCTCGAATGGCGGTGTGCAAGTGGAGGACAGTAAATTCGGTGAAGCATAGATTGCAGGGGCTTCCTCGGGGTCGAGCTTAATTTCGCCACCTAGAAATCCTTTGGCACTGTGCCAACTCATTCCCGGATTCATTCATAACGAGACGTACACCCCTCAAAACTACCTTCTGTTATGACTTGTTTTTTTCACGGTCTATTCCTCGCTTTGAGTCTTTCCACGGCCTTCCGAGGATTTATCCCACGACTTATTGCGGTTGGATATAATTCTGTAAGAATTTGTGCCCCGGTATTTCTTCATTAGATGCGATGATTATCGTTATGAAGATTGACGATGGTGTACGGTAGATTAGAAAGATGTTTTCGACACTGCCGGAGTTCTGGGGATTGTGCTTTATACCTTCTGGAAATGTGTACGGGGAGAGGAAACTGCTGTTGTGTCATTTTACGAGTAGGAATTTTTTTGTGGTTGCGAAAATTATTTATTAATTGTGTGGTGTTGTTTAAATGGTTGAAAGAAAATGAATTAGCTGGAAATTAAAAGATGAATGTTAATATGAATATTAATCATGTTAAACTTACAAGTGCAAAGTGATTTATAAATGCAAAATAAAGAATTTTTATTAGCGATTAGTGTTTTTTGAAATATCTACGGGGGAGAAAATTGCTATTGTGTCATTTTACGAATAGGAATTTTTTTTATATGAAAATTATTTATTAATTCTATGGTGTTATTTGAATGATTGAAACAAAATGAATTAGCTGGTAATTATAAAGTAAATGTGATTATGAATATTAATAATATTAAACTTACGAGTGTAAAGTAATTTATAAATGCAGAATATGGAATTTTTATTAGCCATTTGTGTTTTTTGAAATATCTACGGAGGAGAAAATTGCCATTGTGTCATTTTACGAGTAGGATTTTTTTTATATGAAAATTATTTATTAATTCTATGGTGTTATTTGAATGTTTGAAACAACATGAATTAGCTGGTAATTATAAAGTTGATCTGAATATGAATATGAATCATGTTAAACTTGCGAGTGTAAAGTATTTATAAATGCAGAATAAGGAGTTTTTATTGGCGATTAGTGTTTGTTGAAATATCTACGGGGGAGAAAATTGCTATTGTGTCATTTTGCGAGTAGGATTTTTTTTATATGAAAATTATTTATTAATTGTGTGGTGGTGTTTGAATGGTTGAAAGAAAATGAATTACCTGGTAATTATAAAGTGGAATATGGAATTTTTACTGGCGATTAGTGTTTCATGGGATTTCTTTTTTACTGTGACATGTTAGAACGATGTAGCCGCGTTCGATAGAATAGGAATAGACGTATGTTCCTCAACAATTTTCAATTTAATTACCCTCACAACCTCATATATGGTAATATATGCAATGTTTACATTCATATGACATGTAAATTACGCATGACAGCTGTTGCTCAAAGTGTGTTCTGCTGCTTAATTAAAATCAGTTGCGTTCAGAGAGATTCATATTCTTCTGGAATTTTAATACTAAAACTACCAGCGTTATATTTATTACATTTGAATATACTAAATAGGAACTTTGGAAACAGAGAAATGAAGAGGTGAAGAGGTAGATCAATTAAGTAATTTAGGTTTTATAAGATAGAAGTGGAATATTTATTGCATGCCTCCACCTATCAATTTGGGGAATTTTTCGAAAAATTGAGAACCGGCCTTGTTAATTAGTTGTTTAATCAGCAAAGAATTATCATAATTAATGAAATATGTAAGAAAAGGTACAGCAACAGATTAGGAGGGAGAGATGGAAGGCAGACACGGAGAAGGTGGAAGACTTTAAAAGAAATATTCATATAAAAAAATGAAAAGGAGGAAGAAAAGAAAGAAATGATTAGAAAATAGAGGAAGAAGAATTGCAACAGGGGAAAAAATATGAAAAAACGATGGGCAGTGCGTTAACAAGAGGAAAAGGAAGGGAAGAGCATTCAAATCGCGAAAAGACGACGAGACAATAGAGAAAAAGAACCAAGTAATCCCTCTTACATCTAAAAGAAAGTATGGAAGGTGGAAGAAGAAAGGAAGAGTAAAGGAAAGGTAAAGAGAATGAAAGTCGGTAGATGCGTTATTTACGAGAAATAGCAATTTCCCTTAAAGGCCAGAGACGTAGGACGAGGAAACAGATTTCCATACTCAGCCTTCACAGCCAGCCGAATTCTACTTCCTCCCTTTTCCTCCCTTAAAACTCCATTTGTCGAAAGCAATTCCATCTGCGAGTGGTTTTCATCGGTTGGCAAGCTGATTACCTAACCTTCCCTCCATTCCATTCTTCCCTTTACTCTTTCTCCCAACTTCCTCAAACTTTTCTTTCACGCAGTGAATACCAAGAAGAAGAAGTATGTTAAAAACGAAGAAAAAAAGGAATTGTTACTCAAAACGCCGAGCAGCGACAAAGTCCTTCGTTAGAATTCTTCGGGTAGAACGGACACCTTCAAAGATTGAATAGCAAGATATGCACTGTCGAACAGATCATCTTCTCTGATGAATAACAAAAGGAAGAACGCAATTGTTACTCTAAACGCAGATCGCTGAAGAATACTTCAGTCAGGGATCTTCAGCCACAGTTCTTCAATTAGAACAGTCTTTCGAATCAAAAAAATACTAATATATGTAATGCCAAACAGATCATCTCCTCTGATTAATAACGAAAGGAAGAAAGAAATTGTTACTCTAAACGCAGATCACTGAAGAATACTTCAGTCAGAACTCTTCAGTTAGAAGAGTATTTCCAAAAAATAAAATAGTGATACATGCAATGCCCAACAGATCATCTTCTTTGATTAATAACAAAAGGAAGAAAGAAATTGTTACTCTGAACGCAGATCACTGAAGAAGTCATCAGTCAGGACTCTTCAGGCACAGTTCTTCAGTTAGAACAGTCTTTCCAATCACAAAAATACTAAGATATGTAATGCCAAACAGATCATCTCCTCTGATTAATAACGAAAGGAAGAAAAAAATTGCTACTCTGAACGCAGATCACTGAAGAATACTTCAGTCAGAACTCTTCAGTTAGAACAGTCTTTCCAAAAAATAAAATAGTGATATATGCAATGCCCAACAGATCATCTTCTTTGATTAATAACAAAAGGAAGAAAGAAATTGTTACTCTGAACGCAGATCACTGAAGAATACTTCAGTCAGGACTCTTCAGTCAGGACTCTTCAGTCAGGACTCGTCAGTTAGAATAGTCTTTTCAAAAAACAAAATAGCAAGATATGCAGTGCCAAACAGATCACCTTCTCTGATTAATAACAAAAGGAAGAAAGAAATTGTTACTCTAAACACAGATTGTATAGGATTGAAAATAATTGTCTTTATTGACGAAAACGTTTACAAGAATAATTTTGGACAATCGACTGCTTTGCTCGACACATCGAAGCCGACTGACTCCTTACAAGCTAAAATACACACTCGCGCGCCACCTACATTTATTTTCGCACGTAGCTCTCGGTCGCAAAGAAAAATAATTATAATAAAGGAGTAAAAAAAATTAAGAACAGAACACAGATCACTGAAGAATACTTCAGTCAGAATTCTTCAGTTAGAACAATCTTTCCAAACAATAAAATACTAAGATATGCAATGCCAGACAGATCATTTTCTCTGATTAATAACAAAAGGAAGAAAGAAATTGTTACTCTAAACGCAGATCACTGAAGAACTCTTCAGTCAGGACTCTTCAGCCAGGGCTCTTCAGGTAGAACAGTCTTCCCAAACAATAAAATACTAAGATATGCAATGCCAAACAGATCATCATCTCTGATGAACAACAAAAGGAAGAAAGAAATTGTTACTCTAAACACAGATCACTAAAGGTCTCTTCAGTCAGGACTCTTCAGCCATGGCTCTTCAGTTAGCGCAGTCTTTCTAAAAGATAGAATAGCAAGATATGCAATGCCGGACAGAGATCCGTCTCTATGGGATAACTTTCGCTCTTCAAGCTTGTTTGAGAAACTGGAATATTCATCCTCTCCGGGTAAGAGAAGGCAGGTTGAATTGGTGGTATCGTGACACCTTGTTAGAGTCGGTGAAATTTAATTACATCGAGGTGGTTCTTCCTCGGAGCGCAAGGAAGCCGATATCATCCCATTTCTGGAAGGGGATTCTGGCGAAGGGAGAGGAGCGGAGGCTGAGATGCAATTGAAAGGAGCATTTTAGACATGATTTAATTCTGTCAGAGTGCGCACTTTATTCGATTTATTTCTTTATAAGGAGGTACAATAGGGTTAAAATAATTATTGAAGTTAATAGAGCGACTCCTGTTCGCGGAATACGATTATATCGGGAATGAGGATAATCTGTAAACAGGATAAGGGGAAAACAGTTGTGAGTCGGTGATTGCAAAGAGTGAGGGTTAATTAAAATATCAATTTCATTAGTCAGTTCGAAGAAGAAGCAAAAGATCTCTTCATATTTTTAATAATTCTGATATCGAGAATTATAAAGATTATAATCCTTTGAAATTACCTAGGTTTTAAAACATCCTGTTTTATAATATTTAAAGAAACTTTATTTTTTTTTGTTCGAACAAACAGTTTATATTTGCTCTATTGTTTCAATAAAAATGATATTCGTATCCATATGTAACATTTTGTGAAAATAAGTTCAGGGCAATTTTAACAGCATTTTGAAATTTCAAAAGCGACAGCAAAACTTCCATTATATTTCTGTTCGAAAATTGGTCGGTTATTTTCTCGCCACAGAAGTAATTAAGCGGATGACGGATCGGGATTATCAGAAAGGAATTAGAGAATTAGAAATAGAATTAATGGATTTGGAAAGTCAATCGATTCCATCAAGCAATTTGGATAGTTAGCTCACCGAGGTTGGTTAACCAGTATTCGGTAATTAGAAGACTCACAATTAGTTGATTGACTATGTTATTCTTGGAATTAGACTAATTGTTCGTACTGGCAATAGTTTAACTCAAGTTGAATTACATCAACCAAATGATTAAAGGCTTATTAAGTGCTCGTACTGTATAAATCAGAAAACAATTAGACTTGCGCTAGCAATATTATTAACAAAACGAAAAGTGATCGATATAAGCGACGAATAAAATTATTTCTATAAATATTGCAATTACTTTTTCATTTGCAATCAGGTACGGTCAAATTCCGAAATGTGTAGATATCTTTAAAAAGAAAATTTTCCAGTTTTCGCAAAGTTCTGTTGAATAATTTTACAAAGTGTTTTTAATATTAGTTTCTTTTTTCGAAGAGCATAATCTTGAAATGTAATACGTGTTGGAAGGTTTTTATAAAAATATCTTATCCCTTTTAAAAAATATAAATTTTTCCTCGAATATTTTCCTCTGTTATAAAAAATAAGAGAGGCACTCCAAGCTCTAATGTTGAATCGCATAAAGCGGCCTGATAACAAGCTCAACCGCGTTATCAAATATCCTCCATTTCCTCTATTTTTTAACCTGACCAACCTACTTTCAACACTTTAATGATCCAGAATCTTCTCTTTAATCCTCAATTTAACGTTAAACATGAAAAGAACTTAATTACCCCATATTTCCAATTGCTATTTTAACAAATTTCCACGTGACAAAGTGGCCTTAAATTATAATTACGACTTTATCAAACATATTGTAACATTTCAAATATAAAACAGCACTTATTTCTACTCTTCATTAATTAATAAACGCCCTTATTACACAACCAACAACGTACATTAAAAAAGATTTAATTAAATCTGTAGTTTGATTAATGGAGTTTTTAAAAACATCGACCGATATTATCACTAGAACTACCGGCGTTAAATCTATCATATTTAAAAATATTAAATAAGTATTTTGAAAAAAAGGGGAATTAAGCGGTGGAAAAGTTGATCGATTCGGTAATTCATGTTTTATAAGATGGATGTAGAATATCTATTCTATGACTCTCATATAAATTTGGAGAATTTTTAGAAAAAATTGCGTACCAGTCATTTTGACTGGTTTGGTAGTTCTAGTGTTAAATCGAACACAGTTTCCTGTGTACATTTCTCAGATCGTATAAACGTGAACGGCCATAGCAGCCGAGTTAATTTCACCTGAAAATTCCACTTTAGGTTTAGGTTTCAACGAAGACGTGATAAAAATGTACGAAGCACTTCGTATTCATTTACCGACTAATTTGAAATTTATGGCCACAGGGAATATATTACTTAGGTATATAACAGCGAAACTGTCGACCATAACTTTCGTGGCTCTGAACTTTAAGCGCATCACCTCCCCCATTTCCACCACCATCCCCCATCCAACGTATATCTTTTGCGATATAGTAAACATTCAACGGACGATTTAAAAATATCTCCATCGCGGAGGAAATAAATTAAACGCATTAAAAAGCTTCGAGCGTGGTGCACGGTATCTGGAGAGCGTGGGTGATGTATAAGGATCGTTTGAAATATTGGAAAGCGGAAAGGTAGTTTTGTTACGTGCTGATCTTTCGCCACTGAAGCAATGTATCGTGCAATACATGCACTTTGTTAATACTAGATCCGTCGAGGTTGGTTAAAATGACTTGTTTGGAAGTTTTTGTACATTTTTCTTCTAATGTTTCTCTTTTAATTTTCTACCTCAGAGGTGCAGAAATTTTGCACGATCCACAGACACTCTCTTGGCATCACGGACGTACCTAGTGGCACGAGCGTGGTGGCGCATTGGGGCGACAGTCGTACTTAACCACTCGCGCCAATTTTGGCAAAATTCCACAAGCCTCGGGTGGGGCGAAATTTCAAAAAGTTCAAATTTCAATTTCTCGGTTTCTAAACGAGGTAGCTTTGCGCCGTTCGGCGCAGAACTGACTACTATTGCGTGTAGAGACACTTGCAAACGATGGCTTACATTTTATTTCCGCAGAACACGCTCTTCTATTTCCACCGATTGCGGGAAAACCAAGCGTCCTGCGATCAATTTTCCACCGGGAAATGATAGCTAAGGCTTCAACGAACACAGGGAACCCAAGTTTTTCAAATTCGGTCTGTTTGTTCCAGAGATATTGAACTTTGAAAATTTATATCCATTTTCGGCCAATTTTGGCAAAATTCCACGACCCCCTGGTGGGGCGAAATTTCAAAAACTTCAAATTTCAATTTTATTATTTTAACATTTGTCAATCTATAGTTTTTATTATTTCTTAGTCTGAGTATATTTAAATGCTTCATACATATAGCTAAGCTACATCGAGCATGAATGCTGTTAAATTCCACCTGAATACCCGAACAATCAAAGAACAATTACTTTCAACGAAGGGATCAATGCAATTTACCGCTGCGACTATTCGAAATATAGATCGTGAAAGCAGGAATGATAGAGCGTTTCCAAAAATACACACCCATCTGTACATATTTCCTCGGTAATTCCATTAAGCGGGAAGTTAAAAGCGATCCGAATTGGGAGCGCTGTAAAAAAGGAAAAAAACGTTCCTGAAAATATTTTCCACGCTAAAACGGTTATTTCCACTACAATTGATACATATCAACGACGTAAATTTTGCTCAAAAAGCACACGGGATGCAGGTGTTTAAAGTTTCCCACTTCTACAAAAACTTTATAAGTGTCCAAAAGTGTTAAAAAAAAATTCTCTTTATGTTGCATCGACAGCTTAAATTCCATATATTCATAGAAATTACATTGGCACAAAGAAATTTACAATTGATAATTACATCGATTACAAGACAAATGTGTTCTCATATTTATACCCTTTTATTTATCATATTTGAATATAGTGAAATTAACGCCAGTACTTCTAGTATTAAATAATTATAGTGCTATAAATACTTCTATTTATTCATGTATTTCATAATTTTTCTAATAACCACTCGGTTGCCCTTGCTGACTGTCACCTTGAGAAGAACCACTCAAGTATCGATTCCAAAACATTTTCATTTATAGTGCCCCCTTTCAAAAAAGATTGTATTAAATGAAGGGATTTCGTAGGTACGGCCCTGAATAGCCCGTACCCACGTGTTATCTGCCTAGCGACAAACGCCGATGCGTAGCATTTTCTACGCAGTCTGATTTGACCATCTTATTGAGACTGATGTCGTGCCCTTACTACTATTATTACCGTTATTACCATTACATTATTAACATTATTACTATTACTCTTATTGCTGCATATAATTATCACCAAATATATATATACTCTAGTTTTGTTTAATTTTTGCTCCGTGTGCGTTTCCATTTATTTAACACCTTACTACAACATGAAGATTCATAATTGCATTTTTGAAACTATGAGAAATAGTGAAAGTAACGGAAATTTTGTTGGTTTCGATTTTTTGTATTATTCTTTCTCATTTTCTGGGATTATATTACAGTTTAAATATATTAACACGTTGAATGCCACGGGGGTCACCGGTGACCTATGGTATTCTATTCAATGAAATTTCTTACAAGTTTAAAACGATAGAATTCCCGAATTCGCTACTATATTCAATATTTAACTGCTGCTATTAAAAAAGTAAAGTACTAACTAATGTACAACTATTGTTACCTTTAACATTTTTGCTCTATACGGTTTTAACAGAAAAAGTCTCACTTCCGTAGAAACAGTGCAGCTAGCGAAATACATATTTAATACCTCATTACAAATTTAACAAGAACACCAAAAAGTCTTAAATACATTTCACTTCCGAATGATTCGCGTCGCGATTATTTCAACAATTACGAAAGAACCTTCGCCCACGAGGTGAGAAATTCTCTCGAAACGTATTTACGCTGGCACCAGGATATTGACACAAGTGTTAATGGTGTATGAAGGAACAAAAATGGTGTAGCATGAGAAGGGAGTGGCTTGAGATACGGTCACCAGCAACAATATTTCATACTAATGACCAGATGTTGTCGCCTTTCGTCCAGCACTTTGTCTTACGGCTCGCACGGACCGTTTGTTGCTCCGCGAAGGACAACACCTCATTAAGGGACCAAAGATATTGTTCTTTCTCACGGAACATTATTTACCTCCTTGGCGGTGCTACACTTAAGATAACTTAATTGCAGTTTAGAGGAATTTTTATTTGCAAGCCCTGGCTAAGCTGTTATCGTGAATGCACGGTGCTTTTGGCGTGGTGCACGTTATGGTGCATGTAATGAGAAGTGCAGGAATGACGTTAATGCTGTACGAATTATTTGATACAAATTGGTCGCATTAAATTGAATTATTGTTTAACCCGTAAATGCATTGTGTTGCAAATTTGCAACATGTTTATTTTTTCACATCTAACATGCACAAGAGTACTACGTGAAGGCTCACATTTGCATTTTTGCAACTACGAAAGATATTGAAAATAAAGGGAGTTTTTTTTACTTAGATATTTCTTCTCATTTCCTGGAACTATCTATGAACCTAAATAATTGTTCAGAAATGAAAGAAAAATTATGTTTCTAAGGGTTAAAGGTTTCCTTTAATTCGTAAATTTTGATTGTCGCAAAATATTGCGGTATTTGTTGCACGAATTTGTGATAAGTGGTAATGAAAGCTTTATTTGGCGTATTATGATGGATGATGCGATATTATATTAATTTAAAATCGTTACTTAGCCATACAGAGTTTAATCGTATTTTAAATCGTTCTGAATCTTTTTCCCAAAATGGAGAAAGAAAAAATGGGATAAACAAAAATATTATTAGCATAGATAATACAATTTTATTAATATTGTCACACCTTAACTCTCCGAAAAACAACAATTTTAGCTGAACCACAGATATAAACTAAATTAACACTACAATTACTTTCTTAAATCTGTTCTGCATAAATGTGCCAAATAAGTAGCTTGAAAAAAGAGAAATCAAGAGGTGAGGAATTCAGTAATTTTCGTTTTATAAGATAGACGTGAAATATTAATTGTACGGCTCTCCTATCAATTAGGGAAATTTCCAGAAAAAATTGTGACTCGGCCATTTTCACCGGATTTAGCGGCAATTTCTGACTTCGGCTTCAATTACATTAGCGTCGCATGTTTTATCAACGCAAAATGAATAATTTTTTCCTACCGTACAAGTTACATCGCGAGACACCATACGTTGAACCGACGTTGTAATCTAAATTCCACACTCGGAGACTTCGCACGCGAAAAAAAAATTCAATTTCATTATCTAGGTAACGCCGGACGGCTGAATGCTGGTGAACCTGATAGCCCATGACCAGGGTGGTAATGATAAGACCTTTGAATCCCAGAAATTCACCTACCACACGTTCCAAGACCATACAAAAAACTCTTATTACCACCGCAGATATATCAACCAATTGAATTTTTTTTGTAGAAATTAATTTTTAAATTACACTTCTGAAAATCACGTAACAATAATTAACACTAAACCTGCCAATCCGGTCAAAGAGACGGGTTGACAATTTCTTCGCAAAATTACTTCAATTAATAAGCAAGTCATGAAATAAATATTTCACTTCTATCTTATAAAACATAAGTTAGTTAATTAATCAACGTTTTCACCTGGTGCTTTCTCTTTTTTCAAAGTACTTATTCAGTATATCTACATTCTAGTAAATATAATGTCAGTAGATTTAGTGTTAATCTATAATTTTTACATAACGTTAGAACTACCGGCGCTAAATCTATTATGTTTTGTAGTGCCCCCTTTAAAAAAGAATTGTATTAGATCAAGGGATTTCGTAGGCACGGCCCTGAATAGCTCGTACCCACGTGTTATCTGCCTAGCGACAAACACCGATGCGTATCATTTTTTACGCATTCTGATTTGAGCATCTTAAACGGATGAAGATGGAAACTTCTGCCCAAAATCATTTTAAAGTAGACACTTCAAGGATTAAAGCAAAAAAAAATCAACCCTCTACGACCTTCAGGAGCCGAGAAACTTAAATTCAAACACGAGTCTGCACCGCTCCCCCGGCCACCCTGACCCCTCAAAAAGGGCTCCCAAAAATCGGACTCCCCCGACTTTGAAATTAAATATCTCGCGTGTTTTTGGACGGATCTCGATGGGCCTTTTTTCTAAGTGTTTTTTTTTTCTACGTTATTTTTGGAAAAAATTGTGAATTGAATATATCAAAACTTTAGTGGATATAGCGTTGATAGTTTTAAAGTATCAGGAGCATCAACCAATCAGCACTCGACATCAGATCTGATGTTAACGGCTGTTAATTCATTACTTTTGTTAGAAAAGGTTATCAGAGTGCGATAGGGTGTAAAAATAAGTGTCTGCGAGGTTTGAAGAAGCAAGGACAACTGAGCAGCTTGAAAGAGAAAAGGGAGGAGGAAAAGTGGATGATAAAGAGGGAGAGAAAATCCATAGCAGCAAGTGGCAAAAACAGTAAAATACTGGTCGTAATCATACATATATCTTAATTAATTTCATTCTTTGAATTACAGCTATTTCGTAATGGGTCGCGAAAGGAACGTGGTACAACGTCTACGATTCATTCGACGAGTAGAAACGAATTTACTTTATTTTTATTTCTATCGCAACGCGAAAATTGCGGGTGCTGCAATATTCATTACATATAGAATTTCCACGGGGAGGCGGTAAACGTTTCAAAGTGAAGTATACATTTGGAATTTTAATTAACATGATAAAATCGTAAGATTCACTCTTTGGTTAATTTACGGTTAACGCAGTGAAATGAAACTATGAATATTTTATTATAGTCCTTGCAAAATTCACTATGCGCTTGGGTGTACACATCTCTTTTAACTTTTATACAGGGTGTATCGCCTAACTTCAACAACTCATTCTCCGAATACCAAATTCGAGAAACTATTTTTTACAAAAGTCACATAGAATATATTATCTTTATGCTCCTCTATAAAACTATGCAACTTTTGGCAGAAACTTTTCTTTGAATTTTGCATCACAGCAGACATTGTTAAGGCAACAGAGTTAGGCGATACACTCCGTGTGTACGGTGCAATAAAATAATATTAATATGAAAATTCTCTTCCAACTTAAATAAGAGTTATAATTGTAATTACTGCCAATATTTATTGCCAATCTAATCAGAAATTTCACCGAACCTCCTTAACAAATTGCCTTAAAATTTCTTCTCCGATTGGCAGCAGTTAAAGGTTACAATTTTTAAGTAGAAATTAATTATGAGACTACTAAAATATTATATGTAAGAGAAACTACAACTGACGATATGAAAATAGTTTGATGGCGTTGCGTTATACTGAAAGTTTCAATTTGATAGTTTTTAAAAGCCCAACTTTTTTCATTCCATTTTCATCGTTACGAATATAACTCGATATTGTACGCCAAGGGGTTAAATAACACGAAAAGTGTTTATATAAAACATACTGATACCATGTGACTGCATAAAAAGTATCAAATTCATCGAAAGCACAGTGCAACTCTAAAAGAGAAATCTATTAAAATAGAAAAAACAATGGTCAATTTGAGATCGAATTGGCAACAAAGTATATTTAATCAATGCAGAATTATTTATTCTAAAAGTGATAGGAAAATTTCAAAAAATTAACTTAACCCTTTGCCCTGCAACGAGTGATACTCGTGATGCTGTTGAGGGAACAGAAAATTTTGAGGCTTCTCAAAAATGATGAAATTAAAAATATCAGTGAAACGCGACACGATAATATTATTCCCATGTTATTAATATTGCTTTAAATTCTAAAATATATCAGGAATCACTGACATTTTTATTTTAGAAATTTAATTTAACTACGTTACTACGAGCCGATGTAAGTTTTCTTCATTTGACAATTTTAAAGTTTATTTAAATATGCTCAATATTAATGAACAGAGATTTGACCGAGTGATTGCTTCAGTGATCATATTTTTCCTGGATTACAATCCAAAGAAGAGAAAGACAATTAATAAGCTGAGTTTAACTAATGACGGGGGACTATGACGGATATGGAATTAAAGGCTCGGACCTCCAATTAGTGGGCGCGAGTTCGATATCCCATTCAACTCTGAGGGATTCTTCCTAATTTATCATTTAATATATCTTAGCCTCGTTAATTCACAACTCATCTAAAACCGTAAATCCTAAGCGAGATGACCACAGCAATAAAACTCCATAATACAAAGCAACAGCCACTAATGAGAAAATATCAAACTTCAAGCTAATTTTGTACAACTTTCCATCATCCCCAAATTAACCTGTTAAACACATACTGTTGCAAGTTTGCAACGTTTATTTTCCCACATTTAAAATGCTCAACCTCAAGAACAATACATTATAGTGCCCCCTTCCGAAAAAAATTGTATTTGATCAAAGGATTTCGTAGGTACGGCCCTGAATAGCCAGTGCCCACGTGTTATCTGCCGAGCGACAAACGTCGTTGCGTAGCATTTTTACGCAGTCTGATTTGACCATCTTAGGGAGACGGGTGTCGTGTCCTTATTACCATTATTATCACCAACATTAGTACCATTACTCTTATTACTGCATATAATTATCATGAAATATATATACTCTAGTTTTGTTTAATTTGTTCTACGTCTGTGTTTCCATTTATTTAATACCTTAATACAACATGAAGATTCATAATTGCGTTTTTGAAACTACGAAAAATATTGAAAGTAACAGAAATTTTGTTGATTTTAATTTTTTGTATTATTCTTTCTCATTTTCTGGGATTATATGTGAACCTAAAGAAGTTACCACGTTAAACGCCATGAGAGTCGCCAGTGACCTGTGCTATTAAATACGATGAAAATTCATATGACTTTTAAATTATAATAATTACAAATTTTCTAATACTTTCAATATGTAAATATTATAGAGAACGCTGCAATCTCTTCTAATGTCCTTTGTATCAGCTTTTCCTCCGCATCTCCCTAAATCCGTACTTCAAGTGTGTATCATCCTCGTCATTGTGCCCTCTCCACCTAAGAGTAGAAGTTCCATAAGCTTCGGCAATTAGGCGAAAGCATAAATTGAACTTGCATTTATAGTGTTCAGTTAACGACAGTATAATAAATTCTAATGAAAAGCAATCCCGTACCTTGGAGAGTTGTGTGCTCGTATGCAACCTGTACGTAAGCGCGATGGAACTCTTTGAAAAGTTCGTAATTGCAGCTGCGGGGTGTTACGGGAAACCTTTCGGGGGGAACATTCTAGTAGCTGCCACCGTGAGCCTTTTACTTCCTCGCCTGGCAACGGCCGGGTCATTTGAGATCCGTAACTCCCTCAACTGTTTATGTTACAGCGATAAGGTAATGAATGCCTGGCGTAACTTTTTCTAGAAAACTACTAAGCTTTGCGTGGACCCTCTGAACAGTAAGGTGGAATTCTTAAATGTATTGGCAGTGAGGAATGTAGCTCAGTGTGCAATTACTCATTATCACCGTATTGACTGTGATCTACTTCTCTGAGGACATACTAAGCTCTGCTGGGTTCCTGTGAAGAGTAAGGTAGAAATTGCGATCCACGGCCCGATCCCCGTCTCATTCCCTTTGTCATTCCCCGTCTCATTCCTCGTCTCATGCCTCGCCTCATTCCTCGTCGCATTCCTCGTCTCATTCCCCGTCACATTTCGCGTCTCATTCCTTGTCTCATTCCCTGTCTCAATCTCCGTCTCATTCTCGGTCTCATTCCTCCTCTCATTCGCTGTCACATTCCTCGTCTCATGCCTCGCCTCATTCCTCGTCTCATTCCCCGTTTCATTCCTTGTCTCATTCTTTGTCTCAATCCCCATCTCAATCTCCGTCTTATTCCCCGTCTCATTCCTCCTCTCATACGTTGCCTCATTCCTCGCCACATTCCTGGTCTCATGCCTCGCCTCATTCCTTGTCTCATTCCTTGTCTCATTCCTCGTCTCATTCCTCGTCTCAATCCTCGTCTCATTCCCGGCATCATTCCCCGTCTCATTCTCTGTCTCATTCCCCGTCACATTCCCGGTCTCAATCCCCGAAGAACAACTAAGCTCTGAGAACTGCTAAACTTTCCATCACTTCCGAGATTTTTTTAACGTAATATATTATAATTGACAATAAGGAATATAATAAGTCACCCAACATTAACACGTGGAGCGTGATGTCAGTCCCTGGGGACTGACAGTGGAGTTTTCATTTGGGGGGCATTAATCCGTGGGACTGACAGCAAACTTTTTGTTTTGACGACATTGTTGCATGGGACCGGTATGCACGATTATCAAGGCTATAAAATTAATGTTTTAAATTTAACGAAGTTTATTAAAACATTCTAGGCAAAGATGTGGGTTACATTTACATAGATTACAAAAGGTAACGACCTGTTTAATCATTTTTTTAGATAAATTACAACATTTATTTCGTAACGTTGATAATGGCCCACTGTGAATCCCTGGGAACTTAGGCAGCCTGAATGGAAAGTTCACTGTCAGTCCCCAGGGACTGGCATCGCCCTCAATGTGTTCCTATATCGTTGATGAAATGATCGTAGCAATTAAAGTTCAAATGCAATAAAAAAATTGATTTGAACTGGTTCGAATTTTTAGGAGACCTCGTGAAAAGAATGAAAAGCACACGAGCGCACGATGAAATATATAATTGCCGGCCGTGAATGCCAGTTCGAAAAAATTGGCTACGGCAATAAGTGTCTAATCTACAATTACAGCTCTTGCCAATTATCGACGAAAGTGGAGTGCAGGGTTGCGTTACGCGAACATCGGAGAACCATTGGAAGATTTACACATCTACGATCGTAGCACACGGCCGTACAGCTGTGTGCTACATTTAATTAAAGGACGAAACATATTAAACGACTTAGTTGAAATTCGCGTTTAATTAGGAACTCTTTATTCGATGAAATGCCGCTTCAAACGCTTTCCTATTGTCTCCTCTGAAATTCCAATTTCTTTTGGTGCTTCGCTTCTATGTCGTTTGCTTCAAAATCTCTTGAATATAACACTGGTATACAAAATTGACATTTTTTTGCCCACAGAATGTTTGTGCTGATTCTTTTAGATTTTGTGACTCTGTCTCCATCAGACTCCTTTTCTGAGTAAATCAGTTTTGAACGAAAATGCCAATTTTCAATAATCCGAATTTTTTGCAATTAAATTTATCTACTCGGTAATCATAATGAACCAGTTTGAAAAAGGCACTTTTTTGAGAAATCGGGTTGAATGTAAATTTATAATTTCTTGTTGAATGTTTAATTCACAGCAGCCAGCAAAATTAAAAAGTCAAACAAATGAAGGATCCAGTAATTACGGCCTGCATCAAAAATCAAAATGTGGATGAAATTTGAATACAGGGCCGAAATAAAATACCGTTTACATTCTGCATTACTTCACTGACAATTAACCGTTACGTTAATGAAATTTCAGCACTCGGGACGGAATGAAAAATTGATTATTGCAACTGGAGAAATTCGATAATGCAAATAGTTTAATCAGTTATCATTCCGGCTGCGATTCCAGTTTCCGAATGCCCATTAATAATAATCCTCACGCATTTACATTCGCAATTTTGAGTGCCATTCAAAATTGACGGCTGATTTATTATCCGCGAAATTACGTTTCATTGATGGCGCGAAAATGGCAATATATAACTCTGCAGTAGACGCGCCGCGCCATTAACCGCGAATAATAGTTGCGAATGTTTGAACCGTTCTGCATCTTTTGTGCGAAATAAATGAGCCTGCCAGCTTGATGAAAATAAACATTTTTATTTCGTGCCACCTTCCCGTAAGCGCGTACCGATTTTTCAACGACTCCGGTGACAATTTCCGTGTTCGTGAATATCGCCGATGCGAAGCTAATTAATTATGACGATTAAATGGAACTATTGTCATCACGGTTTGTTAATAAATAATACTTTTAATATTTTAAAAAAGAAGTAGGCACTTACGGGAAAAGCAAGGATGGTATGAAATTTTTAATGCAAATGGGTATGAGATATTTGATAAAACTTAAAGTAATGGAGCCAATTTAACTCTAATTTAGATCTGCTTTTTAAATTTACATTGCTCGTTGTACCGCCTCCTCGTTGTTTCTCAATTTTTAATCGGCCTGTAGCAAAAATTCACAAGTAAATGCTAATGCAATATTCAAATTGAATTCGCGGAAGTTATAAAAATTCAAAGTGCATTTTTCCGGACCATAGGTAGTTTAATGGCGAGACTTTAATAGTTTCACAGTTCACGGAAACGAGGAGAAGTTGTAACGAACAAGAGTCTGAAATAAAAGGCTGACTATGACAAAAATACCGTCTATTAAACATTCCCGTTGTTTTGTGCTTCGTACAACGCAGAAATATCAAGTTACAGCTAACAAAGTTAGAAATATAATTATTTCGACTATCACGCGAAATTAACCTCTAAAAATGATAATGCTCGCAGACCGTTAAGTTTTGCAGAGTACATTAAAAAAAGAACGCTCGTCTCGCCGTATTAAAAATAACGCGAAATTTTAACCAAGATTTATGTTAATAGGACAAAGACGGTTTTGAAGACGTTCGCATATTCAATGGTTTACGAAATGGTTTGCTGGGTCATCGCGATATCTGCACTACGTCATAGAACGACGTCTGGTACCGTATTTTTGCAGTTCGAGACCCTGCTGTGTCAGATCTTCCACTAAACTATGAAAAATTCCATTGAAAACCACTGACTTCACATTACACCTCCATTTATTTTCTATTCCCTCTGCTTTTGTTACTAACGAACTAAAAATTCATTTACCGCGTTCCTGTGAGCTGTCACCACGTCCAACGTTAATGTAGCACACTGTAAATAATTTATTTCGCGACACAATTCCATTTCTTTTCTATTTTCGTTTGTTTTGCCATTAACGAACTGAAAATTCATTTACTGTATTTAATTGCTTTCATATCGCGGCTCCATTTCTTTTCTATTCTCCTTTCTTGTCCTATCAACTAACCAAAAACTCGTTTACAATTTTCCTATAAGCTTTCATAACATTGTACGTTAACGCAGTACACTGTACACAATTAATTTCACATTAAAACTCCATTCCTTTTCTACCTTTCGTTATTAACTAGCCAAAAATTGGTTTATCATGTTCCTATAAACTGTTGCGATATTGTAAGTTAATGTAGCATACTGTACATAATTGATTTTACATTATAACGCCATTTATTTTCTTCCCTTCTGAAATCAATGAGTCAAAAATTCATTTATCGTGTATATGCACGCTGTTGTAGCATTGCATGTTAATGTAGCACACTGTACATAATCGATTTCACATTACATTTGCACTTCTTCCTTATTTTTCTTTCTTTTGCCATTAACTAACCAGAAATTGGTTTACCATGTTCCTATGAACTGTAATAAGATTGTCAATTAATGTAGTAATTGTGCATAATTAATTTTACTTTTCAACTTCATTTATTCTCTACTTCCTTTGTTTCTATTATCACTAAACCACGCATTCATTTATCGCGTATATATACATTGTTATAACATTGCACGTTAACGTAGTACAGTGTACACAGCTAATTTCACATTACAACGTCATTTCTTTACTATTTTTTTTTCTTCTGCTATCAACTAACCAAAAACTCATTTACAATTTTCCTATAAGCTTTTATAACATTGTACATTAATGCAGCACACTGTACACAATTAATTTCACATTAAATCACCATTCCTTTTCTATTTTTCTTTCGTTATTAACTAGCCAAAAATCGGTTTATCATGTTCGTATAAACTGTTATGACATTGTAAGTTAATGTAGCACACTGTACAAAATTAATTTCGCATTAAAACTCCATTCCTTTTCTATTTTTCTTTCGTTATTAATTAGCCAAAAATTGGTTTATCATGTTCCTACGAACTGCTATGATATTGTAAGTTAATGTAGCACACTGTACACAATTGATTTTGCATTACAGCCCCATTTATTTTCTATTTCCTTTCCTTCTGTAATCAATGAGTGAAAAATTCATTTACCGTGAATCTGTGCCCCCTTATAACATTTTACGTTAACGTAGTGCATTGTACATAATGAACTAATGCACTGTACGTTATAGAACGAGCACTCTAATTTGTATTCTGAAAGCGGCACAGAAATTTGTAACGCAAATGTTGAGCAGAGAGACGCGGTATGTGATTACATCACTTATCGTGTCTATTAACTGGCTTTACGTCTGTGTGCGCGCGCCGCGAGGCACTCTTGGAATAATATAACAATTTACAAAACTGCAATGTGCATTTGAGGAATTGTTGTGCACAAAGGAAGTCGGCCAGCCTGAACGGAAGCTCACGAGTAACGCTAACGTGGTCGGGATTGTATCATAATAAGTAAAATAACGAAGCATCTACATATTTCGCGAATCAATATTTTACAAGGATACCAACAATTTCGAGCTATAGAGGAACACGTATTTATTAAATAATTGTTTATCACTCGAGCTACCGAGGCAGTAAAAATGATTGGTACACAGTTTGTTATAAAAATTCTCCTAATTTGAATGAGGCGTGAAGCAAATATTTCACATCTATCTTGTAAAATATAAATTACTAAATTGCTCATCTTTTTCACCTTGCGATTCCTCTTTTTCCAAGTAATTATTTCATATATTTAAACATAACAGCTTTAAGTCGATAGTTTTAGCGTTAAATTCAAAATATCAGCACCGATTACAAAAGGGTGGCACAAAAGTTCAAATTTCTTTCAATTCCCAAATTCTCTACATTTCAAGCTATTATTTTGTCTTTCTTTTTAAGAACTTGCAGAATAAATTTAAGAAATAATTAAATGATGAGTAATTTCTATATTTTTGAAATCTCCCCGGATTTTTCCTACCGCATATTAATATTTCCAGTGTCAAAACTTATACAGCTACGGTGTAATATCAATCTACATTTTTTTCTGGCAAAAGATTTGTACCCCATTCATAATGTTGGTAATACTGATACATCATAGAGAATATACAGCGTTGTACACAATAAATTTATTGTGATACTCGGTACCACACAGTAATACACGATGCGCCACATCGAACCTGCACATGCATACATGAATGTATGTTGAACTACTGTATTCAGCACTGTAAGGGTAATACATTATAGGAGATACCGAAAAATTTATTACGCAACGTCTCCTCATAGACCACTTCCGGCATGTCCTCTTCTTCCTATTTCTTCATCTTCTCAACGTCCCATGCTTCCGGTTCCATAACATCGCATATTGCACGCTAATGTGTGTCGTGTCATCGGAATATTGCATTAATAAATAACTGACAATAAGGATTTTAATGAATGTTATGCAATTTTGTTGCAAAAGCTTATACAATACTAATAAAATTGATAAAAATCAAACCTAATTGGAATATTTGCGTTAGCTGATAAAATTCAAGCCTAACCTAAAACGTTTGTGTCAGTTGATAAAATTCAAACCTAATTGGAATACTTGCGTTAGCTGATAAAATTAAAATCTAATTTAAACCGTTTTTTTAGTTGATAAAATTCCAACCTAACCTAAAACGTTTAAATTAGTTGGTAAAATTCAAGCTTAAATTGAAGCATTTATGTTAGTTGATAAAATTCAAACCTAATTGGAATATTTCTGTTAGTTGATAAAATCCACACCCAATTTGAAATACTTGTGTTAGCTGATACAAGTTAATGGCGTTTAAGTGACCCTAGTGCTGATAGGTGCTGTTCAAAAATATTATTTCTTAACGTATTCTCCGTTGTTTAAATTTACATGCACTCTTTTTCCTATTTTTTCGTCGTCTCAACATCCCAAGCTTCCGATTCCATGCAACATTGCATTTTGCACGCTAATGAGTATCGTGTCATTGGAACGTTCCATTATTAAAGAGAGAATAATAAAGATTCGAAAGAATGAAATCCATCTTATACGTGTTTTTTTTTTCTTCATTTCTCTACTTTTATCTGTTTGCAATCTACAGGTTTGTATTCTCTCCAGACGGAGATATTGTACTGCATACATTTGATACCCGGGGAGAGCATGTACTTTTTCAGGTTTGAAAAAGAAAATATTAGCAGAGGAAAAACGACGTATATACGTATGTGTGTATATGTTCAGTTAAGTGGATTTTCATGTAAAATATTTCACGAGAACGTCAGTTCGGTCGTATGTCTGACTTACGAGATTTCGTGTAGATTTCCAGACGAATTTTTACCATCTTAATTTTCCTTCTTCTCTTATATCTTTGATTTTTGGCGGGCTTTCAATTTCCCTTAATTCCGCTACTTTTAGGTAAAAGTGGAACAATTATCTTTGGTTTACTGGGCAATGTTGGTTGCCAAGGTGTTTTTACTTTGAATCGTCCGTTAACGGCGGATCAGATAAAGTATTACAAGCCGTTTTTCAAGAAAGTATACCAGCTATCGATTTTTTTACTTTAAGTGGTACAAAATTACTGATTACACTGGTCAACACGATTTCTTATCCATCACATTTCTCCACTTTAGGTTTTATGGAGTTAATCGATTTGACAAGTGACAGGCTCATATGCAGCTTGCAGTACTTACAAATACATTTACTGTTTGTGACTTATGTTGTGACAGTAACGCTACAAATGATTATATTTGTAACATTTGCATTTGAATTGCATTTATAATTATCGTCTACGAGTAACGGAAGGAATTATTTCCACTTCAATGACCGACGAATACGACGAACCGTCGCGTGTTGTCAAAACAAACTCGGCGTTCCTCGGCGATCGCACCTTCCAGGTATTCGGCTGTTTCGTCCTCTAACAATAACAAGTCGTTTCGATGCTCGCCTCGCTATCAGTTATCAGCTATCAGTAATCCGTGCTCCGTGATCGGGTTCTAGCATTTCCTTCTATTAGTGCGTGTAGAATACGTTCGAGACGAGATTCTGTATCAGCAGATATCTCTCTTTTTGTGGGCTACTTGGTAATTCATCTTTACAGTGGCATCAATCCTCAGTTACCAGTCGTAGTTCTGCTTTCAGCCACCAAAGCACTGTTGGCGCTGCCATCGCATGTCTACTCTCAGCCATCAAAGCACAGAATCAACACGTTTCTGACGTATATATAATTCTTACTAAGATTTTAGTAGTTTTAAGTGCGATTGCACATTTTATTAGTATTGGTAGTAGTATTAGTATTGTTTTTAATGAAATGCGACAGTAAAGGGTTACTGTAAGAGTACTAGAACAGGAGTAATCTATTTCTTTTGGCGCAAAAGGTTCAATATGTCATTCTAATAGTGTTTTTTTGTGCTGAATTCAGATATGTAATCCGTTTGGCTTCATCATGTAGGTTTTTTTCTTGTGACGAGCAGTTTTATTGTTAATTAGTCATACGATATTGATAAATCGCAACTGTTGGTTGATACAAATCACGACACCGAGAAAAAGGTAGGCTCAGTAATGTGGAAGATTGAGGAAATCGGAATTAAGTGATATGATTTAGGATTATGGTGAGTTTATTAGAGCAATCGACTGGCACTTCAGACAATGAAGTTTATGTGATTTAAATATCTGTTGTCTCTGAATTATAATTTCTAAGTTGTCATTTAAAATATCATACTCTGACTTAAAACCATCGAAGACTGTAAAACCTCACCGAAATGAACGTAGCGAATGTAACATTTATTATTTGTGCATTAAGGAGAAGTCCTATCTGAGACTTTATATTCAATATTTCTATGCATTGCCGTATTCTTACTTCGAGCATCCAATATTTTTATTATTCTTCAATATTATTCTTCAATCAGAACGGAATCGCATAATTCGGATTCTTTTGATTGCGAATGAAATCAGCTATTCGTAAAACTAACAAAACTGGCCAGAAAGATTTTAAAAAAGCACTCAGCCCGAAGAAAATATATCCCTGAAATGTCGATATTTGAAATTCGGGAAAAAAAACCCACAGTAAATACTTTTGCGCTTTCAATCTGAAGCAGCTAAATTGAATATTTTTCATCTATTCGTCCACTTTGAACGGTCGTGCAATAAAAATGTGTAAGTGATATTCAACGAGATAGACAAATTAAATTCGTGAATGTCATAAAAATTGTAAGCATAATTTTACAATCATAGGTAGTCTAATGCCGAG
The DNA here is from genome assembly GCA_963989415.1 of Cerceris ruficornis. Taxonomy (NCBI): domain Eukaryota; kingdom Metazoa; phylum Arthropoda; class Insecta; order Hymenoptera; family Crabronidae; genus Cerceris; species Cerceris ruficornis. The sequence continues at coordinate 10,309,425 of OZ022529.1, read as the reverse complement.
AGATTAATAGCTTCGCAGTTCACGTTAACGAGGGAAAGTTGTAATGAACGAGTGTCTGAAACAACACACCGGCATTAACAAAAATCTCGGTGTTATTTTGTACTTCATATAATGAACAAACTACGGAATTACAATTATAACTTACAAAGCTACAAATATAATTATTGCAACTGTTATACGATGTTGAATAGATAAATTTATAATTGCAGCAACGTATTAAACTTTGCAAAGCGTATATAAATAATTTCTGTTTCGCTGAATTAAATATGACTTAAGTATTTTTATATGAATTATTATAAATATAAATTAAGTATTTTTCAGAGACAATTTTGAAAACGTTCGGCACACGTTATCGGCGGATTATTTTCTAAATTGTGCCAAAACAAAAAACAATAGTGACATTTTTCGCCGATAATTTTTTCTTACAAAATCTCCTCAGAATTCAATAATTTGTGTAAATTTTTGTTAGCAACAGTATTCTACGTGAAAATGCAAAGTTAATGCGGAGAAAGTTCGCGCATCCGCTCGTTTTTAAACTTTGGCAGTTATTTACTACCATTAAAAAGTACGGAATATTATAACTGCTCACACCTGTATACTCCGAAAATACTCCTCTATTTTTTAAGACCAACAATAACCGTCTACCGTTTTCAGTTTTCACGTAATACCAGCTTCTCTGCCGAAATCCAACGTTTTTACTAAAACTCATGTTTTTCGAAAACAGAGGGTGACAGAGAAATAAGATAAGAATCACTTGGTGGCTGTTGAAAAACAAAAATGTTGTAAGACAGTGTAATTATCGAGATAAACCCGGAGGTTTCAATGCGAATTGCGGAAGTTATTGCCGACTGACAAGGATTTATTGTCAAAGTTACGATTCCATGTATAAATGGAGCCCAAGGTGCTTGTCGATGGATTCTCATACCTAGAACATCGCCGTCTCCCGAAAAGAGGGTGAGAATTCCAGTCTAAGGGGATGGAAGGGAGTGAGAAACACTCTTTTGTGAGAAGTTACAGGGTGGAGAATTTCCAATCTGCAATTTGGAGTTTCGGAACAGCCAGACACCCTCTCTCTCTCTCCCTCTCCCCCGTATTCCCTCTCTCGGGGGTGACTCGAGAGAGTAATGGGATGTCGCGAAGAATTGTTGTCGATTTCACAGTTTCCGAATTACAATTTTTCTGTTTCGTATACGTGACTTAGATGTACACGTGAAATTTTTACCCGTTTTCGTAGCGCGGGATAATTTATTGCTTTAGTTTATTAACACGGGCTGTCCGGACAGTCACGAGATTGTTTTAAAATGTAATAAATTTGTTGTCGTTGATTTTTTCAAATCAAGAACATTTTTGCCATTTGAGGGACGCAATGTACGAGACTAATTGAAAATAGTTTCCACGTATATTTTATAACAGATTTTGTAAAAAAAATAAATGTAAGCTTGTAATAGACAAAAGTGTTATTCTATTTTTAAATGATCGAATGACTTTTGGGTCGCTCTTTGTAACTTTGAATTTGTTTCTTTATTATTTCATTTTGAGACATGTCTCTTGGACTCTTTTTTCTCTACTGAACTTACAATTACAGCTATTTAAATAACTACACTTTTCGAAAATATTTATAACACGTTGAATGCCACTGGGGTCACTGGTGACCGGCACTGTTGAATTCGATTTCTTATGATTTTTAAATTGCGATATTTACGAATATGCTAATATATTCAATATTAAAATATTCCAGTTAGAAAATTGAAGTATTACTCAGTACATAACTATTCTTACTTTTAACATTTCTATTCTATAGATATTATTTTTTTATAAAGACGTGTTAATTACATGTACCTCGGATGAACCTCAAAATTGTTTAACGTGTCAACCTGCAAAAAAATCATTCACACCATAAAACGTCCCTGTTACAACCACACGATTTTTCTTTAAACGTATTTTTCATAACTTCAATCCCCCATGTGAAATTCTACCCCTTCCAATCAAACGAAACACCCTGTACATTGGTAAATGATACATAATTAAAGTAATTAAACGTAAATCGTAAAAGTAAATGCGCAAACGGGAGTAAATTGTCAAAAGTGATTTTTAAAAACGTATGGAAAATGATGAATGGCTAAATATTTACCGTGTCTTTGTAACAAAACAATTCGGAGGGTGAAACTGAAAACAAAGAAGTCGTTGAAACACTGGCGGGTACACGTTACTGTGGCAAGTAACAATCAGCATCATTAAAATGCATGTGGCTGTTGTGTATGTGCGAAAATTGAAAAGGTTTCGCAAAAAAAAAAGCGCAATGGAACCTACGACAGTTAAGTTTTAAAGCATTTTCTGAGTCGACACGACCTCTTTGCCGGCGTACCCCTATGAATATGCATGCGCGAGGGTGCTTTTTCCATTCTCGATGTTAAAAATGTGAAAAAATACTTCTTCAACGTTTATACGGAATTCATAATTCCTCGGAATTATAGTTCTTGTCTCGTTCGCCGTTAAGATTCTACAAACACTTCAAATTAATAGCAAATAACGAGCCGCGTTAATGATCATAAATATTCCGTCGAAAAGATTCTTGATAGTTGTACATCATAGCTGCAGAATTCGTTTAAACGTCGTCTAAAAGTTGTTAACTTAGGAAAGTACAATATTAACGTTAAATGTAACAAATTTTAATTTAGTTTTCATATTTAATCGTCTTGCATTATTTCAATTGACTCTAAACACACATATACGATTTTTACAATATTGATAATACTCTTACGAGATAATTCTGGCCGTAATCCGAATGTTAATACTTTGAATCAAAAGTGGAATAATATTTTAAACGAATATATTAAATTAATAATCGAGCATTATTTCTCGTCTCTCTACATTTACTTTCCCTTGATTTTTAGATATTTCTCAATAAACGTAGTAAGATAAAATGAACTACAGTCAAATAAAACATTTTAAAATAGCATGTAGTAAGATATAATAAACAATCTATTTTGCATTGCAAAACGTAGATATCACTCTTCCTACCCACTTACTGTAGGAAATAACTTATATTACTTCCGTCAGTTTCAGTTGAGGTAACCGTGCAGGTATAAGGCCATTTGCAAGATCATTTTTCTCACTAACTCCCAACCGCAGAAATATTTCACTGAGCGAAGAAAAGGTTGGACAAAGAGAATTGCAAACCGGCAGAATGGAAGAAGATAGTAGCATTTCGCCAAAAATACCTTCATCCTTCCATTATCCGTTTTCCTGGCATACACATAAGCGTATGTATCCTACGTATATACCATCCCTATGTATGCACCTGTGTTTAAACGTGTTGAGTGTGCTTAAATAGGTACATATGTACCTTCATTCCTCTGCATTCCCTTTCAGTGGAACACATTCCTGTGTTTATGCGTGTTTCATTGTGTTTGAGGATGTTTGCCATGGTAAATGTGTAAGTATTTATACTGTGCCCGCATCAGACGTGTGTCTCTAAAGATTCTTACGCTTCTGAAACGCCAAACGGACGGATCGAGGTCGAAAGTCGTCTACTTAGGTTAATTAAGGAACCTTGCAAGCTTGGATTGCTGTTTTCTTTGCATTCTTTCGGTTACACGAATTCTACTGTATCGTGGGGGACTGCATAGTATACAGGTTTTAGTGCCTGCGTTTCCGGCGAAGTTTTAGAACGAATGTTGGGGAAGATCTGATCTTGGAATTTATGAGGCTTTTAATTGATTGCTACTTTGGTGGAAATATGGAGCTTCGAGATTGGTCATTTTTGTGAAGTTGCAACGACATGTATCTGTCGTTGGATGAAATTTAATTAATAATATATTTAAGAGACGAGGAGAATGTTGCTTTTTTTCTGTATTTCAACTTCGACAACTATGCCTTTCCCAGGTACGATTTACGACATGTTTCCTCCATTGTACCGATGCTAATATGTTAGTTTTTGTTAATTATCTTCGATTGTGTAGATGTGTTCCGATTTTTTTTTATACACCCATTTTCAATATTAATATAAGTTGTAAATTAAACATAATTTTGTACCTTATTTTTTAACAAAACCTACAATTTATAAGCCTTTTCAGTTGGGGTACGACTTAACTAGAGATGATGGGGGATTTGAACTCGGGTCCACTGATTGCGAGTCTGAGCCTCTGCCACCCTAACCACCATAGCGTAGAATGATTGGCATTGAATTTTTAATATTAATAGAAGTTGTAAATAAAGTAAAAATTTGTATCTTATTTAATAAAACCTACAATTTATACGCCTTTTCAGTCAGGGGATACGACTTCCCTAGAGATGATGGGGGATTTGAACTCGGGTCCACTGATTGCGAGTCTGAGCCTCTGCCACCTTAACCACCATAGAGCAGAATGATTGGCATCGAATTTTTTATGGGAAATTACTCAATTTTACAATTTTGGTTTTCCCAGAATTTTAAATCCCCGCCATTCTATCTTGCTCAACGTAAATAATTGAATCAATAACTTCTCCTCTCCCCTTCCTTCTGTATTTTCGAAAATAATTATTTATCAATACAGTAATTCTAATATTAAAATTTCTAGTAGTTAATATTATTAGTTAAAATAATTATTGTGATTATATAACATACGTTAATCCGATGGAAAAGTGTAAAGCTCCGTTTCCATATCGTAGCTAATCTCGAAACCCCTAAAAAATAGCCTCGAACAGGCATGGGAGTTTTTGTTAAACGGAATAATGGAAATATTTCGAATGCGAGAAGAACTCTGAAATAAAACAAAAGCCGCGATTAGGATAGAAAAGATAAAAGTAAATTTTTCCCCTGAAAACAAACACACGATCTCGCGCTGAAACACCGTGGCTAGACAGGGGGGGGGGGGGGGGGGAGAAAAAAGGTGGAAAAAAATCATGAATTAGTATCGTGAAAGTTAAATCGCGAAAATTTCCTTTCTCGTATGGTAATAGCCAGTTCCCTTGGTACTTTTCGCTTTAACTCGGTAACGGGCCACATTTCTGCGGATTCTGCTAAATTGCGTTATTGCAAAACGAGAGAGAAAGAGAGCCGGATATTATATAGGGGGGCAAAGAATGAAAGCGAGAAAGTTAACGAAGGGAAGAGAAAAAACGGGAAAACACAGAAAGGTGGAGAAAAAAGGAAGAACGGGAGAAAAGGTTGGAAAGCGGACGAAAGGGGTGTGGGAAACGGGGAGACAAAATGTTAGTTAGAAATGTGAACTGCCGCAAGGTAGAGGACGGAGGATATAAAATTTTCATACGTCGACGTCAATCGGAATCGTAGAATTGCTAGAAATTTTAATATCTCACGAGTCAACAATTTTATAAAAACTTCTACGGCCGTCGATTTCACCGATATTCCTGACGTTCGGATATACGAAATATAATAATCGTCCGTTGTTTAAAAAAAAGCACAATTTATTTGAAGTATAAAAATCACACTGGAAAAAGTCAATGTAACGGTGAAACAGAAATTTATTCATTCTACTTCCGTTTGAGTTACAAAGAAAAACTGCAGGATTTCGGAAATTTCCAAAATCTTGCAACTTCTCATAAACGTAGTGATGACAATAAGAGAATAATTTCGAAAAGAGAAAGTTCCTTTTTCTTTTTTCACCGTTATAACCCAGACATTTTTTCACCCGTTGTGTATAGCTCGCAAAAAAAGAAATGTCTTCTGGCCTGTGGTTTGTTCTGATTCGCCTGACTGATAGAGACATTCCTGGTTCTGACGCCATTTGCAATTCTAACGCGTGATTGGCTTAAAGGGCCGCACATTCGTTGCGTCGTCATGGGAACGACGACCATGGGTTGTTATTGGCCGAGCTTGAGGTTTCCAGGAACGATATGGTGGGGATAGAGCGACAGTCTCCACTTACCTCTGTGCAATACCGCGCGCCAACAGGTCTTTTGCGAACAGTATCTTCTTCGGATAAACTTAAATTCTCTCACAACGTGCCCTAACATTTTTCAATAACCACGGCAACATTAAAAATGCAAGTTTCCATGAAAAAGAGAATGTTTTCATCCCTAATTTTTCACCCAGAAAATTTTGTTTCCATCGTTAGTGTCATTTGAACTAGATTTTTTCAGAGTTTCAAATTTTATTCAACTTTGGAATTATCAAACTTCCATGTTAGCCCGATGGGGCGCGCGGAAATTCATAGAAAAACCATTTCAAAAGCGTGATACCAGGAGGAGAGAAAAAATGTAAAATTCGAAACTAACCCACGGCTAGTTTCGCCGCAACGTAATTTACAACTGAAACAACACCAGACACACCTGAGATATTTCGCATACATCTATCCAGGAGGATAGTTGTCGAATTCTGAGCCGAAGTTAATAATGAAGTTACAACGCGACTCAACAAACTATTCCCAATACGCAGAGCAAATAAGGTTCGAATTACGCTCTCAGCGGTAGCAGATGTTTCGCGGTTTCGTATCAGGTTAGATCCTTAACACGTCAGATTTTCATACTGAAAGGGCTCGAAAATCGATATCCATTCTGTCTAGGTATTCGAAGTTAAATGAGAGTTTCACGAATTTCATCCGACGGTAATTTAAGAAACTTAATTCAACAAAGGTGATACTGTCTTGTGAAGAAAGGGTGTCTTAAGCTTCGTAATCCTTTGCAGGGAGAACAGTAAATATTGTGAATTAATATACTGGGTGTACCACTTAAATTTATCACCATACAAACTCTCGTTGTAACTTTTTCTCCAATATAATTAAATACGTAAGCTAACCCTTTACCCTACAATAACGAGTGACACTTGTGATGTGGTAAATGGGATCGAAAATTTTCAAAATTTCCAAAACCTATCAAATTTAAAGTATTAATGAGACGCGGCACGATAAAGTTACTTCTATAATATTAATATTACGTTAAATTATACGATATATCAAGAATCACCGATCAATTTTTATTTTAGCAATTTAATTATAAATTATTGCAGAGACAGTTACAAAATAAATCGTAGGTCAAGAGGTTAATTGTTTGAAATTAATATCAGAAAATAATGTTCGAGAAGAAGAAGTCCTCCAATCTGAAAAAAATCCTAGACAAAATGACCATAGAAGTTAAAGCCCAAAAAAAATCCAAAAAGTACTCCTATCTCGAAACGAGAGTATTTTATTCTCCTCGAACCATCGAAAGTATATTCTTCTTCGTCCTTACGAGTCTATTCGCATATAAAAATGTTTCTTTATTCTCCCGAAGCTATGAGTTTTCGAAATAAACCTTGAAATACCTTCGTTATTGTGCGTTCCCCATTGTACACTGAGTTCTTGATGAGAAAAGGTAAAGTAGCATTTAAAGAAGAGAGTATCCTCTGTTATTACGGTCGTAGGGCTCGAATCCCGTTTGAGAATATAACGTTGCCTTTATTTTCGATTACTATACACTCGAAATTCCATCTCACGCGAAAAACTCCTTCGAATGTGGACGCTCGCACAACGAGGGGGGTAAATGGTACCGTGTACTTTGTATGAGTGGTACGGAAACGGCGGGAATCGATTTGAAAAGCAAACTTCATTTGAATTCGTTCAATGGATTGTACGTACGTGCGTGTAAAGCAATGAAACCATGTCAAGTGTATCGGTCAATACTCATTGTTAGTAAAGTATCCTATTAGAGATACATAAAATGAATAATGTTATCGCATCTTGACAGACTGATTCAACAGATTTCGGTACACTGGAGGATCGTAGAGATATTCTTTTTCTGAAGAAGCGATGGAAATAGCGATTTAAACCTTTGCAGTCCATTTTTCACTTCATTTTATTTCCTAACTATTTAATATCTACTTTTCAAATTCGTACTGACTTTGTAATACCACCTAAATATCCGTCAGTTCCTATAGTTATTGTTTGCTAAAACCCGAAATAAACTTGAAACACTTCACACTTATTTGATAAACACATAAAATATATAATTATTTATATATTTGTATTAACATAAATATTTATTATCTAAATATTTATATTAATGTAAATATTTATTATCTAAATATTTATATTAATGTAAATATTTATTATTTATATATTTATATCAACACTAGAACTATCGGCGTTAAATATATTATATTTCAAAATATTAAATAAGTACTTTGAAAAAAGAGGAATCAAGAGGCGGAAAAGTTAATCGATTCGGTGATTTATGTTTTTTAAGATAGTCGTAGGATATTTATTCTAATTGTAAGACTCTTCTATAAACTTGGAGAATCTTTGGAAAAAATTGTGCACCAGTCATTTTGACTGGTTTGGTAATTCTAGTATTAAAATAAATATTTATTATTTATATACTTATATTAATGTAAATATTTATTATTTATATATTTATATTAATGTAAATATTTATCATTTGTATATTTATATTAAGATAAATATTTATTATTTATATATAATAATCTTATATATCACATAAAATATATAAATAAATCGTGAAGTACGTCCCATAGCTTTGATACGAGTAATAATAGCAACATGTAGGATCGAAATACGAAATGTAACAGAGAGAGAGTTCGATTCTCAACGGAGCCCTGGCCTCCGGTATTTCATCGACTCGAAAATTTCTCATCGACTATCCGACAAGATGTCACAGATATTAAGATGTAAAGGGGAAAGAGATCCGTGAAAGTCTATGGTCGAGTTTCAGTCCCCATAATGGCCATCCGGAAAGCAGTAAGTCTCAAACGTGATCTGCGAAAAGGTAGCTACGTGATTCGAGGGAACTTTTTCGCATGGCCCAGCTTCCTTTCCGTATGTATTACATTGCACGGAATGTAAACTAGTTTAATCCAGAAATAGAGTTGGCTCGTGTCGAACTTTCCGCGAATATTTCCGCGCCTGCTCTTTAACTTGTTTCATACTTTCGGACTTTCCATGGAAAGATGGCCAGTGTTCGATTGAAACGGCCTGGACTATAGTGAGGGACCAGAAAAAAGGCACTTGCGGGCTAATTTGCTCTGATTCGCCCGACGGATAGGGACAGCTCTCTCCCTCACGCATTTTCGATTTGGACACGCTATTGGCAAGAGAGACCCGCACATTTGTCATGTGAAGGACGAAAGGAGTGTTTTATTTTCGGTTGTCATTCGTCGATCTCAGGTTTCCAGGACTGACATGGCGGGGATAGGCGGTGCGAGAGCAATCTCCCCTTCCGTGCCAAGAGTCTTATTTCTGGTCCCTCACTTTATAAGCTCATCCGGCGCCAGTGAATCGTCTATTCGTAAAATGGGGTCTAGGAAAATTCACCGTTGGTGAATTGCGGGCGGTGAATTTTCCGGATGCTTTAACGATCATCCTTTCTCTTTCTAGACGACGAGAGGTCATTGGTTCACGGGATAGTGACAAAAGATGGCCTCTTCGATGGTACCATCATCACAGGATCCGACGAAATTTACATCGAGCCAGCCAGCAGATATGCACCTCTGATCTATCATCGTCAAGATCCTAAACTGAGAGAAATCGATGACCTACATTACCACACGATTGCGTATCGGTCCGTGGACGTCGCCATACCACATGTCAACCTTTATCCATGTACCAGTGAACTCCTGCGGAAGAAAACTTATAGTGAATTAAGGTAATTTGATATATTGGTTTGACAATAAATAATTGTTAACCCCTTGCAGTGCAATAACAGCGGAAATCTCAGCCATAAATTCCATATTCAGAATTTTAAAATTCAGTTTCGAATAACTGAGTGTATATTAAATAATAATTTAGAAAAATTATCTAGAGTTAATCTGGGATTTGAACTCGAACCCATTAATCGGGAGTCAAAGCCATAATCTTCATATTCAGAACTGCAAAATTCAGTTTCGAATAACCGAGGTTGCGGTATATTAAATAATAATTTAAAAAAATTATCTAGAGTTAATCTGGGATTTGAACTCGGACCTACTAATTGGAAATCTCAGCCAGAAGTTTCATATTCAGAACTTCAAAATTCAGTTTCAAATAACCGAAAGTATGATGTATTAAATAATAATTTAGAAAAATTATCCAGAGGTTATCTGGGATTTGAGCTCGAACCTACTAATTGGAATTCTCAGCCAGAAGTTTCATATTCAGAACTTCAAAATTCAGTTTCAAATAACCGAAAGTATGATGTATTAAATAATAATTTAGAAAAATTATTTAGAGTTAATCTGGGATTTGGACTCGAACCTACTAATTGGAAATCTCAGCCATAAGCTTCATATTCAGAACTCCAAAATTCAGTTTCAAATAACCGAGAGTGCGGTATATTAAATAATAATTTAGAAAAATTATCTAGAGTTAATCTGGGATTTGAACTCATACCCCTTAATCGGGCATCAGAGCCATAAAATCCTTATCCAGATTCTCAAAATTCAGTTTCAAATAACCCAATGGTACGGTACATTAACCCTTTCCACTCGAATATCGCTCTATATTCGCCAATCAGTTCCGGCATTTCACTACATGAAAAAAAACCGAGTGAAAAGGGTAAAATAATACTTTAAAAAAATGATCCAAAGTTCATCGAGGATTTTAACTCAAGCATCACTGATTCTGAGCCCAAGTCTCATCTCTTTACCCACCACAGCCCCAATGAATCTGTTATAAACATTATAACACAACGTTAGCATGAAAAAGAGCTTGATTACGGCTAACAATAATTACATCACATATCAATCTCACCATGTCGACGTAAATATCGCTCTCGAACATGAGGATTCTCAGGCAACAACAAAGGATCTCGACCATCGTTTAGGGTTGATCCACGCGGCAACATTCCGCAGACGACCAGGAAAGTGAAATATGGGAGCGTTTAATGGGCGCTTAATTATTCTTCGTACCAATTTACGTGCTATTCTAGCTGGTAATTATTTAGCATGCACCAGGAGGAAGTAATTTGCGGCCGACTGAAGAGTCTCAACGAGTTGTTCAACGATGTGCATCGCTGTCAGCAATTTCGAAAAGCCGAATTCACCCCAAGACACTTCAGCTTGAATACTCGTGAATGCCATCAAAGCAAGGACGTAATTCGTGATTACGGTTATCTTTGCGTAAGCACTCGATGCTTACTTTGAGACGATGAGTTGTCTTTGTCGTTTTTTCCTTGACACTAGAAAGACTGAAACTTAGTTGACTATATTGAAGCTTAGAAAATTTTACTTAGAAACCTATATTGCCCAAAGGCAGTCAAAATGACTGCATTGTGAAAGAATAACTAATGTGTAAAGAAATTTATTTAAAATTAATTTTTAACATTTTTTTATATTATTTGCAGTAATATAACAGGTTGTTAGTAAATATTAGCAATAAGAAAAATTTGCTTCGCTTGGAAAAAAAATAATTTATTATAACGGAATGAAGAAGCACATGTACTTGTATGTTATTATGTAACGGTAATCGAAAAAAAATGAAAAATGTTATTTCAATACAGAGCCGAACTGGCCATATAAGAAATTTACTCAATTCTATAATAAGAGTCATTTGATTATTTTAAATTTCCCAAGCGGTCAAAATGACTGCTTTTGGACAATATAGGTATAACACCTATATATACCGGAAATGAAGGACGGGGGAGGTAACTACAATTATTAATAAACGCATTTATATGTTGTACAAAAAGTCACAAAATTCTAAGAAATTGTATCTAAGAAATTGTATCATTACATTATTTTTTTTCTAATTGAAATTAAAAAGCAGTCAAAATGACTTCCTTGGGCAATCTAGTGTTAATCCTGGAAGAAATTCCATCGTCTTCCGAGTTTAAAACTTCCTGGGAATATATGTTATATTTACGGGCATCAGGAAAATCCAATGAGGGAAAGAAAATTTGAAACGCTGATGTTAGAAAGTTTCAAATTAATTGCATATTATGACGTGTAGAATGTTGAGACGGAAATTGGAATATTAATGGGATTCTAAACTCAACAAAATAGCCTCCTGTGAAAGATTATGCAGCTGTAGTTCGGGAAGAAAGTTTTCGCAACATTTTCCGGTTAACAATTCAACGCGGCCTTGGTCTTGAGTCTTTTCTTGGATTTATATTTCAACTTTAACGCTAAATTTACCATGGCAATTAAGGTGCCTGCTACTTTAATTCTTTTAGAACGTATTTAAATTCAAAAGGGTGCAATTCTTCTGCTTCTCGAAATCTACCATGTAAAATTGATATACTTATTTCCCTTTTTCCAACATATTTTTCCTGACATCTTTAAACGTCTCAGAACAATCGTCATTAACCGTCATCAATCGTAATTTCATTCATAATTTTCCTATGACTTTGAAATTGCAATATTTACGAATTTTGCAATATATTTAATATTTAAATATTGGGGTTAAAAAGATAAACTTCTGCTGAATTTATACCAATCTGTGCCTTTGAGGTTTCTCCTTTATAAAAATGTGATTTTAATAGATAAAATTTATTTAAATAGATAAAAATACCGGTGGCATTCAACGTCTTAATCCTAATGTTAATTAACCGAAGCTGTAATACATTAAATACACCAATCCGCCGATTTACACTGTACTTTATTCCCCCGATTTCGCTTGTCGTTTTTAAAATAATCTTAATTATTTTTTACATTGTAATAAATGAGTAAATTATCGACATTTTAGTTTCTTTCCAATTTGCACGGTTTTACTTAAAAAGAATCCACGATTTCGATTTACACGATTCTCTGAGGGATCTACAATCTTCCGTGTAAATCGGGTATAGGTATAAATATTTTTAAACAATTTCCAAAACCAAACGAACATTCGAACTCGGACGCACCGGCTAAAATTTCATTCTTTGACCCCATAGCCACCTATAGTGTAACCCGAAATGTAACAGCTATGGAAATCTTTCTGCCCTTTCAACAAATTCGAAATTATCGATCCTGGTAATATTACACGTCAGTTGGCACATGTCACTATCATTTTACAGATCTCCACTCTTCGATTTCACGCGTTTCATTCTTCTCGATTTGAGGGCATTGATCAAACATGGCGGATATTAGAGCGTCATAGTTTTCAATCCGCAAAAACTCATTTCCAGGAGCAACAGAACATGGACCGGATATTTGGGGGACACAATGCAACCGCTTTATCAACAACTGAACGAAAGTAGGTCCCGTGCCAAACCTGGGTTTTATCCGAAGGATGCGAGGAAGAACGATCCAATGGCAAGTTCTCACAATTTGGAGCTGCTTGATAGGTACGTTGGTGCTATACCCATAAAAGTACCTATAAAGGTACCTATAAAGGTACTATACCTGTAAAGGTACTATACCTATAATATAAACCAAATACGTCGTATCTTACCTATAAAGACTACTGATTTCATAGATATTCTTCGCAACCGTTTGAGCTTGAGCTTCGAATTTCTATAAAAAGATAGAATGTGGAGATTTGAAAAGATTATACCGTTTATACTTCATAAAATACAGCGTTATGAATTATTATAATTTTCTTAACGGTAGAATGGGATCTGATCGGTGATTTTAAAGATATCATTTCTTTAACCCTTCATGGGTGCCATCTAAAAAATCATGGATGTAATTTCACCTCAGTAAATGAATTTTATTTTATAAATTTAATAAAAACTGTGGACTTATTAAAAAGTATTGACGTGCAGCTAACGAAGTACATAACAAAAGTGAAATTTTTTCTGATAACGCCATAAATGATTATAGGAAAAATCAGTGTTGCCGGTTAGTTAATAATATTAGTGTTGTTCGGTTTGTTAATAATATTAGAAAAACAATTTACGTGGGGTGAATTTTTACCCTGATACCTTTTAACCCCTTAGCAAAAGGAAATTTTGAAGTTTTGCAAAACCTATAAAATTGAAGGTATCAATGAGATTCAAGACGATAAAATTATTTCTATAATACTAATATGACGTTAAATTATACGATATATCAAGAATCACGGATCAATTTTTATTTTAGTAATTTAATTCTGAATCATTGCGGTGGCAGTCACAAAAGAACTCGTAGGGAGAGGTTAAGGGTTAAATAAATTATCTCTCGTTTAAATTCGCATTTACTGTTATTACTGAAACTGTCAAGACGGTGAAAATGATCGGTACTTAATTTTTTCGAAATTTTCCCCAAATTTACTGGGGAGGCATCCTTTTCACCTGTTGATTTCTCCTTTTCCAAGATACTTATTTAGTATATTTAATTGTAACATATATCTCCAGTAGTTCTAGCATTAAACATATCGTATAAACAAAACTACGTGTATTTTTAGTAACAGGAATATTTCATAAGTTCTCCTTAAGAACGAAAGGGTGAAAATGTAAAAATTTCTCTCGAGAAGGAACTTCTGTTCACGGTTACATAATTAAAGAATTCACGTGAAACTTTTTCCCACATATGAAGCTTTTTGAGCATGCTTTTTTGAGGTGAGAAAAATTCGAACAAAAGACACAGGTACAGTAATATAGTGCAGCGCAGAATAAAATAATAAAAAGTAGCTACTACGTTTCCCTAGTGATGCAAAAAGAAACAGTTAAATTAAATATAAATTCAAAAGTTTGCCATTTTCGTTCTCAATAACATTTATCTTTATATGATATTTGAAAAGCCATGCGAATTATTAAAAATAAAATATTTACAAACGGTAAACACTAAGTGGAGAAGAAATCAAAAAGTCATAAGATGGACAGCGACGACGTGGTGAGCTCAGGGGATGTAGAAGTTGTAAGGCAGACACGCTGCCGCTAAGCCATCGCTCTTATTCAAGTTACTTCGTATCTTTCAGACTGTTTTACATGCTGTAAGGAAACTCTAATTCTTCGACATCCCAGGTCTTTTTCAAAATTGAGAATCCACTCGGCAAAATCTTCGAGCAGAACGCAAATATATGACGATGTTGTTTGAACCTTTAACACTAGAACTGCCAAATCAGTCAAAATGACTGGGACACAATTTTTTCCAAAAATTCTCAAAGTTTATAGGAGAATTATAGGAGAGATATTCTACGTCCAACTCTAAAAACATAAATGACCGAATTAATCATCTTTTCCGCCTCTTGATTCCTCTTTTCTCAAAGTACTTATTTAATGCATTGAAATATAACAGATTTAACGCCGGTAGTTCTAGTGTTAACCCTAACCGTACCTAGTGTTAACCCTAACCTAACTTTATACGTATCTATTTTTACCTAGGTCGGTCGTTCGGCTGGTATAAAATAACAATAACATTTTTCCAAAATATTTACAAGAGACTGTTAACTTAATACAGAAACCAACTTACGAAACATTCTTAACACTAAAACTAGTTATGTCTATTATATTTATATATACCGAGTAACTACTTTGGAAAAAGACAAATGAAAAGGTGGAAAAGATGATGAATTACGTAATTTAGGTTTTACATGATAGAACTGGAATATTTACTGCCTGGCTCCTCTGTCAGTTTGAGGGACTTTCGGAATAAATCAGGAACCGGTCGTTTTGACCGTTTTGGTAGTTTTAATGTTAATAAATAGTGCACAAAGTTATATATTTTCATTTCATTGAACCGGTCGTTAAAATATCCCTGCGATAAAAATATCCCAGCAGTAACATACTACTGGGATCTATGCTATCCCAGCTGAAAATCTGAAAACTCCTGAAATAAAAAAAAATATATTTCATTCTCAGTCGTATTTTTATTCCATTTCCTGTGCCACAAAATATACACTGTTAAAAATTAGTCATTTTCTGAAGAAATAAAATTCAGTGTTGAAAGTGAGTTTATAGTATAACTTATTAACAATTATTCGTGCAATTAGATTGTACAGGGAAAGGTATCTGCGAGTGCTGCGAAAACGGATATCCGTGGACTCTAGAAAAACCACCTGCATGCTGTATCTCCAAGCGGATCACACATTCTTCAACCACTACAAATCAGAGGAAACTTGCATCGAAGTGATGACTCGACACGTGCAGAAGATCAATATCATCTACAGACACACTGGTAAGTGATTAAAGCAGAGAATTAAAATTGTATCATAATTATATAAGAAAATATAAAATCAAAGCTTATCTCTCGGCCTCGCAATCAATGGGCCCAAGTTCAAATCGTCCTCCATCATGTCTGACAATATTTTTCTGTAAATTTATACAATAATCTGGGTAAATTGACACCCATTTAAATTAACAGATCCAAGGCTAAGTAATCATAGTAATTAAAACAAAAAAAATACAAGATAAAGCGAAAACAGTGGCTGCAATGAAAAGGGGAGGTAAAGGCTCGGTCACGCCATCTGTGGATCCAAGTTCAAATCGTCTCCCGCGATCTCTGGCAAATTTGTTCTAATATTTATATGATAATCTGGGTAATTTGGCATCCATTTAAATTAACAGATCCAAGGCAAAGTGACCATAGCAATTAAAACCCAAATAAATTCAGAAATAGAGCAAAAACAGTGGCTGCAATGAAAAGGGGAGGTAAAGGCTCGGTCACGCCATCTGTGGACCCAAGTTCAAATCGTCCTCCGCGATCTCTGGCTTTTTTCTAATATTTATATGATAGATATTCATTTTATCCATTTCATTTCAATTTAATATTCGACCAGGATAGAAATTTCGATAAAAGCCAAAATTATTTTTATCCGTTAAATGACATATACTGAAGTTTTTATGTTGATGAAAAATAGTTGAAAATTGGATCTTACCACTCGTAGAACCTGATGGTCATTATGCTATTTCAATTAAAAATTGTGGAGTATTGAAATTTAGAAGCAATCGAAATCTTTTCTAATATGATGCCTGGAATCCATTTTAAATTCTAGCTCCTGGGCAAAATAACCGTAGCAGTTGAAGCTAAAAAGTACAAAGCACACAAAGATAGTGGCCCCATGATAAAAGTATTTTTCACTGGAATAACGATTCCTTAAGAACTTGCGTGCAGAGATAACCCATGGACGGTTCGATCTGAAGTTTCGACACCCGGAAATTTCGGTGTAAAGGTGACTTTATCTTAAAATCTCGGAACAGGAGAGATAGGAAACTAGAAATAATGTACTGCCCTCCGGCAGGTGCGCGCACGGTCATGGTACGTTAAACACGACTCAGTCACGAGATACAAATATTTGCTCGCTGTTACTGCCAGTGGTGCACTTAAACCTTTCTCTCGTATCAAGAAATACTGAAGTTCGTGGAGAGGTTAAGCTTGAGCCATTTATCAGCGGGAAATTGATGTAATTCTTTTATTACTTTCCATTCATTGAGGGGGGACGAGCAAACAGCGCTTCATGTTCCGCCGGTGTAGATGAATATTTTAATAAATTTCGCGATCGCTCGTAAATGAAAACTATGACAAGAATTACTCACAAGTCCGGCAAATTGTGCCTGATGCTATGTAATCAAATTCCAGTCACATGCTTTCCGTGAAAGGGCAACGATGATGATTATGTGCTGGAAAATGAAGAGGGAAAATGTACCAGCCTTCAATTTCTGTTTATTGGCTGGAAATAAAGTGAAGAGTTGAAAATAATTTGTTCGACGGATGGTTTTTACGGGCGGATATTAAATAGTGAACGGTGGAAAATCTTTTTTATATTTGTAAAATTATATATCGATTAAATATTACAGCGATGCTTTTAAGCATGCAAATTTTTAAACACTTGGGGGAAAATTTATATATAGACTTTCAAAAGGGAAAGATAATACCTTTGGTCATTTTTTTGTCTTTTTTGACAATTTCTCAACCATTGTAACTTCAACGGACGTAGAAAAGATGAAGCAAGACCCACCAAGCGAGATGTCCTCGATGTACAGTCCGACAACTGAAAGATGGATAGGAAACGGCGGACCTCTCATTTTCAACCACCTGTTCCCGCCATTTCGTTTTTAAAATCTCCAAACCCAGCCTCCTAAAATAAACTACTACGCGCAGTGTTTACTTTAAAAGAGCAGATTTTGGAATTCCAAAACCAAAACGGCGCGAATAGGCGGTTGAAAACGAGAGGTTTCACCGCTTCCTATCCATCTTTCTGTTGTCGGACTATACATTTCCTATACCAGGCGAGCATCGACGGTTTTAAGCATGCAAATTGTTAAACACTTGGGGGAAAATCTATATATACAATTTCAAAAAGAAAAGATAGTACGATTTATCACTTTTTATCTTTTTGGTAATTTTTCAAAAATTCAACGGGCATAGAAAAGATGAGGGAAGACCCACCAAGCGAGATGTCCCCATGGTGCACCCCATTTCCTATACCAGGCAACATGGTAAATCCAGGCGAGCATAGCTAAATCCACGAGTGTACACACAAACTCACTGCTGAATGCGTGACCAGCCTGCTCATTGTGCAAACTTAGCGCAAACTAAACAGTTTCGAACTTCACCGGATACCTTCCCAACAACAAAGGATTTTTTAACACGTTTACCTGAGAAGGGGGCGCGGAATTAGATCGTTCGGTATTTGCATATCTGTTAATCACGCTTTTCCGGCCATGCCGTTTTAAAAAGTGGCAAAAATACTTAGATATTATTAATATATTATTATTAATCTATTATTAATCTTTCATTTATGACAGACGTGCGATCGAAGGAATTTTTAGACACTTAAAGGGGCACTCTTGTTTTTCTTAATCAGAAAAGACGATATTTTAGGATTTTTAAAAATAAAGAGTACAACAGAAATTAATTTGAAAGTTTGTGTACATTTTAATTGTAGCTTGTTTCTATTAATTGCATGTTGTCAATTTGTTGCATTTATAAATACTGTTCGAATCGACCTTGAACTGCGACGCTGCGAATAATTTCTTCGTTAAGTTCAGCCGAAATAGAAAATGTCTATACACCCAACTCTGTTTTTACACGGTCTAGAAAATAAAATTCATTCTATTTTTGCACGTTTTCATTCGATTTAGCACGATTAACAAATTTAAAATATTCTTAAAATAAATTTTTTAATAAAATTTTAACTATTTTTTACAGGGTTGAAGGCTATGGAACTAATCCCCTTTTTTCTATGTATGTACTTCATGTCTTTTTCTCTATCTACCGTGTAAAAACAGAATTAGGTGTAATATTAATATTACGCTGAATTATGCGATATATGAAGAATCACTGATCAATTTTTCATCTACCAATTGAACTCTGAATGATTGCGGAGACAGTCACAAATAGAAATCGTACGGCAAGTGGTTAAAGTAACACGAAGGAATCCATAAAAATCGAACATCCCGTGTGCCATTGATCAGATAGGTTGGAGTATCCACTTATTGAAAAATCTGATAGCCATGGAAGATCATTGAGGTTTGAGAAGAGTAATTCCCTCCTATGCTGAATGTAGCATGATGAAAAGCACTTAATCACTTTCCTCTGCGGTAATCGAAATTGGAAAAACGACCTCTTGACACGCGAATACGATTCCACGGATGAATTGAACGTGTAACGCTACCCTTTTCCTGACTTCCTTGGATCTCGTACAACCGATAATAATATTTCTTAATACATTCATACAATTTAAATCCCTTGGTATTGTAAATCCTTCACCGTCGAGTCATTAATATCTTTAAACCATTGTACAAATTGCTGGCAGGCCAGCGAATTGAGATGTTGCCAAGCTATACACAGATCGGTAACGCCTTTCCTGTCTCGGTAATGACAAATTACATCGTTCTCTTTCGTCGCCATATCCATCGTCAGATAGTGAGAATACATTGGCTCATGGAATACCATCAATTTCAGTCACTCTTCCTGACATACGAACGCGAAGCAGCCCTCGACTGTCTTTGTTCGGTGGAAAATAGAGAAGGAAAAAGGAATTTGAATGTATGGAGAAGTAAGAATGCATTAATCTGGACGATAGGTAATGCGATTGCTGCTTTCGAGTGGTGCAGGCATAAAATGGAAACAGTGTAAGTGGAAAAATCAACGATTGCAGTGGCGAGACCTTTTTTATTTTCGTCCTTTGTGTGACGATGGTGATGGGATTATTCTGATGCTTATTCTCAAGACAAATCTGGATGTGGGTTAACGTTTAAATAAACAAATTGCAGATTCTCTTTACTATCAATTAATGTAGAATTGTTACACGCATTTAGGCCGATTTGTTGCTCTGAGAATCACTGGCAGTACTTTGTGTCTTGCAGAGCTATTTAAATTTTTAAACCGAAGACAAAACTTATGTTGCAACTTTCAATTATTGTTTTCTCGAGAAAAATGGAAACAGTGTAAGTGGAAAAATCAACGATTGGAGCGGCGAGACCTTTTTTATTTTCGTCCTTTGTACGACGATGGTGATGGGATTATTCTGATGCTTATTCTCAAGATAAATCTGGACGTGGGTTAACGTTTAAATAAACAAATTGTAGATTCTCTTTACTATCAATTAATGTAGAATTGTTACACGCATTTAGGCCGATTTGTTGCTCTGAGAATCACTGGCAGTACTTTGTGTCTTGCAGAGCTATTTAAATTTTTAAACCGAAAACAAAATTTATATTGCAACTTTCAATTATTGTTTTCTCGAGAAAAATGGAAACAGTGTAAGTGGAAAAATCAACGATTGGAGCGGCGAGACCTTTTTTATTTTCGTCCTTTGTGTGACCATGGTGATGGGATTATTCTGATGCTTATTCTCAAGACAAATCTGGATGTGGGTTAACGTTTAAATAAACAAATTGCAGATTCCCTTTATTATCAATTAATGTAGAATTACTACGCGCATTTAGGGAGATTTGTTGCTGTGAGAATCACTGGCAGTACCTTGTGTCTTACGGAGCTATTTTAATTTTTCAACCGAAAACAAAACTTATGTTGCAACTTTCAATTATGGTTTTCTCGAGAAAAATGTCTGCTCTATCGCCTCCGTCTATTAGAATTTCTCCTGGGCGCCTAGTTTTTAAGATAAATAGGAAAGTATCCACAAAAGTTGGGGCTCTTTTGACATCGTTTTCCCTCTGTCCAAATGTTTATAACATTAAAGTAATATGCATCGTTATATTTGGGAATGATTGTGTAATTATTTTGTGCAATAAATGCTTGAAAAATGTTTACGGTTAAAATGAAAGAAATTCCAAAAGTTGAAAAACCAAAAAAGAAAAGGAGAGCAAGAGAGAGATGTCTGAAAATGGTTCTCCAAAACCAATGTCCATCAATAAAAATGGTGAAAACTTCTGAAAACCATTCTCACTCGATATGTTACAGATTTCAATCAGGATGGTCAGCCAGACAATATCAGCTTTATGATAAAACGCGTGAAGGTCCATGGTGAAGATGCACTAATCGATCCGACCTACAGATTCACCGGTACTTATGGGGTAGAAGAATTTCTAGAGCTCTTCTCCGGTAAGTGAACTACTTCCATCCCTCCCATACTTTTCACCAGCTCACAATTTAAGCCCTTCCTCGTGTTCTCACCGAAATCGATATCATTCAACATCGTTGACCAACTACATACAGATTTTACCTTTTCCGCTTACCATAGACTTTTGCTCTCGTGACTAATAGCACTTGATGGCCATTTCATTTCAATTCAACATTCATCCGGGATAGAAACTTCAGTAATAGCCGAAATTATTTTTATCCGTTAAATTACATATATTGAGGTTTTTAACTCGATGAAAAATTGTTGAAAATTTGGATCTTGTCACTCGTAGAATCTAATGGTCGTTATGCTAATTCAATTAAAAATTGTGGAGTACTGAAATTTAAAAGCAGTCGAAATTATTTTTTTCCATTCAGTGAAATATATTGGAGTTTGTAAGTTTGTAAGAAATAGTTGATAATTGCCATCCTATCACTGTCAGATTCTCATAGTTATTCCGGAATTTCAATTAAAATTGTAGAGTATTGAAATTTCGAAGCAATCGAAATTATTTTTATCCATTCAGTGAAATATATAGTTTGTAAGTTTCTAAGAAATAGTTGATAATTGCCATTCTATCACTGTCAGATTCTCATAGTTATTCCGGAATTTCAATTAAAATTGCAGAGTATTAAAATTTCGAAGCGATCGAAATTATTTTTATCCATTCAGTGAAATATATAGTTTGTAAGTTTCTAAGAA
Source organism: Cerceris ruficornis (assembly GCA_963989415.1). Classification (NCBI taxonomy): domain Eukaryota; kingdom Metazoa; phylum Arthropoda; class Insecta; order Hymenoptera; family Crabronidae; genus Cerceris; species Cerceris ruficornis. The sequence goes on along the minus strand of OZ022529.1, from coordinate 10,287,448 downwards.
ATAGTTGATAATTGCCATCCTATCACTGTCAGATTCTCATAGTTATTCCGGAATTTCAATTAAAATTGCAGAGTATTAAAATTTCGAAGCGATCGAAATTATTTATATCCATTCAGTGAAATATGTTGGAATTTGTAAGTTTGTAAGAAATAGTTGACAATTGCCATTCTATCACTGTTAGATTCTGATAGCCATTCGGTAATTTCTATTAAAAATTGCAGAGTATTGAAATTTCGAAGCAATCGAAATTATTTTTATCCATTGCATGAAATATATTGGAGTTTGTAAGTTTCTAAGAAATAGTTAATAATTGCCATCCTATCACTGATAGATTCTGATAGCCATTCCGGAATTTCAATTAAAAATTGTGGAGTATTGGTAGTTGATAATTGCCATCCTATCACTGATCGATTCTGATAGCCATTCCTGAATGTCAATTAAAAGTTGCGGAATATTGACATTTAGAAACGGTGGAAATTATTTTTATCCATTAAGTGAAATATATTGGAGTCCTTAAATGAATGAAAAATAACTGAAAAATTTGATCTTGTCTCTCGTAGAACCTGACAGCCATTCCGCAATTTCAATTAAAAATACGCGGAGTACTGAAATTTGTATAGCAATCGAAATTACATTTATCCATTAAATGAAATATATCACGCCCTCTAAATTTATATTAACTATTCAGAACTGATTGTAATTCAAATTAGCCGAGCATAGAAAAGAAATTGCCGAATCTCCTGAAAATTCTCGTCTCCAATACAAATACAGTATTCATAGTTTTTTCATGCTTCATAAAAAAAAGAACAAGTATAACAGTTCGTTACGAGAAATACGAAATATCGAGTATATGAGGCTCGATAATGCTCACAGAGCCATTTCCTCGGTGCCGTTTTCCAATAACATTGTTCCCCTGAAAGATTCCTCGACTGTCTGAAAAGTCAAACAGAGGAGAAAGTCAAATTGAAAGCTATTTTAACTCCGGGAAAAAATATTGACGGAATTTAATGTCCTTTAAAAATATTCCTTCGTCATCCGGCGCATTCGTTATGGAAAATTCGATATTATTTAAATCGCCACGAAATACATTCGTATATAACAATGGTAGGCAAACTGCGGCTCTCAAAGCTACTGCGCGCGACACCAGAGACAATATTGGATTTCATTGCCATTTTTCCTAAACTTTTGTACAGCTGTAGTTTTTATTATCGATAAATACAATTAAAAGTTTCCTGAACTCCGAAAACTGTGCAGAAAAATATTGTACGTGATTCCCATATCTGCCATTGACGCATAACAAGCTGCACTTCATTGTTTCGAACCTAAGGTATTAACAATCTATAAAAAAAAAAAATAAATACATAACGCTATAGTTAAAGCATTAGTTCAATCTGCCAAAATGCACTTTTCCTAAACTTCCATAAAGTTATAGTTTCCTATCATTAATTCATTTTCTGTGACCACTGAACTTTGATTACGAATTTAACAAATTTTTACAATACAGAAAAAAGGAATTATTCAAGAAATCTGAAGGTTTGAAAGTCAAAAAGGTACTCGTGCACATTATTCACCTGCTAAATTCGTCGAAAAATATTCGTGAATCGTCGTGAACACCAATCAAAACACATGTAAATTGTAAAATTTCCACTTCCAAAAAAGAAAGAAATTGTGAACTTAACAAATTTTTGCAATACACAGAAAAGGAATTATTCAAGAAATTCAAAAGTTTGAAAGTCAAAAAGGTACTCGTGCACATTATTCACCTGCTAAATACTTCGAAAAATACTCGTGCAACGTCGTGAACACCAATCAAAACACGTGTAAAATGTATAAAAATAAATTGTAAAGTTTGCACTTCCGAAATATCGTTCATATTGTTCTTCATAAAAGTAGAATCAAAGAAGCGAAGGTATGTCTGCAGGTGCAGGTGAAAGGTTACGCCGAAGAATAAAATGTTACGGTAAGAAGAGAAATAAGAAGGGATTGATAAAACGTAGAAATCTAAAGGTACGTGTCCATTTGAGCGTAAAAATTACGTGGCAAGCTCTCGAGAGCTATCTCTGGCAAGTAGACACTGCGGCTGATAGCGACTGTCAGAGAGTGATATTCAGCTGTAAGGGAGCAGATGTGTTGTATCTTGTTCTCGAATGGATACATAATAATGTTACTGTCGGACACTGCCCTCGGAAATACCAATTTTGCATTCTGCGTTGTACCGCTGCGAGAATATCAAATAATTTCAGAGTAATAGCGCAAATGAAGTGGCCGGAAGAATGAGAATAACTGTTGAATTTCCGTGGACGGCGAAAACTCGTTGTAAATGTAGAAACTTTAATCACGGTATATTAATGGCAGAATTCCTGTTAATTGGTATTTTTTTGGAGTGTCAAAGGGAGTCAGAATGAAGTTAATCGACTTATTCAACTTACAATTCTATTACGTGTTTCGTATGTTCTGTCAAATGTGAGATAACAGTGGACGGCCATTTTTCTGTTGGACTTAAATTCGAAATTTGCGCAGTATAGAAATTTAGAAATAGCGGAAATTATTTTTATCTGACAAATGAAATGTACTAGTGCTACCGAAATAAAAATGATTGAAAATTAATTTTAATTCGAAAATTGCACAGTACAGAATTTTAGAAAAAGTGGAGATTACTTTCATTTGTCAAATGAAATATATTAGTCCTCCCAAAATACAAATGACTGAGAATTAATTTTAATTTGAAATTTGCCCAGTATAGAATTTTAGAAATAGCGAAAATTATTTTTATCTATCAAATGAAATGTATTAGTGCTACCGAAATAAAAATGACTGAAAATGAATTTTAATTCGAAATTAGCCCAGTATATAAACTTATAAATAGCGAAAATTATTATCATTTGTCAAATGAAATATATTAGTCTTCCCAAAATACAAATGACTGAGAATTAATTTTAATTTGAAATTTGCCCAGTATAGAAATTCAGAAATAGAGAAAATTATTATGATGTGTCAAATGAAATATATTAGTCCTCCCATAATAGAAATGATTGAAAACTGATTTTAATTCAAATTCGCGGAGTATATAAATTCTGAAATAGCGGGAATTACTTTCATATACCAAGTAACATATATTAAACTTTTAATTTATAAAAAAACTTTGAAAACTTTTATCACGTGACTCATAGCATCTGACAGGCCACTCCGCAATGTCAATTGAAAATTTGCGGCGCACAGAAATTTAGTAACAATGCAAATAACTGATATCACCAGACAGCCATTTCGCAATTAGATTGCAATTTAATATTGATCAAATATTAAACTTTCAAAGCAATCATCATTATCTTCGCCTATAAAACTAAAACATACTCAATTTTCCCATTCACAATAACATTTCACTTACAAACCATCGCTAAAAAATATTCTCTCCCCGAAAATTTCTTTCTCGGACCTCCATAAACAGTCCAACCGTACTTCCTCCGCGTTTTCATCAACCGAGCATTTATCCGTGCGAAAGAAACTTCGTAAAGTGGTGTACAAATCACCTGTAAAATAAAACGGATACTGCCCTCTCGAATGGACACGTACTTCGGGAGTAACTATCGAAAGTATGTTTTGCGAGATCCCCTCAAATGGACACGTACTTCAAGAAAGGATTGTATGAGAGTAGATTCGAAACGAAAACCATTGTAGCCACTCGAGGAAAACAATAAACTCCTCTGATACGATGGGATATTATCTCTCGGTGAAGAGAATTTTGTAATATCAAGTACTCGTAGAATTTACATGAGCCATTATTACGTCGTCTTTCAAAACGGAACGCATAATCTACTGTACTCCATTGCCGCTGTAACAAATTGAAATTTCAATTGAAACGAAGGCAAACGTAGCGCACTGACACTGAGCCTGACAGCACAATAGCAGATACAATAATAGTTGGCTTCGAGTTTCGCAAATTGGGAAATACGAGGGCATTGATTATGAGGCTGGAGGAAAAAATAAACAAAGAAAGATAGGGGCAAAGGAGGATGAGGGAGAGGATTGAAGAGGTAGAGGAAAAAGGGGATGATAGAGAAAGAGAGATGACGTATTTCTCTAAGGTATTCGCTAACCGAATATACCTTCTATGAAATGAAAAATTTGCTAGTGTGTTTTTCGTGCCGTGTTCTCTTCAAACATGGGGAAAAAGTGGAAGCGAGTTCTCTGTTGAAATTAAAAATGGATCCTTTCAGTGGTATTTTGAGGTTTGTTTTGAAATCAGGGTATTCTTCCGACCTCTGTGATATCTTCGTCATTCTGTGCGATTCTACATACGTTAAAGACTTTGTTAGTAAAAGTTTCTACGGTATGAAGGAAAATATTGATTTTATTACGTTCGCAGCGAGCATTTAGTCTTTCTGTCGAAGCTTTCTTGCAAAGAGTACAACCGTTAAGAGTTTCGCAAGTCTGTCGTAGAATTTTGCAAATAAATATCTGCGGTTGTAATTTCTTCAGTCTCATAAACCTCGAATGTTTTAAATTTCAAAATGTCCACATTATTTCTCAATAAATAAAGTTTCTGGAAAAAATGTAGTTTAAGACAAACTTTAAGATTGAAGCGTCAATTAAATTCCAAAATATGAATAATTAAGGCAGAATATTAATTTCAGTTCTATCAAAGCTAGAAATACAAATGTAGTGCGTGAGGATATGTTGAATAAAATTGTTAAAAGGAAATGAATAAAGAATGGAGGAAAATTGGTCAGTTTAATTGCTTACAAGGAACGCAGAGGATTAACCCTTTGCGGACGGAGACTTTTTTGAATATTGGGAAGTAATCATTTGTTTGGCGTTAAAAAACTACCTTTTTATCAGAAAGTCAGAGTGTTGACGTATAGAAATTATAAATTACTATTTGGGTAATCATATTTCAACAGCTATATTTCAATTTTACAACTCTAACCGCGTATACATACACCGATAAACTATAATCAGATTTTCTCAAGCCGCATATATGCGTCCATCGTCCTCAAAGGGTTAAAGTAGAAATGGCGTGAGAAATTTTCAAAACACTACGAGGAAGTCATTTTTATGACCTTGGGAGACCCAAAGAGGTCTCGATAATTAACTTTCCCTCAAGGACAAGTAGTTTGTCAAACGTGAAATAACTTTGTCACACTCGTTTATGAAATATTCCCGAAAACAATGAGAGTACGTGAAAGTTTGCCACCAAAGAGGAAATAAATCTGGTAAAACATGTCATCGGAGTTTGCATCTTCCGGTAAAATCGAATACCCAATTTCACGGCTCCTTTCAGTTAACACAGGCAAATAGCTGTCACCGGCAGGAGCCTTTAATTAATTTCATTTTTAATTTTAGCGCTGTCGTTTGCATTTTACCACGGTTGTTTTCACTGGCAGATGAAAGAGGGGGGTGAGCACCCTCGTCGCGGCCAAATATCCTTGTAAATCCAGCAAAAATAATAAATCAAAAGGCCAATATATCCGGTAATTTAGTTTCTGCTAACTTTTATTCCACGAGAAACATCCCTCTGCCACGCGTAGAAGGGGTCGAATCGATATGCAAGAACGAGAAGAACGATGTCCAGTTTTAAAAAATAGTGGAAGTACGGCTCGTAAATAAATAGAAACATTCCAGGGGAATTAAATGTAAATTTTTTAAAGAACGGAACACAGTACCTGAACGGTGAACTCTTACATTATGTATATGAGGGACTATGAATAACGTATTTATGAAGGAGTAAGAAAAATAATTTATAGACGACAGAAATTCCTTTTACGGTCGCGCAGGAAATGTTGCAGTTAGAGAGAGAAGTACGTTTTCGATGGAAGAATTAGTGGAGCGAATTGACGAGGAATTTTAATGTAAATAATAGTTAAAATTTGGAATCAGAAATTAGAAAGTTCTCATTGAAGGAGGTGAATTACTTGAACTGGGAATTTTTACATTATTCATATGATAGACCATGAATAACACGGTTATAGAAGAATAACAGAAGTAATTTATCAACAGAAATTTCTTTTATTTTTATTTATTTTTGTTTGCAACAGAAAATGCAATTGCAAGCAGAGAAATAAACGGGCTCTCGATAGAAGAATTTTCAGATCAAATTAACGAGGAATTTTAAAACAAATAATTTCTAAAATGTAGAATTGAGAATCAGGAAGATGTAATTTGCTTGTTTTTTTTCTTACATCGTTATAAAATACTTCGATATCTTCCTATATTTGTTGCAGAAGAGAACTACGATGCATTTTGCCTGTCTTACATGTTCACCTATCGTGATTTTGAGAAGGGTACCTTAGGATTAGCCTGGACAGGAGACCTGAAAAATGCTGGAGGGGTGTGCGAGAAAAATGGGGTAAACCTTTAATAATTTCTTACATCAAAGCCACAAACTCAAATATCAATCGAACAATAATATTCTATTCGTTTCAACTTCTAAAATCCTTTCAAGTAAATTATTACATCTTGGAAATCCAAATACTATCGATTATATTCTATAAACCCTAACTTACATTTCAGTTAACTTTAACCCTTTGAGTTAAACACTTTGAGTTAACACAAGATCATTTTAACCATATTAACCATTATTCACGTAATTACAATGTCCTTCGAGAATTATTATGTCATTCTACATGAAATAATGCACTGAGTAAACACTGATACAAGGACACGATATAGTAATTAATAAACAAATGTGTTCTATTCCATATAATATTTTCTATTCGTTTCAAACTGTGAAATCTTTTCAAGTAAATTATTAAATCATGGAAATTCAAATACTATCGATTATATTCTATAAACCCAAACTTACATTTTAATTAACTTTAACATAATTAAGATCGTGTCAACCATATTAACCATTATTCATGTAATTACAATGTCCCTAAATAATTACAATGTCCTTCGACAATTACAATATCGTTCTACGTGAAATAAAGCTCCGAATTCACACTGATAGAAGCACACGATATAGTAATTAATAAACAAACGTGTTCTATTCCATATAATACTTTCTATTCGTTTTAACTTCTAAAATCCTTTCAAGTAAATTATTAAATCATGGAAATTCAAATATCGATTATATTCTATAAACCCAAACTTACATTTTAATTAACTTTAACATAATTAAGATCGTGTCAACCATATTAACCATTATTCATGTAATTACAATGTCCCTAAATAATTACAATGTCCTTCGACAATTGCAATATCGTTCTACATGAAATAATGCACTGTGCGCACACTGATACAAGGACACGATATAGTAATTAATAGACAAACGTGTACCTAATTAGAATAAAACAACATCTTCCAGCACTACAGAGGCAGCATGAAATCGCTCAATACCGGCATAATAACTCTCTTAAACTACGGGAAGCACGTACCACCGACAGTTTCTCACGTTACCCTCGCACACGAAATCGGACACAACTTTGGCTCGCCGGTAAGTTCGTGAATTCGTCCTGTGTAATCATGTTGCTTGGTACTGATGACTCGTGCGAGGCGTGGCTCGAATCGTTTACTTTGTTTTATCGCACGGAAATCGAGGCACGATGTTGTTGTTGCTGATTGTTGTATCGATTCAACCAGAAAGTTCTGTCGAATTTTTTAAACCACCAATAAATGCCGGTTTAAACGTTGAATTCAATTAAGACGTTGAAGTGCCACCCGTGTTTCTCTAGTTCTATCATTACTTCAGAAAGGAAAGTTTTCGTATTAATGTCACATCTTTGTAGAGCATGGACGTTGAAGGTAGAAATTGTTATGCGGGATGTTTCAGCCGATTTTGACATTTTATACAACTTTTTTTAGCGTATTATCGCTGAATGTTGCAAAATATGATATTATGTAACATATGTCGGTCCTTGATTCAACGATTTTAAAAATTCTGCGATGCAAATGGCCGTTATGTTAAACGATCCCTGCTAAATAAATGATAATGTTGATACGAACTTTAGAATTATTTCAATTGAAGTATCTCTGAAAGTATTAACTTTTCGACGTGCATCGATAAAAAGATTTCTATAAAGGAGGTCTTCTTTGCAAAAAAATGACCTTCGTATGACCTTGGCGCGTCCACTTAGGAAAAAAACTAATAACATAATAGCTTAGATTTGGAGCTATACTTGAAACACTCCCCACTAATCAACTGAACACGGATAACGTAATTTATTAATTAATTACAACGAAATTCATCATAATCAAGGCCTTTTACCATATTTTAACCCTTTACATACTTAAATCTATTGCAAAGGAACATCCTGAAGTGTAAATCACCGATTTTTATGAAATTTTAGTATGATATAGTATTCGTGAAAATATTAGACACCTATTTTTTTTATCGGCAATCTTCGACGTTAAAGAAGTGAAAACGCCCCGAACTTGGGGTTGCGAAACCTATTTATTGAATATCTCTGAAACTATTAGAGATACGGAAATTTTGTGCAGAGTGAAAATTAGCGCCTTGTGATGTCAAATCCGATGGTGTAAACATTTTTTTAAAAACTCCGTTTGTTTAAATAATACGTTAAAAAATACAATCGGAAATACAATAACTTCTTTTGTAGCACAAATATCGAATTTCTAATTTATCCGTATTTCGTGTTTGACTGTATAGTTTGTATAAACAAATATTCAAGAAAATGGATTGACATTTAACTGGAAAAATGATGAAAAACATTGTATTTTTTAACATATCATAAATATGTCCATATTTTAACGTATTAACATATTATAACGTATTACATATTATATTTTAATATATTATGATATAAAAATCGGCTGAGACACCGTGTACATACAGTAGCACAATTTTCCGTCATAAAAGTAAATTTTCACATTTCATTCCGCCATTGTGGGCAATCGTAGCACGATCCTGACGAATGTTCGCCGGGAGGAGAAGATGGGAATTTTATAATGTTCGCCAGGGCTACCAGCGGGGACAAACGAAACAATAATCGCTTCAGTCCCTGCAGCCTGGTTTCCATAAATCCAGTTCTCAATACCAAAGCTCGATCGACCAAAGGCTGCTTTGCCGGTGAGTACAAACACCCCATGAAACCCCATGATTTTTTACGCTCATTTAAATCACCGCATATACATGTACATACAACATGAACGAAGCCGTTTGTTTGACGTTTCTGCCTTACAATATGGATTCACCCGAGTTGAATGGAAAATGGAATGAAAAAAGTTGAAATTTTCGAAAAAGCTAGTTGAAAAATTCAGTGGATGGGAGAACGTGATGAAAGCGGTTTTATTTTGCCATTTTCTGTAAAAATATACAGAACGTAGTAGTCGTGAATTTGTAGTTTAATTATTTATTACTGAATTATTACACGTCATTGAGAGAAATCGCAAAGATAAAAATGTTTAATGCGTATAATAAAGAAATATGAAATTATCGTCCGGTCAAGTTACGAAATTAATAAATCTGTAAATTGTATTTGTACATAATTGCCGCGAGTTTATCGTGGAATTAAAAATCTATGAGTAACGCGCCATTAAAATTTATGAAATGTCAGGCGTCTAATGAAAGATCAGGGGGCAAAAGTCTCCTCTGCATTTTTTTCATTAAAAAGGACGCGCGACTGAAGGGCGCGCAACAATTTCGCAGAAATTAAAATTCAAGTCAGGCCACGAAAAATATCGCAACGATTCGACGTGAAACGCAAATGAAATGAGACAGCAGCGACAACGAGTGCTATGAAACATGGAAAATTACAGTGCGCCTTTCCGCGAGGAATTCGTGAAAAACGTGACGGCATTTTATATCCGATCGGGATCGTTCCTTTTGAGCCGCTTTTTTTTTAAACCTCCAAGGGTAAGCGGGGTACTTCCGTTCAATTAATTTTTTGCTACTTTCCCGTTACATCCTTCTGTATTTAAATGAACTGCGTAAAACCTTCCTGCATCGTGCTTGCGAATATAACCTTTCGGCGTCCCGGGGGAATGTTATTTCAAGAATTGCAAAATATAACGTTAAATGAAAGGGTTGAAGCGAGTAACATTAAAATTTCAATATCGACTTTCCCTCGTTACCGCGATGATATTAATTACACCATTTTTCGTTAAATAGTATCTTAATTAAATTTTATATTAATGAAGAGTAATCCACAATCTTGTCGATTTTAACGAATAATTCTTTCACTTGGCTTCTTCTTAATTAGAAAGCAATTAAAAACGTGCCGACAGTGCAACGTACAGTGAATCGTTTTATTTCGGTGAGATTTTTATTATTATCAGGGTACATTAATATAAAATAACAAGTGTTTGTCATTCAAATTTGTTTATCTATACGGTTTAACTAATAACCAGACATTAATTAATTAAAATGTAATCCTAGACAGTTTTATTCGTTACTCGTAATGCAGTCTGGTTTATTATTTATTACTGCTGTAACATCGTTAAAGTTTCCTTAGCTGAAATTCCTAAGCTAAAATAAAATATGACAGCCAAAAATAAGCATTTTCAGACATTCACTTATAATTAGAGGAAGCTCCATTATCCTTCGTATTTTAAAGAGAAGAGAATACCGTCTTTGAAAGTAGTATACGTATTAAAACTGTCAGACAGTGCAGTGATGTACGTCAGCCACAAGCCAGCACATGGAGTCGTATTTCAAGGAGCTCCGCGATTGTTTCACGTTATCCACACGCGAAAAATGCTGCAACTGTTGAATTATTATTAACAATATAATATTGCAATATATTAACACTAGATTTACGGAAGCTGTCGAATTGGCGGGTTCCTACTTGTCTTATAAATTATTCTTAAATTCACAGAGACGCTGTACAGTAGATATTTCACTTGTATTTTATAATACAATAATAACTTAACGAATTACCATCTTTGCCGCTTGATCCTTCTTTTTTCAAAGTCCTTATTTAATATACTGCAATTTAACAGATTTCACGTCTGTAAATCTAGTGTTAAATGAGTTCAAAAACGACTCTACGTTCTGGGAATTCCTATTCTAAACAGGAGACTCTCTGCAGTGTGGGGGAAAGTAACATAAATATTTTATATTAATTTCATATTACTATATTTTATATATTTTATATTACTTTTTTACTATATTTAACCCTTTGCAGTCCTATGTCGAGCTATACTCGACATAGCTTTTCACTTCATTTTATTTTCCAGCGATTTAATATCGACTTTCCAATTTCATAATGACTTTGTAATATCACCTAAATATCCGCCAGTGTCTATAGTTATTGTTATAATTTTAAAAAAATGAATAACCAATGATAGAAAATGTTGCGAAATTAATATCATTTAGCTCACTACAAAATTGAGAAAATAATTCGGACCGCAAAGGGTTAATATATTTTATATTAATTTTATATTACTAACATAAGTGGGCCCGAGCTCGACTTTTGGGCATCCACAGTTAGTTCGTTCTAAACTCCTACAGTATAAAGACGTTTCTTCCAAAGCCTTATAATAAATAATAATATTAATATAGAGTATATTGATTTATTTTAACAACCATTTAAATAGCAACCTACGATATTTTCCCCTTTTCTATACAAATATAAGATATCAACTCTCTTGACGTGAAATGGAGTTCTAAGAACATGGTACTCCATAAAAAGACTACGAGGATTCGGAAAGCACTTAGTAGTATAAATTTGAAGGGTCCTTAACAGTTAAATTTCCTTCTAACGGTTGTTAAAAAATGTTTAACATCTTGTTAAAGTAACGTTAAATAACCAATGCCTCCAGAACCTCAATCGGCAATTTGTGGAAACGGAGTTGTGGAAGAGGGCGAAGAATGCGATTGTGGGTGGGAGGAAGATTGCAACGATCCTTGTTGCCATCCTCAACGACTGCATCATGCTCCTTACGCGGTGCCTTGTCGTCTTACGGATGGTGCAGTGTGCAGTCCCAGCCAGGTAAGAGGGATTTTCGTTTATTTAACAATTTTCAATCAATAAATGTACCAGATTTGTTTGTCGTTTATTCCGCATGCCATTCAAAGTCATAATTCTGCGAGACGTCGAAGGTGATATGTGAAATGTCGATAATAAATTCGGAAAGTTACTGTAATAACGTTCAGTCTTGTCACACGGTATCAAATGTATTTTATGGTCTGTCAGATCGCCCCACCTCATTGTAGAAAATAATAAAAATTAATCAATCTCCACGAAATATAGGACAGCTGTTAAAAAAATATATTTACAGTACGTGCAACAATTGCAATATTAGAGGAAATTTGTTTTTAGCGGACCTTCATATCATTCTAGCTTATTATAAAAATAATAAAAATCAATCAATTCTTACAAAACATTTCATAGCTGTTAAAAAAGTATCTTGACAGTAGGTGCAATAATTGCACTGTCTCAGTTCATTCAACATCATTATAAACAATCTCTACGCACCATAGTACAGCTATTAAAAAAATATTTTTACAGTAGGTGCTATAATTTCAATGTCACGGAATATTTGTTTTTAGCGGACCTTCATATCATTCCACCTCGTTGTAGAAATAATAAAAAGGAATCAATCTACAAAACATTTTTTGGCTGTTAAAAAAATACCTTGACAATAGGTGCAATAATTGTGGTGTAACGGAAAATTTAATGGACCCTCGGATCATTCTACATCGTTATAAAAATTAATCAATCTCTACGAAATCTAGTACAGCTGTTAAAAAAATACCTTTACAGTAGGTGCAATAATTGCAGTGTCACGAAAAATTTAACGGTCCCTTAGATCGTTCCACAACGTTATAAAAATTAATCGATCTCTACGAAACATAGTACAAATGTTAAAAACGTATCTTGACAGTACGTTCAATAATTGCAACGTCACGGAAAATGTAGCGGACCCTCAGATCATTCCACATCGTTATAAAAATTAATCAATCTCTACGAAACACAGTACAGGTATTAAAAAAGTATCTTGACAGTACGTGCAATAATTGCAATTACACGGAAAATTTGTCTTCGCCGGACTTCCCTCCAATACATTCCGTCTCCACAATTTTTGCTGTCTGAAACCAGAAGGAGCCAGGCGACGGTTGTCGGAATCATCGTACAGAGAAAGCGTGCCTGCATCTCCTTTTCAATCGCGATACCTATACGTGCTTCATTCCCCGTTAGATCTTCTCTCGAGATTTCAATTCCTTATCCTTAATGCTGTCTCGGAAAGAACACGACACCCTCGAGAATATCGTTGAACATCCACGAACTCAACCACTCTCTACTTCTCGGAGGCTTCTTCCTCCTCGTGCCATCTTTCGCATTATCTTACGAAAATGGCTGGGACCTCGACGGCTGTTTATATCGAATGCATAAAACACCTCGGGTATTTCTTTGCCGCTCTTGCAAAATGTGCACCCTTATTATATCCGATGGCATTGCGGTTGTAAGAGCTACTTCTTGCGATATCTTCTTTTTCACCTTCCTTCCCGCCAATTTGCTTCGACCTTTTTGACATTAAATTTTCCGGTTATTGTTACAGTTACGTTGTACTCATTGGTTGGTGATATTTTGGTATTTTGATAGCTCGGGGTTTTGTTTTGTTTTCGTTAATGACAATTGTTGAGAATACAGCTCTGGTGTAATTCGAAATGTTCGTTTGTTAATTTGTGTATTGTTTCTATTGATTTTTATTATATTATGAGAAGGTTGTATCGTGGCGGAAGGCCTCGATTATATTCAGTTCTGTTGTATTTAATTAATAAATTAAGTTATGTGTTTACTAAATAAGCGTGAAGTGGTTTAAGTTTATTTCGAGGTTTAACAATAATTAACCGTGAAAATGTACTTTGTGGTTACTTAACGTTAGAACCACCGACGTTGAATTTGTTATATTTAAATATATTAAATAAGTACTTTGAAAAAAGGGGAATTCAGAGGTGGAAAAAATGATCGATTCGGTAATTTATGTTTTATGAGATGGAGATAGAATATCTATTCTATGACTCTCCTATAATCTTGGAGAATTTTTGGAAAAAATTGTGTACCAGTCATTTTGACTGGTTTGGTAGTTCTAGTGTTAAATATGTAGTGAGGTATTAAATAAATGGAAACACACACACAGCACAAATTAAACAAAACTAGAGTATATATATTTGGTGATAATTATATGTAGTAATAAGAGTAATAGTAATAATGTTAATAATGGCAATAAGGGCACAACATCCATCTCACTAAGATGGTCGAATCAGACTGCGTAAAAAAGCTACGCATCGGCGTTTGTCGCTAGGCAGATGACACGTGGGCTATTCAGGCCCGTACCTACGAAGTCCCTTCATCGAATACAATCTTTTTTTTAAAGGGGGCACCCTTTTTTTTAAAGCAGTCAAAACGACTAGTTCATCATTTTTACTAAAAATTCTCCAAGTTTATAGGGGAGCCATAGAACATATTTTCTACGTTCATCTTATGAAACATAAATTACTGAATTAATCATCTTTTCCACCATTTGATTCCACTTTCCCTAAAGAGTTTTTCCAAGATATTTAAATGCAATAGATTTAATGCCGGTAGTTCTAGTGTTAAATAATGTATACGACTCACTAGGGCTGAATTTATTGAGCTAAATTAATTACTTGAATTACGCATCAGCAGATGACCCAAAAATTCTACTTCATCAAAATGTTGAAAGTTTCAGGGGAGAAAAATTCACAGCCGATAATCCAATACCGATTCTTCCTCAAATATAAGCCTCGACGCTTTTACCATTAAACTCCGTCGATATTTCGTACAGACCGCCCTTCGTCGAACTTAATTCGAATAATTCTTTGCTTCGTTAGCCCAGGCATTTGCTATATCCCCTGGAACAATTATCTCGCTGACTTCCGTGACTTCCAGCCATTGTCGTTCCCGTCCTCATCGTCGTCCCTCCCCTCGTTTCCACCCTGTCCGCTTTACTTTTCTCTTTGAGCAAGAAATTCCACCCATTGAAGTATTGAAATTCCGATAAATTGATTCGTTTCACCCCGTGTTATTACTCCTGGCAAGGCGTGAACGTGATATCGACTCCAAGAGGGTCGAAGGGGGTTGGAAAAGGGATGTTTAGTCTCCGTTATTACGTGCTTGCCCTGCAAACCTTCTCCCTTCGAGCGTATATACTTAGATTTTGCTGTCGTGCGAAAGAGAGAAGATCGGGGATAGTCGAAACGATTTATCCTCACGTCTTGAACGGCCAATTCGAATCTGTAAACACTGCATTGGACGGTCTGTGAAAATATTTGTCGCAACGATCGAATGATATCCGCTGGGAGTGGAAATGATTGTCTTTCGTTGTGAACACGTACGCGTTTAGTATCGCTCAAGTGATCGCTTATGGTTTGATTTATTCATATGGGTTTGCACGTATGCCGGTGATGAATGGGAAAGGAATAAAGTAGATGTAACCATCGGAGAAAACGGGCTTTATGATATACCTGATCGGTTGGGAGAAATGTTTCAATATTGTGATTAACGCTGGAACTATCAGCGTCGTATTTATTAAACGGATGAAGATGGAAACTTCTGACCATAATCATTTTAAACTAGACACTTTAAGGATTAAAACGAAAAAAAATTCAACCCTCTACGACCCTCAGAAGCCGAGAAACTTAAATTCAAACACGAGTCTGCACCGCTCCCCTGGCCGCACTGGCCCCTCGAAACGGGGCCCCCGAAAATCGGACTCCTCCGACTTTGAAATTAAATATCTCGCGTGTTTTTGGACGGATCTCGATGGGCCTTTTTTCTACGTGTTCCTTGGAGTCTTGGCTTTGAATCCGCGCCACTAAAAGCATCCTGCAACGAATAGCTTTTGCACCAGGCTCCCGAGACGGAATTATGAGCCCTGCGTTTAAACGGCTGAAAATGGAAACTTCTGCCCATAATCATTTTAAAGTAGACACTTCAAGGATTAAAACGAAAAAGAATTCAACCCTCTACGACCCCCAGAAGCCGAGAAACATAAATTCAAACACGAGTCTGCACCGCTCCCCTGGCCACCCTGGCCCCTCGAAACGGGGCCCCCAAAAATCGGACTCCCCCGACTTTGAAATTAAATATCTCGCGTGTTTTTGGACGGATCTCGATGGGCCTTTTTTCTACGTGTTCCTTGGAGTCTTGGCTTTCAATCCACGCCACTAAAAGCATCCTGCAGCTAATAGATTTTGCACCAGGCTCCCGAGACAGAATTATGAGCCCTGCATTTAAACGGCTGAAGATGGAAACTTCTGACCATAATCATTTTAAACTAGACACTTTAAGGATTAAAACGAAAAAAAATTCAACCCTCTACGACCCCCAGAAGCCGAGAAACTTAATTTCAAACACGAGTCTGCACCGCTCCCCTGGCCACCCCGGCCCCTCGAAACGGGGCCCCCAAAAATCGGACTCCCTCGACTTTGAAATTAAATATCTCGCGTGTTTTTGGACGGATCTCGATGGACCTTTTTTCTACGTGTTCCTTGGAGTCTTGGCTTTCAATCCACGCCACTAAAAGCATCCTGCAACGAATAGCTTTTGCACCAGGCTCCCGAGACGGAATAATGAGCGTTTAACCTTTAAAATCTGATACTTAAAAACTTGCAAGTCGAAGTATGATGAGAATAAATTGGAGTTGCCAGTCGATATTCACAATTAAAAGTCGGGGCGTTAAGGGTTAATAGGTGAAGCGAACAGAAATGTTTTTTTTTCCAATACGAACAAAATTATTTGCAAAAAAAATGTTCTACTCTCTTTAACAGGATTAACGTTGAAGCATCGGTGCAGTTCTGCAGTTTAATATTTATCTTGTTTTATTTGTCTGGCTCCCAGTTTGGTTTTGTAACTCGTAAAATATTCTATATGTGAAACACTTGAAACTTGTTGAATTTTATTTAAAAAAAAAAGGTTTGGAAACAATAACGAGCCTTCTGTTTGAGAATTAATTATGAGTATCGTTGAACTCAGCATTATGGTAGGAGTTGTGGCATTTTTACGATTCGTGAAGTGCCACTTCGTTTCAGGGACCGTGTTGCACACCTGGCTGTACTTTACGCAATGGAAATAAATGCAGAGACGACAATGGATGCAGGAATGCGAGCTTTTGCGATGGACGTAGCCCTCAGTGTCCACCGTCCGTCAACAAACCCAACAAAACGATATGCAACGACGAATACGTGTGCTACATGGGGGTAAGTGTGCATGGGGGTTTGTTTTTTTTTTCGTTTATACAGAAAACACCTAGTGGACCTTTCATAGTATCTTTAATTTCTTTTGCGATACGTTGAAACGCTTTGAGCAGAAATTTTATCGTCAAACGGTCAGTTTTATTTTGATGGCACAACTGCTTTTGCGTTAATTGTACACCGTCCGCACAAAGATGATGGAGTATTTCATAAAAAAATTATGCCATTACAGAAACGAAAATTTAGCACCCTCTTTTGTCCAGTTTTTATTAATAAAACTGTGAAACCACGTAACTCGTGTTTCAGAGTATATTGCAAGAAGAAACTTAGAATCAGTGACGCCATTTTAGAATTATCGAAATTTATCAACCCCTGCTGTGTAAAAACGAAATTGTAGCACCCTCTTTTATCCAGTTTTTATTAATAAAACTGTGAAACCACGTAACTAGTGTTTCAGAGTATATTGCAAGAAGAAACTTAGAATCAGTGACGCCATTTTAGAATTATCGAAATTTATCAACCCCTGCTGTATAAAAACGAAACTTTATTGACTCCTACTGCATTGAAATATTATTAATAGAAGACTCCCGAAATTGTAGTTCCATTTTATATTCAGTTTTTATTATCGTAAATTGAAACCACGTAAGTCGTCTTTGACAAACCTTAACAGAAACTTAGAATCATTGACGCCATATTAGAATCATCTTTTATTAACCCCTACTGTGTAAAAACGAAATTGTAGCACCCTCTTATATCCAGTTTTTATTAATAAAACTATGAAACTACGTAACTCGTTTTTCAAAGTGTGTTATATGAAGAAATTTAGAAACATTGACGCCATATTAGAATCATCGAAATTTATTAACCCCTACTGCATTGAAATATTATTAATAGAAGGCTCCCGAAGTTGTAGTTCCATTTTATATTCAGTTTTTATTATCGTAAATTGAAACCACGTAAGTCGTCTTTGACAAACCTTAACAGAAACTTAGAAACATTGACGCCATATTAGAATCACCCCCACTATATGGAAACGATATGTCAGCAGCCCCTTACGTTCAGTTTTTATTAACAAAAACGTGGAACCACGTAACTCATATTCACAAAAAGATCTGCCTTCAAAGAATTTGAAGCCTCTGACGATGATGTAAACCTTGGCAAGCCGACTTTCCAATAAAATATTAATATCCAGAAGAAAGATTCGCCTGGCGACCGTTGCCAAAACCCCATCGCCCACTTACCATACACTCGGAACAATTACCCTTAAATATTCATAGACGTCATGGAGATCCTTCCCGATTTATATGCAATAAAAGAGCCGTGAAATTTTATGACACTTCGTCGCATTGTTCCCAGGAGTGCACTGGCAGCATTTGTTTGGCTTATGGCTTGGAATCCTGTCAATGCATCGCAGAACCAGGTGATCCTCCGACTAAAAGCTGCGAGCTCTGCTGCAAATTGCCAGGAGAGAGTCAGCCATGCTTGTAAGACATTTCTTTGAATTAACACTAGAACTACCGGCGTTAAATGTAGTATATTTAAATCAATTAAATACGTACTTTGAAACCACGTCAATTAAGAGATAGAAATGCTGATCGATTCGGTGATTTAGGTTTTTTTCAGGTGGACGTAGGATATTTATTCTATGACTCTCCTACAAACTTGGAGAATTTTTGGAAAAAATTGTGTGCCAGTCATTTTGACTGGTTTGGTAGTTCTAGTGTTAAATAATGATTAAATTAATAATGATTAAATTTTAGTATCTGTAAATTCGTCGGGTTAACCAGGATACAAAAGTTGCTGATGAGCTCAAGATGTCTATGGTTTTTTAAAAAGATTATTTATCAGCACGTTGACTGTGCAAATATTAAATAGTATTTCATTTTAACCGCTGATATTTCAATTTTTGTATCGAGTCAGTAAAAAAATATTGGAGACGGTGTTAGAATTATTAAAAAATTATTAATATCACGTAACATAAAATTCTCATGGCGCATAACGTTTTAATATTACTTTTCAGTTGCAAAGTAATACGAAAATAATCGCGAAAATTGTAATCCCTCGAATGACGATGAATGGAGGCAAAAATACTGCATATACATGGTTCACGTAAAATAAAGAAAGATCCTACAGGGCAAATATTTTGTTGGAAATTTATTAGTCAATACACAACGTAATACGTTTTGAAATACGAAGCAGAAATATGGAACATATGATGTATTAATGAAATTCATCGTTGAAATACAAGCGGCACAGAGTGAATTGAAACGATGAAAATATCCTAACGGGTCAAGATGGATGGAGAAATGATATTCAAAATATTTCCCACTTTTCAGATCGTCCTTCGACTGGAATTCAGCGCCTTACGACATTCCTGACATGCTGTCGAAACCAGGCACACCATGCAATGACTACAATGGCTATTGTGACGTTTTTCAAAAATGTCGAGAGGTAGCGATCTTTGAAAATTCGAATATCCGATTATTTTCCAAAGATATTTTCACCTTCCATTGTGTAGCATAAAACGTATTGTCCAATACGAACAAAAAGCTCAATTAATTGTCGATCGATACACGAAAACAATAAATTCTATTATAAAATATGGTATACACCCTGTTGAATACGAAATATCCGATTTGAGATTATTAAAAGTATTGAAAAATAAAAAACAATTAACTTTTAACAAATAAGTGATATATTTTAAACTCGTGATAAGTTATTTAGGCCAATTTCAATATAAAGGGATAACTGTTTATTTTAAAAATCACTTTCTTTTGAAATGTGAAATTTTCGAATTTAAGTTTTAACGTGTTTAAAAATATTGATGGCATTTTTGAGATAGATTCACTTGTACTTGTTATCTTGGATACTTATATTTTTCTCGTTATAAATAATTTTGTGTATTAATTAGGAAATCGTCATTTTTCATCACGGTAAAGTGACTCTTGCCAATTACGAAATATCCAATTTGAGGTTATTAAAAGTATTGAAAAATAAAGCAAAATTAACTTTTAACAAGTAAGTGATATATTTTAAACTTGTAGTAAGTTATTTAGGCGAAATGATCGTAGCAATTAGGGACCTATAGCGGGTAAAGAGGTTAAGCTTCGGACTCTCAATCAGTGGGCCCAATTTCTACTTCCACCTCTGGGAAATTTGTTATAAATTATTATTTAATTTATCATACCCTCGGCAATTCAAAACCCACCTAAAATAGTAACTTCTAGACGAAGTAAAGAAGACAATTTACTGGGAAATTTATCATAATTTATCATAAATTTGTCATAAATTATTGTTTAATTTATCATACCCTCGGCAATTCAAAACCCACCTGAAATAGTAACTTCTAGGCGAAGTAAAGAACACAATTTACCACTGGGAAATTTATGATAAATTATTTTTCCCGAATGAATGCAAATCAGAGATATAATAATGAGAAATCGAACACTTATTTCTAAACGGAGGAAATATATCTTAAATTGCAATTGTACTCCGATTTACAGCATTCATTTAAAAGCTTGTCACAACTAATTGAATATCGGTGTATAATTCCGGCGATTGTATACAATGCTGCAGAGTCAATGCGATATTCGTATTACGCGACGAGCGTATCAAATTCTGGAACAAAAAAGACGGAAATTTCTTTCATTAAGCTCACTCAATCGCGTGAAACACATGTCATGCGTTACACAATGGAGAACGCGAATGAAACTGTTATCGACCGGCTCGAAATGGGATATCAAACCATTCCGATATTCTCCGAATTCGTTGTGACAATAATTAAAACGCTTATCTCGGCCGGTCGTAAAACTAACTTTATCAATTTCGGGGAGAAAATATAACAAAAGATCTTTTTCGAATAATCGCTGATGACGTGATTTTAGACTTTTAAAACCATAAAGAATTACTTTTTATATTTATCAACCCTTTACAATTGATTAATTCAAGTCGAAATATATTCTAATTTAGGTTCTCGTTGTCGCTAATTTTTGCTAACTTTCCAACAGCTTAACTTTAACTTTGGAACTTCACTATGATCTTGTCTCTTCACTTAAATATTCTTTCATTTATCCCTACAGACGTTATCGAATGTCAATGAGTAGCTAATTGCAAAATTCATTTGTCCAAATTGTCGAAAAGTTATAAACATAATTGCACTTGCAAACCATTAATATTTATATGTGTCAAAAACCCGTATAAAGAAATAAGTTTCGATGCTAAATTATCCGATTTTTTCCGTTTCATCGCCAACTTCAAATTTCGAAATCTCGTTCAACAGCGTTTTCGAAAACAATCCAAATAATTTCAGGTGGATCCAAGTGGACCATTGGCAACTTTGAGAAGACTTCTTCTCTCGAATGCCACTTTAGCCAATTTCCAACGTTGGCTAATAGATCGTTGGTACTTCGTTGCCCTTATGCTCCTCACTCTGCTCTTCACTCTGGTAAATAATTCGTCATCGTGTATACAATGTATAGCTCGCAAAAACAAAGAAGTCCTCTGGCCTGTGGCTTGTCCCGATTCGCCTGACATTCCCCGTTCTGACGTCATTTTCGATTCTAACGCGTTATTGGCCGAATGAGCCGTGCACTCGTTACGTCGTCATGGGAACGACGAATGAAGTGTTTTGTTGTCGGCTGTCATTGGTCGAGCTTTCCAGAAGCGATATGGTGGGGATAGAGCGACGCTCTCCCCTTCCCTGTACCTCATATCGCGAGACTTCTCTATTTTTGCGAGGTATATCGTGCTACGTTAACACGTTGAATGGCATGGGGGTCACTGGTGACCGGCACTGTTGAATTCGATGAAATTTCTTATGATTTTTAAATTGCGATCTTCACAGACATGCTAATATACTCAATATTAAAATATTGCTGTTAGAAAACTGAAGTATTACTGAGAATATAACTATTCTTATTTGTAACATTTCTATTCTACAAAGATCTGATTTTAACACATTGAAGACGGGTGACGTGAATTCACGTTTTTTATTTTTCAACCGTTGCAGACGGGTGACGTTAATTCACGTTATTTGGAATTTCAAGCAACATTGTATAAAAAACTGCAATTATAAGTAAATAAAACATTAAAACGAGGAATTGTTGTTAGAGACAAACATGTGATGAATTATATTCATGATGAGTTATATTCAATTCAAAGTTATATATTATTATTCAGTGTTATTTTATAATTTCAACAAAATATGCGGCAATACATACCGTCTTCAATGTGTTAATAGAAACAATTTCGATTCGATGGAAAATGAAACTAGCGAAATACAGCTGACATTCAACGTGTTAAAAAATTATATCCCGCTAATAAATTACGCTGCACCGATAATCAACAATCACAGTCAACATCCTACTCTTCTTCCACCAGGTCAGCCTGACACGCTTGCTAAGCAAACGTCAAACGAATCACCTAAACGTTCACGTTCCCCTGGAAAATATCCCTTCGGAAGTTCCCAAATTATCCTCGATGAACGTCGTCCTCATTAAGAAACGTCTGATCGAGACAATGAAGAGCATCGTGTCCCTGGGCAGAAAGAGGGACAAATCATCGGATGATGCGACTTTGCTCGTCAGAATTTCCCATCTGTTTAACAGAGATTTCGTGAATTCGAATCAGTATCTGGAGAAACAGAAGCTGAACGAGGAATCGGGTAAAAGTGACGAGTGCTGGGAGAGTGAAACGAGCGAGCATAGACTCTTGAAGGAGAGAGGGAAAGAAGTAAGGAACAGTGGAAGCGACACTCGGCAGAACTTAAATAAGAGAAAACTGTGGGGCAGAATGTCGATGTTGTTCTTCGAGAATCGTAGGGTGCAGAGTTCTTCCTCGAGGAGGAGAATGGACAGGAGTGAAATACATGGAAATTGGAATAATAAGGAAGTCGAAAGACTATGTGATATGTCAACTGTTGTGAGTGAGTGTGAAGTAAGTGACGGGTGTCAGACTAAACCTTTAATGGTGCCTGAGACACCAGAGACACCTGGAGAGTCGGAGAATAGGATTCACACTTCCGATTTAACGGTGCTTTTACCGGAGAGTTAGTTTCGACGACACTAAGAAACTCTGATAGCGTTCTGTTCCACTGGAATTTCTGCAAAGTTGTACTTTTGATATGAGCCATTTATTTTGAAAGTTGCACAAGTCACTTTCTTTTGAAATGTGAAATTTGTTGGATTTACATTTTAACGGACGTAAAAATATTGATGAAATTTCTGAGATAGATCCATTTGTACTTGTTATCTTGGATATTTATATTTTTTTCCGGATAAATAATTTTGTGTAGTCATTAGAAAATCGTAATTTTTTTTATGGTAAAGTGACTGTCGCCAATTTCAAAATAAAGGGCTCGGATTGTAAAAATTCGTTAGTTTGTTAGGCCAATTGAGATTAAAGTCGTTTATGTGCTTCGTTTCATCAGCAAAAACTGAAATCTGTCCAAGGAATTAAGGATATTATTAATTACAACTTTGTACAAAATACCGTACCATTCTAACGAGTACCCATAGTGAAATTATTCCGCAGACATTCTTTCCCTTTCTTTCATTCATTCATAACATTTTGTAATAATTTTCAGTACTCTAAATCAATGTAACAATAATGTAAATTTTTCACATTAATATACTGCACTTACTTAAAAGACAATATTCGATAAAATGATTAACCACTCTGTAATTCGTAAGAGAATACTGTAACAATTCAATATTGTAAATAATGTACATACAATGAATACTACGAAGAAGCATTTACACTAATATTAGAACAGACTTTTCGAATAGTATTGGGAGAAGTAGGAACTGGAATTCTGTTTATAGAAGCGGACCAAAGGTAGAAAAGAACTCATTTAATGCTAGATCTCTAATTGTAGTCCTGTGTATAGAACTGTATGTAAATAATTGATTGTTATTGTAAAATAAATCATACATTATTATATATCACTGTCCACCCGATGTATAGTCCGACAACTGAAAGATGGCTCGGGATCAGCGGAGCTTCTCGTTTTCAACCGATGGTTCCCACCCTTTCGTTTGTAAAATCCCCAAACCCAGTCTTCTAATTTAAACAACTATGCAGAGTGTTTACTTTAGGAGACTGGATTTGGGAATTCCAAAAACGAAATGGTAGAAATAGGCGATTGAAAACGAGAGTCTCCGCCGTTTCCTCGCCATCTTTCAGTTGTCGGACCGTAAAGTGTTTATGTGAACTTCATTCTCTTATATTTTTGTGTTCAAACGTTGGTACTATAGTATTCAGAGCTCAATGAGAGAACTTTCGTCTGATTATGCAAACGATGAAGGGATGCTAAGATTCGACGGTAGTTTTTATACAATTTCTTTACTTTTCTTTGTGTTTTTCAGCTGTAATTATTGTCGTCATTACGCCAGGGACGTAAAGTTGAAAGACTCGCTTGCCAAGTCGATTAACTGCGTAAATTTAAAATGGAAAAATGTGATGAAACAGTATACACACCTTTTTCAAATTCCCTTCGAAATATAAATACAAATAAATATTGCAGGATATATAACATGTACTTTTCATTCGACGAAGTATAAAATGAATAAGGCGGAATAGACATGGAGTTTATCAGATTTACTTCTGAAATGGTTTATTATTCTATGGTCAAACGCACTTCATCATTCGATGGTGTTAATCGTTTTTATTACGGGGAATTTATTACAAATGTGAAAAGTTAGGATTCAATCAAGTGCTTTGACGCTATTTACAAAAATTTAGAAGGTGGAGTTAATCGATTTGGCCTGTGAGCGGCTCATTGTCAATTTTAGGTGGATTCTTTTTGAAAATTATTTTCTCTTTCGCGCGCTTTTCTCCTGAAAGAGTTTCCGGTTCTTCAACCTATAATCTTCTATGAGGACGCAACTTCGTCATCTTGTAGGAAAACGAATTTTTATTACATTTCCGACGCTTCCCCCAAATTCTATAGAATATGATTTATTTGCAAGTGAATCAAATAATTATTCTACTGCAACATAATTTTTAATAGAACGCTTCCTTTCCTCATTTCAGTAACTCGAAGAACAATGCGAAAACGATTGTAAACGTTACAACGGAGATTCGATCAGTGAAACGTTAAATTACATTTACAACAAAAGTCATGAATTACATAGGATACTTTGTTAATTGGAACTTTATTTTCACTTCATATTTGCAATAATACAACCGCCACGTTCGCTTCGGCATTCTCACTATTACGTTTAGAAGATCTCCTTTATACAGTTTAATGTACAATGTACTTAATTACAACTGGAATTACAAAAGTAGTGACTGCATGTTATCGGAACAATTCTAGAATAAGGCTGACGCTGAATGTTATACGATATTAACAATTATTGCGTGTTGAATCGTACAATTACATTTAAAATAGCTTACATAATTATCGCCATTTAGTAATTGCTACACGAAAGAAACAGGAGAAACTGTAAAAGTAGCGATGTTAAGCTTTATGATATACGTAAATTAGCGGTGTATCTTTATCCTGTAATTTGTTTAATCGACTGAAAGATAACAGAATGAAATTTTCTTACAAAGTGATGTCAAAATGAAATTTACTTAAAATGACGCAGATACCATTGAATTTTACAAGTTGAACATTTAAAGCGATGTTTCAATCAACTTGACTGAATAATACAGTTCCTTGATAACGATCGAATATTAATGCAAATGAAAGTAATTCAAATTTCGATTAATAATCTGTAAGCATTAGAAAAATAATCGAAACGTGGGAATCGTTCTTGCACCGGAACTTAAGCCTTTACATTAACTAGCAAGACCCTCGCGAATCGAAGATTTTTCTACACCTCGTAAATCTGTTGTAAAGCATTTAATTAAATGAGATCCTATTGTATTATCTTCCAATGATTCAACAGTTATATAAAGTTAGAAATTTAAGATAATATAAAAATAAGACATATTTCGTTATATATGAAATATATATACATCGTGGACTTCCGTGCTAGCGTTAGTAATAAATCGAGCTTAAAATTAAGTTCTAATTAATAGTGTCAAGTTTTCAATTCACCTGGATATTCGAACAATGATTTCGGACAACACGAATTCGATGCAACTGAGGTAGAAATATGAATTTTCTTTAGATTCCTACTTTAAATAATGTCGAATTGAATTACTTTGAATTCTCTACGGTTTCCATATGTTCGCGTTGGAATGAAATTTTCTTAATTAAAGCTTTTACATAGAATGACTCGTATAAAGTATTTCATGAAGTTCAATTGGAAATATGTGTGCATGAAGAAATATATTACGGTAAAATTGGACAAAATTCGTAGTTTCAAAATCGTACAATTATCATTTTCCGTTTGATTATTGTACATATATTTTAATAAGACATCTGTAACTTTATGGATAATCGTATGACGTAAAAAATGCACGAATAATTTGAACATTTACGACGTATACTATTTTTGACCCTCATAATTTGAATTAAAATTCATGCAAAAGTCGTTAATGAAAGTTCGTGCAATATTGTCGCGACGTAGCACCGAAACAGAAATTTGTACGATTCAGAAACTAAAATATGAATTTTTGCTCCTGCAAACATGAGATATTAATAATTTACGAGTAGTTCCATTCCAATTTTTTAACGTTGTTGTAAATATCAATGAACTTTTCTTATTTATCAGTGATTACAAACTAAGAGCATATTTGTTCCGTATAAGCGTTACATTCTCCATGTAAATTGAAGTATTCATTCAGCGCATAAGAAAAATGCAAATTTTTATACTCTTCCTGATTGTTACTGTAAATCCATCTAAAATAATACGAATCTTTTATCCTGGCTCTTTCTTACAATAAATATGTGAGTTATCATTAAAGTGAAGCTAATAATAACTAGACTACCTTACACAACGGAAAGGAATAATTTATACGTAACAAATAACAATTAACAATATAATACGACAATTACAATATTTTATCTTTGGCATTTATACCTAAAATATAAGCAGGTATAAAATGATGTATATAACAATTTACTAAGTTACAGTAAATTTCGAATGACCGACTGAGAAGTAGAACGTTTTCTTTCTTTACTAACTAATTCGTCATATTTTATTGTTATTTAATTACATCGCGTGCTAAAGTGATTAACAAATTATGATACACAACATCGTGCATGGAATTGCCTGTAAGATAATTCGTTACTCACAAATTAGAAAGTGTTACCGCGAATCCCGTTGATATCGCAAAAACCATTTTGACGATGAACACATTTATACATTCTTCCGTTTCTATCAGATTAAAAGATCCGACGAAAAGAGCTCTGTTTTTAATAAATACTACTTCGTTCTAAGTGCACGCGTTATTCTTCAAAAATGTTACTCCTAACTATTAATAGATTGTTTGTTACTATTCGTTACTCGTCAGCTTTCCGATCTTCCAGTATCATTTTCCGATAGAGAATAACAATATTTTACATTCAATCGGATAACAATTATGTAAACTTGCATGAAGGAATCGTGGATGATGTCGATTTCGTCTAGAGTCTCGCATCTCAGTTTCTATTAAATTTCACGGTAATTGCAACTACGATATACGTTTCTTCGCTTCGAAGCTGTTTATTATACTTATAAGATTTCAATAGAACTTTAAAGTTTTTTGATTTAAGATAGATATCGAACAAAATTCGAAAAATTCGTTATGCTAGAATGGACAGTCATAGATGTTTAAAGTCGAATAACAAACGAAATCCTAGGAATATTCATCGGAAACACGATGACTGATCTCGTTTATTATTATAAACATTTCTACGCAACCGGTGTCCATTGGAGCTTAGAACAATTGCTACGATTTGTTGTAAAATTGTCGTCCATTAAAGTAATTATACAAAAGCAAAGTTGAATGTACCATTAGTGATTATCACATCAAAGGCTAGCCCTGCTAATTAAATGAAGAAAACCTTCTCGTTAACTGCTAGCGCCTGAGAGATCGTATTCTCAATTCTGAAGAAAACTCAGAGTCAGTTTAACTCTCTAGTTCCATTAATTCCTAATTTGTTTCAAGCAAGAATCGTATAAAGTGTTTAAAGGTACCGAAGAATGGGAGATAAATTTATTTTCATTAGCAGCTTACTCGTAATAAGCGTTTTTACTGCGCTTCTCATTACGTACGTTTCTCTTCTTCTTATTATGAACACGATTGAAAAAGTAAGACTAATATGATCATGAGCTACATGCAAAAGCGTCTAATAACTTTTCGAATGATTTATTTCTTATTCGTATTCGATTGTTCGCTACTGTCAAATTAGACTTTTGTTCGATTCACGCGGAAATACGGAATTTACACATCTGACAATGCGTTTCGGTGTAAAGTATCAAAGAAGAAAAGACATACCGGGTAAAAAAAAAGATGCGGTATTGTTAAATTAATTTGTTTCGTCCGAGAAGTCATAATTTTGTACTTATTCATAATTTGTTCCACGGCTAACGAAATATTGTTGAGAGATCATGGTAATCGGAGTAACGCACTCTCTATATATACTATATATTTAGTAACTCCATTTTTCATCCTATGTACTTAATTTAAAACTGAAAAGTGTACATAGCTAGATAGTTCAGAATCGTACCTATATCCCTGAGCCATACTTCGATACTGCAAGATCAACAATATCATTATAAATACTTCCTCAGTAGTCGAAATTTCACTGTTCTTTCTGTACATTAACGATGCGTGCAAAAAATATCATATCGAAGTAGATTCACCATTGAAGCCCATTAATATATTACAATGCTCCTGTAAGCATTTCACGCTCGCCATAAGATCCGTATTTTCCATGTACAACTCTTTCACCAGGATATCGGCTTCCTCCAATTTTTCCGCCTGAAAAAGAAACGATGTCGCAAGGGTCAATGGAATAATGGATCAAAAACAATGAAATTGAGATTTTGAGGCTTTCGCGGCCATCGTTAATTGAACAATTGTTTTGAATTTTCGGGTTTAAGCCGCGTTGAGCGCGTAAAATTTATCGAACGTGCATATTCACCTGTTTTGCATTCGTTTGATATTGCAGTTGAAGCTTCTTTTGAGTATTGCGAAAGAGATACTGCAATTTAGATACTTCGACTTGATGCTGCGACATGAGACCTGCAATGAATATAAATTCTCTTATCTATTTATCTTCATCGTTACATTAATTCTATGCAATCGAACTTTAACGCTACAACTACCGGCTTTGTATCTATTACATTTAAATATACCGAACTTTGAAAAAGAAGAATGAAAAGGTGAGAAAGATGATCAATTACGTGATTCTTGCTTTACAAAATAGACGTGGAATATTTACTGTACGGCTGCCCTATCAGTTTTGAGAATCTTTCGACAAATTTGATAACCGATCAATTCGTCTTGGTGACTTTAATGTTAAAATACTCAAAGTTAATCTATTTAGCGATCAATTTTGTAATCGTTGACGCAACTTACGATGCAAAACGTGTTCGGTGTAATATTGATGTTTCCGGAAATTCTCTTGGAGTTGGCGTTTCTTGTATTCCTGTGCCTGAAGTCTCATATTCAGATCCTGCAGTATGTTTACATTCACGTAACATAATTGTGCATCGTTAGGCATGCACTGGCAATTATCAGGCTTCAGGTTCTGCGTCTTAAATGTATTTTGAATAGAATCGAAGTCCATGTCGTACTTCTCCTCCTTTTTAATCGAAATGGGAAACTTTCCATCGATATCTTTCTTCCACTGAGAGCCTGCCCTATCGTTCTTAAGCGAATTAATTTCTTTCGGCGAATACTGCGCACGATAATTGCAATCATTCACAGTTCTCTCCTCCTTTGGTACTTGAGCAACGAAATTATTGGGCAAGACTGAAGATTCCAAAATCCGATCTAACTTGAAGTCCTCGGATTCTTTGCGAACGTTCTCGTTACATTTGAACTTCGAAGCTTCACTGGATGGAATATTAAACAAATTAGGAACATAATTTGACAAAGGTGGAAAGAACATCTCGTCTGTGACTTGTAGAGATATATCGACCATGGCGGGCCGTTCTAAGGCTTTCAACTTGATAGTCAGACTTTTAATTTCTATATCCTTCTGCGAGATTTCTTCTTCAGTTTGCGCTCTCCACTTCTCGAATTCCTCTTCGAGATCCAAATACTGGAAATAGATCGATGGGAAAGCATATGAATCGTGTGTTCCTGTTACTAATATTTTTCGGAAATATATAACTTCCGAATCGTTATTTAAATTTGAGATAAATTTGATAGGATTATCTTAAATTTAACGTCGAAAAATTGTCATTTATAACGTCTAGTATCGTCAATGATCTTAATAACAATGAAACTAACATAGGAGTGATCGAAATAATTGAAACTGAAAAGCTTTTATCAGAAACGATCTTAAAAGCTGAGAAATAAGTGATCGATATTAAGATTTAATAGAACGAATCAAAGAAATATTTAAATTAGTGCTACTTAGAATATCAATAAACCAACCTGTTGCTCGAGATTGAATTTCTCCTCGATGGGCGATAAACGTCCATTCTTAATTTTATCTACGGGGCTAATGAGCTCCTCGTATTCTGCCATTTTAGCAATAAGCTCTGAGAATTTCTCGTCGCTTATCTTCTGCTCTTGTTCGAACAGCTGCCTCTCCTCTTCGAGTTTAGCTGCCCAATAATCTTCGCATTCCTCGTACTCGGTTTTCAATAGATCCAGGCTTCTCTCTAATACTAAACAGCGTTCAGTCAATTGTTTCTTTTCAGTCGCATGCGCAGCTTCGAGTTCTCCTATCCTTAAATTCGCCGAGTCCTCTATGAATTCAGCTTTCAGAAGGCTCGAGTTAGTCTTCGTTTCGTTAGGCACTTTGGTATAATGATTAACTAATGCATCCTTTTCCTTGCTCGCTCTCGAATGATCTGGAACACTGTACTCTTCCTTCCGCGGAGGATAATCCCTTAAACTCGATACTTTATTTTGCTGTACACTCTTCGAATCTTGATTACAATCTTCGTCGCTGTCGCATGGCGTATCGTTGTTATTGTTGTTCGTTATCGGTACTCGTTTAGCATGAAGCGTATTTTTGTGTTTGGCAACGACAAAGTCCCTCAGCGATTCGGTCGTCCTTTCCTCGCATTCGGTTTCCATTTCGGACGCGATGCTATTGATAAAATCTTCTTTGAGCGTGGAGGTATTTAAATTGGACTGCAGCCTGCTAATCATCGTTGCTATCTCGTCTCTAAATGCACAATTCTCAAAAGCACACTTGTTGTGACTTCCTATTAAATTCTTCAGTTGTTTTAACAATTCGTGGAAACTCTTCAGATCTGTCTTTTGCACGGTCTCTTCTTCGTTCGAAGATACAGCAGATATGGAATGTTTCGAAAATACTTCAAAGTCCGTTTCTTCATCTCCTACCAATGATTCCTTGTCTTCGGTCTCCTCTAATTGCATAGTTTTAGTGGAACGTACATCGGGTATATTGTTCTGCCGTGTATCTTTAACTTTACAATTGCGCATTCTTAACGTCTCTAACTCAGCCGTCAACTCGTCGTTTTGATCCTTCAAAAGAACTGCCTCTGTCCGTAGCTGTTTAATACGGTCGATTAAGCTTATAATTTCCTGTTGATGTTTCATTTCAATGTTCTCTATCTCATCGTGCTCCGCGGCCAATACTTTCATCTGAGTTAATAAATCATTGTTTGATTGCTTAAGTTTCTCGATTTGATTACGAAGACTTTCGTTCTCTATCTCTAAATTTTGATTCTCCTGTAAAGTATTGACAAACTTATTCCTCCCATCGTGATTCTCTTTTTGCAGCGTCTGTATTTGATCGTCTTTCGATTTCAAGGCAACAGCGTTCATTTCACGCTCGGAATTGAGTTGATTCGACAAATCTTGCACTATTTCGACATAACGTTGTTCGATTTGTTTACGTAAACTTTGTAGAGCCTCCTCCTGTTTAATATGCTGCTCGTCGATCTCTTGAGCAAGAGAATTCGCTCGTTCGTTCGCTTCGGTCGCGTCGATACGTAACTTTTCCTTCTCACTGTTTATATTTTCTATCATAACACTAAAAACATAAAAATATAATCATTAAATCTCCCAGATATTTATTTTCAATCCACTTAACGATAATATGTAATTGGTACACTTCGTTAAATGATATTCTATTTCTAAGATAATTGCACGGAAACAGCTTTCATTGAACGCATATATGAGATCGTTATCTCCAAAAGATTAATTACATGCAAAATGAAACGGTCATTCGATCTTGAAATTCTACAAAGAAATTCTAAAGATGTTTTACTTTAGACTGTACAATTGTTCTTGATAAACAATAAGGAAGTCCCTCAGCAACGTTATGTGAGACTGCATGTCGGAACAGTCTATCGAATCGTTAAAACTTTTTAGTTCGTCGCAGAGAGTAGCTGTCAGGTCGGCGAGAGAAATATCAGATGCTTTAAATTCCCCATCGGTCACCAAAGTCGATGTATTAGTTATACCAGCTTTCCATACATCCGGAATAGAGTTCCTTATAAAGCTGTTTGAAAAAGAAAATACATTAAGTCATAATATTCACAGCAGTACTATGATTCCTTAAAGATTTACAATTAAATATCAATATGTTGCAAGTAAAAATGTCGATCTTCTATCAACTACAGATCGCAGATTGTTAAGATTACTCGGATTTTATAAACCAATCTTGATTGTCATAATGAATGGAATTTACTTTCGGTAAAATTCCTAAAATTCTTTGCTTAAAGTATTATTTTACAAGTTAACAAAGGAATTTAACCGATTCAGTGCCACGCGGCGCGATCGTGCTGTGGTAAAATAAGTAATAAATAATATATTAATCATACGTGGAGTAACAGTGCGGACTGTGTTATCGAAGTTTTAATTTACGACAATTACAGTGTAGCCAATTACCTATTTTTACGTTTCTTTGGATCTAGTTTAATTATGCCTTTTAAAGATTCATTATTGCCGTCGGACATTAGCTGCCCTTGAAAAGATTTCCTATTCTGAAATATAACGAAAAATTCATCCAGGCTGATCAAACCGTCGCAATTCTGATCCAACTTCTCAAAGATGCACTGTGTGATCTGCAGAAAGGAAAGAATATTTTTTACAATACAATAAATACATTTCCTTATTATAATTGCGTAAATTTATCGTAAAGTAATTCATTAAGCTATAGAAGAGACGAAAATGGAGTAATTACTTGTTTTGGAAGTGGAGGAATACCTAGACAATTAGATACAAAATACATCGTGGTAGGATCCACATTTTCCTTGAAACAAACGTTTATCTTTTCCAAAAAGTATTTCAGCTTATTTTCATCTATTAGTAGACCTGCAAATCGTTTTTATGTTATTCCGGTGAATAATTTACATTTTACTCGTATTTTAGTTGACTGTAGTAGCAAAAGGGTTAATATTTAATTCCTTTATCATAAAAGCAATACCTTGTTTTATGTTAAGAACATCTGCATTGTTATTGAAAGCAGTAGATAACGAGCCGCATCTACTCGTATCGACGTTAGGCGGATTTATGTCCCTCTCCGATTGTATCGTTAAGTCTCTATCCATATGCGTAACTAATTCTTGCGTTTTGCCTAGTAATGTTAACAGAGCAGCTCTGAAATCTTGAAAAGACACAGATTGCTTCTCCGGTTTTCGTTGCCGAATACATGATCTCAATTCGTCGCTCTGTTTCGTGAGATCCAACTTATGGCACAATGTAAGCCAGTTGTTCTCCCGCAGTTCCGTTTCTCCTTTAGCTAAGCAGCTTTGAAACACGGCGTATAGCTGCCGCTCGTAAGGATCATTACTGTGCTCATCCATGGCATCTTCTCATTGTTTCTTATATACCCTGTGGTTTTGATGAATCTAGAAATGTGAATCTCTGTTATTCTTAAATATTACACATCTTATTATAATTAGAGTATCGAGCAATTGCACATTCAACTCTAACTTTCAACGTACTTCTTTATTATGTCCAACGATTGCATGAATTAATTACAAGCACTTGATACAAATGTTTTATTAGACGATAATACATCAGAATTAAGGCACTTATATTTTAATAACAACGAGAACCATGTAAATACGAAGTTGCTCTATCAAAAATAACTCCACGATCCATTAACAAGGTAATGTACCTCTGGAATACTCTGTACAATGACTACTCACAATTGGTCTATGTAAATACATTATTACAGCAAATACGTATGAATAATTAGTAAAAATAATTCGAAAGATACGTACGAATATTAATAGTAAATTTGTTAATCTAAATAATAGTGTTAAATGACTTTTATATTTAAATTGCGTAATAAGCTTGGAAATTTCGTTACAATTTAACTGTTAAATACGGATATACAGCAAAGCGAAAAAAAACATAACAGTCGATCTAGCAAGATACCGTTATCGCGAATTTTGATTGTACGATGAATTAATTCTACGCTATAAATAATTATAACCTACCACTCTCAATTACAAGGCTCACTTCACGTATACATATCAATATATATGTATATTTACTATATTCCCGTTAATAAATCTACATATATATATCTATGCTATGTATCTATACGTTCGGCAAGCACCCAAGTGGATTCGAAGATTTATCAATTTATACCGTTCACTGCCTTTTGCCAATTAATGATTCGTAACCGTTTCGACAGATTTTTTCAATACAATTTCAAACTTATACATATTCGTTGACCCTCATGGCATACGAGTTAAAAAAAAATAAACATAGTTCAAATCGTTGAATCGCCATTGATAATCGTTAGATGGCGCGTAGCTCATCGAAGTCCAATTTTATTCCCCAACATACAAAATTTCGAAATCTTGAAATTTATTTACAGAAATTTATAGATTATTAGGAAATTCATTCGATGATTATAATAAAATATAATAAACGTTTTTATAACTCGACAAATAGCACTATTTACTTGTGATTAAAGAATAGTACTTTACTTTACTTGAAATGGGTACTCAACGATATTACATGCTTTTATTTCTCATAAATTGAATCTATAATTTGTCAAATTTTTCGTATTAATTATTAATTTCCAATAACTTACCGTACAACCGATATTCTAGGAACCTTTGATAAAAATTACTATCGATCACTGTATATAAATTTCCACTTTGCGCCACTTTGCGCCACCTGTTTTCTTTCTTTTAACGACTAGGAACTTTTTTTGCCCTCTGTTTTATTTAGCAGAATTCGTTTCGTACCGATTTAAACCGCCATTAATGCAATGAAATGTGCTGTAGTTTGAATTAATCTGTTAGAAATGAATGAAAGTATATAGTAATCGTATTGTTTTTTTAATAACGTTAAACGGTTTCCTAGTCGACTTCATGTGATTATTCTCGTACCAAAATGTAACTTAGGCATAACGATATTTAACGGTACGAATCAGACAGTAACGATATTAAAAACGTAAATATTCCGATGGAATAGATGTAACCGTCGTTGATTGATAATTTAACGGAGAATTTGTAATAAGAAACGAGAGGATTCGAAGAATATGCTCGACTGATAACGAATGCTTCTCGTTAACGACGATGGAAGATTTTAACGATGGCGTGGACGGTAAATTGGCTTTCAGAATGCGGAAAGTCAATCCAGAACAATTTCATACGCTCGTCAAGATGCATCTGTCTTTTGAATTGGATTTAAATACCGAGGAGTATGTTATATTTCAATTAAACATTACTGCTTCACGTTTCCCTATGTAATTTGTCGAATTTACTCTTCGCAGCAATGACTGTACTAATGAGAAGGCTAAACTGAAGAAATGGGGACTCCTAAGCTTTACCAAAAAACCTAAATCCACGATTAATTTGCAGAAGGGAATGGAAAGTTCTAGCTTGTCGGACGAAAGAATAAACCAAATGAAGCAATTAATCGAATATTTATCCAAAGAACAAAGTAAGAAGAGTTAATAGTCGGTGATATGTTTATTTATTGCATTTTTATTTACATTTAACATCGATTTATCAATATAATAATCATGCAAATGTGAAATTGTTTCTCACAAATTTTCTTTATGTCATGCGGATAGTTAATGTTACACGTTTCAATAAACTTTTTAAGATATTGCACAAGAGGGGATATTTCGCCGTACTGGAAAGCTAACGAGGCAACAAGATCTGAAAACTGCGATGCATCAAGGTGCTTCCTTGAATCTCGACGATAGCCAATTCAGCGTACATGACTGTGCATCGGTGTTAAAAGGATTCCTAGCGGAGTTACCGGAGCCGCTTCTGTCAGACTTGCATTATCCTGCGCATTGTCAAATAGCTGGTACAGTTATATGGAGAATAATTTTCATTTTTATACTTAATTTCTTATCTGATTTTTACTTGTATTCGTATTTTAGAATTATGCAGCTTAGATGTGAACGGGAACGATGCTAGACTACTGAGCTCTCTACAACTCCTTTTATTGCTCTTACCATTTATAAACAGAGTTTTACTGAAACACGTACTGACTCTCCTCCATAAAACTGCGAAATTCGAGCATAAAAACAAGATGAACTGTGATACACTCGCTACTCTTTTTACTCCGCATTTAATGTGCCCAAGGAAATTATCTCCCGAAGCTTTACACATCAATTCCCAAACTCTATCGTGCTTGGTTGCATTCATGATAAAAAAAGGGACAGAATTATTCGATATCCCGGCGAAATTAGCCACC
This sequence comes from Cerceris ruficornis, assembly GCA_963989415.1. Taxonomy (NCBI): domain Eukaryota; kingdom Metazoa; phylum Arthropoda; class Insecta; order Hymenoptera; family Crabronidae; genus Cerceris; species Cerceris ruficornis. The sequence continues at coordinate 10,250,625 of OZ022529.1, read as the reverse complement.
GACATTAGAGCATATTGGGTGGAGCAGGAACGAAAGTTATTGAGTCCAAAGAATTCCGACGTAAGACGTTGAAAAGTTAACTTATTTACATCGAAGTTAACTCTGTTATTCGTTTCTTGTATCGTTTATTTCTGCTTGTAGCTAAATGAGTCTATACCGGATACAACGAGCACGGCGCATACTGTGTTCAGCTTCGTAGATCACAGATTAACGGCGAAAGCAAATTCAACGCAAGACACTCAAGCGGCGTTGGCTCAATTGTACGCTCATATACAGGCGATGCCGGAGTCGACGAAGAAACGTAGATTAATAAAACAATTTAATAAAGAAAACGGCCAAGGCACACCGAGGCAGGTGAAACACTGTCGGACGAAGAGCCTTGGCGACTCTATAAAGAAACACATATTTCAGAGGAAGATTTTAGGAAACAAGAAATTTATAGACATTAATATTGGATGCAATATTACTAGATCTAGCAGCGAAGAAAATATATTGTCATCGGTAAGATGTATTAAAGTCACGTGACTGTTTGCACGTTATTTTAACACATTGTTGACCTGGCAATTTTAAAACGCGAGTTAACTCGTGAGCGGTCAGCAATGTGTTAAGTTTGCCGTCTTCGTTGAGAAACGATTCTGGTATGTCAATTTTGATTTTGCTTTCGATCATGTGGTAATGAGCATCGAATAAAAAATTGACTCATGCTGGAATAACTTCTCGATGGAGAAACGAGCAGATTCTTTTCCATAACACACTAATTAACTGCAGCATGTATGTGTAATAACCACGTTTGCATGTTGCACAGAATCTGGAAAAGTCGTTTCTCCCGCCGACGACTCTTTTCAGTAAATCGGACGATGAACTTAGCATCGAGAACTGCGATGCGAATGGCAGCCTTCTCTATAATAAGCACATTAGCAATAGTACGGGTAGTCTTAATACATCGACCATCAGAAATTACAAAGACAAGAGAAAGGCTATGCTGATGAGATTCGTTCACATAAAGGAAGAACAGGGTGACGAGAGGTATGAAGGTATCGATAAATCGCTGACGGGACTCGATGATGATTCTATAAGTTTGAAGACGATAGATGAAAGCACGCAATACCTTAATACTAAGAATTTGTTACGTGACAGTACGAGTACTGTTAGATTACCTAGACAGTCCAGTGAACCTTCCGATATGCATTCCTCTCAGATTATTTTACACGATATCAATGACAGTGAACTCATTCGACAAAATTCCGAGCCTACGCTCACAGCATCGAAATCGAGTATAGAAACTCCTTCTCCTAAATACACGAAGAGTTATGTCAAGGAGAAGCTAAAGGCAGAAGTACAAGTGGAATCTGAGTCCACTCATTTGTCGCCAATCGTGAAAAGCAGGTTTCGCAATGTATACGCAGCTCATACATCGACCCCTTCGAATCTTTTACGAAGGAATTTAGTTAACAATGACTACATGTCAACTCCTATTAGTAACAGTGACAAAAGCATGAGCCCGATTACGCAGAGCGCGACTAAGATGACGAAAGCTATGCAGGTACATAAGCTTTATTCTCATTTCTCTCGAACTATCGCTAACATAATGTTATTAACATGTTAATTGGAACCTCTCTCTAATTTGTCGGACAGTATTAACACGTTGAATGTCACAGGGGTCACCGGTGACCGGCGCTATTCAATTCAATGAAATTTCTTACGACTTTAAAACGATAGAATTCACAAATTCCCTAGTAAAGACTTATAGTCAGCTAAGAGAACGAATCCTATTTTATCGAAAGTTTATTGTTTTATTTAATTTTTCATAAATAACAGGAAACTATGATGACACCGCGATCGAGGAAGCCAGTGATGATGGTTTCCGGTTCGAACCTCTGCAACCTTGCATCAGTTAACAACACCTGGAATCAGCACAGCGTATCAAATGCATTGCACATATCGAACTTCGATACTCCGATGAATTGCACGTCGATTTTAGAAGAATCTCAAAGACACAGCAGCGCGGATAACGAGGTGGCTTATGAAGAAAATGCTGATACAGAGGATAAAGAAAATTTGGATAAAGTTATCCCGGAGAAGCGTGATTTAGGCGGATCGTACGCGGACGATTACGCTATTACGCAAAGCACGATGTCTATAACTAGTACATTTAGGGAATACTTACTATCGAGAAGCGTTTTAACTGCTAGTCCAGTTGATCTCAGTTTTACATCGCGTACAGGTGACTTTGAACAATCGGAATCCGATTTGAATATTCTAAATGAGAACAGCCTGTCCGACAGTTTGCTCTGTTGCTTGGACGGAAATCGTCCCGAGTCGGACACATCGGGAATTGCATCTGGTAGTACTAATAGTGCAAACAATTCGTTGGAAAGAAACGAAGACAGTAATTCACCTAGAAAACGAACGACAAGCTTACAACGTAACGACTCGAAGCGATCTGTGAAAGAGAGATCGATAAAACGTGGACAGAGCTTCAAGCAGAAGCAACTCGATGAATCTGCATCGAACTCTGAGAAGATGAAAGACACGTTTCAAGAGACGTCGTTTTGACGTCCGAACTGAATAATACTTAATATATTTAAAAAAAGAAAAGTATCGACTACTGCCGATAATCCGAAGTGGTCGTGGAAAATTTCTCGCTGTCCTCGAAACCTATGATAAACATTGTTAGGTTTGTTAACGAAAAAAAAGGGAATTTGAAGGATTAATTCTTTACTTTCGAAAAGATTTAATATATCGTGTAATACACGTAAGCTTGTAACTTGTTCCAAGTACTGCACAGAACACTTTTTATTTGTGAAAATTTATATATAACGCATATTTTGTTAAATTATCTATCTACAAATAAATTTATTTGTACAAGATATCGCAACTTTATGCAACCTGCTTTATACGGTAGAAATTTATCGTCGAAGAAGCTTGAGCAAAATATAATTTGATAAAACAGCGAGATATAAACGAACTATGTAAATATTTTCTACTCCAAGTTATTAGATATTTACAATGATTACAAAATTGCAATATAAAACATTTTGTACAAACTCTGTACTTTTAAACAAATATATCAACTTGCGCTATGTGCGCGTTAATCGAACTAAAAGGATAAATAGTTCCTACAATCGGCCGAGTAGGAATCTACACAAACTGAACTTTGTGTAAATAATATAAAACTTGAACCTCCGACGTTACTTCTTTTTCGTATTCCACTTTAAAAAAACACGACGTTAAAGCAAGAATCATATTGTAGCAAGTATGCAGCTGTATGGCAAAAATGAGCAATTACAAATTGTCATTAAACATAGCTCAATGTAGATATACAATCATTAAAAGGATTTATGCCTGAACTTCATGCACACGTCCCCCTGAGGGCGCTGCTCCTGGGGGATAATTTTTAACATAATTCTTATAGCATAGTAGAGTAGGCAAAAATTCGGTTCATCAATTGTCATCGATGTTAACAGTCAATGCCAATGCAGCTATTTCGAATTTAAGCGAATTTCAGGTGACCCTGAGTGACCCTGATGCACTTTGTATCATATTTAGAGCGTTCTCATATCTCGTGTTATCATTCGAGCAATAGAATTTCGAATTTCCAAAGGTATTGTTACTAAATTCAAAGGTAAATCACCTGACCGTTCGATACGCAGAAGTAACGTGTACCCATGTGTTACAACCTGGAATCTGACTAACACAAATTGCACGTAAAAAGTTAATAACTTCCCATACTTATGTACACGAAGTACTGTTTATTTCTAACATAAAACTTCTGCGGGAGATCCTAGAGTTTTCCACGTAAACTTCGCCAATGTGATCTACAGGTAAAAGTACGATTAAAATTGCCATGTAACAAAGTGTCCATGAATGTTTCATTTTAGAGTCGTTAGAAAAACGTTATTGTATGCAATTAATTATCGTTGTACGTAATTCGATATGATAACAAATCGAGCACTACTGGGCATCGTATCGTGAAGCTAATTTCTGTTTCATTCCACCTTGAAATTTTAAGTATTTTCAAAATTCTGGACTATCTTCATTTTAAGAGGGAGAATAAGCCTGAAATTAATTCTGTACGATTTGTTGTCATGTCGAAATCTATGTAAAGGTATCAAGCGTACGTTAATATTAATAAATAGTACAAGATACATGCATAATGTATTATGCAACTTGTTCCGTATTATACTAAGGCAGACAGTGTTACGTATTGGTTTTATTTTTACCTGTAGATCACACTGGCAATGTTTATGCAGAAAGTTTTAAGATTTCATGTAGATTGTGTGTTAGCTTTTATTGGATTTCATATACATTGTGAAATTTATGATAACTGTGTTTCAGATGGGGGAACCACCTAAATATTATGGAAAGAGACGGAGTATCGTACGTAGGATTGGCTCATTTTTACCTTTAAAGCCACCACCAAAGATATATGTAAGCGTAACACCTTTGCATTCAATGACGAGTTCTATGATCATCGATGAGACTAGCGATGATCAGAAAGACGCAAATGGGTACAAACCTATGAAGTTAGTAGACATTTCTAACAAGTAAACTTTTATTTTAACTACATATAACATAACTTGCCAAATGTTATGAAATTTCTCATTAAAATTTCTTCTTTCTGGACTTCATCTCCAACCAGCCGACTTTCCGGCAGCAGACCAGATCTCTTAGAACCTATAACTTTTGCGTCGGAAATACGGTTACTGGCTCTGGAACAGGAACTTCAAGAACTCAGGGAGCAGGTGTCCGCAATAGTAAAAACTAACAAGCAAACGCGATGTGCGTACAAAAGGTTCTTCATTATAAAACCTTACGTTAATTGTACCTTAATTATACATACGAAGATTCGAATTATAGATGAATCGAATGCATCACTGTCGAAAGATAGCGATATAACAACGACGGTGTCTCCTCACCCGGTTCCACCGCCGCCGCCGTTACCACCACCTTCGACTCCTCACATCGCGAGGAGAGCGAGTCTACAGGACCACAAAGTAGAGAATTTCAAGAAAGTCATGCTGCAACCTCAGAAATCCGTGGGTGACATGCTCAAGGAGATCGATAAAGTGAAATTGAAGCCGATCGCAAGGTAGCGATGGCCGTTTGTAAGACCTAGCTGATTTATATAGAATTATTATTTAATCCATGAGCTTTTAGATCACCCGATGGACGGTCTCTTCGTACAAAGAGGGAGAGTAGTCCGTGTAACGATCTGCAAGAGATTTTACGGAGGCGTTACGTTGCAATGCATACACCTGACAGCAGAAACTCATCGATTAATTTAACACTGGACGATTCCTTTTCTACATGAAGTAGCAGGCTACTTCCTCGTGACGTGTGAAAATCTTTGTGCCATAAGACATTATTTGTGTTGATGATGGCGTTAGAGTCTCACGGGACGCTCAAACGAGTGCGTTTTATATTGCAAGTCGCAGAGACGTTAAACTCGGCACTTAGGGACATAGGAACTGAGGTAAAAATATCCACCACTGTATTCGTACGTGAAATTTACGTTTTTCGAGATCATTTTTTAATATTTGAAGTTTCTAATTTTAGTCGAAACACTTGAGGTTTGAAATTTTTGTGATGATTTTAATGCTTGAGCACTACGTAACAATTGTCTGTTAATCTAGACTGTTATGACAATTTAAAATAGTATTGCCGCCTTCTTTTCATTGGAAAGGTATTTTACGACAATTCTCATTATTTTACAACGTGACTTTCAAAATTTATTCACGACTATTTTCTGACATGAAATTATACGTGTACAGAAAAAAAAATGATAATCCTTTTATTTTTCTCTCTGTTGAGATATTAAGTAGACTTCGAGACTGAGACAAAGTAATGTTCGATGATATTACAAATTGTACAAATATGTTTTATACGTACGGCATTTAAATTGAAAATTGGAAGAGAAATAAATGTTACAGTTAAAAAGCATGCTAAATCTTTCTCTTGTCTTGTAACTGTGTCTGTTCGAAATTCTTACATTGCACGATTCGATTCTGGATATAGAGTTCCTAACGCTTTTTACTAGAACCTCCGACCTAAGATAGTTTATTGAAAGCTGAATATGTCGTGATATTGTAGTTATTATCAACAATCGAACTCTTGTAAAGGATATCTACATTAACCCATTTGCATCGTAGCTCTAAATACGGCAGAAGACCCGTATTACCATGCACTTCCGCGCGAAGCAGTTTAACATTGTACATCTGCGGAATATTCCGCTTACGAATGCAAATGGGTTAACATGTAGCTTGAGTTCAAGCCTGCTCTATATTAACATCATGACATCGAATACCCCTTAAATTTAACTCTTGATTAAGTTTCAGCACATATCTTTGCAAATTTAAAATGCATCATTATAATATGCATTTTTGAATCTCAGTTAATCGTATCTCGAAAAGTGTGCTGGGCTTATCGAACAGTGATAAATCTCTGTCCATAAAATGTAACATGTTAATTCAGGGACAAAAGATGCTTTTGATAAGATAACATCGATATAAGAAATTACTACTGAATTGCTGCGATTTTTTAATCCAATGATTGACGAGGACATTAACCTACATTCGATATATTTCTCATTCTTAACGTTTTCTTTGTTGTCATGAGTTTTAAGTTGGTTTTCGCAAGTGTATGAGCTTCGCATAGCATCATGTTGTCCAGGATCTTCTGATTGTGAGTTCCTTTATTAGATAGTACCACCTTACATGAGGATTATGCTCTCCTCGGAGACTGATCTCTACAGGTGCTGAACTTGTGTGTGAATTGGATAATGTTTTATCGATATTCGTACCAAATTAACACTTGGTACGGGTCGCAAACGAAATTGCTATAGTCCGACAACCGAAAGATGGCTAGGGAGCGGTGGAGCCAATCATTTTCAACCGCCTATTCTCGCCATTTCGTTTTTGGAATTCTCAAACCCAGAGTCCTGAAGTAAACACTCAGGATAGTCGTTTACTTTAGGAGGCTGGGTTTGGGAATTCCAAAAACGAATTGGCGGGAAGGTCGAAGTTCGAGCTCGATTTTAAAACGTAATGGTGTATAATTTTTGTAACGGAAATAGAATTTATTATTTTCATCTACTTAAAATCGTTTTATTCCATAATTCTTTGTTCCAGAACTATAAAGAGATCCTTAAATTAATTACTTGAAATTTTCATGTAGAAATCATTGTCGTAATACTGATAGAATTAAATCGTTTAAGAGGAAAATCTTTTCTTAGAGATTTTTAATTATCAATGACACGATTACAGGATGATTTGTAATTGTGAAAGAAATTCAAATTAATTCTTTACAACGAAAATGTAAGAATTACTTCCTGCGTCAAAGAAACTTCGTGTTAATTACTAAGTTAGTTGCACATTTATTGCTTAATTGACTTCACAAACTTCTTTTCACGAAATCGCAATAAATACTTCGTAATCGGAAGATATACAAATATGAATTTTTCCATAATTTCATTGAAATATATATATATACACACATACATATATTGCACAATCTCTTCGATCAGTAAAGTACAATTTTATAGTAAAAGTAGAATTCATTATTAATTGTAAACCTTCAAATTCGGTTCTTAGTTTATTTAGAGCTTACAGAAAATTGTCCGATAAAAAATTTCGTGCTATTAAATATGGGATGCTAATTGTAGAAAAATACATAACAAGCATTTCAAATATATGAAATATACAATAAGTTCGAATCGGTTTCGTTTATATACAGTTCACGTAATCGGAGAATTACTTTTTATGTTCTAACCTGCAATAACAAATTTCAACATACGACGAAGAATTTAAGAAAAATTAATAGCTATACAAATTCTCACACCGTTATCAACATTTGATCGTTTTAATATTTCGAAAATTATATATTTTACGATAATCAATTTCTCTGGAACAAGGATGCAACAAGAACTATAAAAATTCATATTCTGTTGTAAATGTAAATCATCTCATTGTTATATTTTCCTTGATTATTAATATACGAATTATACCTTATATTATATCTTTCTTTATAATAGTTCGTAAATTACAGAGCTACTTTCCACCCTTTGCAATGACACAAAACTTGACGGAACTTTACCAGTTTTTAGCGTTAGAAGGGAATCGACGTAGAGCAAGCATCATAGCCTTCAGGATTCTGTGTAGATGTCGGCAATAGAGTACTGTTGGCTAGAGGCGCGGATGTGGGTCAGAACATATCGTCGTGACTCATATCGGGAATATACGAAAGCCCACGCTCCTTTAGAGCTTTGTTTATCAGACGCTTCTCATCTTGCTTCAATTCCTGTTCTCTCCTCTGAGCGTCTAGTATATCGTCGACCGATACTTCCGTTAATGGCAGATCCTTCTCTTTTTCTCTGTCCTCGAAATGGAAAGAATCCCATGTATTTTGCTTGGAAAGTCAAGATATTTGGAAATCGCTATAATTCTAAGTATATGAAAAAAATTTACTATTTCTCCTAAAAGTACGACGTTTTCTCCTCTCACGATGAAAATTCCTCTTGGAATATCTCCATATTCTTTCCCGACGTGAATTCTCTCGATTGTACGATGGAGAACAATGTTGGCGAACTGATCGACGCTCCTCAAATATCCAATCAGGGTTCTGCCGTCTCTCAGCAAAACCATCAGTTTTTCTAAAGAAGAATCAACCGTAACGTTGCAGTTGAACGTTAATTCTCATCTTATTACACGTATTTTTCATAGTTATCTCTCTTTCATTAGACATATTGCAATATTTTCGTAAGTATACCAGATAGCCGGCGTAACCTAAAAAGCATTTCACAGCACGATAGAAATACGTACTGTCAAGTTCCTCGAGAAGTGATGCTGTCCCTGGTAAGATGTTCATTCTGCAATTGTCTTAATATCTCTTAATATTTTACTTTAACGTGTATAAAAGAAAACTTAAAAGTACATTCATGGAACGACACTGTATAAACTCTAGTTGAAAGTATCACGAACTATTACATTGATGATCACTTTAACTACCTTGATACTTAATCATAGTTAAATCGCTCGTTACAGAGAATTCTTTATATTAAAAGTAAGTAGGATAAAGATATAAGTTTGTTATTGTTATGATATATCATATGCATCGTACGATGCATGAACTAAAAGTAAGAATTGGTAAGAATAGATGGTGTAGGATCTATCTGAAAAAGAGACGGCGGGAAAAATCATTAACAGTGATTTATCCGATTTATCCTAGTGATCGCAGAATCACAATCAGAATTGTGATTTAACTTTATTCAATGATATGTTATAATCATACAGTAGAATTGGAATTATTCGGTATGTGATAGTAACGAAGAAAATTAATTAAAAAACGACCATGGTTAATATAGCATTGCAGCTTATTATTTAAAATAATACATTGATATAGGACACATAGCATATTTATTCCATTAAATATTAAATATTAAATACGGTTATAAAATGCAAATGTACACGCCGTCTCCAGTAGGTAACGTAGCGCGTGACCCGTAGCGGCGTTCCGATTGGTCCGCCGTTCCCCCCACTACGCGGCAGCCGAGCCGCCGCGATCTCCCCCCACTCCTACCAGAGGGGGCTCCGGCCTCTTTCTCTCTCCGTCCTTGGAGCCGTCGACACGTATACGTTGTAAGTACCGTTTTTACAATTTCCTCGTTTACCGATCGTTAAAAAATAGCACTCTCGTTTATCAACTACGTATATTCATTCCACTACTCCATATTAACTAATTTTTACAATATTAATGACGAATTTACTAACTATTCCGGAATAACTACGCAATTAAGAGCATCCACGTGATCCCTCGCGTATTTACGCTTCACCTTTGCAACATTGATACTCGTACTGTAGCTTGATATTTCGATTTAGTGATAGATAACACGGACAATATTGTTCTGAAACGCGATTATACAGGATTTCGGAACTTTTACGCAGTTATTTAAGAGTTTACTCTTGTTTGCATACAGAGTTCCGTGTTATCCTTCGGGCGATCTTGCAGTCGGACAGGCAGGGACAGGCTCGCGGTACAATGACATGGCGTGAGGTATCGATGCGTGCAAACTCAGGTAACTTCGTATTATCTTCGTGTCCTCGCGATACTTTGTTACATTTATACGATATTGTTAATAATTGATATCGACTCGAACAACCGACAAGTGGAATTTTCATTTTTATGAATCAATATGGTTTTACGGAAGCATGCAACGATTGAAATTTTTCGTTGTTATTTTTAAACGTCTTCCTATATTCGTGTATTAATGAATTAGTTTATTAATAGTCCTATATAGGAGACGATATCCGACTTTTAAAATAATTGCGTTGAATTTTGAGGACTATAATTCAATGCTCCAGGGAAATCGCTGTTGTTATTATTTAGTCATTTTTAATTACGACTTAACCTTCTACTTTGAGATGCTGTAACGGTTTTACGTATGTTTCGCGGCGTGAGTGTAGCCGTAATTAAAAATCGTATTTGCGATGTTGGATATTAATATTAAGGATATTATTAAAGATATTATCCTTAATATTAATATAAAGGATATTAAGATTCTGCGTTAGACTCGTCCGTTATTTTTGGGAAACATTTACTTAATTGTAGCAAGCGAACGAGTAGAGTTTAAATGTTTCCCATTAGTAGGTCGATAATTTAGACTCTAAATAAGACGTTGAAATAAGCCACATTTAAATCAATCAAGAAATAAGCGAGATATTAGTGTTTGAATATTTGTTTTTGACTGAGCGTCATTTCCCGCCAGAAAAAAATGCAGAAAATTGCTGAATACTAGATGGCGCTGAAAGCAGTGCCGCCAGAACCCCTTGAAACTAGTTAGTTTCCACTCTTTCGGCATTCGCATAGTTTATGGCTTAACTTTAAAATACATCGAATATGTTTTCTCATTTTTCTCGGTTTCTACAGGTGCTAGAAAGTTGATCTTTATTTTGTTTAACGCATTTTCCCATGCCCTTTCAAATGATATATGCCACAAAGTTCCAGCCTTCTTAGAACAAAGACGTTATTTTTGGGAAACGTTTGCTTACTTATAGCAAGCAAACTAGTAGAATTTTAATATTTCCCATTAGTAGATCGATAGTTTAGACTGTAAATAAGATTCATAAATTACAATTGTGTGTTTCTAAGACTATACATTATTAATATAATAAATGACTGCGTAGATAATGATCGTCTCAACTTCTTCTTTCTTTACTAACGAATATTTTTTAACTGTCTCTCCAACTACCAAGTTGTTGGCATTTGTTAAAATGTTGTACTGTCTGCATTACAATTTTTTACGCTACAGCGACACATTTTTAACGTTTTTCTATTATAATGTTCATTCGCTTCGTTTGAATTAAGCGCCAAAAAGGAACTAGCTTACGGATTCGCCATTGTTATTATAACTTAGCTACATATCCCAAGGATACATAAATATATTTAATACTATTTGATGCAACTTGCGTTGATTTTCAGTGGTGAAGAAAATTAGTAAACATTTCTTTCATTTGTCTTTACAACTCGATCGTGTGTATATATAATCAGTCATTTCGATAATTAAATGTTGCAACCGTCACAGTCGAGGGAAGTAAGCAAACGGTTTTCCAGTACTCGTAGAGTACAATTGCCGGATCAAGTGTGATTGATAAATTTCTACGGTTTTTCAAAGAAAACAATGGGAGTAAGGAAATGTGCGGTATTGTCCTGCGGACTTACGCATGGAAAGATGTTCAACTTTCCGACTCCTCGCGATCGGGATCGTTTTGAAAAGTGGTTATCAGCGTCCGGCAATGTTGCTTTGCTAAGCGTGCCAGAACATAAAATTATACATCGAACCATTTGCTTTCGACACTTTGAGAATAAATATTTTTCTACCAAACGCCTTGTAAAATCTGGCGTACCAACTATAATGTTACCAGGCATGCAATTAATAAATATAAATTAACCCCTTGCCTTACGACTTCTATTTCCACCGTGCATGCAACAATTCACAATTACACTGTCGAAGTAAAAATTCATCATTGATTCCTGACACATTGTATAATTTAATGTAACATTAATAACATAATTAGAACATAACATAATAAGAAAATAATTTCATATTGTCGTATCCCACTGATATTTCCAATCTTAGAGTTTGCATACTACGGTCGTTATTGTAAGGCAAGGGGTTAATGCGACACAACGGTTAATGTAATTACAACTTTTTCATTATTAGAACCTATCGATGGAAGTCAATATAAATATGCAGTTACAACAGAGATTTCCTTACCTTTGCCATGTATGTATTTATGCGACTATGTTAGAAAATCCAGGATTATTGTATATGAAATTGTGCAACTATATATAAACATTTTCAGCGGATTGCGAAGATGTAGAGACATCTATATCCGAATAACAATTTTACAAAGTAAAGATAACGGTGTGTATGTAGTTACAAAAAAGAAATTCAAGTATGGAGATCATTAAAATTTACAGATTCTCAAGCGCTGAAAACAATGAAAGATGAGTCTGTGCATAAGGTACGGATGGTCAGGTAAATTGTTAAAAAGGTATATGACTTTTAGACATAGCGAGCGATAGAAAAGAAAGAAATTAAAGATCAAAGGTCTATCGTGCTTTAATTAACTCAGATCGGTTCATTAACTTACCTTCGTGCAGAGGATGTTTGTACAGATGCACAAAATCTTTCTATCCCTCGTTCAAATTCCAAGCAGCTCCTTTAAATTTGGCAGTTGCGCACGATTACGCACGTGCGCATGGAATTATAAGTTGTGAATTAATTGCATATTTGACGAATGAAATTGAAGAGGGACACCATGTATTAAAGATCATACAAGACATCTTCGGAAGAAAATTCGAAACGGTGAAATTATAGATGTATCGTGAAAATACGGGCGGTGAAAGAATTTCAGTAAAACAGTATTATTGTTCCTATATAAGGGTCTATCGCTTAACTTTATCGCCCCGAAAATACCCATTTGCCCCGAGTATATTATCGTAATAATATGGCCCTCATTAGGCTATGTAACTTTTGTAAAAATCATTCCTTCGAATTTTGTATTACAGTGGAAATTTCACGGCGATAAAGGTCAGTGACATACCTTGTATATAAATTTAAAGCCTTACTATATGTACGAAATATAACACCATGAGTTTATTATCCTATACATTTCCTCTTGCTGCGAATATACCTAGGAATTTTTTCCAAAGCAAATTGAAAGACAAAGTATGAGTGAAATTAATACTATTAATATTTACTCCTTTTAACAATCGTATGTTTATTCTTTCAAATTTGTTCTTTATTACTTCGTACTACAGTAGGCCCTCGTATAACGCGATTCTCCGCACAATGCGCCAGATAATGAAAGAAAAGGATTACCTAATTTCAGAATTAAATCTGCTTTAATTAGATCGTTTTCTTCATCGTTACCGGCTTATTACGTTTCATCGTTGTTCTATTTTCCATTACATTTCGATGAATATAAGATTTCCCACAACCCCTTGCCCTACGATTTCTTTTGTGCCTCCTGCGCAATAATTCAGAATTAAGTAGCTAAAATACAAATTGATTTGAAACTATTTTCATTGCAAAAAACTTCAGTTTTCTTGTATGAGTCAAATTAGGCTCACTTCAGTAAAAATAGGTATATAATCAACATCCGTAACACTAGAACTACCGGTGTTGAATCTATCATATTTTACAATATTAAATAAGTACTTTGAAAAAGGAGAAATCAAGAGGCGGAAAAAATAATCGATTCGGTGATTTATGTGTTTTAAGATGAACATAGAATATTTATTCTAAGACTCTTCTATAAGCTTGGAGAATTTTTGGAAAAAATTATGTACCAGTCATTTTGACTGGTTTGGTAGTTCTAGTGTTAAATCCAGTGTTAAATAACTAAGAACACATGATTGAACACGAAAGTTATCATTTATTTATAATTTGAGGACAAACAAGTAAATTTTACATAGGAAGGACACTTTCAGTAAAACACATTTTCGCTATGAATAATCATTAAACGATAAAACAGGATAAACTAATTTGAGTCTAAACACCAGGCTTCGGCTTGTACAGTTTCTTCCATCGAATGGCACTGTAGCCACAACGATCCTCTTTGAGCTTAGCACGAAAGATCTCGAAAGCGAAAGCACTATGCTTGGCTAATATTAACGCCATCAGTTTCAACAGACCATATCTTTGCTTCGGCTCGGCCAGTTTCCTTCTTTCTTCACTTATACATCTCATCCTTTTACAATTGCTCTACACGTAAACTACAATAGCGATTATAATAAACTAGTAAGGTACAAACAGAAGTTTCGATAAACGGAGTTTTACAAGACAGTATACATTAAGCTCAGATCTTATCTCTACGTTGTTTTTTTTTTAACGTGGTCCTGTATGTGTCGAAATCGCGAGATCGTTTTATTCCGTCTCTTTCTCGTACAGACGCCCATGGAAAAACATGACGTCTGCTTGGAGATGCAATTATCCGACACTCGTGCAAGACTCCTCGAAATTAGAAAAAGAAATACGTCGAATAGGAACTTAATAAACGTTGTAAACGTCCACCCGGGGAATTGTATTCTTACAAAATCGACAGAATGGCTTCCCTTCTTCACTTCGAATCGATCCACGAAATCGGACGATAATTTGAAACGGCAGATGGAACATTTCGATATTTCTATTCTACTCATTCATCATAAAAGTAATGTAAAATATTTGCCTTTAATCTGTGACCAACTCATTCACGATAAATATGCAGAAAATATATCGAAATATTGAGATCTGCTGTCTGTAGATTCTTGCGCTTTTCTTTATCGCGCCATAGGACATCTGGGATAATTACAATTCTGTCGTGTTTTGCGTTTAGAATGAAATTCACCATGAATTTTCGACGATAAGCTATACGGTCCATCTAACTATCGATAACGAGGATGTAAGAATACATTAGTCTCAGAGACACACACACATACATATATACATATACTTTTTTTTATATACGCCATGTATATGTGTGTATATATATATATATATTTATGTATAGAGATTATCCATTCGATTCTTCGATACGCAAGAATGTTTCTCGTGACATAGTTAGCTTTGCGAATGTAACTTAAACTTATGATCGTTACGTGACACCGAAATTAATAGATTTTTATTTTTATTGAGCAAGGATCTAAACATTCGCTTATTTTTTTTGTTCAACTAGCGAAACTAACGCTATGACATTTATGTAAATATTTGAACAATCATGTGCTCGCTGCTTAGAAGATTCGCTTAGGATGACAATCAATCGGACGTAACGTTTTTAGTAAATTGTTGGAAGAACATTGAGAAGTGTCGATTAAATGTCGTAGGTACAGAGATCGTATCACAAGTATTTTTTTGAGGAAAAATTACTCAACGATTATGTAGAATTTACTTAAAAAAAGAAGTGACAAAACTTTGTTTAATTGCAATGTTGACATTCGAATGAAATGCAGCTAATCGAAAGAACGGAATAAAGTTTTCCCAACGATAACCCTTCGATTTTCCCGTAATTTCCGGTGGCACGAGGTCTTCGTATATTACGAATTTGACTCAGTTTTTTATTTAAATCGAGCCATAATCAAATCTACGATTAAAATTTGATATTTTAAACGAATTAAAGCACGAGTTACGTGAAATTTGTCGAGTCTGCGCCAATGGACAGAACAGAACTGAATTTCTGAACGTTCAACATTGCAACCTAATTCCAATGATTCAATTTTGATTTAGGCAATTGTTCGTCATCGCTGTCGATGATGTTCCCGGGAAAAATGGCAAGTTATAAGTGTCCTTTGTACGATTATCGCAAAACTAAGCATCGTCCTTCGAAACAGGAGCATCACATTACATAGTTAGCGATTGGGTTTAATATCTAATCATATTTACGCATTACAGCCTTATTAGCCTAATGTCATAATAATAATAATTTGCCCGTGTAACACGGTACGATAGGTACAGTATTATTGACAATCATTAAAGACGGATCCTACTATATTAAGTATAATTAGGTACAATTTGTGCAAGGTAATCGTTGTGTGATACAGAAACATGGGACAAGTGGCGCCGCATTCGAACGATCGAAGCGCTATCTTTCAAACTGACGTCTCCCATTGATATTAATTCGTGCCTTTGTTTCTTTCTTCTTGCTCTAATATAAACGTTATTATCGGGTTTGTTTTGTTTGTTCGTCTTTTTTTTTTCTTCTTGTAATTTTCTCCTCTCTCGACAGAAGAAACAAAGAGGATCCGACTCGTCCGATGTATAAGGTATATAAAGGTTTCTACCACAGCCCATTTAACGATATATTATTCATATATATTTATATTTATATATTATCAATTACTCTTATCATATAATACGACTTTTAGTGTACATCGAAACGTAATATATATAAAAAACACTAAGAACGACAGTTAATTTCCTCTTTCCATACCTCTCGCGCCCACTGACGTTTAAAGTCTACACGTTTTCAATCAGCCTAGCCCCGTTTGTTTCTTTTTCTTATCTGTTTTTTTTTCGCTCTATCATAAACAGATTTGCGTCCTAATCTCCCCGTGACTATTTTCAATGCAGGACTGAGCAGTCGCGCAACGCGATAAACACCTTTTTTATCGACTTTTAAAATCGTTGGCGCCACGAAGATATTTATCTACAGTCAATGAAATAGGCGAGTAAGAAAGAGTCAAATTCCGAAGGAGTTTGCTTAGATTGTCGTCGATCTTTTAGGTCTTTTCTTTCCATTAAGGGTTCGAGAATAAAAAATGCGGCGGATGTTAGCATGTTTGAAATCACAGCCCAAGAAGCATTGAAGTCGAACGAATGAAAATGAAGCGACGGTATTAAATGCGATTATTATCGTTATTACTTTAGTACTCCGAGAGGAGAGGGGGGGATTTAAGCGTTTACAATCCACGTAACGAGATTGACGGAACCTTAAGGTACTCCAAAAGGAAAACTTCCATGTAATTAACCCTTTGCCCTATGATATCTTTTGCAACTGTTTCCGACAATAATTTACAATTAAATTGGCAAAACAAAAGTTCTCGAAATTCTCGACATTAATATTATAGAAATTATTTTATCGTGGCGAGTTTCATTATTATTTTTCATTCGATTGATTTTGCAAAAGTTTAAAAGTTCCATTTACAGCGTCACGAAGGGTCGCTCGTTATCGTAGGGCAAAGGGTCAAGCAAAAGCGGAAAGCTGACTATCGCAAAAACATTTAGCGAATTCAAATTCACTCGAACACATTATACATTTAAGAGAATATCACTTTCGCGTTGAGAATGCATTAAAAGGAAATCCCTTGAATTCACGTTAACACGTTGAATGCCGCGTGGGTCAGAAATGACCCACGTTCAGGTGTCCATGACGCGCGCTGTCTGAATTCTATGAAAGTTCTTGCGAATTTTAACACTAAAGCTACCGAAGTTGTGTCTGTTATTTTTAAATATGCCGAATAAGTACTTTAGAAAAAGAGAAATCAAGAAGAGAAAAATATGTTCAATTAAGTAACTTAGGTTTTATAAGACAGACGTGGAATATTTATTTCATGGCTCCTCCATCAATTTGGGGAATTTTTCGAAAAAATTCGGTCAGTTTGACCGCCTTGGTAGCTTTAGTGATAAATGATAATACTCACGAATTTCCTGCTATATTCGATAATTAAATATCGTCGTTAGAAAAGTACATTATCGCTGAATATAAAATCACTTTATGTCCAATATTTTTGCATTTTGAAGATGTGATTTTAATAATAAAAAAAGTGTCAGGGAGAAATGCGTTTGGCATTTCAACGTGTCAAAGAAATAAGATATGCGATAACCGCATAACGGAATTCCTTTCCGTTAGTTTTACTTTTGGATATTAATAACTTCTATCAAGCGGTACTTAATTAAAGAAAGATTAATCGATATTGTTTCGATAGGATTTTGTATAGGAATTCTTCCGGCAGTATAGTGATATTAATTCTCTCTCTCTCTCTGTTTTTTTTTAAATTGGTCTCCTCACTTTTAACAGTCACGCACAATAACACAATAAGCTTAAGAAATATAAAACATTAAGTCAATTAGGCAAACGTACACTTAGGCGATGAAAGTGAAAGTTGCAGTCAGCAGTATTCGTTATTTAAATAATATACGCACACAAATATCTATGTGTGCGTACAGTTTACGTATAATTTCGTAAAAAATTATTTTGTGCAATTCACAAAAGGTGCGAGAGCTACCGTTCGTCGTTTAAAATCCTTTCTACAGTCTTTAGTGTTCGTACTGCGCAGTCGCAAAAAGTCTTCGTACAAAACGCAGAGAAAAAATGCAACATCGAGACGCGTAGGTACAATTTGAGCACGTTTTCTTTTTCTTCTCTCTTCCTTTCGTCTGTCCTCATCGAATGATATCTCTGACTGTCTTCGTTTTGTTTATACTGAAGTATTATTTGCTTGAGATTCGAGCACAGGTCGAACTTTAAGCTTTGTTCGTCGAAATACCATATTTATATATGTAATTAACTAAAAGTATGCGTATAGCCATGTTCTTAGGCGAGCGAAATTACGATTGCTCCGTGAAATCAAATATCTTTAGTGATTTCCGAATAAAGCGGGATATATTTCGTAATTCCTCAGGATTCATTCGCTTCGAGATGCAAGTGTAAAGAAGTAAATTAGGTCGTTTATTATAACAAATATACTTTCATAGTTTCATTCTTTATAAGATAAGATTCCATCGATTCTGCGATATGTTAATAATTTGATAAAGTTCGCGAATGCAATTAGTCGGCTTTTTAGTTTTATTATTACTTTGAAGATTGTACAAAGCCCGTTCAAAGAACGATTCTCATTGTCGTGCAGTCTAATCTTCGGTTGAAATTACTTCGTCACTTTCTAAGATATTAACGATCAGATAAAAGTACTAAATTGCTATTAATTGATTTGTATATTATACTTAACGCCAGAACTACCGGCGTTGTATTTATTGTATTTAGTTACATCGAATAAATACTTTGGAAAATAAGAGATCAAGAGGGGGGAGATGAATTACGTAATTTTGGTTTTATAAGATAGAATTGAAATATTTATTGCATGGTTTCCCTACAAGTTTGGGTAATTTTGGACAATTTGACCGTCTTGGCAGTTCTGGCGTTAAGTAACGGAGTATTACAAAATGTTAATTACCTAGAAAGCAAAGAAATGTTTCGTTAACACGTTAAGCGCCACGCCGGCTCCCAGGGACCGGCATTACACTTTCCGTTTAGGCCATCTATCAGGAAAGGTATCTTTCTTTTTGTTTCAATACACTACGTTAATTTTTGATAAAATTTCTTACTTAAAACCACTAATCATGGATCGTTCAGGCGCGACAGCGTAGCTTAGGCCAAAAACAACCGTTGGTTTTCATTGATTGGCGTTAGCATAAACGAGAAATCAACGTCCGGTCCCTGGTGACCGGCGTGGCGCTTAACGCGTTAAATAGAAACGATTTAGGTGTCGCACGACCGAAGACTCATGCCAAATCGAATCGACTTCCCTCCAGTTTTTGTACAGCTCGTGGAGATATTTACAATTTATCAAAGTGAAAAATTTCTTTTCTCATTTTCTCGACTGACTTTCACCGCGGGGCAATCACGAAAGTGTCCTATCGAAGAAATGACTTGAATTCTACTGCACGTGCTCTATATAACCTTTAAATATGACGTCCTCAATCAAATTTATTAACCGATCACCGCAAAACGGAATTCTAGATCAATTAGGACCGATTTTCATTGTACGATTGCATCGATAAAATATTCTTATCGTCATATTCATACGAACTTCTCAATACTTTTCATACGAATCTTTGCATAAAAACATCACGTAAGAATATTTCACCTTGTCGCGTCATATAAAGGCTGATCCACGTTAAACGAAAAGCGCGATGTCTTTCCATGAAATCGATACGTTCATGTTCAAATTAACCGCCAAAAGGTTCCTCAAGTTTATACCGTTGAAGAATATTCCGTTGCATTGCGAATTTCGTTTTGTACGTTAATAAATTCATTGTATTCGGGGAAAAAAGAAAAGATTTTCATGAAGAATCGAACGTACACTTATTTCTTTTCTGTTCGTTTTAATCTTCGAAAATAATCTCGAAATCAGAAAATTGTCGCAACTTCTTTCTCTCTCTCTTTTTCTACGTTAAATATTATTGTAACGCGATCGTTGTATAGTATTTGATATTTAATGGTCCGCAAAACCCAGTACATTTCACAATATCGATGTATTCAATTATTTTTTTTTTCCCCCCCACCCGATCAATAATAATCGATAGTACTCGATCATTCCCTTTACCCTGAATTTCACAGAGTGCTTAACTTTTTTTTCGAAATAGCGTAAATAACGATTGTCTTCGAATTAGTGTTACGTATTATGGTCACGAAATTATCGTCATGGATCGCTCCTGGTGTTGAGTTACTTTGTTCCGTGGAATCTCAGTGATTTTGGAATCTCCAAGAAAGTTTACGGACGATTTAAAAGACGATGCCAAGAAACAAAAATAACGCAGAGCTTCCTGAAGGACTTTAAAGGAGATTTTAAACGCAATTTAGATCAAATTGTTTAAGCAAAATTAGACACAGAATTGTGTCTAAGATTTTAAACGCAATTTTAGATGAAATTGTTTTGGCAAAATTAGTTTTATGAAAATAATTTATATAGAGATAAAAGATAATCGTGCAAAATTTATAATCTGCTTTTGTAACTTTCATAGTTTCTAATCAGAAGGGTAAAGCTGGAAAAACTGAATTTTAACTAATTTTTGGTCATTTTGAATGATTCTATGGCATTTGGTAATTTGGTTAATTGATTCGCTCAGAAGAAAATGCGGTTAAATCCATTTCTTGAAATTCTCTGATTTTTGTAAATTTAGTGGAATAAACTTCATTCTATTGAAATTCACAAAAATCCGAAAATGGACCTAACCGCATTGGCTTCTGAGCGATTCAATTAATGATTAACTAAATTATGGGAAAAAGTCATTTTCTTTTAAATTAAACAATGTTAAATTATTTTTAAAAGGTAAATCATACGAAATCTAAGGATATTCATTCCTGTTTTCCTTTGAAATTGAAACTTTTAAGTTCAATCGCTAAAATATAATAATCATAACTTAATTTCTCCTATATTGTGAAATTTGCATATCAATTCCTCTCAGTTATTCGTTGTTTCATGGCTTAACGTACATCACAGAAAAAAATATTGAAAAAGCAAAAAAGTGTCTTTGTCTTCTTTCTCTTTTTCGAAGTAAACCCATAAAAAAACAATACACCGTCTACAAAACGTCAGAAACTTAACTTAAAATATCCTTCTCAAAATTTGCTGCAACACTTTTCAAAATAGAGCCACGAAATTTGATATTCTCGCATCGGAGATCTAAAATTAATTCCTTAAATGTTCCACTAAATGAAAGTCCTCAGACACATTCAATTCATAAGTTTCAGACTTTAAAATATCCACATTCCTCAAATAATAAAATACAAAACAAATATTTCCATACAAGGAAGAGAATTTCTTTTATCATTGTCCAGAGTAACGTTAAAATTATGCGAACAAGTAAACTTCTTTATTAGAGATTCTTTTGACGTTACGAAATATCAATCAGCACTGCGAACACCGAATACGTAATTTTATCCCTTCTTACGGTTGCTTTTCCCTGAGAACTTTTATCATGCGACGTGTGGATTATTATTCGCGGTAGTTTTCGTTGTGTTTCCCTTCCCTCGTTCCTTTTCGTTTAAACACCCAAAGGATTTACCGATCGTTGCGACATTCAATCGATGAATTTGATTGAGGATCCACGGAGATCCTGGATGCGCCCAGTGGCATCCGAAGCTCCGGAAAAGTTCCGCATATTTGTTATCTGACGTATAAAAATCTCTAATTCCTCTAGAACCTTGCTTTCAGGCGTAAAACCAAGCAAAATGATCGAAGTTATAAACCTGCTGGCAAAAGATCGCCGATATTCACCGCGAGCTCGCCGATACATCGTATTTCCCATTGAATCGAAAAACGAGTGCAATTTGTACGTTACAATTAAACGTATCGAGTAACGACGCAATAAAGTGACGTATATACATAAAAAGAAAATAAGAATACTTCGTAGGAACCTTTTAAAACGTAACTTATTTTTAACGACTGGCCAATAAGAGTATTGCATACGGTTGCACTCGTTGGAAATAATAAACTAAAAAGAAAACGAAAAAGAAAATAAGAAATACAAAGAATCGATCGTAACACTTAAAGCGCCGGATTATCTTTAACCCTTTTGGCACCACTGGGGTATATATAACGCACAGAAAATTTATTAGACACTTTTGAGACAAATGTTTATACGAAATGCATACGATTTTGCAATTTTGGAATTTTCTTCATGAGAACTTACGGCGCCCGTTTCATGAGAAATTGCAAGAAATATGTGAGTCGCTCGGAAGCCAATGCGGTTAAGTCCATTTTTTTGATATTTTCTGATTTTGAAATTTACAAAAATCAGAAAATATCAAAAAGTGGACTTAATCGCATTGGATTCTGAGCGAGTCATATGTTGATCGAAAGGAAGTCTACGATAAGAGCATCTTAACCCATTTGCATCCGTAAGCGGAATATTCCGCGGATGACGATAGTCTTTATCCACCAGCCGCGGAATATTCCGCCCTGTGCAATGTGAAACTGCTGCGCGCGGAAATGCACGGTATTGCGAGTATTATGTTGTATTTAGAGCTATGATGCAAATATTTAAGTCCATTTATTTGATATTTTCTGATTTTGAAATTTACAAAAATTAAAAAATATCAAAAAGTAGACTTAATCGCATTGGATTCTGAGCGAGTCGTATGTTGATCGAAAGGAAGTCTGCGATAAGAGCATCTTAATTAAAGCCTGTTTCTGATTTTCTGCAAAAATGGTACCAAAAGGGTTAATGTGTAATATATGAATTACAATGTCATAGAATAAAAGTATTTATCTGCAAATCGAGCGGGCTAAACGTTTTTATCGATGTGAAATTTTTGTAAGAAGACTATAGTTCTTGAGATAGTCATTGTTTTAATGAGAATCCACTTATGTACGAAACTCATTAACCCATTTGCATCCATAAGCGGAATATTCCGTCCTGTACAATGTTAAACCGCTGCGCGCGGAAATGCACGGTACTGCGGGTATCCTGCCGTATTTAGACCTATGATGCAAATGGGTTAATGTCCCCGCGTTTTAAATCAATCTTCCGACGAAGTCGACGGCGCTTTAAACGTTAATATCCACGGACGCGTAATATAAGTTGGAATTTTCGAAGTTGTTCGTACTATTTACAATTAACACCTTCGCCTGCCCGGAATTGTACTAACATTTGTATCATTTCATTAACTTCCCTTATCATTAGGACTCGCGTTGTCGGGTCAGTGTGAAAATAACGATCAAAGATTTATCTATACTTCGACATCATCGGATCTTTGCCAGCGGTTCATTTCAGTCCCAAAAATATCTAAATTTTTTTTTTTAAATCTAACGTCGAAGACATATTCAACGACAACTGCGTTACTAACAATTACGTACATGTAAGATGCATGTGTGCTTTAAGGAAGAATACATCAACATCTACTCGTTTAACCTAGAGACATATAAATGTTCACGTATTTACGTGTAATATGTATTATCATAGTATTTACCGACCTCCTTCCCGCTCGTTTTGTCCTCACGATATAACCGATTTTCTTTCTTACGCCGAACATTAAATTGGCCATCGCTTCGACAGATTTATAATTTCTATATACTTGTTATAGTACATATCGGTTAAAATTGAACTCTAACAACAATGGTCCGGTGTTTCCGGGGTTAAACTCTCGGGCTACTTCGACGATTCTGACTAGCGATGCCGATTTCGGGCCCAAAACGAATGAATTAAAGTCGTGGTTACAATTTTGGGCCCTATGTGGATATCATAAGTCACATTCATAATTAGAATGACGAGTCCAATACCATTAGATGTGATAATTGCATAGGTTTTCCTTCGAATCGAACTTTGAACTCTTTCAGTCCCAATTTATTATTTTCTTTCAATTCTCTTGATTTTTTCATTCTTGATATTGATCACGAAGAACTGAAAATAGTTTATTGGAAATAGGGGACCTTTTGGTGTCCTGAATATATATGTCCCACTGGGTATAATGCTGCCGAAACATCTAAAGTTTTCCAACTCACAACTCAGACTAAACCCAGAAACCTCGGACCATTGTTCAATTAACGATGGCCAGGAAATCCTCGAACCTCAACTTCGAACAATCACAACATCGAAAAAGTACGGTGTGCTCGATCGTTAGTTCAATAAACGTGCGCCAATCGATCGAAAGCTACTTCTAAGCGGTTGCTGCATTTAATGCGTGTACTTCGATGCAAGCTACAACTGAAATTCTTCTAACTTCAAGCTATTCTCTCGATTCGCATGAAACGAAGATCTTGAAAAGACGTAGCTATAACGGTGTTACTACATCGAACTATTTTTCAATTCGAATGCAACGATGCAATTTTCCCTAATATCCAATTGTCCTACCGGTACTCGTCGATTGAGGCTGAATGTCCGAACTTTCAACGGAATTACACGTAGGACCTCGAATCGACGGTGAAAATCGGCTACTATTATTATACTATAATTAACAATTAACTTTGCTATGTAACGACTATTTAGGAAGTTGCAGACGCTTGATACACATACATGTGGAATATCACGATAGTTTTACTACATCGAATAGCGATAAAATCGTCGAAGGAAGATAGGAGAATGAAAAACAGGAATAACTCGTCCCCCTCGGTCGCCAACAGTTAATTAATGTATTAATTGTTGACGTAAAAATACGCGTTACGCAAGCACCACCTATTAGAATTATTTCAACGATTATAGAGTCGGCATTTCCTTTCCCGATTTTCCTAGAAAGCTCTCGATCCTTCTGAATATCCTACGGGACGATTTAAAAGTACTTTTGGTAATGTCTCTTTGTATTTCGAATGTTTTCAAATGTTCCCGCGCGAATCGGAACGAAACATCGAGTTCAATGGGAATTTTTCATTGTTTCTAGTGACGCCGATTTACACCGTGTTAATTATATTATCATTGCAAAGCTCATTTTGCGCATTATATTTATCCAATTATGACTCGAAGGTATGTACTTTGTTTATAATTATTCCCTATAGCATTTATTAAGTGGGAAAAAAATGATTCAATATTGAAAAATTTCAATATGAAATTTGAAATGTTTGAAATGAAACGAAACATAAATCTTTTACCGCGTTTTAAAACAATTCTTTTTATTCACTATGTAATTTGACTTGCTTTCCAATGCGTATTGATTTAATGACGGTTAATTGATAATGTCGAATGAATAGAAAATTTTGTCATATGATAGCAACAATTTTTTTTTGTACGCGTTGCATAATTGAACAAATATGAGATGCAGTTATCCGCCTTTGTATGATTTCTTACGCGTATATCAGGAAAGTTGTTGCACCTGGCTCATTATTAGTGCCATTATCACCTCTTATTTCTACCCCATCAACAATTATACCTTTTTTTTGTGTTTTTTACATTATATTGCATTTGACATTGGATTCAAACACTGAAGATACTTTATAAACAGTTTAGAGTTAGTATTTGCGTCCGTAGTAATTAAAACAAGTTGTAAATGAATAGTCTATGGAATAAGAAAAAAAAATATAACTAAGTTCCTCTTTCCTGAAAACTGGTACTTCCTCGAAATAATTAATTATTATTTTAATAACTGTTCAGCCAAACAGCTTAAATATGTGGAATTCGTGCCGCGAAGAGTTAAGCTTTAAGAAATGCACGATAAGTCAAAGTTTAAAAATTGTAATCCTTAGTCAAAGAACGAAGAATTTTCGTATTATTAAAGCGATGCAAGTTACGAAATTTAGAACAGGATATATGAGTCGCTCAGAAGCCAATGCAGTTAAGTCCATTTTCCGATAATTTCTAATTTTTGTCAATTTCAATAGAATGAAGTTTATTCCAGTAAAATTGACAAAAATCCAAGAATATCAAAAAATGGACTTGACGCATTTGCCTCCGTAAGCGGAATATTACGCCTTGTACAATGTTAAATTGCTGCGCGCAGAAGTGCACGGTACTATGGGTCGCCTGCCGTATTTAGAGCTATATGCAAATGAGTTAGCCGCATTGGCTTTTGAGCGATTCAATATAAGCAATGAATTGATAAATATAAAAATGAATACGATCGACAATCGTATCTCTATTGTTCCTTGAAATTATCGACGTTTCTACCTAAATACTTCCCTTGTTACTCGGTCAAACGCGGATAAATAATTCCCCCCGAAAAACCGGCAAAAAAAAGAAAAACAAAACCGTTAACACTTCGACGTTCCATGTAAAGAAGTCGCTAGATCGTCTAGTGACAACTGGAACTTAAAAAGCGGAAAAAAGTAACTAAACTTCCCGCCTAACTTTCAAACGAGTAGCGTTAAAGAGACAAACTAAAATACGCATATATTACGTCGTACCAGAATTTCTATACTTTGGCTTACAAGAAAATATTTTTGGCTTTGCGGGGAAACTTTTTTTTTTCCTTTCACTCCTGGATTATAACGCTCATCCAGGCACCTTTTTCGAATCGGTGTAAACTCATTATATATCTCGACGTGCGTCGATCAGGTAAAGTAATTGTTAACATTACATATAATCTGTACGCAATTAGTAAATGTATCGGGCGTTAATCATTGGTCGGCTTTTTCTACCACGAATTAACCTCTTAGGATTGCCCCCTTAATATAAATATGTGTATGCATACTTAACACCTTTTAGTTCCTTTAACTATACAGCTTTGCAGCGTTTTTTTAGCTCATATACATACATACACATACATATGTATATAGCTACTCGATAATATATAATATCACATGCAATTTAAATAGGATTGTCAAACACATACCTAGATGGTAGATAGTGTTTCTTTCTCTCTTCTATTCTTAAATGATGCTGGATTTAATGTAGTTGCGTAATACGAGGTAATCACTTTAGATGTGCGCGCGCACATACGTATATATATGCATTTTCTGCGCAAAAGTGTCTCCCATGTCCAACAAGTATAGTGAAATACAAATTGAGAATACCTTCCACAAGACTCTCTTCGTGTGTTTGAACATCGACGAATTTCAATGAATCTGAAAGACTCGATGGACGGTGGTGTGCTTTTTTTTGGAAAGTTAATCGCCCTAATTTTATTTAGCACACGATCCCGACAAGACACGTGCTAGTCCATCAATTGATAGTTGAGTCGGTGAGAAGCCAATGCGTTTAAGTCATTTTTTTTTTAATATTTTCTTATTTTTGTAAATTTTAATAAAATAAAGTTCATTCTATTGAAATTTATAAAAATCCGAAAATGGACTTAAGCGCATTGGCTTCCCAGCGACACAGTTAGCAGTTGCGTTATTCATGGAATATCAACCGAGAGTCACACTGTCTCTTATTCGTATGCAGCGATAAATATTTGGCGGGAGAAAAGAAAGCAAAGATGGATTTGAATATCGACGATGAGTCTGTGTGTATCGATGCTAGGGATTTTTCTGTTATTGAGAAAAGAAAGAGAGTATGTCTGGTGAAACGTTCTAAGAAAGAGTGACCGGATGTAACCGAAAGGTACGTGGTTCGCCAATTGTTCGACATCGGTAATTAATTCTATTAATGTTCGATAATTAATGCATACTATCGGATAAAATGTATCAGCTACATTCAGATAGTATAGAATAACATGGATGCTAAAGAGATCCCTTTTAATATCGGAAAAAGAGTGTCGATTTAATGCAAATGTTATTAGACCATGTTACCGTAAAAGACTGGAAATAATTTTGATTATGACCATTCGATATCGACGATTAATCAAAGTCAGTCAATTAATACACGTGTCAGCGACACGACGGTACAGATTTCTCGTGAAATCTTCAAGTTCATCCGTCTGTACGGTCCAACAACTGAAAGATGGCTAGGGAGCGATGAAACCTCTTGTTTTGAACCGCCTATTCCCGCCATTTCGTTTTTGAAATACCCAAATCCAGCCTCCTAAAGTAAACGACTATGCGGAGTTTTTACTTTAGGAGACTGGATTTGGGAATTCCAAAAACGAAATGGCGGGAATAGGCGGTTGAAAACGAGAGGTTCCGTCGCTCCCTAGCCATCTTTCAGTTATCGGACTGTACCAAGCAGGACCATTCCTCTTTATCACGTTAACTATGAAAATCTAGCGATAAAAGCGTCTCGCGAAAGCAAAAAATTGCGGGAAAGAAACACACACAGAGGGTACGTTCTGGCTGCGTCGTTTACGTGTGCCTCGATTCTCACACACGTACACACGTGAGCACGCGAAATCTGTATAGTGTATGTACAAATTGGCATTATATATATCACAGTTACAATATATAATATGTCGACAAATGCGGAAGGAAATTCTGTAAAGCACTGCCAGCCCCCCTTCTAGCTAAATACGATAGTTCATATTTGTATCTACCAACTCCACGGTATCGTCGTGTGTAAATACATTAATAATTCTTTCCTCATTGTACGCTTGTGAGCATTCTATAATGTAATCCTATCCTAACAGACAGTTTCCTGTTCACTTCTACTACGGCTATACTTTCGATCCTGGACAATTCACGGAGAAAATAAGGGAACCGTACTGTTTATGGGGAGGGTAAACACAGAGGTCAAAGAGTGACACGAACAGAAGGGAGATAAACATCTAGAAAAATTCAAGAACTACCACATAGTTGTACACTTTCGGTATTAGGCGAAAGAGAACGTTAAGAAATGCGAACATTTCTTCATTGTTCTTGTTGCATTGTAGTTTAGTTTCGGCAGATACGGTTAATTCATCTGGGACATACAGTTTTACGTGGATTCCGAACCACCGAGGCTATGGTACTCGTAGCACATAGGGAGAAAGTAAAATTCCCTAGTGGTGACGGAGGTTTTGTTGATTGCGAGTTTAAGCTGTTATCTCCTTATCCACCATAGCCCCCATAGATTTCTTTGCCTAACGAAAGTGAATATGCGTTATAACAGTACAACAATGTATAATACACGGAGAAGATGTCTGACGTGGTCCTCGATGAATTATTTGAACGCCATGCAAAAGCGAATTAATAATCTGCGGATGAAACTTGTTTCTTTTTTGTAAACAAGATCATGCAATACCCTTTTCACGAGTGATTATCTTTATAGCCGAATAACTTCCATCGCTTGCTGATTCCATTTTGTTATGATCACATTGGTTTTTGACGTAAACCTTTCCTTACACTTTCGACGAATACGATTTCGTTGAAACGTTTATTATTAACAGTCCGCGTCACGGTTAATGACACAATAAAATTACGCTTTAGTTTCAACAAATTTTACTTCTCTATTATTCCGAATGTTTTGCGACATGCTAGAACGACACGCGTAGCACCGTTTTTGTTCATTTTCTTTTTGCAGTTGTTCAGTGGCAGGTAGAAAATGCAAATGAGGCAAAACGCGCTTTTTTTAAAGAGACAGAAGTAATTTAATTGTAAAATTACTTGCAGAAAGTATGCTGATATGAAATAAGTAGGAGCCGCAGAATAGCTGCTTATATTCGTTCGTAAATTCAGAAATTAAAAACTAGAGAGAATGCAATATTTTCGAAGATTGCATATTGTTAATGCATCAGCCGACTCGAACGTCTTATATTATCTAACTGCAAAAAAGAAAGACAAAACAAATCGGCAAGACCCGTGTCTCCTAGACTCCTTGTTAGTCAGTATTAATTAAAAATGACCGAATATTTAAATACACGCGTGCCTTAAGTCGTCATATTTTCGTTTTTTAAAGAAACATAAGAAAAAACACCGGGCTAGTATTCTAATGGATTCTTCCTAAACGTTAAATGTTCTACCAAACATTTTGTAAATTACCCAATAATTTTGGAAAAGTCTCTGAGGGAATTCCGAGAAATCAACGTAATTCGCGATGTATCGGCAACAAGGACATTCGAGAAGGAATTTTCTCGAGTAACGCGCCATCGCTATTGTACTAAATTCGATCTAAACATTCTCTACACAACGTTCCGGCTAAAATTCTTATCGAGAGACTATCAATCCATCTTTTTTTTCTCTTTTTCTAAACGACACTATACAGCAATGCAGCTTAAGATGCACGTTGAAGGATACATACATACAAATGCATACACGTGCGTACACACAAACGCACGTGTACACGTTAAAGCTTCACCAACATTCGAAAACCGAGTTACGAGTTATCTTAAGAATAATACGAGGCCGATCTATCGAACTCGGTATAAGAAGAGTGGAATTCAACGTTATTGTGCGAATAATCAGGAGATTTAAGAAGAATCTAGGGAAATCAACGGCTGCGAGAATCGTTGGAAATCACGTAGGTGGATGAAACCCTAAGAAACTTGAATCGTACGAGACGAAGATGATAAACGAAGGTACAACTGTCCTAACGAAGTCGGAAAATGAATAGAATAGAAACCGTTAGGGTTGACGAAACGACGAAGTAAACTTAAAATGCGATTAAACCACGTGGAACCAAACGATATTTCCCTAGAACGTTTAAGTACAACGGAGAATCATTTGATATTCAACCGTAATTCTTTCGTACGTATCTTGTACAGTCATTGGACAGGTATTTACAGCGTTCTGATGTTTTTGTGGATCTGTGATTTCAGAGAGAAAAGTATTTCCCGGATTCCTTGTTATGTCTCTAGTACTTAACTGTAAAAGATAAGAAAGTTTCTATTCCGTTGTTCGCGTAGGTAACACGAGCAATAAATATATTATCTTATACGAGAGATTTCATGGTTAATCACTAATAAATAATTCTTCGCGATTATTTCGACATTATACCGGATCGGGAAATACTTTTCTCTGCGTATCGGCATGACTACTATAAAGACATCAAAACTGTAGGATACCTATCCACGATTGTATACAGATCTACGAATATATTTACACGCACACACGTAATTAAATATTCACTTATATATGTGTATATATACACGAATGTTTCTATAGTTGTATATATTATTTATAATATATACGTGTCTGAGCGTAAATATTACGCTGGAGAACAATTGCGCTTGTATCTCTTCGTGTATGTATGCAACAGATATGCTTTTCTTAAACAAAAAAAAAATTCATACTTAGTGAGTATCCTTATTGTATACATATATATATAATATATATATACCGCTTGAAGGCTGGACATATTATTTTTATACAGATTGGAAAGCTCACCCGAATTCCTACGAGTTTTTTCGTCGAAGGATTTCACAAATCTTTCGAGATTTCGACTATCTGACACACATTCTGGGTCACACATTTAAGGAAGGCCACATTGAACTAGTCTAAGAGGTTGCTGTCTAGCACTCCGAACAAACATATCGATTAAATTTAGCCTAATATCGCTCTATATCTATGACATATACGCAAAATGGTTAATTGGAATTATCTTTCTCTTTTCTGCGATTATACACAACGTCTGAGCAATCTTATTCTTTGTGTTTCTTTTTGTTTTTGTTTTTTTGTCTTTTGAGTCCTTAGCGACATTAAAGATTATCATTGACATTGCAAACACATCAATGTCACTGTCCAATAGGTTTCCGGTTTTGTATTTAAAGAAGAACAAGCAGAATCGCTTTGTAGAAGTATGAAACGTGGTAGTAAATGATCGGATCACAAGTATCGGATATATCAGAACTGACACCATCCTAAGTAGCTCGATACTATATATAATATATAGTAGGGATTAAAATATATACAGTAGAAAACTATAGAGTCGCTATCAACATGTAAAAAGTAGACACATGTACGATTGATTTGTTTTCGGCGTAACGTTTCACCGTAATGGATGCGTATCAATGTTTCGCGATTTTTTTTCGTGGGCGGCATTCGTATCTGTTTTTGTCATCGATAACAAAATTATCCGTAAACCGGCGGCCAGCAGCGGAAAGCTTCTTCTCAATGACGCGTAATCAATGAGAGGTGTAAAAAGCTGCTGGATTTGGTTTTCTCGCTGCGAGGCATTGAGAGGAGAAGTAGCTTTCGTAATTTTGCTAGGTACAATTAGAATAATTCTCTATGCCAGTTTTGGTCTGACTTTTATTACGCTTTATCACAAGTACGGGATCTTTTGGACTCTCGACAACCTTCTTCTCTATGTCCAAATCGTACAACAAAGTAGCCTGTAATGCATTATACATACCGGTTCTGGCGTACCGTGAAGCTTTAGTGAGTTCGTAGATGCTGCCAGCCAGAGTGAGTATGTCTGTAAACATACGAAGATATTTGTTTAACGTACAGAAACGTGTATTGCGTTCTATAACTATCATTTTATAAGATATTTTACAATTTACTCGCGTTTTTTTAACAACAGTAAGTATTTTGAGCAGATGAAAAACATTAACGCGTTGAATGCCACCGGTATTTCGCTAATTTCTTCATTTCTACCGAAGTGAAACTTTTTCTATTAAAATCACATCTCAAGATGAACATTATTCTTCGTACTCACCGCTATCATTGTAAACGAGTATACATGGAGGGCTCTCTTTCTGACGTTTCGTGGCATTTGCGACTTCTCTCTTGCGGCACTCCTGAACGAATTTGATTGCTTCTAACCAATATTCCATGGCTTTGTGCACACATTGATTCATTGTGGTCCCTCGCAGGCGTTCCATCTGCACAAAGAAAGAAATACAATTGTACGGACGATATTTCATCGATACGAATTAGATTCTCGGTACGTACCTTCGCTATCAAGGTAATAACACGTGCATGCTCTCTCAAATAATCAATAACTAAGCGATCCACGCGTGATGGGTTTCCTTGAAGCCGTGGAATAGGTATATTGTTGGTACTTGTTACTCTTTTACCAGGGAAATGGGCGGCCAATCCAGCTTCACACTTTTTACGCTCTTTCTCCAATTGTTTGAACTGTTCGTACGTTTGCTCCAATCTGAAGTGCAATATACTCGAAGGACCGGTTCGTCTGACCGCACCATTTCCATTCCTTAGATTCAAACCACCGCCATAAAGTACGGAAAACAGGCGTCGAACGGGAAGTGGCACAGGAACTGCCATAACCGATGGAAATACTTCCGGTCTTACAGCATTCGGGCTCGACATTATTCCTGAATTGAAGATTACATCGGCCGATGGGATGCTAGTTGTATTTTGTATTCTTGGCATTTGATGTCTTTGCTTCATGAAATAATTCAGAGTGTCTTTGTTCAACGAGGACCCTGTGATTTGATTGGTCAGCTGATTCACGGGAGGAAATGCTATCTCTTTAGTTATATCGAATCCCTCCACTTTGTATGCACCAGGATTATTATTCTGCTTCAGATCGTTCTGATACGATGCCGAGCTTTGTGGTAATACATTCAAAGACTCGCCGTT
Organism: Cerceris ruficornis; assembly: GCA_963989415.1. Taxonomy (NCBI): domain Eukaryota; kingdom Metazoa; phylum Arthropoda; class Insecta; order Hymenoptera; family Crabronidae; genus Cerceris; species Cerceris ruficornis. The sequence continues at coordinate 10,217,109 of OZ022529.1, read as the reverse complement.
GTTGGCAGTGTATTGATGATAATTCTGATATCCATACTTTGCAATTGACTGCTGCTGATTACGTGTACTCACGTTCTTTGGAAATCCAATCGAAGAGTACATTTTCGTTTCGATGGCCTTCGATTTCGGGCTAATAATCTTCAATAAATTATTATCCATTCTACGATCGTTGCTCGAGAGATAAATATTCTCGTTTGCATCTAGATTATTGACTGTGGTGAAATCATTCATACTAGGATAATAGTCGATTAGATGCTTGTAATCTTGGTCCACAGCTTGATCCAATTTGTAGCTACGAGTCGGATGTTGTAGAAACTTAAATTGCTCGTTAGGAATGGGTACATTCGTCATATTTAATTTATCGGAATCATGTAGATCTTTATAGTCGTTGACACCGTTGCGTTGTATATTACTACCAAAACAATTCTGCAAAGTGCCGTCGGCCGGAGAAAAATGCTGAAGCGGCGAGTTCGAAAGAAAGCCAGAATCGATACTGAGATCGGTCATTGCAGAGCTTGGTCTGTAACTTTGACTGTTGATGCTCATGCTATACAAATCGTGAACAGTGGTAGCAGGATTATTGTACGCGTTGGTAGTTGCGCTCTGTCCAATGTTATTACGATAATCCAAATCACTGAGAGTAATTGGATCCGGTGAATCTAATGCCAGGGTTAATGCCATATTAAAGTTAAGCTCCGGATTTGTACAATTTTGAATTCGTTGATAATTTCCAAACAGATTTGCCGTAGAACTTGGACTCAATAAAGTATCCGACCAATTGGATTCCTTGCAGGAATTCTCGTTCGATGTTATCAATAAATCGTTACAGAGTGGCATATTATTTGCAGGCGCGCAACAACTTTCATTATTTGTACGTAGCATATATGTTTGTGGATTGCACGGGTACGCGTTCGGGTATGGGCTGATCTCGTTATTATATAAATTTCCTTGGTCCTGTGTTTGAGCCATACATGTATTCAGATTCAGGGTTTTGAACTCTCCGCAAAGATTATTACAATTATTCGATTGCATGATCTTAGGTTGATTGGATAGAGTATTCTCCGATTTGTTCGCCGAATAATGCATATTGAAATGATCTATGTCGGATAAACAAGTATCCAAATTACTCTTGACTTTGTCCATAAAGCAGGCTTGAGTTTCTGGATGATACTGGACATTGTAGACATTGTTATGAGTAGGGTCGATGACCGAATCATCGTCAAGAATTTTCGATACTAAGTCATTGACCATAGAATTATTTAAATCCTGGCTATCTTCATCTTCTATATTCATCTGCAGCAAAAAATCATTGCCCTGCATTAGCATCTCTTCGAACATATTCTTAATTAAAGTCGAATCCATACTTTCTAATATCGATTTTTCGTAATATTTGTTTTCACCAGTGATGCAAGAATAAACAAGCAATTTAAAGAAATAATTGTACAGAAATTTCAAAGAGGTTAATTCGATAAAAATTATTTGCCATTCAATTTTGAATAACCACAACAAACGCAACTACGTTGTAGAACAATATTTATATTTGAATAAGGTAGAAATAAATAATTTGATCTCTAACTCGTACGAATTCCTCGCCATAAATAATTATCTTTTTCAATTGTAATAAAATAACTCTTAAATCATTGCGTTAACATAATTTTTAATTGTTAATGACAACTCAGTAACTACTTCTGTTACACATTCTTCTGTAATTCAGATATTGAATTTATAGTATCTATTTGTACTCTGTAATTCAGATATAGCATTTATACTATCTATTTATACTATGCTATTGTTTAATAGTAATGTTAAACAACATTTTTTAGTTATTACTGATAAGTAAATTTGGAATTGTGTTACACTGAATAATAGGCACATTCCAAATATTTAATGTATGCTCCATGCATTAACATGTGCTGCACATCTTCTATATCATTTTACCCCCTATAATCGCAAACTTGATTTTGAAACATTGAATTGTAAAGAATTTCATGATCTTTATGAACTAAATCATAATACTTGACAAAGTTAAAAAATTGACTTTGAAGAATAAAACCTTAGATTTGTCTTGTGTTACTTCAAAGTTACACAGGCCCACAGAGGCTTAATGTATTATGTTGCCAACTAAGTGATTGCGTATTTTATATAAGAAGGAATTTCCTTAAGCTGATGAGGGACACATAAATTGAGTTTTTTAACATAGCGAAACTGTCTTAATTTTTTTTGAATGCGTGTATGCAATACATTGAGCTACTCTGCAATCTCACGTATTGTGCTATGATGATTTGAATCGATAATAGCCTTGATATGACTCTCATCAACTGTAACTGTGTTCTATTAATGGAACAAGTCCAATAATGCATTTTCATAGTGATTATACTGCATCACTTAAGAGAATTTGAACAATGTTGAAATAAAAGAATTCGGACTAAAATGAGTTAACATATTGGGCACTCTACCTTAGAAAAATATATGAAAACAATGGCTGTGGGAATAACTTATTACCCATAACATAGAAAATATTGTAATATTCTGGGATTTAAGTTGCTTACATTTTTCTGTGTATTCTGTTCCGTTAAGTCATGGCTCCAATAGTTGTATTCGGTGTTACATCGTTCAACTGGGTAATTGTTTCTCGGCTCCAATACATTGATGTTATGCTCGATTGCCTGTGCAGAGTAATAATTGAGTTTGTTCATTAGCCCAAAGAGAAGAAACATTTCTATCTGCTGTTAATAAATGTAAAAATCACAATTTGTATTACAATGTATTACATTGTCTCTGCATACATATATATACGTAGATACTTAAAAAAAATACATTATTTAATACAAATAGTTATTTCAACATTCGTTTTTAATTCTGTATATTGCAAATTGCAAAACAGCTTATAGTAAAAAGTGAAAGCTTTTAATTACGTATATCAATTTACTAATAAAAAAAATGGTTCCACGGATTATCCTTTTAATTGATATCTAATTAAAAGAAAATCGCGAATAAAACTTCAGATTTTAGGAAATCGGCATCGCGCTAAAGTCAAATTATTTCCAGCGATTAAGAGCTCCCGAACAGTACATAGTTACAATGTAAGCTCATCGCGACATTTTCTTTCACGACACTCATTCAAACGAGTGAATATCATCTTTTAAGGCTACGTAATTGTTTCTTTTTTAAATGTAATACTCGAGAAATCATTGAATATACTTTGCAGTATGACGAAGAAAATGTAGACTATTCACCTTGTTGACAGTGAAGCCATTGTTGCCGATAATCGCAGCCAAATTATGCACTTCAGACAGAGCCATTTGCGTTAAAGATCACTCCAAATTACCGCGGCTCTTTGCCATCACCTTTTCACTCGCGTGGCTAGGTCCTTCTGACTATAAATCAGTATATACACTTGCACCACCCTACAACTTCTTCAGACGCAGTTCATATTCTCATGCACATTTAATTGAGCTGCTACGGGAAGGCAGACTATAGATGACGCCGTAGTTACTATGAAATAGCGGTAACCTTAAATTGTTAAGTTACTAGTTCATCGATGTCTCTAGAAAGATTGTTAATTCAAGTAATTGTTACATGCGGTTAATTTGTTTTTATCCAAAGCGATTAGTTGCTTAATGATAAAAAGTTACTTGGGACAATTCTTTTATAAATCTTAATTTATGCGCGGTGCACGTGATACGCTTATGTCAGTGGTTCCCAAAGTGCGCGCCGCGAAATATTACAAAGTATTCGTAATTTTCTAAAGTTTAGAGTCTAACTTTAGTAGAATTTGTTGAGTTACAGCTTTCTTTGTGATATAAAGTGTGTTTTAACTATTTTTACGTAAATCGTGCACAAATTATTGGCCTTTTTTCGAAGTGCAGTTATTAGAGTTTGACGCAGGGCGCCTTGGGAAAATTGGGATTGCGCAAGGGCGCGGAAAATTGAAAAAGTTTGGGAACCACTGGCTAATATCTTTGTAATATGATATTCAATTGATTTTCAAACTTATTTAAATATCTAAATACGAAGAAAATGGTTTTGTAGGGATTTTCGGGATACAAAAGGAGAGATGCTGTGTACCAACGGCATTAACCGGTTGTAATAATTGGTCTTAACAAATTGTCAGCCGGTATTATACTGCAGAAAACCGATAGAATATTATATACAGCCGGCGATAATTGAAAGATAAAAAAGTTCTATATCTCATGTAATTAATTAATGTCCTGTATTCCTCGTTAATCGAAAATATCATTGACACGGTCAGTCGCATTAATAGTTTACAAAGCACCGGCTCTTCGCAATGTTTTAAATAAAATTTTACCATACCGGCTAACAATACGCAAACCATTATAAAATGTAATTTTACCTTATCGGCTGACAATGTGTTAATTGCCAAAAGGAAGAATCTTTTTCGCGTGCTCCTATTCTCATTTCCTCCGAATGACGACACTAACGAGCTACTAACTTCTTCGAACGGTTATTGACTTCCCTAGGGAATTTAATTATGGCGGGCTTTACAAATTTAAAAACTGTTCTCCAACGTCATTTCTCGCAAAGAGGAGAATGTCAAAAGTAATGAAAATAAAACTGTCAAATAATTGTGCGAATTACAATTTAACTCTTAAAAGTCACAAACTTCCTTGCAATTAAATGCTTGGAAATACAGTTAAATTTATTACGAATTTTATTGTTAATAAAGCCTCAATGCAATAAAAATTGCAGGCTATAGAGGATTTAATGAGTGTAGGAAATTAACAATAGATTATTTGTAATTATAAATTTATTAAGCTTCGTTATAGAATCTTATCAGACTGTACAATTTTATAATAGAAATTTTTCTATTAAACTCAGAGTAATTATTAGGTCGAAGTATTTTCTTCATTTCTTCACCCTTAAAATAATTATTGTACATTCTCTGAAATGTTATTTCTGCAACAAAAAGAAATTTATTCAAAATTTCTACAAAATCTACAAGTTTCTTGAGTCAAAGTTGCTTCATAAAACAATAAGCATTTAATATTTGGATTTTAAATGTACCTTCGAAATTACTGTATCCTTTAAGTATCTTTATTCAGTTAGTTATATAAATTATAGAAACTTCCAATCGAATTTCCCAACAATTTAATCTTTATGCAGCATACTTTCTATTGCATCTGTAGCCTTTTGAACCCCAAGCCGAAACTGTCCACATTTTGGTCTAATCTTCATGCCACGATAGTAATAAACAAGACTCATTTCATAATCTCCAAGATGATACAAAGCCTCTGCTTTGCAATATATTGCTCTGGCATTATTGGAATCCTTAAGTTTCTGTCGTAGCGCATTTTCGGCATCGGACAGTGCTTTTTCCGGTTCTCCTAATAGAAGATAACATGTACTTCGTGCTATCACAGCATTTTTGTCATTTGGCTCCAATTCCAGTGCCTTATAGGAAAAAGTTTGAAATTAATATCGTAATTCTAGCTTAATTGATTACATAAATATTATGGATGTATTGCGAGCATATTATCGGTATATTATGATTTATAATATGATTGGTACCACAATGTGATTCATGAAAAATGATAAAATGTCCATGGAGTTGATTTTACGATCTTAGTTTGGGCATTTATAATAAATGTATCTTCAATCATACACATGCAAATTACTTTTCGAAAATTTTTAAGCTTCTAACCATACAATTTTTTAATCATTTTACGTAGAAAAATATAGCTCATTCGCTTTCAATTTAATTCCAAAAAATAAACGTGCAATAAAGATTTCTGGAATTTTCGAACTCTTATAAAGCTTACTTCAATTGTTTTTAATTGCGCTTAGTAATGAAATAATAGCTCATTCGCTTTCAATTTAATTCCAAAAAATAAACGTGCAATAAAGATTTCTGAAATCTAATTAAATTTAAAGAAATTTATTCGAAAAGAATTTAAATTTGGAAAAATAATTGAAAAGCTCCAAATACTTCGTACAATCGTTTGGTAGATTTTCTGAAAGTTGGAATGAAATCGTAGCTGACAAAAAAATCGAAATGTGACATCAAAGACCGACAATATAAAAGAACCACGGTAAAAGATGGAATTTTGTAAGATTACATTAATATTAGGGGGACCGGAAAGTAATGTCGAATTTGTCCATTAAATTCAAATAAATAAATTTCTAACAAGTTTTTATTTTTAATGAATGATGTAATCACCCTGTTATTAACAAATTTTCGTCATCTAGTGTGCAAATTTTCAATGCCGGATCGATAAAAATCAATTAGTCTTTGAGCAAAATATCTGCAGAAACGGCATTACCTTCCGGTCCCCCTAATATAAACCTTATTAATGCAATTAAGAGCCACTTTAACATTCCCAACTCTCATTTCACGTATTCCAAGCGCCAGCATCGCGAGGGGCTCGGTATCTTCAGAAATCTGAAGACTCTTCCGACGATCCTGCCTCTGTTTCATCTTCAACGATTGTTTAATATCCTTCGTGCCCATATTAACAGCCGCCGCTCTGTCTTTATCCGTGTAAACTTCTTCCTGTTTACTGTCATTCTTCCTGTGTCATTTCTTCGTCACCTTTTGACCCTTCGCGTCGGCCTCCGCGATGACAACTTTGGATCTTGATTTCTTCTTTTGCTCTTGGCCCTTCGTTTTTTCATCAGATATCTTGGAATCTTCGTCATTAATACCATCGGCACCGTTCTCTAAGTTTCTGTTACATTGATCGACCGAGGATTGCAGTGATTTCGATGGATTATCAGTTTCGTCCGATCGCTTCGCGTCTTGGTAATTCTCGCCGGATATTTGCACGTAGCTTTGAAGGAAGTCGTGATGCTGCAACGTTGGATTTAAAATGTCCATGATTCTGTGAGAAATCTGATCGGAGATTTCCACCGAATTGAAAGTAGACGTCATTTTTTTTTGAGTTTATGTCGATTCCTTTGGTCCGATGATGGTAAGAGTACGAAAGAGAAGCTGGTTTTTCTGTTTTTGTCGAAGTAGGAGAAATAACTATTTCGTGGAATTATGCCCTTTGTAATCGATGATAAGGAAAGGAATTCTCATTCATTTTATTCGAATTTATGATTATTTTTCATAAATTCTTCTATGTAGAAGAAGAAGAAAAAAACATTGTTTTATATAGTATGATACGGTTATTGATTTGTTCCGGCGAAATTATTTTCGTGTGATTCTTCTTCCGCTTGCCGGAAATGAGAGAAGGAAGGAAGAGATCTAATTAAAGCTGTCGTGATTTAATTTTACGGGTTGAAGGTAATAAATGTAACTCTCTAACTGCGAAATGTTTCCTTCAAGCAACTTCATTTAATAGTAAAACGGCGGTGAAATGACCGGTTCTCAATTTTTCAAAAAAATTCCTAAATTACTTATAAAATGATTACTGTAAAATCTCAATTACTTAATCGATCGTTTTCTTAACCCCTTGATTTCTCTCTTTCCAAAGTACTTATTCGGTACATTTGATTGTAATAGATTAATTACTGAACTTTGCAATTTTTTATTTATTTTCTCTTTTCATTGATAACAGAAGAAAAGAAGATTTATCTATCCTTAGAAACTACAATTTCTCAGTCACAAAATAATCGTAATCTTATCGAAATTGTTAAACATTATCAAAACCCTTTCAATTGTTGCTTGACGATTAAATGGCAAGAAAATATTGCTTCTGCAAACCAATATTCAATCCTAGCCCTGCTTCTCCTCTAACTTAATTATTCCAGATCTTTTCTAGAATTTTCTAATCTCATAAAAACCCACAACTTAAGAAATCTCTCCGTTAAACATCGACATAATAAACGAAACAGCCTACGACCATCCGTTAAATTGTCTTCCCACATATTCCATTAAGCTTATCGTCAATTTTCCCAGCGTCTATTTTTTTCCAACGAACAAACACTTTGGAAAATTCGATATCTTGTAAATAATGTAAAAATACACGATCGCAGTACTTAAAGCCTATGAAATATTAATGCGAGGTATCAGAACACAGATAAACTGCCTTGGTACGTTCCACTTGTACGACTACCCTGGAATGTAAAATGTTTTCCGAATTTAAGGTGTAGCACGTACGTGTGGATATTGACACCTTGCCGAGGTGCTTTGTTACCGTAGAAACAGTAAACAATGCGGCAAATTCTATGACATACGCGTTTTTCCTTGTACATATGCAGTTTGCGACACGAATTTCGCATAACTTTGTTGCACGCGAGGATTCTCAGGACTCGATGGATATTCGTAGAAATTGTAGCTGGAAAATGGCTGTGGGTTTCATCCAATTGCATCCGTAAACGGAATATTCCGCGGATGACGATAGTCGTTCATCACCAGCCGCGGAATATTCCGCCTTGTACAATGTTAAACTACTGCGGGCAGAAGTGCATGGTACTGCGGGACTTCTGCCGTATTTAGAGCTACGATGCAAATGGGTTAAGGGATGTTTTCAGCGTTGTATATTAAATTAACAACTATTATTAACTATTATTATATATTAACAATTATTTTATAATCGATTAATTGATCGAGTATAGCAAGAACAATTGTACGTAAAGCGCCTGTACGAATGGCGTTGAGAGCTTATTATAAAGTTATAATAATATTGGATGTGTTTTCATAATTAACATTATAATATTAGAATGAAGTATTTTCTTCTCGCTGTCTAAATTCTATTGGAAAGAGTAAAATCAACTCCAGGGAGATCCGAGTGTTTTTTGTTCTCAATGTTCGTGTAATATGTTTGAGAGAATTTTCTCGAAATGTAACTTTCTTAAAGGAGAAAAGAAAACAATATAAAGATATTGTTATACAGGAATTTGACGTGGCTCAAACAAAGGTAGGAACTTACTTGATTATAGAGAAACATAGCTGTATGATAATTGCCATTTTTTAAGTGGATCATTGCTTCGTCCACCAACAGTTTCTTTTCTATCGAAGTTGCTGGCTTTTTCTGCGATTTACCTTTTCGATTTACCATACTGATCTAGATGTAGATCATATTTCAAAGCATTAATATATCCGGATCTATCTTTTTTACGAATGTTTTTGTATCAAAAGTGATACTACTTTATCCGTAATGTAATAATAAATAGTCAAATAATTAACTTAGCTCGTAGTAGACCAGAAAACTAAATTTTTGTCGTGTGCTCAAATCAATTATTTATTTATCAGTAGAATTTCTTCGTGCCGTTGCACAATTGAAATAATATCGAAATAATCATGTACTTTTGCAAATTCGTTTAATTCATTAATCGCGCAATTAATTTAATACGATGAGAACTTAATAAAGCATTACGTTAAAGAAAATTTGAACGGGAAATTTACGAAAGCAAATAATAATTTTGTGATGAAGATACAACACCGTCATTCGAAATAAATAATTAAAATTACTAATACCGTTTGGTCGAATTCAAGAAGTTCAATAAAATGATATTCTACGCGAAATTCAAATAGCAATGTTAATTAACAGCTTACTCAACGCAAAGTTTCGCACAATGTCACTTACCCCCGATGTTTTACTTACTCCTCTTTATATCTTCTTGACTTCATTTATTAGCATATTCCTCAAGAGAAGGGCATTTTCCTTTATCCGAGCATATTCTCGAAAACCGATCCGTTTGCAATAGAAATACCGTTAAAAATGCTCACTCCATCAGCCATCAACAATAGCTTTCTCCAGTTTTTAATGTCCGACTTGTAAGCGGAACTTTTCTCTCTATACTTTTTCTACTGTCTCCCTACTACTGCTTAATCAAGATTAAATCAATAAGAAAACAGTTACAAAGAGACAGTAGACGACAGTTATAGACTGGCAAACAGGCAGAGGGAGAAGGAAAGTATATCTCTTTCGCGAACTTCTTTTCTTCCTTATCGCCGATCATAGTGTAGAAATAAACAGCACCACTTACTTTCTTCCGCTTGGGAACTATTTGTATAATTTTTTATACAGGAGGAAAACAAGAACTTTTCCTTGATTTAAAAATAAAGTTCTTTTTAATTAACACTACAGCTGCCGGCGTTGAATCTGTACTTAAATAATTAAGTACTTCGACAAAAGACGGATCAAGTAGCAGGGACGATGATTAGTCCAGTAATTTCTATATTATAGGATGCGCATAAAATATATACTGTGCGGTTGCTCCAGAAAGTCAAGAAATGTTTATACAGAAGTAGAAACCCGGCGATTTTGTTCCGTCGTTAATGAACGACATTACGAGCGATGTTTTGTTGGAAAGCAATGCATTCGGTTTTGTAAATACTTCTAACTCGCTTATAAAAGATGTAAGTTAATCAGAGCACGTAGTAATACTTTTTATCGCTACTTTAGAATACACCACTTTTTTTAATTCTTTCGTTTTTGATCTTTACATACTATTCTTTTGGTTTGTTCCGCTTACTACTCTCATCCGTATTGTGTGCGTGCCGTTTTGTAGTAGCGAAGGGGTTAAAGTATGTCACCTATCTTTTCTACCTAACTAACTTAACATCGCGAAGAACGTATGCAATGAAAGTATATAACTTTTCCCAAAATACGTAGATAATCATATATTTTCTTTATACTACTGCAGTTACATTATATACAATTGAATAACTTCTTTCACTAATATGATCGAAAGTTCATACTATACTTTGTATACACAAAGCAACATGTAAAGTCATTCATTGCGGCGGCTGCCACGGCTCAATTTTCGGTTTAGTCGTGCTATAAGGCATGTAAGCTAATTTGGTACCGGACAAATTAGGTGTATGGTCCTTCATCCACTTATACTTGGGTCTTGACGGGTCTTGGTGCGGGAGTAAATCAGTTTTGTAATGCAACCAGCCGAACCATTCGGGTGGAACCTGAGAAGCATCGTAGTCTAACCATACCCTTTCGGAATAAATTACCCATCTATTCCTGCCTGTAACGAAGTGAAATTGTACTTATGAAAGTCCGTAAAAATTGCAGATGGAAAGTTTTAACATGAGTAGGAATATTACCATAAAAGTATACATTATTTTCGTAGTACTTATTTCCATATTTGTCCTCGCCCATTAAAGTTCCATATTTTGCTTCGTCCACTCTGAAAATAAAGAAAACAAAGTTTTCAATGTATTAGTTAACGTTCATTAAACTCCTTGTATATCTTTATATCTTATATCGATCTTGCAAAACGTCATTGTACACACGTAGAAAAGATTGTAATAACGACGACCACTAAAGGAGGAAAGCGTCATCTAACCCTGACGTCTAAGACAAATTTAACACATTGAACTCCATGGGGGTCACTGGTGATATTTATAGACTTGCTAATATATTCAATATTCAAATGTTATTGTTTGAAGAGTGAAGTATATATATTTTTATCCCTAACGTTTCTATTCTGTAAAGGTATGATGTTAATAGGAAAAGTAGCGGTACGATAGAAATGATGGAATTAGCAATATGCATGTGGCGTTCAATGTGTTAATATTGTTTCCTTTGCAGTTGACATGGTAATACAATAATACCAATGAAATATGCTCCAGAATGATCTAAGTCCCATAAACATCAAACATAGTTGCACAATGAAGTACTTACACAACCGATAAGTGGGAATATTGAAATTAAGGAGATATAATTACAAATCTATAATATTTGTAGTTATAGGATAAATAAGAAAATATAATAACCTGTTGAGAGTGCGTATTAATCCGAAAATACCACCATTGTGGGATACTACTTTAAAGAAATTCCTGACTTTGTCTAACCCAAACCTTTTCGCCATATTTGTTTCTATGCCTGCGAATTTATCGATTGCTGTTATAGAAGTGATCGTTCATACACCATAGACTAGAGATAAAAGTAGATTGAATATCTTGTGGGATTTAGCATCGATCAAACTGAAATACCGACGTGACATTTTTGGCGCACTATGCGAAAGATTGTATAATTGCTTAGAATAATATAATCGAAATGTATTACATAACAAGCCGCTCAGTTGAAATAACAGTTATTTTATATGAAATTCGATAGTTCTATTCCGCTAATAAAATTTTCAGTAGATAAATTTGCCATTGATAAACACGGACTTCAATCTTAATTGCTACTAATTAATAGATAAGACTATACGCGTAATATCTTCGGAGTTGTTTGTTTGCAAAACATTTCTTGAAAATATTTCACAACACTTTCTTGTGAAGTCAATGAATTCTTAGGTTTAATGATGAAAATTCTGCATCATAAATGTTTTTTTGTTGTGAAATGGTAATGCTAGGTATGACGCATGATATGCAATTTTTCCAGTGGCAATTTTTAGCTGACATAGAAACTCCAACGTCTTCCTTAATTTGCAATTAGTTAACAGTAAACAGATAACGGAATTCTCAATTTCTACAATATTTTCGCATAATTTTCCCGTGTTTTAAATAAAAGAAATAAGTAACTGTAGTTATAATTAGGTGAAGTAGCTGATAAATTTCTATAAAAAAAGATATCTGTAATTCTTGAAGCCATATAATTTATGAGAACATATGTTTATCGGTTTACATTTTACCCGGCAATGTTTGTATTTCCCTTGACAATGTCAAGGTTCACTGATGTCGTCTGGAACGAAAGGTCATTGGGTCATTTTTCCTCGGCTAGTGGGAACATCAGCAGATTTTGACTTAATATAAGACTAATCTTTCACGAAAATTCAGTAGTCTTGCAAAAGACGCAAGTTGAAGGTATTTCACATTGAAAATTATTACAATACCTGTTCAATATTATCATATTTATTGGCTTCAAGCGTAGTACTATAATTACAATAGTTTAACATCGCAAACTTCCAGGTGATTATAATAATTTATATTAATTTTCTATATAACTATTAAAAGTGCCAGAAGATTGTATTTCTGCAAATATCAGAAACGGAAAGTTAGATTTTATTTTCGCAGCAAAATTGATTGCATTCGATAAAAGAAATATAATTTGCGGTAATACAAATGGTAGAAGGTACTATATATTTTAAAATTTAATAAATCTATAATACAATAATACAACATACTATATAGAGTATAATAAAACGATTGTATATTAAAAATTATGTAAGTGTTTGTAATTGAGTGTTAACTATTACCGCTTTGTCAGTTTCGTTATTCAGACAATGAGCAAACTTGGATCACTGAGCAATGACTCATTCTCTCCGATGCAAAAGCAGAATAAAACAAGAAAAGATGGTGTTCAAAGTAAGAATAAAGTTTCTCTGACGGAGATTTACGACATAAATTCAGCAGATATGTTAAGAGATGACATGTATGATTACAACGATGATATGATGCAGCATCGTATATCTAATGAGAACAGGTAAACTTGTGAATTTAAAAGTTCATTCTGCAACAATAACATAAATTCAATTCAAAAATTAAAAACGCGCGCCGAAAGTTCATTATCGATATCGAATTCCGATTTGAATCGAGATAAAACGATTAATCGAAATACCCACATGAATAATTCAAATAAGTAGAAATTACATGTTTAACACGTAAAATATTATTTAGTACAATCTTTTTGCGAAATATCGTAAATATGTATCTTTTTTAAAAGTATCGATATTATCGACAGTTTCGGACGTTGCAACCTTACTTACCGAGCAGTGAACTTTCATATAAGCAGTAGGTCATGAAGTATAGAATTTTCTCTCAAAATTCTTCCTGTTTTCGTAGAAACTACGAATTAGACGCGTATGGCTATGGAAAGAACAGTGTAAAGCTTCTTTACGTGCATCGGGAAAATGCTCTGCGCCATTCCATTCGAGAATACGAAGTTGACACGCATCTTCGATTAGGATCCCAGAAGGATTACCTAGATGGCGATAATCGCGACATCATAGCAACCGACAGTCAAAAGAACACGGTTTATTTACTAGCTAAAAAGCATGGGATAAAGTCACCCGAAGAATTTGCACTGCTCCTTTGCTCGCATTTTTTAAGCACTTATGAACATGTGGAAGAAGTTAATATTAATATCGAAGAATATCCTTGGAGCAGATGCCGAGTTCACGGAGTGCCGCATAACCATGCGTTCTTGTGGAACGGAACCACCATTAGGTTTTCTCAAGTTAACCAACTTAGAAATGGTACGTTATCTTTTTTCAATAATTGACATTTATTATTTTCATGAACAGTGAAGTTAAACTGTTGATGAAAATTGAATAATTATGTGATTGATATCTATCGTTGCTGCTAGTTTGGACATTAATCAAAAGCAGAATTATTAATTCCTAACCTCTTGCCCTACAATGACGCGCGGCAATCGTGGCGCGGGAAATGGAATAGGAAATTTGAAACTTTAAAATTTTAAAATTTTCCAATAACTTTTAAATTAAAAATATCAGTGGGTCGGGAGATGTTGAAATTAGATTTATCAAATTAAATCAGTGATAAATTGTTATTAAAACAATTCGGAGTTATCGCGCGTTCGGTTACAAAATAAATCGCAAGTCAGGGGGTTAATATTTCGGAATATTGTAAAATAATACAACTTTAATAGTAATATTGGATGGCAATATTAGATAATTATGATTTACATTAACTTTTAAACAGTTCAAATTGTAATATCGTTCCTAATAACATCATTTTAGCGCCTCCTAAAATTCGTGGTGGACTCAAAGGACTGAGAGTGTTAAAAACAACTCAAAGTTCATTTCGAGACTTCATTCAAGATGACTATAGAACTTTGGTTGACATGAACGATCGCATATTCAGCACTATAGTCACTGCTAGTTGGGATTTTTCTAGCTCGACTGGCGTTAACTTTGATTACGTTTGGTACACGATCAAAAACTGTATTTTGGAGAATTTCGCTGGTCCACCAGGCACAGGAATCTATTCGCCGAGCGTTCAGAATACTTTATATCTTACCGAGAAGTGTATATTAGATAAAGTTGCACAGGTAGTCATAAATAGCATATATGAACTTTAACCTTGACTAGAGAGACGTCTACGGGACTTTTGTTCATATCAGTATCATTGTGTTTCCAGATATCCAGCATTGAAATGAAAATGCCAAACAAACACTATTTCGATATTGATCTAAGCAAATTTTCGAAATTGGTACAAGGTCAGAACAAGGAGGTGTACTTGCCCGTGGACAAACCATCGGGAATTATTTACGCCCGTTTAAAACGAAAAGATATTACGTCGAAATTATAACGGTATTTCATGTATTACGATACTTTTCACTATTTATGCATATTTATTATTGTGTCGTTTGTATACTGTACAAATTTGTATTTTTAATAGCAATTTTCAGTGCTTGAAATATCGCTACGGAATTAGAGAAAACATACGTTGTGACTCGTACTGATTATTTTCGGGAATATTTAACGTCATAATTTTGACAAAATAGGAAAGAAAGTTTTGGTTTTAACACTGCTATGGACATTTCACGTAGGGCCTATTAATTAGCTTGGTTCCAAATCGCAATTCGTCTATTGTGATAGACGGGAATTTCCACTTCGACCTGCTGATTAGAATATTTAGTTTTAATAATTAGTCTCCGGTTAATTAATTAACTTCACGAATGTCAATACAATGATCAGGATTTTTAGAACTAGATGGTTTAAATTCATACGTGACTTAGTTTTCGATGTATATATTCAATCAGTTGTGAATGAGGCGACGAAACATCGATTAACAATCGATATATATGAATAAAATTATCTAAATTAGAAATTCGTGGCGTCAATGTACATTAAATTTAACGGTAATTACAAAGAATCCTTTTATTCGTTATTGAATCAGGTAGAAAAATGTTAATATGGAAAAATCAACGCTTAGAAAATCGCAATTAGCAACTAGTCCCAATAAAACAAAACGACCTAAAGAATCGAATAACCTCGACGAAGAAGATGCAAAGAAAATTCAGAAACGTAAAATATCCAAAAAACAGGGTAAACGTAATCGTCAGAATCCGTTACTTTCCATAATTGATCATTCCGATGTATCTCAAAAATGGTGGGAAGCTGAATGCGTAAAATATGCGTAAGTCATTGAGCTTTCAGAATTCTGATCTGTGTAAGATGTAGCTAGTTACCAAAACAGATTGTAACGTTTTTTTATTTAAATATACACAAGTTTTTACGCGATTTAATATAACTACTTTTTAAATAGACGTTCTTTCTGTCAGGCGTTGGTAACTGCGGTTACCAACAATTTTAAATGTCCGCGAGATGTCGCTGAATGTTGAGAATTAGCGGCGACATCAACTGTAGATAAAACAGAGGCTCTGTTTAAATATATTTTTTCATTTTGCCGAAATGTTTTTGCTAGAAATTGCTAGGCAGCTTGACCTGTTGGTTGTGAATTTATTTTATTCCAAAAAGTGAATTAATTTGATATTTGAAATAATAATTAATAAAGTAAATAGTCCCTGCAAATTTTTTACAAATTTCTTTTTAATACTGTTCAGAACAGTATATTTTTCTCAGTTGATATAACTTCATATAGTTATTGAAAGTGCGCTATTTTTCATTACGATAAAAAGTGATTTATGCCACTTTGAAAATAAACGGCTCAATTGCAGATCCTAGGCTAAATTACCATAAGAGTTGAAGGCGCAAAAATTCAAAACCAATTAATTGTCTGCAGAACCAATCATTTTCTTGCAGAATAAATTACTTACCGGTAAAACTGTACTTGGAGGAATTAATGGGGAGCCACGTTGTGAGATTAACAGATCGTAAATACATGTTGCAATTTAGGGGAAAAATAAAAGATAATTGGCAAGAAAGACAGAGAATTCGAATCGAAGAGAGAAAGTTAAAAGATCCGTCGATAATTTCTACGTTATTGGCAATATCTTACAAAACTATCGTTGACAAACTGATGAGACTGAATCGCAAAAAGGAGTGAACAGTCAGCTCTGAAAAATCTTTCCTAAATTATTGTTTCATATATCATAGCTTATTAACAAACAAAAAGTTGAATCTTTGACGTTTTGTTAAGACTAGTTCCAATTAAGAACAATTCGTGAAAGTTATTACATGTACGATTAAGAAATGTGAAATTACTGTGATATCGGTAAATTTATTCTCGACTTTCGTTACCAAAAATCATTAACATTTATTAATGCAAAGACGATAGATAAAAGCTAGAAATATTATAAAAAATTTACATGTGATTACATTTACAAATGATAACGAGTCATTACATTGAAGATTATCAACAATATTTATTATTGCGTCTCTATCGTAGAATAGGAAATGATTACCTTCACATATATAAATATCTTAGGCTGTCTATTAACATAAAAAGAATTCATTAGCAGCAGATGTTAATGCAATTAAGATGTGCGCTTTTATGTACACAAATGAAGTATATTGATAACCTATGATGAAATAAATCCAGTTGAATTCCACTCAGAAATGTATGGAAGTTTTCGAATCCGCGATTTTATGGAAAAAACTCGCCAGCAGGCTCGATTTCTTAGGGTGTCCAATGGTAACATGCTGATTAACTGGAACTTGAACGATTATGCCTTGATTCTCGCTGTGGTCAAATGTCTCCGATAAATCGGTTTCTGCAAAATTACACAACAATTTTTATAATTTTCGATATCTTCGATTTCTTTAGAAAATTTTAAGATTTTTTTTTCTTTAGGATTTCTTTAGGATTTCCTTTAGAATTTTTAAATTCTAAATATTCATAGAATTCTTATTTCTCTTTGTGGGAAAATTTGAAAATTGACGGAGGAAATTAAAATTGATTAACACCAAATCTACCAAATTAGTCAAAATGACTGGTTCCTAATTTTTTCGAAAAATTCTCTAAATTCATAGGGAAGCCATGCAGCAGATATTCTACGCCTATCTTGCAAAATATAAATTATTTAACTTATCGTCTTCTTTGCCACTTGATTCCTCTTTTTCCAAAATACCTTTTTAATATATTTAAATATAATAAATGTAACTTTAGGATTTCTTCAGATTTCTAAATTCCAAATATTCGTAGAATTCTTATTTCTGTTTCTGGGAAGATTTGAAAATTGACGGAGGAAATTAAAATTGATTAACACCAAAACTACCAAATTAGTCAAAATGACTGGTTCCTAATTTTTTCGAAAAATTCTCTAAATTCTTAAGGCAGCCATGCAGCAGATATTCTACGCCTATCTTGCAAAATATAAATTATTTAACTTATCGTCTTCTTTGCCACTTGATTCCTCTTTTTCCAAAGTACTTATTTAATATATTTAAATATAATAAATGTAACTTTAGGATTTCTTCAAATTTCTAAATTCCAAATATTCGTATAATTCTTATTTCTCTTTCTGGGAAGATTTGAAAATTGACGGAGGAAATTAAAATTGATTAATACCAAAACTACCAAATTATTTAACTTATCGTCTTGTTTGCCACTTGATTCCTCTTTGTCCAAAGTACTTATTTAATATATTTAAATATAAAAAATGTAACTCTACCAATTCTAATGTTAATAAAATAACTTACCTAAGACTCCATGATCCCAGGAGGTTGGATGTCGTACGTGATCCCACAAATCGTACGAACTCGAAGATATCGTCACTTTTGGATGCGGAGTATATTTGTATTCGTTATTAAACCATCCAAGAGACAGTAAATGATCGCTGTTTAATATCATTTAAACAGAATTATTCAAAATTTGAATTGCACACAATATAAATAAGTTAGAGTGAGCCATTATATATGGTTTAATTAAAAAAATTGCAATTTAACTCAAATGTATATATATCCAGCAGACCTTTATCTTTTTAACGCCATTATTAAAATATTGAATATATTAGAAAATTCGTAAATATTACAATTTAAAAGTAATATAAAACTTCATTGAATTCAATAGCGCCGGTCACCGGTGACCCCCATGACATTCAACGTGTTAATGTAAAAGTGTAATCTGCCAATTTATATGGGAAAACGTACTCATGGGTTTTGTCGAGGTCGTATTTGCTTGGTGCTTTGCTAGGAACTTCAGATACAACGTGTAATTTAGGAGCATAATAATGTATATGATAATGATGTATATCATGAGGCTTCTTCTTCGCCTCCTTCTTTTCTTTTATTGACTGCAGAAATTCCAGAAACGCCTTCTTTGGGCTGCAATGGAAATTATATCTTGTAACTTTCAATTATTTACGTATTTATATTTAGGTATATTTAATCTGAATGTTATATTTACATTTAAATTCGAACGAAGAGAAAGATAAATATGTCTAATTTATTTCCTTTATATTTAAAGTTACTGTGTTTATTTTCATGTTGAATAAATAATGTCTAATATTCAATATTTTCATAGAAAGTATCTAATTTTTTTGTAATAATGAGGATAGCATATAAATGTATATAAAATGGAGTTACTTACTACTCGAAGAAAAATCCTTCTGCAGAAATTGTCAGTAAAAGTATTAACAACAGGGGAAACTGTAAATTAAAGTTAATTTGTATGATTAATTTGCAGACACAGAGAAAAATCAACACAGCACTATATATTTATTTTAAACAGGCTCCCGAAGTACTCATTATTTTAAACGTTTTCATGTTATTATAATTACAAGCAAAATTTCAAACGACTTTAAATTAATAATAGTAACAACTATTGGCATAAAAATACATCGCATACTAAAAATGTCTTATTTTACAACGATTCAAATATGCACGATTCCATACATCGATTTTAATTGAATTACATGACAAAGAAGCAATTAAAAATTAACGAAAAATTTCTCAAAGTAGAAACGATCACACACGTCGAATCGCGATGACAATGAACAACTCAGATCGGAAGAAAGTAGTCGTTATTACTTAAAAGCGACATTTTTCAATACGTTTACAATTTACTTGCAACATTATTCCCGGCTTCATAATTATTTACACACTGCACGTTGCAAAATATTCGACTGCCTGTCTGCTCTCTGAATTCTATCGTCTACTGAGCATTTCAATGAGGCAGTTTCTCCTTATATCTAACTCCAACATTGCTCTTATTTCTTTCTTTCCATTTCGTGCCGTGTCTCTTCGGTGCAATCTATACTTCATCTCCGCTATTATCACGAACAATGAGAGAATGGAAGTCTCATGGCTACACATGCCCTCGAGGGTAAGTTATTTTCGTTTAAAAGAGTTAGTAATGTCGAGTTTATTCGTAATTATTGGAAAGTAAGAAGTTAAATTTGTACGAGGAGGTCTGACATCTGAACCAATCGGTATTGTGCGTGAAAACTGTGCTATCTGATCGAAGGATCGACGCCTGAGGCTACGTTTTCTCGCTTATAATCATAATTATCCCAGGTGCAAACGATATCGAGGAAAGTAAACCGACAGCTTTGAAGAGAAACGTAAAAATGGTATCATCGGCTATTCCTTGATCTGCTTCGTCGAGAGTACATAGGATTTCTTAGAAAATAGTTTATTTCCCTTTTCTAGTTCCGACGCGTAGGTAAATAGATGAATATGGAAGCAATGAACTAGAAATTCAATTACCAGAAAATGTCCTTTCATTTTGAACTTTTAGGAAAGTGAAATATATCGATGATATATTCCGAAAATGAACATAAACACGTTAGACATTGCGCGATAAGGTGGACAATAATTTTACGGTTTATTAGCTGCGTAGGATCATGTAATATATACAGTGTAATATGTAGAATCGCGGTAAGAATTCGTTCTAATATTCCTGTAATCTGCAATCTTCTTTTCTTACGAGATAAGCGCGAGGAGAAAGCATTCGATTTAATTCGATACTTAAATACAGGCTGGGACTCACAATCAGTGGGCCCGAGTTCAAACTCTCTTTCGTCACTTTTGAAATTTTCTCTTAATGTTATTAAATATATCAGACCCTGGGTGGTTCGTGCCCCACCTCAAACAGTAGGCCCCAGGGTTAAGAGGTGAAAGCTGGGACTCACAATCAGTGGGTCCGAGTTCAAACTCTCTTCCGTCACTTTTGAAAATTTTTTCTAAATTATCATTTAATCTATCATAGTCTCGGTGGTTCGGAACCCACCTAAAACAGTAGGTCCCAGAGTGCAGAGGTAAAAGCTGGGACTCACAATCAGTGAGTTCCAGTTCAAACTCTCTTTCATCACTTCAGTCAAATTTTGTCTAAATTATTATTTAATATATCAGACCCTGGGTGATTCAGGCCCCACCTAAAACAGTAGGTCCCAGAGTACAGAGGTAAAGGCTGAGACTCACAATCTGGGGATTTCAGTTCAAACTCTCTTTCATCACTTCAGTCAAATTTTTTCTAAATTATTATTTAATATATCAGACCCTGGGTGATTCAGGTCCCACCTAAAACAGTAGGTCCCAGAGTGCAGAGGTAAAAGCTGGGACTCACAATCAGTGAGTTCCAGTTCAAACTCTCTTTCATCACTTCAGTCAAATTTTTTCTAAATTATTATTTAATATATCAGACCCTGGGTGATTCAGGCCCCACCTAAAACAGTAGGTCCCAGAGTACAGAGGTAAAGGCTGGGACTCACAATCTGGGGATTCCAGTTCAAACTCTCTTTCATCACTGCAGTCAAATTTTTTTCTAAATTATTATTTAAGCTATCATAGTCTCAGTGGTTCGGAATTCATCTAAAAAAATCTGCAAATAATACATGCGCACGGAATGGAATATTTCCTGGTTTTAACATTCACTTTTCTAAGTCGGTTTTCCGAAGAAGTACTTATGAGATATTGATTGACAGGAGAGGATGTATACAGCTTTCTCTATGGAACCGTAGGCTATAAAAATGAAAAACACTGCAAATGTACGTCCGCAACTGTACGCAGTAAACCGGCAAGTAAAAAAGTAAAGCAGAGAGTTAATGAGACATATTGTAGCAATGCTTTGCTGACGAAGTAAAAGTGTCCGTCGTTTCCGATATGTTATAAATACCTGTTTACTGAACTCTTCGTTTCAAACAAGTAACGTGATGTAAAATCTTGTTCGTGCAGCGTAGAGCTTGAAAGATATGAGCAAAGGAAATCGACAGGGGACTTGTACAGATAATCCTTGTTATTTATTTTACGATGAAAGTTTCGACGTGCTTAGATTTCTTCGTTTTTGACATTGAATTATGTACTTTCGTTTGCACTTAACTTATTTTACTCTATGCCCAATAATTTATGACGGTATTATCGTGAAAACGAAGCGTCGAAACCGTGGAAACACCGATGAAGAATGTGGTACACACCTTTCTCTACAATCGACCGAAGTAAAAGATAAAAGCAACAATGAATGACGTTTTTGTTCTGGACTATAGAAAGCTCGACATTGGAGATTCTGAGAAAGGATATTGGCCCCTTCTACTTCATAGAAATTCGACACGCCATTTAAAATTGTATAAGATGCATTAGTGAAAGAAGGAGTCTTATTTTCTTATATTGCTATTATTTGGCTCGAATAAATAAATGCATTTCTATTTAATTAAATCTCAATTTTGAGACATAAAGTGTTTAAATGAAAACTTAAAACAGTGAAAGTTTGCGGATCGTAAAAAACGCTTTAACGTGTTTTTTCTGTATTGAAATCTTCAAATGGTATTTTATTCTTAATTATCGATTTTTTATTCGTAGTATATTTTCTATTTTATGGAAGCAATAGATTTATTTTGAAATTTAAAGTATAATCAAAGTCAGTGTTGAGCGCATTAAATATAGGTGCCATTACTTTCTACCGCAGGATGATTAACATTTATCGATGTCACATATAAAAAAGACAGAAAGACAAATTCTATAAGTGATTTTCTAATCGTTAGAACGTCCTGATTTCAACTGCTTTTTATTTATTCGAGATGGAAACCTGTATTTTATGGTATCTTTCGCGAAACGGAAGTGCTGGAATTTCTACGGAATTCCACTCTGTCGATATTTCAGTTTTATGAGTTAAGTGATCGATTCTTTACCTATTGAGCACATTACGGAATTATAATTGAATTCGTAAAATTTTAAGGATTAAGGATTCCAAAATTTCCACAAGTGAGCATTCTAAATGTAATAGAGCTCAGTTTTGAAAAGAGCTTCATTCTACATAAAAATGATTGTACGATGAATTTTCAACGATTCGAAGGTTAAGACTTTTTTGCGCAAAATTTTATGACGAAGACAAGGAAGTACTAGTACGTCCAATGAAATGGCATGATTTCAAATATCGTTATCGATTTATCGGTAACCAATTGTCTTCAAAAGGACGACTAGTTCCTGATTTGAAGTTCTTACATAGAATGCAGCACCTATGCTATTCGAATCTAAAGATGGGAGTTTATCTCGTAAGTTAAACCTTAAACCTGCTGCCACCTATGTCAGAGTTTCTTGTAAAGAATTAATACGGAATGATGGTACAATTGTCCTTGTACAAGGTTGTAAAGAATGACTGTACAATTGTCCCTGTACAAGATGAACGGAATGATTGTACAAGGAAGTACAGAATGATTGTACAAGGATGTACGGAATGATTGTACAATAAAGTATAAAATGATTGTACAATTGTTCTTGTACAAGGATGTAAGGAATGATTGTACAATTGTTCTGGCACAAGGATGTAAAAAATGATTGTACAATTGTTCTGGTACAAGAATGTAAAGAATGATTGTCCAATTATCCTTGTACAAGGATGAACGGGATGATTGTAGAATGAAAATTGTACAAGGATGTACGGAATGATTGTACAAGGAAGTACAGAATGATTGTACAAGGATGTACAGAATGATTGTACAATGACAATTGTACAAGAATGTATGGAATGATTGTACAATTGTCCTTGTACAAGGATGTAGAGAATAATTGTACAATTGTCTTGTACAACGATGTAAAGAATGATCGCACAATTGTCCTTGTACAAGAATGTACTGAATGACTGTATAATTGTCCTTGTACAAGAATGTACAGAATGACTGTACAATTGTCTTGTACAAGGTTGTACAAGGGATAGACTGAGGTCAGTTTTAGCTTCGAAAGTTAATCTGGCGGTCAACGATTAATTTCTTTTGTAAATCCGAGAATTACGGTCCTTTACCTCATTAACCACCATAACCTCCCTGCAACATTGTATTTTTATTACGTTTACTTTATTTCATTACATATTTCCGTCCCTTCACTCGTCTCTCTATCGAATACTGTAGGTTATGTCGAGTAAAATACCGCGGATTATCAGTCCCGTAATACTCGCACAGTCGTTAAAGTATAGAAGGACGTAATTACTTTTTTATAATAATGAATCGTTATTAGAATTTAGATAAAGTCCATACGCTATTAATATATGACGAGTGCAAAAGGAATTCTAATGTGCCGCCGTCCTGCGTAGATAACGGTATTCAGATAGGAAGCCACTTTTGAAAGGAACTTTACGGAATTACGAATGGAGAACATTGAAAATCCGTGGAAAGAGATTTTAGAATTTCTGTGACAATCCTTGACGTTATTTATTGGTTACAATTTGGAAAAAAACAATTGGATGAAAGCAATAGTGCATATGGCGGCAAATGGATTCAAATTTCAATTCACATTTGTTCAATTTGGATCGATTTATTTAAAACAAAGATAGCTACTTGTATTACGATTTTTTTTGAGAAGGAAACCTTTTTTAAATGACAATTATGCATAGTAAATATATCTTTGCAATGCTTTAGAAAAATTAAATAAATAAATTTGAAAATTCTTTTAAAATAACATTGTTTCATTGTTCAGAAAGTACGAACATTTAATTAAATGTTTAATTAAAAAAATTAGCGTAGTTGTGCAGTACGAGGTTAAATGGATAAAAGAATTGTCGAATAATATTAAAAAGCAGCATGGAAGTTGTGGTGCACGTTTCTATTTAGTAGAAATAATCTTATCATGTAGGCAGAAAGAAGATGTGCGGCCCTGCGAGGGTTTTAATTCGAATAAATCCAAGTTGACGAGGAGGCGGCCTTTTAAAATTCCACTGATAACAGACCGGATCTACGAGACTCGTCAACTCATACAAGATACGTCCTACCGTATTCTTTTGGAATTTTTTCTTTATATTTCCCAGTTAACCCGCAATAAATATACACAGCGACACTGAATCATACTCGCTGCTTTACAAAGCCGTTAGAAAGACAAAATTTCTTCTATTTAACTACTGTCGTTAAATCTATATATTAAATAAATACATTGCAAAGAGTGCAATCAAAACGTAAAAAACATTATCAATACAGTAATTTATATTTTATACGATAGGCGATGGAATATCTACTAGATGGCTAACAAAATTTTACAAAAAACTAGCATGCAGTCATTTTGACTGCCATGGTGGTTCCAGTGTTAAAAATAAAGACGTAACAAAACAAATTCCTAACTATTTAGACTATTGCCATTTGAACACTTTGCAAAATGTCCAAAATGTAAATTATGGGTTGTCAACCTACCGTTCATTTTTGTGTCTTCGTTGGTAGTCAAATTTGCTTACCCTCCACCGATTTTGCAGTAATTTGAAGATTTAGTTAAAATATGTAGTTTTTATCTTTTTATTTAAAGGAGAAATAAACTAAATAAACGTAGCCCACTGTAAAAGCTTGAACTATTGGGCGATAGGGAACAGGTTGACCACCCCTGATGCAGATATTCATCTTCTGTTGTCCAGAAATCCCCTAGACCAGTATAGTTCCCAGACGAAATAACTGTAGCAGCTAAAGCTGAAGAAATGCAAATGAAAAAAGTCCGAGAGTAAAGTCAGAACGGAAACGCGTGCGAGCATTCGTTTCCTTCTGGCAGAAGGACCACCTGCTGGACCAACCGCGGTCAAAACATCGAATGCCGATGTTTGCACCGATATCGTCGATACGGCTGAAGAGCTACGATCGGTTACTGTCTTATCCACTGCTCTTTTAACTGATTTTGTTCTGCCAGCAAAAAAAGTATTGTATAATTTAATGAACCAGTTGGACGTTTATTTCTTAAGAAATAAATCACCATATAAATTAATACGTAACTTCATTAAGAAGTAAATTCGAAGTTTTCGGACCGGTTTCCGTCCAAACGTCACTAACAATGAATTTGAAAAACCATACAGTTCTTGATAAGTTAAAGAACTTTTGTTTAGAGTGATTTTCATAATTTTCTGTGTACAAGAAGTTATAAAAATAAGCTCGTAGCAAGAAGTAACATCTTCGAATATAATTATTTGCAATTGAATCTTGATGTACGTAAATGTGATACATATAGTTCGATAATAATTCCGAGAAAATCTTCATCTAAGCCGGAAATACGTGATCTTTTCGAGAATATGAAGGAAGTTCATAAGGTTAGATGGAAAATAGCCGTCGCTCCCGTTAATTCCAATGATTTTACAGTATCACGCATTCTCGAAACGAGTTTAGCGTAATCTTATTCTCCACGTATTCGGAAATTCAATCGGCGAAGACGTTTAATTTTAAAACGATGCTTCCCGGTGCAAGACTCTAGCATAGATGTCGCCCTGACGCAATACAGTAGCAATATTAACCCAAAGAAAAAATCTTGTTACTATTTTTATAACTCATATACCAAAATCTTCTTCACAGATGTTATCAAAGTCTGGGAAAATTCTTAGTGAGCAAGAAACAAAATTGTACAATTAGAAATTATATTATTATATGATGAAAAGAATATTCTATAAATTGCACTGATGCATTGTCGATGGATATTACTGATTGGCAGTTTATTTTATGTAAAAAGTTAAAGAAATTTTATCTATGCATCGCTGATGTACAATATTATTTGACAATATTGTTAATTAATCGTGGTATCGCCGATGAACAATAGAGGATCAGCGGAAAGATACAAGTGAATATTTAGAGCGTAAAAATGTACGGAAAAATGCCATGACACAGGATTATAAAACGTTAAGCCTGTTATGAAGTAGCAAACTGTTGCGGTGATAGCCTTATAGACTGTTCCGTAATCGACTATCGACACTGGAATTGCATTATTGCATCTCGCTTGGCCATTTAAAGTCAAACGCGACGCCGCTCCAGTGGCTGCAGTCCTTACGGATCGTGTTTTCGTTTGCAAGAAGCGAAATGGGATTTTGAAAATCAAATTATCGCACTAATCGATAAAAATTTCGTTTGCGATCGAAAGAACGATATATATAAAACTAATTACTTCTAATTTTGAACTTTCCATCAACCGATGCCGCATATTAAAACACCCCAAACCCAAATCTAATCCACGTAATAAATCTATACAAAATTGATTCTCATTATTTCTAATTGTAAAACTTTGATCAGTCG
Organism: Cerceris ruficornis; assembly: GCA_963989415.1. NCBI lineage: Eukaryota > Metazoa > Arthropoda > Insecta > Hymenoptera > Crabronidae > Cerceris > Cerceris ruficornis. Next base: position 10,189,921 of record OZ022529.1, on the reverse strand, counting down.
ATAATTCGTATAAAAACACATGGTCACTGTGCAATTTTTCTTTAATTTTTATTTAATATATCATACGATCGGTGAATCTGAATTCACCTAAAACAGCAGGCCCGTTAAATGACTACAGCAGTTAATTAACAGCTTACCGTGCGATTTCACTTATGACCTAACCTAAGAAAAACGTCTGCCCTATCGCCTCCTGCTATTAAATTTTTTCCTGGACGTTTTGCTTTCAGGGCAAATTGGAAAATATTCATAAAAATAGAGGCATTTTGGGCGTTGCTCCGCTTTGAACATTGCTTAAACATATTCAAATCATTATAGCATTAAAATAATATACATCGTTGTATTCACGGTAGTTTATAGAATCATTTCGAGCAGAAAAAATGTACATAACTATTACCGTTAAAGTACAAAGACATTTTAAAGTTGAGAGTTTCTTATTTTACGTACAAATGTTAAATAATTATTAAAATATGTATTGTTATTAACACTAAGAATAAGGTTATGTTTCGTATTAGTAGAAAAGTCAGTAAAATTAATGAAAACCGCAATTTCTTTCAAAAAGTACTGTGAGCCCCCTCAATAATTCCGAATTAAATTGATCAAATAAGAATTGCTCGGTGATTCTTGACATACCGTATAATTTAACGTAACATTAATATTATAGAAATCATTTTATCGTGTCACGTCTCACTGATATTTTTAAATTCATAGGCTTTGCAAAACTTGAAAATTTCCTATCCAATTTACCACCATTATTTAACTTTGTCGTTAAACAACAAACGGTCGAAGCGAAGGAAAAGTCCAAGGGAACCACAAAATTCCGAAATTGCAACGAAGTATAGCGGTTTGATGGTCTTTCAGCAGAGAATTTTCACGAGTGTCCAGCCCCTAGATGACGCTGGCAGAAAAATGTCTCAGGTTTACGAGAATGCTCGTCTCTCTGGAAGATTATTAAAACGTGCCGCCAGCTCGAAGGAAAGACATTGGCCAGCTTCTTCTCGGAACTTTAAATTAAAGCGATCTCGTTGTTTTGCGATCGGAAAAAGGATTGGTCGATCGGTCGCTCGGGGGCCGACTTGAGAGCGTTCCGATGTCGTTCGCAATCGGGGGCATAAAGTCTCCGCATAAAGCAAACGTCCAAAGTAGATGCCAGGGTGTCCAGGTACGAGCACACCTGACACAGAGCCCTGTATTTTTCGGGGCTTCGATTTTTCTTGGTGTTTTCTTTTACACGGGAAAATATGATCGTTAGGAATCGAGACGTGAAGGGGCCTTGTGCGCTGAACGACAGCTGTTTGGAATAAAGGCGGAAGAAAAAAGAATTTTGATGTTTTTATTTCGTACAGCAGTTTTAATTGGGTTTTTGAAGTTGCATACTTCGAAAGGGGACTTTGAACTTAATTTTTAACCAATGGGAGGGCGACATTTTTTATACGAATTCAGTTTTATATGAAGAGGGTGCTTTTGAGCACATTTTATTTTGGGCACTTTTGTGCCAAAATTGATTTTTCTTATGGAAACATGTAGTTTTAATTGAATTTTGAAAGGCGGAAATTATGGAATAGGAGTTTGGAGTTAATTTTTAACCAATGGGAGGGCGATATGTTTTTTTATTAGAATTCAGTTTTTTTTGAAAGGGGTGCTTTCGAGGACATTTTATTTTGGGCACTTTTGTGCCAAAATTGGGGTTTCTTAGAGAAACATGGAGTTTTAATTGAATTTTGAAAGGCGCAAAATATGAAATAAGAGTTTGACGTTCATTTTTAACCAATGGGAGGGCGATATTTTTTTTATTAGAATTCAGTTTTATTTGAAAGGGTTTCTTTCGAGGATATTTTATTTTGGGCACTTTTGTGCCAAAATTGGGGTTTCTTATAGAAACATGTAGTTTTAATTGAATTTGGAAAGATGTAAATTACGAAATAGGAGTTTGAATTTCATTTTTAACCAATCGGAGGGCGATATTTTTTATCTTTGCGTCGCAAAATATTTTGCAACTTTACAAATTGAATCGTAGAGTTCCTATAGAAATAGCATTATAAAATTCTTTCTTTTTATTATTTCCGTACTTGTTGCATTAATAAGTTAGGATAACTAACAAAATTACTTGCTGTTATTTCACAGCACTGGTAAATGGTAATTTAAGAATCCGAATGATTAATTACTTGTCATCGCAAGCTTTTTTCTCGTTCATCTTTAAAGTTATCTTTAAAAACTTATTTTCTCTCGAAAATTCACGAATAACTTAGAAACAGAAATCAGCGACAGAAGAATGCTTCTAAATTTCACGTATATTTGTGTGCAACAGCGATAAGAAGTTAAAAATCGCGACATCGATCGAGATAGATGTCGAAAACGATTTAATGGTTGCAAATGGCAGCCTAAGGAAAATTAGAGACGTCAAAACGGCCATAAGAGACAAACATAATGGGCCGATCGGTCGGATTTTGCGTTCTTAAATGTTCCATAAAAAGAGCTGGACACGTTTTACGTTTGATTATAGCCCCGAAGGGTCAAGGGTCAGCAGAAAATCGATACTCGATGGGACCGAGCTGATGGAGATTATAGGTAATGACTAATGATATACCTTAGACTCTTGAAGAATCGAGTGCTCGAATCAAATCTTTCAAAGACACGAAACAATGTCGCTTTTCTATTGTTTCACGATGTGTCAGCGGTTAATGATTCCTCTATGGCAAATATATCCTTTCATTTTAGTTTTTTCCGATTAAACTTACATTTGGTTCCATAAAATACACAGTGATCTTCATGAATTACGTTCTTCTGAATTAAAAGTAAGGAAGAAGTTTGACAATGAAGGAAAATCGAAGTTTTTTTCATACATAAAATAATTAATATACAATATTATTGTATTTCAATTGTCGCAGAATAATTTTTTGGTTATGACAAATATACATGTTACAATTCTTTTGTCAAAATTCTTCCCATCAAAGCTCATTGTATCGTTGAATTTTTGTAACATGGCAGAAAATTCACTTCTTCACCATTTTGTAAAATAATTTTTTTTTATTATACTATCTACTTCTTGTATTAACTTGTAACACTTAAAAATAAGTATATTACGGTGGAAACAAAATTCCAATAAGCAATATTTATAGAAGGAGGGAGAAACATAAAAATTCTCGTTCTCTTATGAATTTGTTTCATCGATAAATCAATATTATTCGTAAAATCGACGTAATACGGACACGTTAGGCGGTCAATACGGACTATGAACTCTTCGGTGTCAAATCAGCCGCATTATCGATAAGCTTCTGCTTATCAGTAATGTAATTTAGCAGATATTTGATACAGAAAGTGACATTGAATAATGTACGTTGCGAAGAGCCCGGGAAATATAAATAATATTGGAATCAATATCCTTGATAAGATGAATCTGTAATTGGATATAAATGATAGATGTAATGATATGGGTAGCTATGTTACGATGCATCCACGCCTGCGTACTTTTCAACGACTTTTCACATTTCTATCAATCACTTTTTATTGTATTTATAACTTTAAGGATTCCTTCAAATTCGAGTATTAAAAAGCATGTTTTTGCAAAACGAAGGAAAAGAAAATTGAAATTGTGAGTTGAATATATTATTTAACACTACCCGAAATTAATTATCCAAATTGCAAATGAAAGTTTTCTTTCAGAATTTTGCATTAACTGAAATTTTCATGTTAGGGGTTTCTAACCTCTTCGAGCTTAACTGTAGTATCTTACGGTTCGGCTGAACATCTAGTATACTTAATTATTTATTCAAAACGTATTTATTAGCTATTCATTAACTAGTGTTTATTAACACTAAACCTACCGGCTTTATATCTGTTATATTGAAACACTGAAATAAGTACTTTGGAAAAAGAGATTTGAAGAGGTGAAAAATATAGTTAGTTAAGTAATTTTTGTTTTACAAGATAGACCTAAAATATTTATTGAATGGTAACCCAATTAATTTGGGGAATTTTTAGAAAAAATCAGAAAGTTGTTATTTGACCGCCATGGAAAGTTGTTTTCGTAAATTCCTAAAAAATTCTTATTAAACTTTATCTGCTGCAGTCATTTTGCTTAAGACTTAACGTTTTGAGAGGTGTTTTGAAGCACCGATGCTGTGATTTATTATCATAATTTAAAAAAATGTCCCACAGGTGATTAATTGGAGACTTAGGTCTGTAATTCCATAACTGTCATACCTCTCTTTGTGCTTTATTGTTCTTTGGTAATTAAAATCTAATTACTGTAGTCATTTCAGGTAGAACCTACAGTTTTATGGGGGCTTCGAAGCACTGTTGCAGTGCTTTATTAAATCTTAATTTAGAAAAAACGTCCCAGAGCTGATTAATTGGAAGTTTAAGCCTTTAATTTCATAACAATCTTAGTTCTCTCTGTATTTTATTGTTCTCCAGTGATTTAACTTCATCATTCCGCCTAAAACTTATAGTTTTCCGTGGTGAAATATTCTTTTTTCTGCAGTTTACATTCTGCATCATTTTAAAAGGTGTATTTTAACGTAACATGATACAAAACCTGTTAATTAACTTTGTAATTTTACAAAGTACACAGTAACTTTCAATTGCAAAGTTCGATTGACTCCATCGCGAAGATTCAACCGATTTAACATTTCCTAAGCAAGTAACTTGTAATCAAATTAGCAAGAATGTCCTCGCATTTAATCTCAATATCGTTGAAGCAGAATGCTCGTTTGTTTTCGTAAAAATCCTTCTAACTACGCCTATCGCAATATTATCGTTCACATTAGACACAAATTACGTCGTATCCGTATTTCCCGGGGTCAAGACCGGTTGACTGGTCTTCGTTCGCTTCCAACCGCCCATACAGAGTGCACTTCCGGTCATGAAGTAATCCACTTAACGATTAACACGTTGAATGACATGGTGGTCACCGGTGACCGGCGCCATTAAATTCAGTGAAATTTCGTGTGACTTTTAAATTGTAATATTTACGAATTTTCTAATGCATTCAGTATTTAAATATTGGCGTTAAAAATATGCTTTGTAAAAATGTGATTTTAATAGAAAAATAGTAAAGTTTCGCGTGACTTTTAAATTGCAATATTTACGAATTATTTAATCTGCTTTGTAAAAATGTGATTTTAATAGAAAAATAGAGAAAGTTCCTGTGACTTTAAATTGTAATATTAACGAATTTTCTAATGTATTCAGTATTTAAATATTGGCATTAAAAATATGCTTTGTAAAAATGTGATTTTAATAGAAAAAGTTCGTGTGACTTTTAAATTGTAATATTTGCGAATTTTCTAATGCATTCAATATTTAAATATTCGCATTAAAAATATGCTTTGTAAAAAAATGATTTTAATATAAAAAGTTCGCGTGACTTTTAAATTTTAATATTTACGAATTTTCTAATGCATTCAATATTTAAATATTCGCATTAAAAATATGCTTTGTAAAAATGTGATTTTAATATAAAAAGTTCGTGTGATTTTTAAATTGTAATATTTACGAATTTTCTAATCTATTCAATATTGAAATATTGACATTATAAAAGGGGAAGTTCAGTTGACTACATAATTACTTGTGTCTTTAAGGTACCTGCTTTGTAAAGATGTGATTTTAACAGAAGTTTCACTTCTGTAAAAATGATGTGACTAGCGAAACATCGGTGGTTTCAACGTGTTAATAAAAGCTGCCCAACATTTACGATAAATCCTCGAAAATCTCGAGCCCCTCGAAAAGTCTCCTCACCTTCGGGGGTAATTGATTCGAGACAATCGCCGAATGAAATCATCGTTGAGGAGTGATAATACAATCGTACTCTTCTCCCTCCTCCCCTTCTCAATTCCATATTCCAAGATGGCTGGCAGTTTGCAAAGGTTGCAAAAAAGGACGAGCATAATAACGTAGTATCGTTAATGGCTGAGCAATTTCAGCATGTACGAGCCTCCCCTTCTTCCTCTCTACCCACTTTTTCCACCTCCTTCCCCTCTGTCCTTTCTCTTTCTTCGTTTCTCATTCTTGCCTTTTTCTGCCTCCCTTTTTTTTTCCTTTTCGCGTTGCACTATCCCCTCTCGCGAGTTAGCCGCTTCACCGCGAACAGCCTTCCTTTATGTCGGCTTCATTGTAGTCGAAAGGCGAGGATTACTATATAGGGGTCTGTTTCGGGTTGTTTTAAAACGCCAGACAGAAGAGGGCGTTGTTAGATTCACGGCATTAACGATTGTGTCGTTGTTGGCTTGTCCTGCAGTTTGCTCTTAACTTGTTTCGTTGATTTGCTGTAGGACCTATGGTTTTAGGGGGATTCTGAGTTACTGGTGGTATGATATTTTATTGATAGTTTGAGGAACAAAGTATTGGAAGGTGGGAGGGACTTGGAATCAGGACACTAATTGGAAGTCTGAGCCTTGATGGTTTTATAGCACTCTTTGTATTGTATTGATATTTAATATTTGGACTTAATTACTGTACCTATTCCGTCTAGGGTCTACGGTTTTAGGAAGAGTTTGTACTACTGGTGATATGTTATTGATAGTTTGAGGAACAAAGTATTGGAAGGTGGGAGGAACTTGAAATCAAGACACTAATTGAAAGTCTGAGCCTTGATGGTTCCATAGAACTCTTTGTATTGTATTGTTGTGTAATATTTTGAGGAAGACTCTGAATTACTGGTGATATGATATGTTAATGACAATTTGGGAAAGAATCTATTGGAAGGTGGGAGGGACTTGAAATCAGGACACTAATTGGAAGTCTGAGCCTTGATGGTTTTATAGTACTCTTCGTATTGTATCGTTGTTTGATATTTCGGATTAAATGTTGTATTTGTTTCGTCTAGAGCGTACATTTTGAGGAAGATTCTGAATTACTGCTGATATGATATGTTAATGATAGTTTGAGAAAGAAACTATTGGAAGATATTTGAAATCAGGAACAATAATTGGAAGTCTGAGCCCTGATGGTGTCATAATTCTCTTTGTATTGTATTGTTGCTTAATATTTCGGATTAAAAGCTATATTTATTTCGTCCAGGGCCTACATTTTGATAATTTTGGAAATAAACAATTGAGAGGTGGTAGAGATTTGAAATCAGGGACACCAATTGAAATTCTGAGCCCTGATTGTGTCACAATTCTCTTTGTACTGTATTGTTGCTTAATATTTGGACTTAATTACTGTAATTATTTCGCCTACTTATAGTCTAAATGAGCCATCATAAAGAAATATCAATTTCCGAATTTGACAATTGAAATTCGTCAGAGAAACTGAAGTAACTGTGAAAATATAATACGTGTTATCGTTTCCACATAAAATACTTTTCCCCTTCCGAATATTTCATTCCTCCCGTTACAAATCACGCGGCAAACATTGGAGCACCAACGAAAACAAAAAAAAAAGAACGAAGAAACTAGAGAAAGGTATTACCCCAGAAGAGGGATAAAAACACCGAAACACGCAAAAATAATTGCATTTGGAGCGATAAAATATCCGTCGTTCTGACAAACGCGTCTACTGTGTTTTACTTTTAAATAAATTCTTACCAGGGCTTAATCGCAGATATATCTGGATATTAATTAAAACAAAAAATAATTTCCTCATAAGTTATTAGATTTTATATTACACAAAGTTAGCAGATCTTTTTGAATTTCACTAGTGAATACTTTCAATTTAACAAAAGTCATTTTGTCCATCTTACCATTTCTAACATTAACAAATAAAAATATCAAATAAATATATTAGCAAAATAGAAAACAAAGAAGCAATACTTTCGTTCATTTAATCGCTTGAAATCTAAGACATAGAAATAGAAAATTGAAAAAAATGCAAGGTTAGAATTTTCAGGAATATTTTCTAAAAAAATTCGGAACAAGTCATTCTGACCACCCTGCCATTTCTGGCATTAATAAATAAAAATATCAAATAAATATATTAGCAAAATAGAAACCAAAGAAGCAATAATTTAGCCCATTCAATCGCTCGAAGTCTAAGACATAGATGGATAAATAAAAATATCAAATAAATATATTAGCAAAATAGAAAACAACGGCGGCAATAACTTAGTGCATTTAATTCCTTAAAGTTTATGGCATAGACGTAGAAATTTGAAAAAAACGCAGCGTGAACAGTTTAAGTAATATTTTTAAAAAAAATCACAGCGAATCATTCTGCCCCCTTGCTATTTCTAGCATTAACAAATGAAAATATCAAATAAATATATTAGCAAAATAGAAAACAAAGCAGGCAATAACTTAGTGCATTTAATCGCTTGAATTCTAAGGCATAGACGTAGAAAATTGAAAAAGATGCAGAGTGCGAATTTCCAGGAATGTTTTCAAAAAAATTCATAATAATTAATTTTGTCCTCCTTGGTAGATCTAGTGTTTTCTACCAAATTAACACTAGAACTACCAAACCAGTCAAAATGACTAGTACAGAATATTTTCCAAAAATTCTCCAAGATTATAGGAGAGTCATAGAATATATATTCTACGTCCATCTTATAAAACATAAATTACCGAATCGATCATCACTTCCACCTTTTATTTCCACTTTTTTCAAGACACTTATTTAATATTTTTAAATATGATAGATTTAACTCCCGTAGTTCTAGTGTTAATTGGTAGTAGTTCGAGTGCCAAGCAAAATTCCTTTTGGCAAGTTCGTCAGCTCAGTCGATTCGTATCCGTCGAAATAGAATTAATCTCATCTGTAACATTCGATCGTCAAACGGCAAAATATACTTACAAACACGTTGGTACGTTCGCTCGAGCAATTCGCCCGGCAATTGGCGTATTTCGAGAAAAAAAAACGAGCTCACGAAGGCGGCACGAAGCAGAACGAATGAACTGACAAAAAGGAAATTTGGCCGTCACTCATTGGCCTGCCGATATTCGGCGGATTAATTGAATAATCGATGCCGAACCGTTGCTTGGGAATTTGTAGTTTGCGCAACATTCGGTATTCGGGAAGGGTCGTTAGATATTTATAGACCTGATAAAGTGGATGGTAGTGTTCTGCTTATATTGCAGTTAAAAAGTCAATTCGCCAGTGGAAACGCTTGTATAGCTATATTGGACTTTCCGAATAAGCGATTTATTTGCATTTTACGCTTCCATGTTTTAGTGAATTTCAACTTTATTTCTCATCTCTCTTCCGACAGGTTTGCCTTTAAATAATTATGCATGGAAGCTTCTTTGTTGGAATTGTTTTCTTTTACGGTTTTATTGTTGCAAATGGGAAGAAATTATTGCCATATTCCTCGATGAAATTCAATTAGCAGTATTCTTTATTGTTCTTCGATGAAGGAAGTCAAGTATGTAATTTGAAGTTTGAACAACATCCAATTTTCATTGTTTTAAGGCATCATAGACAAGAAGACTTCCATGGACTGATATCGTTCATGGCTGATTTATAATGTAATATCTACTATATTTTTACAGAAAATATTGCCACGCCGTATTTCTTTCATATATCGATTCCATGTCGGGACACAGAATTCGATAACGGAAGTGTAAAACTCTGTGCATCGTGAAATTGATATGTTTACAACTATTATAAATTACTTGAAAAATGAAACAACTGTTCTAGACTGTGTATAATTTATTCAGATTGTAAACTCCATGTAGATAAATTCCCATAAATCATATTTCTTCGCGAAACATCTATATTGTCTCTTTTATATCGATGAAAGTAATTAATTTTTATCTGACACCATAAAGACACTTTGTCGAAAATACAACACGTGCTTCAGCCTCTATATAATTTATGTGGATTATAAATTACAATTAAATAAATTCCCATAAATCATATTTCTTCGCGAAACCTCTATATTATTTCTTTTATATCGATAAAAGTAATTAATTTTTATCTGACACCATAAAGACACTTTGTCGAAAATATAACACGTGCTTCATCCTCTATATAATTTATGTGGATTATAAATTTCAGTTAGATAAATTCCCATAAACCGTATTTCTTCGCGAAACATTTATATTGTCTCTTTTATATCGAGAAAAGTAATTAATTTTTATCTGACACCATAAATGCATCATTCAAAAATGACTCTTCTTTGCCACCCCTACAACAGTTTTGAACTTTTCCAAAGCTGCTCGTCTAATTTAGCTTTATACGCTCAAAAGTCTCGCTTCTCCTCAATATTGCTTCACTTTATCGCAGTTAATTAACTTTCACGAATTTGTGCAACTAATTTCATCCTTTGCGAACTTACCACCCTTATTACGTAGGGTTATTGCGAAGAAACGGCGGGACAGTAAAAAAACGAAAAAGAAGAAGGAGACGAAGTTGAAGAACCTAATTCCCGTGATGCTTTATGACGGAATATTTAAGTAGATTATTAACTACGGCTTAAATGTCGCCAAAGTTTTCTTTTCGCGGGAGTTAAGTGGCCTTTCGAATACTTTTACGATGTGCTTCACTCCTCGTTGAACGGCGAAACTTGGACGAATTTTTCATACAATTCCGAATATCTTCCTTGTAACCAGAGGAGAGCCCTATTGTTAGTCTAATAGTTGATAATGAGACGAATTTTTTCATGTTCAGCTCTGTCTTTTGGATGAAATAGATTAAAAAATTGCTTAGGAAGCGATAAAAAGTTTAATAGTTTCAATTTCGATTGCTTGCAAATTTTATTGTTCATCGAATCCTCAGCAGCTGTGGCTTTCTCTTGTTTTTATTAATTTAAGTGGTATAAGAGGACCGATTATTTGTAAAATTCTTTTCTGAAGCCGAATTACAATTTTTTAAATTTTTTTTTAAGAAACAGGGGATGCAAACGAAACTATATCATTATTAATAAAATGTCTTATCAATTTTCATGTGATTTGATGGCTTCTATGAAGCGTCATACCGTCTGTTTGCAACGTTAATTTGAATAGTAATATTTAATTATTGAATTTGAATGTTAAAATAATCAGTCTCTTCGTACCATCGACATTAACAAAAAGTAAATCGACAGCTTTCTACAAAACTTGCAAACCTTCGCCTGAACCGTCACGTGTATTCACAAAAGAATTTTTAAATTACTTAAATCCTTCTACAAATAATTCATAACATTACAACAAAAATATATCCAATAACAATCTAATATTGCACAAAGAATTCCAAATATAAAAGCTGCCACAAAGAATTTCAGATTTAAAGAAATTCATTCTAAATCCTGCAACATTCATTCGCCCCCAATTCAGCTATACTTTATAATTGTTTAATAATTAATTATTAAGTTCAACGTTCGCCAACGTCTCTCAATGCTCTACACCAGAGATTTCCAAACTTTTGCTACCCTGCCACCTTTTAAAAAAATATAATCTTCCTTGCACCGACCCTTGTCACCGCCAATTATTACAATGAAATAATTTCTATGATTTTACGTTAATGTTACATTATGAAAATTACATTTTTATTAAATATTTTGAGCCTCCCTTTGAATTTATCTGCGCATTCGTTGAGAGGCGCGCCTCGTATTTTGGAAATCGGTGCTCTTTGCTGCAATTTGTCCCCCGTGCATGGAATGATTTACATGCTCGTATTCACCCTTTAACTGCATTAATTTCACGTGATAGTCACTTGAAAATTACGATTCTGAGACTGCAATCCTGGGAGAACGATAGCAATGATAGAATAAAGCCGCAACAGGTCATCAAGCTCGATCGACGTGTAATCCCGTTGCTTGTGCCGAGTACATCCGACAACCCTCCGAAATTGCAGGGTCTTTGGGGCTCTTTGGGGGCGTGCAGGGAACTAATCGAAAACATATTTGCCGATTAAGCCGGCGAGCTCTCGGCCCTTTTCATGATCAGATTGAATTATCAAAGACGTACGATCATTTGGGGGGAGAATTGCTTCCTATATTCGCGGAAATTATCTATAATTATTTCGATCGGCGATGGTAGATTTGTGATTGGAGAGGTTCTTTTGTTTTATGAAGAATTTTGTGGAGAGAGATGATCGGTAAATTTAGTATCACCAGGGTATGAGTTATTTGGAAAGTTTATTGGGACGTTAACAGCTGCCAAGAGAGACATTCCAACGTTTAATCAATAGATTCAAATTTAAATCTTCCGAATCCTTGCAAACTAAAAGCAACATTGGAAATTAAATTCTGGAGTAACATTGTACTTTGGAACAGACTGCTGTATAACGTACTTTTGCTTCTTCTGCTTTTTTCTACTCGCCCATCAGATACATCATTCATGTCATTCCAAACCACAATATATAAATTCGCAATGATAACTTCTTAAATAAAAATTAGCATTATACACCAAAAATCTCAATAAGATTCTCCGTTTACATCAAGTTATACAACTCATCTCTTTCCCTACTCATCCTTCAGCCGCATCATTCACATCATTCCAAATCGCAATATATAAATTCGCAAAGATACTTTACGAAATGCAAATTAGTATTGTACACCAAAATCTCAATAACATTCTCCATTAACATCAAGTTAAACAACTTATCTCTTTCCCTACTCACCCTTCAGCCGCATCATTCACATCATTCCAAATCGCAATACATAAATTCTCAAAGATACCTTACCAAATGCAAATTAGTATTATCAACCAAACATCTCAATAACATTCTCCATTAACACCAAGTTATACAACAAATTCCACCTCTTTCCCTACTCACCCTTCAGACGCATCATTCACATCATTCCAAATCGTAATACATAAATTCTCAAAGATACCTTACGAAATGCAAATTATTATTACCGAACAGACATCTCAATAACATTCTCCATTAATATAAAATTATATAACGTATCTCACCTCTTTCCCTACTCACCCTTCAGACGCATCATTCTCATCATTCCAAACCAAAATACATAAATTCTCAAAGATACCTTCTCAAATAAAAATTAGCATTATACACCAAAAATCTCAATAAGATTCTCCATTAACATCAAGTTATACAACTTATCTCTTTCTCTACTCACCCTTCAGTCACATCATTCACATCATTCCAAATCGCAATACATAAATTCGCAAAGATACCTTACCAAATGCAAATTAGTATTGCACACCAAAAATCTCAATAACATTCTTCATTAGCATCCAGTTATTACAACTTATCTCTGTCTCTACTCACCCTTCAGTCACATCATTCACATCATTCCAAATCGCAATACATAAATTCTCAAAGATACCTTACGAAATGCAAAATTAGTATTGCACGCATCATTCTCATCATTCCAAACCAAAATACATAAATTCGCAAAGAAACCTTCCCAAATAAAAATTAGCATTATACACCAAAAATCTCAATAAGATTCTCCATTAACATCAAGTTATACAACTTATCTCTTTCCCTACTCACCCTTCAGCCGCATCATTCACATCATTCCAAATGGCAATACATAAATCCGCAAACATACCTTCCCAAATGAAAACCACCCCAAACTCTCCTCCACAATTCAATCCCCTCTCCTCTCCGAAGAAATCCTTAGACCACCGTTTACCTGAAAACGCAACAGCACCTTTACACACCCCTGCACACAGCCCATGGACTCCCCCTTGCACGATACTCCTCGTCCACGCATACCCCTCCAATAACAGCAGTTCCAAGCATCGGAGAGCGCAGTGGGACTCCAGTGACTATAGCACGGCCGAGATGCCGAGATTAAAGCGTGCAGGTGCGATTACGATACTGCAGAGTATCCGATTGGTCGGTGGTTCGTTGAACAGCAGGGGCGGAGCAACCGTAATGAGTTTCTAGCTTACAATTCTCTCCCCCTTTCGTTCTCCTCACTCTCTCGGTCGCTCTCTCTTTCTCTATCTCGTTCTCTTCTCTCCTTTTCTTTCACCTTCTCTTCGTCCGCTTCGCCGTTCGTTTCTCCTCCCCTCAATCTTATACACACGGGCATAAATGGCAGGTAAATGTGCACAATTATGAGCGCTCGTTTTTTACCTTTGGTAAGCGAGCAACGCGGTGTTTCCGTCTCTGTTGCTTGTTCGGGGATTTTGGTGGGGGCTCCGTTGAAGCAAAGAAACGTGAGTTTTTGCTAAATGAATGTTGGAAATGATAAATTTTTATTGCACCGAATGAATCGTCAATGATGGTGGTTGGAATGGAAGTGGATGAAATATTTCCATAAAGGAAAACCGAATTATTCTGAAGGAATGTTGGTAATGACAAATTTTTATTACACGGAATGAATCACGAATGATGACGCCTGGAATGACAGTGCACGAAATATTTCAATAAAGGAAAACCGAGTTCTTCTGAAGGAATGTTGGTAATGACAAATTTTTATTACACCGAATGAATCACGAATGATGACGCTTGGAATGACAGTGAATGAAATAATTCAATAAAGGAAAACCGAGTTTTTCCAAATGAATGCTGGAAATGACAAATTTTTATTACACGGAATGAATCACGAATGATGACGCTTGGAATGACAGTGGATGAAATATTTCAATAAAGGGAAACCGATTTCTTCTGAAAGAATGTTGGTAATGACAAATTTTTATTGCACCGAATGAATCACGAATGATGACGCTTGGAATAACAGTGGATGAAATATTTCACTATGGAAAACTGAGTTTTTCTAAATGAATGTTGGAAATGACACATTTTTATTGCATCGAATGAATCGTCAATGCTGGTGCTTGGAATGACAGTGGATGAATGATTTCGATAAAGGAAAACCGAGTTTTTCTGAAGGAATGTTGGAAATGTTATATTTCTTATCATATGGAATGAGCCATCAATGATGAGACTCGGAATGATAGTGACTTAAGAAAATGACTTAACCCGATACTCAAAAGAGATCTCCGCCCTCAAAAGATGGCGAAATATTTCATCCATTATCATTCCAAGTCATCGCCGATCATTCATTCAGTCCGATAAAAAATGTAGGATTTATAACATTCATTTAGAAAAGCTCAACGTTTCTTCACTGAAACATTTCATCCATTATTCTTCCACGCGTCATCGCTTGTAATTTATTCAGAATAGTAAAAATTTCACACCGGCTAACGTTCATTTAGAAAAGCTCGGTTTTCCTTTATTGAAATATTTCATCCATCGTCATTCCAAACCGTCACCGTCCATAATTCACGCCGGAATGATAAAAATTTCACGCCGCTAACCGTTCGTTTAGAGAAGCTCGGCTTCATTTTATTGAAATACATTCGGATCCATTGTCGTTAATTCGAAGCACGAGATAAATAATGAAACCGGCGAAAATGAGGGCTATGCAATCAGGTTTTTCCGAATTTCATTTCCCAGTTAACTTTATAATCAGCGGCGCTTATTACGGCCTGAATATTTCATAGTGAACACCGTCAGAATTACCATTTCTCATCGCTTTATATGGAACTTCGACCTCCACGCGGAATATTATTGCGAATTATTCCGCCAAGTTAATTATTTCAACCTGAGATCAGACTCGAAAATCACTTTGATGGTGAGTTTCTGTGGCCAATTTGTAAGTCGGCCTTAAGGTACACCTATATTAGTTTCTTGATACGTGGCTTCGCATAATCAGATACACGGCTAGTCCTGCTAGTCTTCGCCATTCAATCCCGATGCTTTTGTTTTATTATTTTTTTTCTTTTGCAACTTCTTTGGTTATTTTTCCTGCGCTTCCATAAAACGATCCGGCCTCGATTTATTCCTACTATCTTCGAGTATTTTTGTTGGAAATTGTTTGATAATGGAGAAACAATTTCTAGCTGTAGAAACATAGATATCTTAATGCTAAAAGTTCTTTATATTATTTATAGTCAAGTTACTTAGATTTCTATTGAAAATTGTTTTATACTCGACCAGAAGGAAGTAGCAATTTCTAGGTACAGGAATTGTCATAACAAGAAGAATTATTTATATTATTTATATCCAAAATTACTTGCATTTCTCAAATATCTTTATTGAATAGTTTTTGATAATCGACTAAAGGGAATAACATTTATTTGATATACGAATATAATAATAAATATTTTGATAACTGAAATTGTTTATGTTCATACGAGGCTCCATTATAAATTAACTTATTTTTAAGATGAGAAAACGTGTTCAAAGAAACGAGTTATGTTAATGTAAAGAATACTTTATTCTGCTAAAATAATGAAGTATAAATTGGAAACCCTGAATTTGCAGAAAGTATCGCGATAAACATTTGCAAATGAGATGTAAACGATGCAGAATCTGCGGCTACTGAATCTAAAACGAGGAAACTTCTCTACAATATACAAAACTTAAATTACTTAACACTTTAATGGCCGCTCACACAACATGTGTGTAATAGCCGGAACAACTGTTAGTTAATTGTTATTGTTTTTTATTAAAAATGTGTGTTCACACATGTCCAATTATTTCGTGAATTTATATAAAGTTTTTTGGATTTAATTCTTTAAAAATATTGCCGGCCCCTGGCGAACTTTAACTGCGCAGGCGTGCGGCCATTAAAGTGTTAATTAATCATTTTCTTTTCACCCCTTGATTTCTCTATTTCAAAAGTACTTATTCGGTATATTTAATATATTTAATTCTAGTGTTACTCAATCCCTCGAAATGAAGAGAATCGAGGAACAAGATAAAATAAATTTCCACCGCGATATCCACCGAAACGTGGAAATTCATCAAGCATCCCCCGTCTCATCTTTTTCCTCCGTTTCCCTTTTCTTAATTTCCACGGAGAGTATTTTGCAGCGGGCCTCCTGTTTTATGCTCGTTCTTCTCTCCTTTTACGACTTCTGAAAATCGATGTCGACACGAAGAATCGGTGAATTATTTATCGTATTCTCGTTGGTACGCCCTGACTGTTGCTTGTTGCTGCTTGTTGTTGCTCTAATACGAATGAGCCGGTATCCTTGTCGACTTTGCATTCTTCATGAGAATCGCACACTGTCTGTGCTCCAAGTAAAACGTGAGAAACACTCGACGCTTGGCTTCTTCTTCTTTTACCATTCCTCCTCTACCCGATTCCAACGTATTTTCCTCGGTATTGTCTCAAGGTAGCCATGCCATGGCTTTTGTGGCCGTCGAGTAAACGAGACGAACGTTCGACGATCCTTCCTGCGGCTTTCGAATGCAAAACGTGGCTTGGCAAATGATTGAATATTACGCAGAAATGTTTATCGTCCTCGTTCACGAAGATTAATGGTCGTTCTTGGACTTAATTGCGTTGCTGTTGCGACGGACGTTCTTGAATGCCGAAAAATTTTGGAAGTTCGTATCAACGAATTTTCCACGAGGCGGGTTAATTTTCAGTGTATATTTACTTTCCGGTTTAGGGTTTTCTGGATTTTTAGAGATAAATGAATAGTCTGTGATGTGTCGCTTGAAACGTGATATTTCCAAAAGTATTGATAGCTTTTAGGGTTTGAGGGAAATTATTTATACGTGGTTTTGGGGAAGCTTATTTTTTGGAATATGTGGGCATTTTACGATCGACGAGGTTATGAGAATTTTTTCGCATTCTGCGCAATCTATTTATAGCACTTGATTGTAATTTGTAACTTAATGTAGTGAGAAATGACTTAAGTCACAGATTATGTATCGTTTAGCCCTTACATACCAAATTCTAGGTTAATAAGTCTAGTAATAATTATTAATTATTACACTCCAAACCAAATGAATCAAAGAAATATTCCTGGCATCTAATCTCACTTATGCAATTTTTTAGTGACAATTGTACAATAATTCTTCACATACAAAGTATCAGACACCTTAGAATTCCTAAGCAGCTGCAACTCCTACCATCGAACCATGAATCCCTAATTCTATGTGGTTAATTCTCCATTATAAGAAAGCTCAGAACTCCAATTACTTTTAATTCAAATGAATCAAGATGTACGCAGCCATCAGAAGAGAGCAAAGCAATCGCGTTAGTCTTACTCATTGTTAATGACAATTGAACAATAACTGTTCACACACAAAGTATCAGACCCCTTAGAATTGCTAAGCAGCTACAACTTCTGCCATCGAACCATAAATCCCTAATTCTAAGTGTCTAATTCTCCACCATAAAAGAGCTAAAAACCCTAATTACATTCGATTCAAATAACTGAAGATGTGTGCAACCATAAGCCGTGATTTTTCGCCAGGAAATTCTCCACGTGACATTCAATTTCAAGGGCCCACTCCTAAAAGTTTGCCAGGTCATATAAAACAAAGCAATCGCGTTAACCCTACTCATTGTTAATGACAATTGTACAATAATTGTTCACACACTAATTATGAGTCCCTTTAGAATTTCTAAGCAGCTACAACTCGTACCAACTTCAATGCAACCAAAGTTAAATCCCTAATTCTAATTGGTTAATTCTCCACAATAAAAAAGCTCAAAACGTCAATTACATTTAATTCAAGTGAATCAAGATGTACGCAGGCATCAGAATAAGCCAAAGCAATCGCGTTAATCCTACTCATTGTTAATGACAATTGTACAATAATTGTTCACACACTAATTATGAGTCCCTTTAGAATTTCTAAGCAGCTACAACTCCTACCAACTTCGATGAAACGAACTATAAATCCCTAATACTAATTGGCCAATTCTCCACCATAAAAAAGCTCAAAACTCCAGTTGCATTTAATTCAAATGACTCATCATCTATGCAGCCATCAACCGTGATTTTTCACAATGAAATTCTCCACGTGACATCCAATTTCAAGGAACCACTCCTAAAAGTTTGCCAGGCCGAATAAAGCAAAGGGCCAGGCGCCTAATCGCGTTAGATGCTAGTCATTTTGCTTTCTGCGCACGTTCTCCACCACCGTAAAACAAAGGAAGATCGCCGCGGCTGGAATATACGTGCCTTAATATTTAATCTTTCATTATCGGTACCGAGACCGAGCTTTTGAGACAATTGGCAGTTTTATTGGCCAATAAGATATCTCGTGGATACCGATACCACCGAAGTGTTACGATCATGCGTGCAGATCACACCGATGAACTCGGACTTACGTAAATGGAGACTCCGCTTGGCAAATACGAATTGTATATTTATCGTCACCATTTGCCATTCATTTTCATCGGCAATTTCTTTCAGTTTCTTTCTGAAATCGGGCATTATGGTTGAGTAAAAGAAAACAGATATATTATTAGAAGGTATATATTATTAGACAGGTATGACTTATTATGGGATATTTTTTAAGTTCTGTTTGCTTAGTTTGTTGTAGGAGAGAGCTACTGTGATAGAAAGAATTCTTTGAATGTTCTTTTTTGATGAAAATATCAGTTAGGAAGCTATAGTGAGCTGTTGAGTAAAAGATCGGACTTATAATTGGTGGGTCCGAGTTCAAATTCCCCGCCAAATCTGGGGAATTTTTCTTAATTTTTCTATTTACTGTACCATAACCTCTATGGTTTGGAACTCACCTAAATGAATATGTTCTAAGTGAAATAGTCATATCTGTCTAAGTTGAAGTACAAAGGAACGACAGCAACAATGATTCGTCCCATTGAAAACCTGTTCCTTTCATAGCACCTCTCTCTTACGTCCTATCTTTCAAGTAACCAGCTCTTACGGCTTCAGCTGACGCCATTTTAGCAACTTCATTCTCCTTATTACCTCCACGACAGGTAATACACCTGTAATTGGATAATTAACAATTGGAAAAAGTCTCACGTGTTATCAGTGAACGATGAGCTTCGTGCCTTAACACTGACATCATTCAAGATTCTCGGTAGACACTGAAATTGATCATACTTTATTTCGACGTGGAATTCAGCGGGGTTAAAAAAATAATGCGATTAAATGCAATTTTAATTTCCGCAAAAACGTGGAATATTTCTCGCCGTGGCTCGATTTATAATTGGAATCTCTATAAATGAATATCTCCCCTTCCCGTGGCACGTCGGTTAATTGCAAAATTGCGATCGCGGAATTGACTTATAAAATCGAAATTAGAAATCGACCGTAATTAGATAATGGACCGTTCCGGGGGGGTTTAGGAAAGGCTGAAATATATTTTTGTAACTTTAGTTTCACGTAAGAGAACCGGCCAATTTTAACTCATATCCTTGCGTTTCGATGAAATTTTTAACAGAGTTCAATACTTCGTTCTATTTCCTCTATGATCACGTACTGCCAGCAAACACGTCGATAATTTCATCAACCTGTCGCTCGATTCGCACAATCGAAGCACCCTGAGAATAATAATTGACGAACTTAACCGGAAAAGTGATTAATAGTTCGTAGAAACGATTGTCCCGTGAACGCGACGAGTTTCCTTTCGTGGATTATGACCGTAATAATTTTAATGGTGGCAATGGAGGAAAAAATGAATGGCAACGTAAAATCGTTATTACCGAAACACTTTTCTTCCGGCGCGATTTGCCATTTTCCTGGCTGATTAGTCCATGGAAATATCGGAATTACACGGAATAAGTGTCAATTATTTGTTGCAATGCAAAGGAAACGATTGGCTGTTCCGCGAATGATTCTGTAACGCTGTTTAAATGATTTGGCGATGGTCAAACAAGTTCCTGGTTTTTCTTTTGTTAAAAGGGTTATGACGACTTCTTTTCCTTATCTTTATTTCGCAACGTTGACTCATTGTCAGGGGTGCATTTGCAAGTTATTGTTGCAAATCCTTTTTCCGGTTTTCTTTTTTTTTAAATTGTTTGTCTTTATTGTAACTGGGTGTTTAAATGAAATAGTCGTATTGTTAATAACATAAACTGTTTATACGACTCTCCACTGCACTGCAGAGAGCCTTTTTATTTAAGATAAAAATTCCTAGGACGTTGAGTCGTTCTTGTCATGCAATATATGTAATATTGTATTGTTAATAACAATTTTTAACTCTTACGGTACTTCCTTTTGAGACCCAAGATGAATGCAGAGTCGCTCTCTTTACAAAACGAAGCTATTTTCTTAACAAAATGAAGATTTAGAAACAAAGTTAAAAATTAATTCCTAATTTTCCATCGATTTGCAACTGTGCAGTGTTTATCTTATCGTATCTGCGCAAATTACAATTCCGCGCAGAGCCAGTGATTGTTACGGCACTGTGTCTGACCTCAGAGAGAGAAGAAGAGGGAATGTGAGGGAATGCGAGGGAATGCGAGGGATTGAGAGGGAAACAGAGGGACAGAGCGAGAAAGGGCGAGAATGGGAGGGAAAAAGAGGAGAAGAGAGGGAAAAGAGGGACGAAGAGAAAGAGGGAGAGAGTCGCAATAATGAAATTAGAGTTCTCGCTGACTGGGGCGAGGTTGAACAGTGTGGAGCACATACCACTGTTGAAATATCACTGCCTTTGCAAAAGCACTGAAACAACTGCCGGGAGAAAGGGTCAGCTAAACGAATGCGGAGAAAGAGGGAAAGTGAGGGTGAAAGAGAGAGGGATGAAAACGGAAGGTAGTGTGATCGAGTACCGGACATTTCTCGGTATAATGAAAACATGGCCGCCACCTGGAAATCTTTGAACGACACTGCTCGCGGTATAAGTCAAATAAAACGGTTTGTCGATCATTGCCTTTGTTTAGTCTCCTCTGTATCTTGCAGTGATTTGTATGACTTTAAAGAGGGCCCGTTAATTATTTCTGTATCGTGGCTTTTGTGAAATGTGGATAGAAGTTGTCTAGCGTCCGCCACTTCATGAATTTTTGCTCTAATTGCACTGTCCGTTGGTTTAATATCGTCTCAATTCTTCTTTGTACGAGGAAATTATCCTGGAACTTTATTATTTCCTTGTTCTTCAGCCTTTTTTGGATATTTGTTAATACGATTTGAATGAATCGTTGGATCATAACACTGGGCAACAAGATTTTTTGCCCGAAGAATATTTATGCTGATTTTTACAGATTTTGTGACTTGGACACGAATATGAAGTCCGTTTGTCTCCATCAAAATATTTTTTTGAGATAATCAGTTTTGAAAGAAAATTCAAATTTTCAACTGAGAAATTTTTGCGTTTTAACCGTGAAAGTTACTTATGTCTTTTTTACATTAATTGATTTCACAAACTCTCCCGAATATAGCGATGCATATTACTTTAATGTTATAAACATTTAAATATGAATGAACAATGCCTAAAGGGAAAACGACTGCCAAAATGCCCCAACTTTTGTGAATATTTTCTTATTTATCTTAAAAAGTAGATTCCCAGGAGGAATTCTAATAGAAGGAGGCGACAGAGCAGACATTTTTCTTGAGGAAACCATAATTGAAAGTTACATTACAAGTTTTGTTTTCGGCTGAGAAATTAAAATATCTCAGCAAGTCACAAGGTACCGCCAGTGATTCTCAGCGCTGCCGTTGCAGCAGCGCTGGTGTAGTTTGCTTTACAAGCATACATTTATTCTTTACGAGTTATTTTCTATCTTTATGAATTATTATATGTAGCTTGCTTCACAAATACATTTTATGCTTGTGAATTCCTTTTTGACAATAACCCTACATTAAGCAATGTATTATATTTGTAACATTTGGCCATATAAGTAGACAATATTGTTCAATTGCATTTACAATTTTAAGATTATTTCTACGATTAGCGGAAGGAATTATTTCCACCTCACTGATCGACGAGTACGACGAACCGCCGCGCGTTATCAAAACAAACTCAGCGGTCCTCGGCGATCGCAACTTCCAGATATTCGTATCGTTCGTCCTCTAACAATAACAAGTCGTTTCGATACTCGCCTCGCTATCAGTTTGCCCTCGACCGCCGCGGCGACGAGTAATCAGTGCTCCGTGATCGGATTCAACCATTTTCACCTATTAGTGCGCGTACAATACGTTCGAGACGAAATTCTGTATCACGAAATACCTCTCTTTTTGTGGGCTACTTGGTAATTCATCCGTACAGTGCTATCAATCCCAAGTTAACGGTCGTATGTCTGCTCTCGGCCACCAAAGCACTGTTGGCGCTGCCATCGCATGTCTGCTCTCAGTCACCAAAGCAAAGAATCAACTCGTTTCTGAGGTATATATAATTCTTACTAAGATTTTAGTAGTTTTGTTTAAGTGCGATTACACATTTTGTTTTTAACGAAATACGACGGCAAAGGGTTAATGTAAAGGTACTAGAGGAGAGGTAAAGTATTGCTTTTGGGACAAAAGCTTTAATTTGTAATTCTAATAGTGTTCGTCGTGCTGAACTCAGAAATTTAATCAGTCGGTGCCCTTCATGTAGGGTTTTTTTTGTGACAAGTACGTTTATATTTAATCAATCGTATAATCTTGAGGTTGAGAATGCAATTGGACAATATTGCTTATTCGTATGATGAACTTTTACAGATATACTTCTTTGTGTAATGTAGCATTATTGTTTTGAAATAACTGGTAAACAATAATTTTACTTGTAAAGCAAGCTACGCATTTTAATACTAGCGCGGGTGAAACGATTGCGCTGAGAATCACTGACAGTATCTTGTGTCTTGCGGAGCTATTTTAATTTCTTAGCCGAAAACAAAATTTCTGTTGGAACTTTCAATTATGGTTTCCTCAAGAAAAATGTCCGCTCTATCGCCTCCTTCTATCAGAATTCCACCTGGGCGACTAGTTTTTAAGATAAATAGGAAAATATCCACAAAAGTGGGGGCATTTTGGGCGTCGGTTTCCTTTTGAGCATTGTTCAAACATGTCTAAATATTTTGAGACAGTTTGTAAAATCAGTTCATATAAAAAAACGTAAGTAACTTTGACGGTTAAAACGCGAAAAATTCTGAAAGTTGGAAATTCCAATTTCTTTTCAAAACTGAGTTTCTCAAAAGTGGAGCCTGATGGAGACAAACGGACTTCATATTTGAGTCGCTCAGAAGTCAATGCGATTAAGTCAATTTTTTGGATATTTTCTGATTGTTGTAAATTTTCAATAGAATGATGTTTATTCTGCTAAAATTAGAAAATATACAAAAACCGCATTGGCTTCTGAACGACACATTTGTGTTCAGCGTCATAAAATCTGTAAGAATCAGCATAAATATTCTTTGAGCAAAAAAATGCAGTTCAATATTGCAGACCAGTGTAACTGAAAGGTAGATCTGTTAAGATTAAAATGACCTATCGAGCCAATCCAACGTCAAAGTCACGGTGAAGAATCTATCTAAACACACCGACATAAGAAATGTGAAGGAATATACATTCCGCAACGAAACGCAAAGAAACATTTCTCTCGGAACTGTGAAATTTCCGTTGGTACGGACAGATATAAATCGTTTCGTGCTGCAATATTGAGCAGCAAGAACTTTTTTAAAGACGAAATCACATCGGTAGAGTTGTGCTCATCGATTATTTAATCGAGAGTTGCCGGTTTTACGTTCGCCAGAGAGCCGGGAGAGCACCGATCCCTTTTCGAGTGCGAGTCCCTCGACGATCGAGTGTCCCACGAGTGCCGATCGAACTAAAAGAAGGCAATAATTCTATTTTTCAATCTCTGCCGTACGACCGAGGTGAAACGATTCTACCAGGGAGCACATCAATTTACAATATCTGCAAGCATTTACGGATTTTTAACGAGTTTCCTTCTTCTTGTATTTTCTGCTTTCATTTACTGAGATCGGCATTAATTCTACTTTTTTTTAATCATTTATTTATTCCTCGAATGTTTACCTTTGTCTTCTGCCGAAATTGGGCCTCATTAGTAAATAATTTTATTTTCAATCTCTCTGTCGGTTTTTACTTGCCACATTTTGGAATGAATCGTAATTCTGACTTTGGAATTAGATGATATTTTGTATCTTTAACGTTACGATTAAATTTCGACGAATAATCATAAAATAATTATTATATTTATTATAAATTATTATAGACAATTTTTATTCTATAATAATTTTTATTATAGATAACTTTTATTCTATAATGATTTTTATTATAGATCATTTTTATTTTATAATAATTATCATAAAATACAACTTAAATATCTTTGTTTTTATTTAATAGATTTATATAAAAGTAAAAACCAGATCATTTGTAATACAACAGGTTTATAAAGTAATGATAATATTAAATAAAAATTGAAAAATAAAAACTTTAAGCAACAATGAAACACGCAACATTCTTCATATAATAGAAAATCACAGAAGAAACTTAATGAAATATTTGAATTCATTAACATAATAGTAAAATATTGCTTCTTTTTTCATAGAAATTAACTGCAACTAATAATTCTGAAGTGTGTGATACTTTTCGAAGCAATAAATGTAAAGCCACTTGCATTGTTTACATTGCCAAGTGGTTTTCACTTTGCTTTTTCTGCTTTTCTTATTTCTTCCCCTGACAATTACATTTTAAATCACGCTTCAACATTCCACCGACAGATGTCCAGCAGTCTGAACAAGTAACCCACAATCACAAACTTAAAAAAAGAAAATTTCAAAGTTCAACGTATATTTCGAACATTGTAGAAGGAGAATTTGAATATTCCATTTGAAATAGTAATGAAAATTTTGTCCCAAAGAAGAAACAGCCCTCGATGAAACTTCACGGATGTCGAAATTAAGTAGAACTTAATCGGAGGACGTAGCTTTGCGGATTATAAGTCCGGTTTACTCGAGTCATTCGTAACCACTTAGCGTATTGGAGTTTGATTTATTTTCTCGGGTCAAACTGCCGCCTGGGGAGAGTGGCTACCCTCTCGATGGCCTCTATTGTATTTCTATTAAGTCCTGCCCTCTTTCTTCCACCCCTCGTGTTCTTCTGCCTCTTTTTTCCACTGGTACACTTTCTCTCTCGACTTCTACCCCCGGCATCCCCTTTAGATGGTAACAAATCGCAATCCGATGTTTTCACTTAATCTGCCGTTACATATTCGACCGTTTCTTTTGACTTTAACGTTTAAACTATTGGATTTATCTTTATTAAGATTTAATAGTCTTAATAAGAAAAAGTGTATTGTTATATCTATTATATTATATTATATAATATTATTATATATATTATATATATTATATCTATTATATTATTATGTTGTATTATATTGTAAATATAATGCGTGGGAGATTTTCCTTTCAACGGCTTTATTGCTCTTCGTTAAAGTTCGGCTTATCAGCCGAATTATTATATCCAATTAAGGATTTCATTAATTAGAAGACGATGTGAAGGATCGTTGAAGTCAATGAGACTTTTTGTCGGTGATTTAGGAGAACGAGGGGACGGCGGCGTGTTATAAATCCACCATAACGGATTAATTTCATGGTGACTCGTGACGAGCATGTATTTATATCCGACATTTTATTGCTGCACTAATTGAACCGAAAGAAATTCTATAATTTAAAAAATACTAAAATTTCTACCTCAATTAATATGTTCATATTAACAATACAATTTGCAAAAATTGCAACTTCAACAATTGACAATAAATCCCATGGATAAAATACACACTTCTATTTGTACTAATTAATAATTGTAATTTTAATTCCGTTGTTTATTGGAAAACAACTGTAGAAAATTATTTGTTTCAACTTTGACCATAGAAGAGAACTCTTAAAATTCTTTCGAACCGCCATTTCTTCGTGCTAATTAACAATTTTAATTTTAATTCCGTTGTTTATTGGAAAACAACTGAAGAAAATTATTTGATTCAACTTTGACCTCTTAAAATTACTTTAAACTGCCGAAGAAAAGGAAGAAAAGCTGCGGACTTCCAATTAAAAAGCTACCATAAAACGAAGATGTTTCACGGCGAAGGAAAATGAAATTCGACGAGAAAAGTGGCAATTATGTTTCACGGATAAACGAGCGTCGTTTAGGAAGGCGGGAAATAAGTCCACCTTAAGGAGGAGAATAACTCGCCGAGAACGAAGCATTCTTTTATCTTCTCAGGAAGCCGTTTCA
Organism: Cerceris ruficornis; assembly: GCA_963989415.1. Classification (NCBI taxonomy): domain Eukaryota; kingdom Metazoa; phylum Arthropoda; class Insecta; order Hymenoptera; family Crabronidae; genus Cerceris; species Cerceris ruficornis. Next base: position 10,163,186 of record OZ022529.1, on the reverse strand, counting down.
AGCGTCTCAGGTCGGACTTGCTTTTAATCAATCAAAAAATCATCAAAACGTAAATCAGGTTAAATCAAACGAGTAGAAAATTTTAATAACTCGTCACCCGTTAAATTACACCAGTCAGCGTAACAAAAATTATTCATCGTACTACACTTGCTAAAATGATAATGCACTGATTGTTATCAGCGATTACACGGGCAGCTAATTATCCACATTTTATTCCCGCCTTACCAAATACCATGTATCCGCCTAAATTCCAATCTCATCCACAGAAATATCACCGAAAATAACTTAATAACCAATTAAAGAACTGAAAAATGGATCTCTTCGACGTTCTGCAAAATCTGATCCACACATAACCTCCAACTAAGCAAACTCCACCGTTTACCAACCACTATTAACAAATTAGCACCAGACACAGCAGCCATCCAGAAGCTCAGACCATTAAATTAATTACAACACGAATAAACCACACAATCCACTTTAACAAACAACCAAATACCTTCGTCACCGAAAATAAGTTAATTACCAATTAAGGAAACAAAGAATGGATGTCTTCGACGTCCTGCAAAATCAGATCCGCCCATAACCTCTAACGAAGCAAACTCCACTGTTTGCCAACCATCAACAAATTAGCCCATGACACAGCAACCATCCACAAGCTGAGACCGCTGAATTAATTACTATACGAATAAACCATACAATCCAATTTGAGAAATATTGGAAATGGGAGTTTAAATAAATCAATATACTTTATATTAACCCCTTCAGACCCGAATTTTTAAATTATAATTATAATTTGTAAATTTACATTTTAATGGACAAATGGTCCTTACGCAAAATTTGTAACATTAAGGAGATCCTGAAAAATATTTGTATAAAAAAAACTAAGTGGGACTAAGTTTAAACCTATACGTAATAAAATACAGCACGAAAAGTATTATGTACATTACAATGTGCACAGGGTTCGAAGGGGTTAATATTACTTTTATTATAAGGCTTTGAAAGAGACGTCTTTATACTGCTAGAGTTTAAAACGAACTGACTGTTGATGCCCAAAAGACGACCTCGGGCCCACTTAGTAATATAAACTGTTTATGTTACTCTCCTCAACACTGCACAGAGTCTCCTGTTTAGAATAGGAATTCCCAGAACGTAGATTCGCCTTTGAACTCATTTAATATATGTAATATTATATTGTTACTAATTATTCAACAACAAATAACCAAACACCTTCTCTCCGGGTATCGACAAAATTTTGAAAATTCGCCAAGCTCCCGCGCACGGCGCATTGTCGCTAAACCATATGGGAGCCATGTTCCTGCATCCGTATCCCATAGGTGGATAAATCGCAAATCGAAAATCGAGGCAGAGCACGCAAGACATTTCGAGAGTCCCGATACAACAAACTGCGACGATAACAGAACGAGGGTGGCTCCCCGGGGGTGAGAGCCCGGCTGGAAGAGAATGCGGTTGGTGATAAACTCCTCTCTAGACAGAATACAGATCGAAAGTCTGCCGGCTAACCGTGTTATCCTGCTTATCCAGGACCCCCACCGAGTTACTGGCCCCTACTTACCCCTCTCTCTCTCCATTTGGAAAATCCCTTGGCACTAAATAAATGTTTCACCCTGCTCGCTCCAACTGTATTTGTATGCGGTGTTGCTGCACTTTCTTTCTCTGGAGTTAGATCGTACCTGGAGGCAAAGATGAGTGGGAGTCGTTTGGAGGTGGATTAAAAGTGGTTGGAGTGAGTTTCAACGAGGCACTGATATTTTTAGGATTTTTTCCTGGCATTTCTGTGACTGTATGATCGGTTGGAAGGAGGAGGGTTGTTTGCGGGGTTCGTTTGAATTTTAGGGGGTATGGTTCGATCTTTTGGAGGGAGTTTTGTAGAAATTGTTTTTATGATTTTTAATCGAAATTACTACGGTGAAAATAATTAATATTGGCATCCCTTGGCACTAAATAAATTTTTTCCAAAATTCTCCAGGTTTAGAGGAGAGTCATAGAATACATATTCTACGTTGATCTCATAAAACATTAATTATTTAATCGATCATTTTTTCCACCACTTAATTCTCCTTGTTTCTGAGTACTTATTTAATATATTTAAATATAATAGATTTAACGTCGGTAGTTCTAGTGTGAAGAATTAAAATATAATAAAATAATTATACAGGATGGAGCTGAAAATAATAAATTTGTCGTTTAAGCTCTAAGCTACGATAGATTTCCCCTTAACACCTTGCTTTACTATTTGATTTTGAAGTTTTCGACGTAAACAGTGTCGTTTAATTTTGCATTGAAATGGATCGATTTAAAATGATTAGGTTAGTACTATATCTATTAGTTTACTATGGAAAGGTAAAAAAACGAATTTTATTAAAGAGAATTGCAAGATATAGGATGAATGTAGCGTGTCAAACTTAAAGGCACTGAAAACTGATGCGGGCGACACTCGTTTTCTCCACTTAAGAGGTTAATGGACGTGAATTTTTGCACAGTGAGGAAAAATGGACGTTCTCAAATCATTTTTGACGCGTTTAATACCGTGGCAGGCGCAAAAAACAGAATTCTCCTTAAATGTGCCATCACACTGATAAGTTATCTTCACTAAAACATTATTTTTTAGTTAAAGGTCGTTTCAAGGTCATATAAGTAACACTAATACCATTATTGCAATTTCACGTAGTAAAAAAAATAATAAAAAACCTTCATTACAAAAGAATGCAGTTAACACATACAATAAAAATAATTACATGTTTCAAATCAGTTGGTTTGTCTAATTTTCGAACGTTACAGAACACTTAACGATTAATAAATCTAATCTAGAACTAAGTGTAGAGGAAAAATTAGATTTGAAAAAAACCCTCAACCAAAATATTAAAAATGAAATTCATTTTAGCCTCCTACTTTAACCAGAATATTTCTGCTTATTTTTAATCGTCAAAGTTACCAGGTAAATGTTAAGTATCTTGCACAACCTTCGTCGTTGAGTTTAAGAAATCATCCACTAATTTTCAGACACAAAGGAACAAAAGGAATCCATAAGGTATTTCTTTTTTTTTACAGTTTGCAATCCGATTGTTCGACGATGCCCTCTGCCCTTTATGTGTCCATACGTGTCTCTATTGTCTTCCTGGCATAAAACTTTTCCTCTGAATCTTTCACGAACATATTTGCCGAGCGTGACAAACTCGCGGGACCTTATAGAACGCCCTTCAGCCGGAGGTCCTCGGTCAGCCGGCGAACTTTAAACTTCCTGCTCCGGAAAATCTCGACCGGAAATCCGCAGGGAAATGGAAAACTTCCTTCCTTCCTTACATTCCATTTGTTGTCCAGTCCTTGCAGGATAATTCAGGGATACGTCGATCCTCCTTTCCTCCGTTGCCACAATGCCTGAATCTTTCAGTGGCCATAAAGTCCGAGAATTATTCTCAATAGTGCTCTCTCAATAAATGAATTATTCATTTATAATGCATGGGGAATTTTTGGAAAAAATTCTGTACCAGTCATTTCGACTGGTACGATACTTCCAGAGTTAATATATTGAAATATTATAGTATTGTCGCTTTATTATTTAATATTTGAATTATTGTAACACTTACAAGGGAACATCCTGAGGTAAATCACCAATCTTGATGAAAGTTTAGTACAATATAGTTTTCATGAAAATACTTGACACCTATTTTTTTTATCGGTAGTCCTCCACGTTAATGGGGTGAAAACCGCCCTTAAACTTGGGGTTGTGAAAGCTATTTTATCGCATGTCTCGGAAACTATTAGAGATATGAAAATTAACGCCTTTTAATGGCGAGTCCGATGGTGCAACCATTTTTTTTAAAAGTTCGTTTCTTTGAATAATATTTTAAAAAACACAATCGAAAATACAATAACTTCTTTTTTAACACAAATATCGAATTTCTAATTTATCCATATTTCGTGTTTGACTATATAGTTTGTATAAACAAATATTCAAGAAAATGGATTGACATTTAACTAGAAGAATGATGAAAAAAATTGTGACTGAATGCGCAATAACACTATTAAGAATTAATTTGTGAAATAACTATCTATCCCTGATTTCTGAATAACCCTGAATTAATTTCTGAAATAACAATCTATCCCTGATTTCTGAATTACACTGAATTAATTTCTGAAGTAACAATCTATCCCTGATTTCTGAATAACACTGTATTAATTTCTGAAGTAACAATCTGTCCTTGATTTCTGAATAACACTGAATTAATTTCTGAAATAACAATCTATTCTTGATTTCTGAATAACATTGAATTAATTTCTGAAATAACAATCTATCCCGGATTTCTGAATAACACGGAATGAATTTCTGAAATAAAAATCTATCCCTGATTTCTGAGTAACACTGAATTAATTTCTGAAGTAACAATCTATCCCTGATTTCTGAATAACACTGAATTAATTTCTGAAATAACAATCTATTCTTGATTTCTGAATAACATTGAATTAATTTCTGAAATAACAATATGTCCCTGATTTCTGAATAACACTGAATTAATTTCTGAAATAACAATCTATCGTTGATTTCTGAATAACACTGAATTAATTTCTGAAATAAAAATCTATCCTTAATTTCTGAATAACATTGAATTAATTTCTGAAGTAACAATCTATCCCTGATTTCTGATATAGTGTATGACTTAACGCAATATTAAATAGCATAGAATTAATATTATTTTATTTTAATTTAATAATTTTTGAAACACTTCAAAATTTTCTATTCTATCATAAACAACCCCAAAAAATACATATTTCCCCCCTCTCTCAACAAATCCACACATATAAAAAAACGATGTGCCAATTCCTCAAACTTCTTTTTCCCAAAACCTCCCCCCATTCTCCCCAAACCGCGGTACGTAACATCCACCCAGCAATCTCACCCCCATGACAGACCTACGTCCCAAACAAAAACCATGTTACCACCCTACCCAACCTCCACCCCCACCAAGCCCCCTTCGCAGTTCCTTAAATACAAATAAAACCCTCCGCACGATTACACTAATCAAACAACCAAACCATCCCTCTCACCCCAGCATTTTCTATTTTGCTCCCATCGTCCTCCGCGTCTCTCATGAGCATCCAGACGATCGTCAAGGGCGCAATCAACGAGCCATCTCTGTTCACGATCCATCCCCTTGCCGGTCGCGCCCGGAACGTGATACGAAACAGAGACATCAATTTCGTTACGGCTCCAACCATGTGAGAAACTCGGACTGTTTCTGCGACACCTTAATTCAAGTAGGAAAATATTACGATCCTCCGGGGAGCCGATCGACTCCAGGGAGAACCGAGGAAGGGAGAAAGAGGGCACCCCTGTCGAATTGGCGACCCGAATGCTTTTGTATTTCCCGCGAAGGCTCGTCGCAGGCAAGTTCGACCGAGGGTCGTTGGATTGGCTTGTTGTGAAATTGTGCATCCTCGAGGGGTCAGCAACGATCGGCCCGGGGGTGTGAACGATCGTTCCTCGTTACCGGCACGTTTTCAATGTAAATCCGGGTGCCACGAGTCTCGGTTACAGGTTGCAAGGGAATCGGCGTTTGCTTTGATGAGAATGGCGACGTGAGATGTTGATTAAACCCTGTGCCGTGGAGGAACGAGTGACACTTGTGACGCGGTAGGGGTAATTTTCATGGTTTTTTTAGATATTGTTGAACGGAAGTCGGTGGAATGATAAAATGAATTCCGTGGTGTCGATGTGTACGATGGGGTGGGAGTCACTGATTTACTTTTATTTATACATTTTCATTGTTAATTGTAATTTAACACTAGAACTACCGTGGCAGTTAAAATGGCTGGTTGGCAGATTTTTATAATAATTACTAAAGCTTGTAGGAGTTCTGTAGATTAGATATTCTACGTTTATCATATAAAACATAAACAATTGAATGGATTATCACTTCTACTTTGTGATTCCTCTTTTTCCAAAGTACGTGCTCAATAGATTTAAATGTAATAGATTTAACGCCGGTAGTTCTAGTGTTAAAGAATAATTGTTATTTAACACTAAAACTACCGACGTTATAACGACTAAAATTTAGTTACACTGAATAAATACTTTGGAAAAAGAGAAATCGAGAGGTGAGAAGGATGATTAATTAACTAATTTAAATTTTATAAGATAAAAGTGGAATATTTACTTCATAGCTCCCCTAGGAGTTTAGGTAATTTTTAGAAAAAATTGTGAACCGGTCATTTTGACCGGCTTCGTAGGTTTAGTGTTAAAGAAAGGAGAAAGTAGGATTTTTTTTATATTGTATCTGTTTTTGATAAGTAGTTTGATCGATAGTGAAGTGAAAATGGGGCGCAAAATTCAGGGGTGTTCCTGTGATACTATTTTATGAAATAAAGTTTCTAAGTGAATTCTTGGACAGTTATTTGGAAAATGTACAATTTAAACTTGTTAAAACTCGAAATGAACTTGAAACACTTCACACTTATTTGATAAACACGTAAAATAATTTATTAATTAAATACAACAGGATTGAATATAATCGAGGTCTTCTGCAATGATAATATTTTTAATATAACAAAAATCAAATACAAAAAATATAATATATTTAGTATAATAAAACAAAAATCAATAGAAGCAATACACATATCAGTATTTCGGATTACACCAGGGCTGTATCCTCAACAAAACTAAATCTAAGTCGGATATTATTATGCAAAATGGGAATTTCATATTCTATGTATAAATAAAATAAACCCCTTTGCACTCCTTAATTTTTTGTTGCCTACCGACAACTACTTAATTAATTTGCAAAATATGTAAAAAAGAGGACTTCAGTAAGAAGTAGCATTGTAAAAAAAATTCTTATTATATTGTTCTTATTATTAATAGTATTATTTTAAAAATTACGTTATATAAAGTCAAGCCTAGCTCAACATTAACACTTGACATAGAAGTCTAAGGGTTAATTACTTTCCATAGCTGAATTAACATACGCTATACAACTGTTCAACGAGTCGATTGTTTAAACATTCACGTCATAAATGAATACTCATCGACAGTCGATACTTTTATCGTGAAATTTTGAAAAGCATTCATATTGGAAAGTCAACTTCAGCCAACCATTCCAGAATTAACACTAAACAGCTAAACAGAGACTTATAAATTGTCATACGAGCATTAATCACCCAAGGCAATTATTCTACGACGTTCGCAATTTCCTTGGAAATTTTAATTATCATTCCAAGCCATCCACGTATTCAGATTTATCACGATATCCCCGTCAGCTTCGAATCCGACATCATCTTCCTCTTCTTTCTACCTCGACGAAGAATAATCTTCGACTATGCGACCCTCCCTTTCTTTCCCATCCCCTGAAATTAACTCCTACTCCGAAAGCTCAAGCTGTTTTCATTGGTGCAACCTGCACCCTCTTCTGATCTAATCAATTATTTAGCTTGGCAGTGTTCTCTCACGAGATAAATATTCTCTCTGCGTAATGTTAGTCTAGATTAGACCATATCGGGGGCACGTAGGGGGTGGGGGTGGGTGAGCGAGGCCATTGACGACGATTACAGAAACCTGAAATGAAATTCTGCCTGACACTGGGGAGCTGTATCGTCGAAACATTCTCGGTTATTCTTTGAGTGACCTTTTTTTGCGTTTTGCTAGGTTTCGGATTGATTTGAGGAACAGTTTAATCAAAGTTGATCGAGTGTTGGTTAGAGGATTTATTTAACCCTTTGAGAACTAGCGACGCATATATGAGCCGGTCAGTGCACAAATCGATTAACTCCATAAAACCTAAATCGGAGAAACGTGATGAAATAGTATACACTCCTTTTCAAAATTCCCGCCAAAATATAAATACAAATAAGTATTGGAGAATGTATAATCGCATTTAGCTTTCCTCTAACGAAATACAATATGAATAAGGTGGAATAGCCTTGGAATTAATTAGATTGACTTCTGAATTTAATTATTTATTATTCGATGGCCAAACAAACTTCGTCATTTAATGGTGTTAATCGTTATTATTATGAAAATTTATTCTAAACGTAAAAAGTTAGGATTCAATCAAGTGCTTTGAGACTTAAATTTAAAAAAATTCAAAAAGTGGAGCTAATCGATTTGTGCACTGAACGGCTCATATGTGGTCTGAGAGAAAATTCACTTATAGTTTATTGTTAACTGTATACACAGTTAGAGTTGAAAAATTGAAATACAACCGTTGAAATATGATTAAACAAATAGTAATTCATAATGCATATACATGAACAGCGTAATTTGTTGATAAAAAGTTGGTTTTGGATCGCAAAATAAATGGTTAGCTCTCAATATTCAAAAATGTCTCCGTCCGCAAAGGGTTGAAACTGTTGGATTATGGGAAGCAATGATTGAAAACGCTAGGTATTGCTGTGACACTTTAATAATTAATAAATGAGGTAATTACTACATTACAACTGAACTGAATAAAGAATCACAGAGATAGTGTCGGTACGAACCGGAAGTAACTGTGGCGCCTCTGATTGCGTCACAGACTAATTTACTGCTCCAACTTCCTTTTGAATCTCTGTCGATATGAAATCCTACAGAAACTTGAATAACTTTTTCCCGCCTGCAATTGCAGTGGCTATTTTTTCTAGGGGCTACTGATTTAAGTTCCAACCAAAAACCCCGCCATTTAGGTGGGTTTTGAATCATTGAAGGTGTGATATTTCTTTCTAAATTAAATTGCAATGGTTATTCCACCTAGAGCCTACAATTTTAGAAGGATTCAAAGGAAACTATATTGAAATGAAACTGAGGCTATGATATTTTTTCGGATTCGGTTGCAACGGTAATTTCGTCTAGTACCTGAAGCTATATTTGGGTTCTAAACGTTATTTTAAATAAAACACTTGTGAGATTTGCATTTTTGACAGTGTTGTGCTAAATTCAACTTTATCTTGAAATCCAACCACTCGGTTGTCAGAAAAATTCGGAGCTTGAATAAAAAATCGCAGACTTACCACGTCGTCGGGTCTTTCATCTTCAAAGGGCAAACCGGTCAACCCTATTGTTCTTTTTCTTTGTCTACCCTTTTCTCTTCCCTGCTACTTTTCCTTCCACCCTCTCCCTCTCTCTCTCTCTATTCCCCTCTGAATCTCTCTTTCTCTTCGGTTGAAACGTAGGGTATGTTAGCGCCTCCAAAGGATAGGATGAATTATTCGAAGACCGGTGAAAAGGCCTAAGTGACACGTGGATGTCTGACTATTCTAAATTCCAATCCTCGATTCGAAACACATTTGAGCCGAAATTAGATTTTATGAGGCCATGAGAAACCTGTTACCTGCATTATTCGTTATAGAATCGTGTGAATTTACGCTGAAATTATCGTGTAAATAGAGAAGAGAAAACAGAGGGGAAGATTAACCCATTCACTGCCAGAAAAACAAAGCAAATGTTACCTTGCGTGTTACGATTTGAGAAGACGACAGAAAGTTTTTAGAACATTAACCCCTTGCCTTACGATTTCTATTTTGACAGCGTGCGTAATACCTCAGAATTAATTTCGGAAATAAAAATTTCTGTCTGATCTTTAACATTTGGCACAACTGACTGCATTATTAATATTATAGAAATAATTTTACCGTGTCGTGATCGACTGATATTTTCAATTTAATAGTTATTGGAATACTTCAAAATTTCGTATTCCATTTATCGACTCACGTTATTGAAAGCTATGGGGTTAATATAATTCATGAAAAATACAATATCAACATTTGTCACGATACGAAGAACATGTTTGTTCCAAAATTACTATACATACGGCCATTATTGATAAATTATTAATTATTAAATAAAACTTATAGTGCAACCACGAGATATCTCGTAGTTGGCAGTGAATGGGTTAATCTGCCACTCAAGATATTGTAGAAATATAGTGATTCAAGTATGTTTCATTTCACAAAATGTATCTCGGTTATTTTTGTATTATTAATGACGAATCAAAGTTTTAACCCCTTGCTCTACAATAAAGAGTGACACACGTGATACGGTAAATGGAATAGGGAATTTAAAAGTTTACAAAAAACTATTAAATTGGAAATATCAGTGGGCTGCGAAAGAGTGTAATTATCTCTCTACTATTAACATTTCGTGAAATTATACGACATATTAGAAATCAGTAAGGAAATTTTATTTCTCGCATTAATTCCGAGTTATTGCGTACGCAGTCACTAAAGAAATCGTAGGGCAAGGGGTTAAATGAAACCCCATAGAGGGTAGGACATCGGTTTACGTCGTGTGATAAATTGGACAGTGACCCTTTTCTATGTTATTTCGGTGAAATGAGTTAAATGTGAGCTCACTCGATGGTAATAATTACTAAGTAACTTTGAAAAGTCACTTATGGTAAATAAATTACTTAGATGTCCCATGATTTAACGATGACCCGTGCTCTCATTTAGCTGCACCTACTTGTTGGGGAGCCCTATAAATATCTGGAAATATTCTTGACCATTTTCTAACACTAACAAAATCCCAATTAACTAACCGTTTATTCAATAAATATCTATAGCCAGCAAACTTGCAAATAGCTAACGTTTATTTAAGAGATATCTATCGTCAGTAAATTTGCAAATAGCTATTATTTATTTAGGATATTTCTGGTGTTGGCAGAGGTGCAAACAGCTAACGTCCATTTTAGACATTTTTAACACTTACAAAGTTGCAAAATCTATCGTGTGTTTAACTGGTTTTCTTTGTTGGAAAGTCTACAAATGGCTATCGTTTGTTTAAGAAATTTCTAACGATAAGAAATTTATAAATGGCTAACATTTATTGAAGAAATTTGTAACTCCGGTAAATTTGTAAATACGTGGCAAACACTTAAGAAATTTTTAACTCTAGAAATATTTAAAAATACTTGACAAGCACTTAAGAAATTTTTAACTCCAGAAATATTTAAAAATATGTAATAAACACTTAAGAAATTTGTAACTCCAGCAAATTTATAAATACGTGACAAACACTTAAGAAATTTTTAACTCAAGCAATATTTAAAGATACGTAACAAACACTTAAGAAATTTGTAACTCCAGCAAATTTATAAATACGTGACAAACACTTAAGAAATTTTTAACTCCAGTAAATTTATAAATACGTGACAAACACTTAAGAAATTTTTAACTCCAGCAATATTTAAAAATACTTGACAAGCACTTAAGAAATTTTTAACTCCAGAAATATTTAAAAATATGTAACAAACACTTAAGAAATTAGTAACTCCAGTAAATTCGTAAATACGTGACAAACACTTAAGAAATTGTTAACGTCAGCTCAGTTGCAAAAGCTAACAGTTAAATAGCAAGTTCTTAACATCAGAAAATCTATAAATGGCTAATTTGCCACCAAATTCGCACAGCTAATGTTAATATACAATCTCTTCCTTAACTGAGTCATTCTTTGCCTCTCCAAAAAGTATCGCAATCAACGAAAATACAGAAGCGCTTAGAAAAGAATTTCAACTCCCGCGCAAAGAGAATTTTTCAAATATTCCCTCAAAGTTTCAAGTACATTCACTTAATCGTCTCTTTCTAAAATCCTTCCAAAACATTTCCAACGAATTCCTCTTCTGCCGATCCATCGCAAATCTTTAGATCCCTGGAAGCATCGTGTTGAACGAGCACCGCAGAAATCTGACGTTCCATTTGCGATACCCGAGAGAAAGAAACTTCGAAGCTACGTAATACCTAATATGTAACCTCGTAACCATTAGAAAAATAGCCCGAGAAGAAGGAGAGAAATAGAAGTGATAAAGCAACCATAACTCGACTCGTGTGCGGCAAATCGTTTCGTTGCCATTACTGCCATTACTGCCATTACCGCGAGTACCGCAATGTTTATTGCGCAAATCGAGCGGATCTACGTTACTCTCAAATGAATTGATCGAAATATTCTTGCGTAAGTGCATCTACACTCGGATTATGAAGTCGAAGTTCCATGATTTGGCGTATTTCGAAAATCAATTTACAGATAGATTCGTTATTCTCAACTTTGGGTGTCAAATTTCGGAAAAATAGATGTCTGAAAGTAATTTCTATTATATACGTGGAATATGAAGTCTAAATTCATTGAAATTTCCTTGATTGTTTTCATTTCGAAAATCAATTACAGATAGATTCGTTATTTTCAAATTTAGGAGTAAAATTTCGGAAAAATGAATGTCTGAAAATATCTGAAAGTAATTTCTATTACCTATGTGGAATATGAAGTCTAAATTCATTGAAATTTCCTTGATTGTGTTCATTTTGAAAATCAATTTATAGATAGTTTGATTAATTTCTAAATTACGTGTCAATTTTTTGAAAATCAATGTTTAAGAATATCCAAATGTAAAGTGTACCATTTTGAGTATCATTTCTGTTTATAGCCTTCGAAGAAGAAGTTGTATTTTGAAAAATTCATTTATTAAAACAATATTTTCTCTACAGCACGCTAATAAAATTATTTTTTAGCCAACTTTTTCGGATGATACAAGCGAAATTTTTCTATAAATTCAATTGTTAAAGTTAAACACTTTGTGAGTTGAGAAGTACATTCTCTTTTTCTTAATCTTAAAAAAAGAAATTAGGATTTAGTTCAGCTACAAGGACTTCTATTAATTTATTATTCATCGAAAACTTACTTGAATACGTCTGACGAGTTCCTAATCTACTTGCAAGGAACGATACTACTTTTATACTACTTTGGCACGACTAACTACTACAGCTTCGTGTACTATAAAAGTGTTGTAAATTCTGATACTATTTTTTAAGTAATGATATTATTTGTAGTCATATTTCGGTTGTAAAAATAAGCAGATGTTAAACGGTGACTAAAGATATTAACACTAGAACTACCAAACCAGTCAAAATGACTGGTACACAATTTTTTCCAAAAATTCTTCAAGTTTATAGGAGAGTCATAGATTAGATATTCTTCGTCCATCTCATAAAACATAAATTACTTAATCAATCATCTATTCCACCTCTTAATTCTCCTTGTTTCAAAGCACTTATTTAATTTATTTAAATATAATAGATTTAACTTGATTTTGAACCATTAAATTGCAAAGAATGTCATAATTTTTAAAAACTAAATTATAATACTTGAAAAAGTTAAAAATTGACTTTGAAGAATAAAAGCTTAGATTTTTCCTGTGTTACTTCAAAGTTACACGGACCCACAGAGGGTTAAAAAAATTATTTCCGGTAAGATAATATTCCTTTCGTCCACTTAAATGTCAGGCATTATTAAATTTTATTTTATAAGTCTTAAAAAAGTAGCAAATTAAATGCCAACTAAGAAAAAACGCAGAGACAAAGGAACGGAAACAAAGTACAAATAAAGAATTTAAAAAGAATGCCAGTGAAGTTACATCGACGTTAAATCGATGAATGTCGATACTCGGCGAACTTAAACAATCACCTACGATGATTAATCACAAGAAAACCCCGTCTATTTTAATCGGCCGCCACAAGATTGCATTCTCCAGTTGCAGTTATCGTGCAATCGCAACTCATTAGATTATACATTGCATTATGATCATCAAATTGTTCTCGCGAATAAATTGCCTCCCAAGTAATTTTGCACTCCGATAATTTACACGGCGTTGGAAAATTTTCCTGACTTTTCCATGCACACCCTTCGAATTCTGCGTTTCACCTTCGAAGATTAAATTATCGACGAATGTTTTCCACGAAGTTTCATATCCTCAAACGCGCGCGCAAAGCGAAGATGAAGATAAGAATGCATAAACTGTGAAATGATAAGAATGTAGATCTCACGATAAATTCTACGATCGTAATTCTATCGATGACAGTCAGAAAATTGTTAATTACTGCATCGCAGACTTTAATGTAACATCTCTTATCCTAGTAACTAGGAATATACCCACAAAATTGACCCATTAAAGTATTTTGCATTTTATTAGTTCCATATTAAAATCTACAATCGTAATTTTATCGATGACAGTGAGAATATCTTCAATTATTCCATCCAATAATTTACTGTAACATCTCTTATCCTAGTAAGTAGGAATATTCCCACAAAATTGACCCATCAAAGTATTTTGTAATTTATTAGTTCCGTATTAAAATCTCCAATCGTAATTCTATCGATGATAGCGAGATTATCGTTAATTATTCCATCGCACAATTTATTGTAACATCTCTTATCCTAGTAAGTGGTAATACTCCCACAAAATTGACCCATTAAAGTATTTTGCATTTTATTAGTTCGATTTTAAAATCTGCAATCGTAATTCTATCGATAACAGTGACAATATCTTTAATTATTACATCGCACACTTTAATGTAACATCTCTTATCCTAGTAAGTAGCAATACTCCCACAAAATTGACCCATTAAAGTATTTTGTATCTTATTAGTTTCACGTTAAAATCAACAATTGTAATTCCATTGATGACGGTGAAAATATCTTTAATTATTCCATCGCAAAATTTAATATATCATCTATTATACCACTAAGTAGTAATACTCCCACAAAATGTACCCATTAAAGTATTCACATTTTATTAGTTCCATATTAAAATCTGACATCGCAATTCTATCGATGACAGTGAGAATACCTTCAATTATTCCATCGCCTGCCATAAAATATCACCCCCATTGCAATAAGTAGGAACATTCCCACAAAACGCACCCATAAAACTTTGTGTATCTTATTAGTTTCACGTTAAAATCAACAATCCTAACTCCCTCCGCGACACTCAGATTATCATGAATTATTTCCCAGCGCATTACCAATTACTCTCTCACCAAGCATTATCCAAAACTCCCACAAAATCACTCCAAAACCCCCGTAACCTTCGCCCGAGCACCAACCTCAAAAATTCACCCCACCGCACCAAACAACACGATCCATCGCACCCATCAAAACGTTATTCCCCCTAATTAAGACCCATCTTCCTCACGACATTCAATCCTCGCTTCTCCACGGAACAACAAAGGACCTCGTATCCCCGAAAGAAAAAAGCCTGAGACACGAACGAACTTCGCTCCAACCCGAAAGAACGTGGGAGGAGAGAAGGAACGAGAAACGACGCGAAAGAGCGACAGAAAGATCGCGGAAAGGGAAGAAGCAAAGGGCACGGAAGAAAAAGAAGCAACGCGAGAAAGCAGAGGCAGAAGAAGAGTACATGCCAGAATGGAGAAGAAACTAAAGAAGAGAAAAAAGTAGCGATCGAGCAATAAATAATACACGAGAAAAAGGCGATCGCCTGCAACATTCTGCTCAAATGTTAAACAGGTATCAATTTAACACCCTCCAATCGGAAAGCGAGTGGGCGTGCTCTCCTCGAATACAATTGGCCAGCGATACCAGAGTGGGCGATGTCGGGCGTCACGATCCCGAGAAGCGGACAGAGTCGACGCAGAATACCTTCGAGCTGGATAGTAGGGATGAACCACCTGGTTCTCTTTGGTACCCTCCCGACTCTCTCTCTCTCGCGTCGACCTGGATTCACGTCTCGACGCACCTACGAGGAACTACTGGATGGCAAAAGGGCCCTTTTCCATCGCCACGTGAGCCGTCCTAGCATTTTAACTGGGATTCTTTCGTTGGACGAAAGGTGACCGTACCTGTACCCTGAAATTTCTCAGTTTCGGCGGACTGTTTTTGATACGATCGTCTCTTCGGTGCGAATATATCGTGAACTTTTAATCAGTGAATCATCGGATGACAGTTGGGTGTTGAAATTAGTGGTGGTGAGAAGAAATTGACAGCGGATGACGAACAACAAGGGGCTGGGAGTGAGGAAAGTTAAGGGTTGAAGTGACGTCGAAGAAACTTAGGACGATGAGTAAAATATGAAGATTGGGTCGTTTCGAGGTACTTATGAGAGAGAATTCTGTGGAGGAAATAAGTGGATGGGAAATTTTGATCGTTGACAGTGGAATTGGAATAATTGCAGTGCTGGTGTCGAGGAAGCTGACTGTTGAGAGTGCGGTAGATAAGTCAAAGTTGAGGTGGTTTTGTGATGATAATATGGCTGGGATGAGGAGTGACGGCTGGAGAATTCGAATAAGTTTGTAGAGTTTAATCGGAAGATGAATATTTCTCGAGTTCTTCGCGAAGTATATCTGTAGCAACGAGAATTCTTTGTCGATCAAGATGTGCCCCGGATGTTTCTAAGTAAGAATGACCTTCCGACGTAATCTTCCGTGAATTATTTTACTCCTATCGGCTGACATATCTGAGTTCCAACGATCAGTGAGACTTTTAACTGTAATAATTTTAAACAGAGAAAAGTGCGAGCACACTCCGATGCGTCGGCACGAAGGAAAGCTTGATTTCTAACTATTCTCAAGTCGAAGCAACTTCCAAAAGACTACAACTAACAGTGCACAATATTTTCAAGCTCTCCGTGAGAAACTTCAAGAATCCGATTAATCAGTGCGTCCCTCCCTCTTCATATTTAAATTAAACTGCGGTTCCAATTAATCACGAGCATTCTAAAACGCCTAATTAAATTTTCCACTAATCCGTCTCTGTACCATAATCTAAACCATGAAACCAAACCACCGATCCGGCTAAATTACCAAAACTACCGCTGAAAAGTAGTTAAAAAATTCTCAAAAAACTCTCTAAAATTAAAACGCATTCACATTTTTTCCCACGAGTACGAAACAGCCTCTCGATATGCAGCCCCACAATTAAATCCCGATTAATCCTCGTTAATCTAAGAATCCGAAACCATGTCAATCCACGGCGACAGCGACATGGAAGCGACGGAGGAAATAAACGTGGACGATTCCTCGAGTGCTACCAGCAGTCCCCGCAATTACTCCCACCACGATCATCATCGAATCCCGCAGGAAGAGCCGTCGGAATGTTCGAATTCCCCGCCCCCGAGTCAGACGAGTTCGCGAACCCTTCAGAACGAATCTCCGAGGAGCCACCCCTTCAGCATAAGCCGTTTGCTCGGTGAGACACGAGCCAACCCTAAAAGTCCTCTCTCGGAGGACCTCGACATCGACAAGGAGAGGAAATGGCCGTGGGACGAGGGGAATAACAACAACAAAGGTTCCTCGACGACGTTGGACGACGGTAGACGATCCTGGGGTCATGAGATCGAGGAGAAACTCTCGGAGAAGGACGACGACGATACGGCTAGCACCGCTGAAACTCAGACGAACGCATCGACGGTACACTGCACGGCCACTGCCGATCTTCTCGCACCTTTTCGACTCTTCCCGAGTGGATCGGGATTGATTTACACCGGCGGAGGTGTGATAAGGGTTCCTGCACATAGGCCAGCAGGTGCTAACGGTGGCACGACGGGTGGTTTGGCAGCACAGGCGCTCATTCCACCCTGGAGTTTGCAAGCTCTTCAGCATAGCCAGCAGCAAGCCGCTGCTGGACTTCATAGAGCCAGTTTGCTCGCGAATCTTGCGGCGCATCCGCTTCAGGGACATCCGCATCTGAAGGATAGACTGGCAGGTAAGGGGGTTGGGTGGGTTTTTTGGGGGTGTGATGGAGGAAGGAGAGTGTTTTTGGGGGTTTGGGAGGTTTGGGGGTTGGTATTTTTCATGGGGATTGATAGGGGTTGGTGGGAAGGTTGGGAAAGGTGGATGGGAGGGTTTGAGGGCGTAGTTAAATTTTTGAGGGATAAGATTCCAAGGGAAGGAAGAAACTGTAGGTGTGGAGGGAAAGTATCTTTTGTTTGACACGTTGAATGTCATGGGGGTCACGGGTGACCGGCGGTGTTCGATTCAATGTTGCTTAGAAATTTCAAATAGCAATATTCACGTATTTCATATTTATTTTCAATCGGGGGACAATTCCTTCCGGGGGTGGTACATTGCAAAAATCGCGTCTTATCTTAATCTTATATCTTAATCATATATCTTATCTTAGTCTTATCTTAATATTAATCGAGTCTTATAGACTGCAATTTGGTTTGGGGGTGTAGTTAAATCTTTGAGGGGTAAGATTCCAAGGGATGGAAGAAACTGTAGGTGTATGACACGTTGAATGTCATGGGGGTCACCGGTAACCGGCGCTATTCGATTCAATGTTGCTTACAAATTTCAAGCGATAATATTCACGAATTTAATATTTATTTTCAATGAATTTTCTCCCAGGGGTCAATTCCCTCCGGGGGTGGTACATTGCAAATATCGCGTCTTGTAGACTGCAATTTGGCTTGGGGGTGCAGTTAAATCTTTGAGGGATGAGATTCCAAGGGAAAGAGGAAACTATAGTGCTTTGACCCGTTGAATATCATGGGGGTCACCGGTGACCGGCGCTGTTCGATTCAACGTTGCTTAGAAATTTCAAATAGCAATATTCACGAATTTGATATTCATTTTCAATCAGGGGAGAATTCCTTCCAGGGCTGGTACATTGCAAAAATCGCGTCTTATAGACTGCAATTTAATTTGGGGGTGTAGTTAAATCTTTGAGGGGTAAGATTCCAAGGGAAGGAAGAAACTGCAACCGTACAAGTAAAATATCTTTTGTTTGACACGTTGAATGTCATGGGGGTCACCGGTGACCGGCGCTGTGCGATTCAATGTTGCTTAGAACTTTCAAACGATAATATTCACGAATTTGATATTTATTTTCAATGAATCTTCCCCCAGGGGACAATATCCTCCGGGGGTGGTACAGTACAAAAATCGCATCTTATAGACTGCAAATAAATATAATATAATAATAGGTGTCACCCGGGTAGCCGTCTATATTCGATGTTTAAATGTTGCTCTTAAAAATGTAAAGTAATGCTTGATATATAACTATTTCTAGCTTTAACATTTTGCTCTAGAAAGATACGATTTTAATGGAAAAGTCTCACTTCGATTGGAACAGTGAAACGGGCGAAATACCGGTGGCATTGAACGTGTTAAAAGCAACAGAATGGAGTAATTCGTGAAGATTAGTACTTAAGAGTACATCTAAAACAGGCTGTCTTGAACACATTTAATCTCAAAAGCAGGTTAAATGTCTAAATTGAATGCTAAGAGACTTAGAAAATTAATAAATCGTCAATTGGGGATCATGGAAGGTGATGAGTTAATAATACAAAAAATTATATATTTTCATTCCATTGAACCAATCATTCAAGCATTTTTGCTAAAGTGAAACTTTTTCTATTAAAATCGCATCCTTACAAAGCAGAAACCTTAAAAATACAAATAGATATATAATCAGCATGACTTTACCTTTTTAACACTAAACCTACCATGGCGGTCAAATGACCGTTTTCTGATTTTTTCTAAAAATTCCCCAAATTGATTGGGCAGCCATTCAGTAAATATTTTAGGTCTATCGTATAAAACAAAAATTACTTAACTCATCTACTTTTTCACCTCTTCAAATCTCTTTCTCCAAAGTACTTATTTCGTATATTTTCATATAACAGATATAAAGCCGTTTAACTAAAACTAAACACTAAAACTGTTTAGTGTTAATGCCAATATTTAAATATCGAATGCATTAGAAAATTCGTAAATATTAAAATTCTGAAGTCTTTCATTGAATTCAGCAAGGGTCACAGATGACCCCATGGCGTTGACAAGCCCAACACTTTATTCGTACATTACAATCGCAAATTTTCGATGTCCCTGGATCGCAAATGCCCATGGACTTATAATTATGTCGAATCTCGACGAACTCGTTGCTGCAAGACATAATTTTGTTAAAACGTCAACAGAACAACGGATCAAAATTGTGGGTAGTATTGTTAAACAGTAAAGACCATTATTCTCTATGCCACAAAATGTAATTGCACTTCGAGACCTTGATTTCCGTCCGTCGACCACACTTACTGAACGTAACAATTGCATTATCATTGTTATTATTACCTTGCCATTATACATATACTATTGTTATTATTATTGTTATTATTATCGCCGTTGTTGTTGTGCAGTTACGTGAATCATAGCTCGATGCAGCGGGAGAAATGACTTTGTTCGGAATGAATTGTGGTTTCTTCGTGGTGATTCCAAGGGGGGATGTAATGGAGGTCTTAAATGCTTAATGGTAATTTCTCACGTTATTGTTTAAGAGAGAAAAAAGAAGGACACTAATGCGATTCGATGTTGTAGATTTGAATCAGATTTCGATGTCGTGGGAATGTGATACGCTTTCAGGAACCGATGCACTTTTAGATCGTGCATTTTAACCTTTAGGGTCGTATGCATCTATGGGGTTGTCTTGAATCGCAAAAATTCTGCAGAATTTTCCTCAGATTCTGTAAGAATAACGTGAAACAGTTTTCGGATATTAATTTCATTTGAATTTCCCGCAACTTTTGAAAGAATACTCCTCTGCCTTGTAATTTGAATATTTAGAAACAAAATCATTCAACGCTAAAAGTACCGAGACGTTTGGCAATTTTTTCGAAAAATTCCCTAAATTCTTAGGGGACCCGTGCTGCAAATGTTTCACATCTATCTTATAAAACTTAAATTAGTTAATTGATCATCATCTTTATCACCTCTTGATTACTCTATTTCCAAAGTATTAGGGGTACCAGAAAGTAATGTCGTTTCTCCAGATACTTTGCTGAAAAACCAATTGATTGTTATCGATCCGGCGTTGAAAATTTGCACACTAGATGGCAAAATGTTATTGATAACGAGGCTGATTACATAATTCATTAAAAATAAAAACTTGTTACCAATTTATTTGTTTGAATTTAATGTAAAAAAACGACATTACTTTCCGTTCTCCCTAATACTTATTCAGCATATTAAACTATTAATTATATTAAATAAATTATATTAAACAAATACAGCGCCGATAGTTTTACTGTCAAATGATCAATTAACATATAAATGCCCCACAAAAAAATGAACAACCAGCATTCACCAACAATCCAAAAAATTAGCTGAATAAATTCAAATAAATGTGTCGTTATATCTTTATAAAAAATCAGAAACGTTAGTGAGACATTAACTGGACTTTGTTCTTATCTAATATAATAACGAGTCACACTCGTCGATAAATGGAATAGGAAATTCTGATATTTTCCAAAAAGTATTAAATTAAAAACAACTGTCGGTTACGACACGATCAAATTATTTCTATGCTATTAAAATTGCGTTAAGTTATACGTTATATTAGAAATCAGGGATAGATTGTTATTTTAGTAATTAATTCTGACTTATCGCGGATTCGGTCGCAAAAGAAATGGTACGGCAAGGGTTTAATATGCATATCAGTTGGAAAGGCGAATGACCTCAAAATATTTTATGCCTATTATAATAGCATCCCCGGTGACATTTCATGCAATTACACAATTAAGTAACACGATTACATGGAGATAAGAGAACTGGCGGCTTATTACTGCCGTGGGTAGATTTCACGATAAAAGCATTAATTCCTACGTACACGTAATTCCGGTAAACACCATAGGCGTGAACGTATCCACATCAACACTCGTTAACAGCATGCAAATGTTTTGTAATTTTACAGTTTTTGAAAGTTTGTTAAACAAACGCATTCTTCCCTGTTAGAAAATTGATTGCCATTGTTTCCTATCTTGCTTCATCCGTATTTCATCGGATAAATATAAGTGGATTGTTGCTGAAAAGAAGAGGGCAACATTTAACAATTATATTGGCAACTTTGTTTATGAATAAATGATTGGTGATACTTGAAATAATCGGAAATGAAGTTTCTGAAATTAGACTTGAAAGGGTTTAGTTGGATAAGGGTGGAAATAGTACCCTCAAAGGATATTAATCTTGGGGTGCCCCATTCGATAGGTCTCTCAAAAAAACCCCTTTCTGCAAAGTATGAATCCGCTACCCCTACCGTAGGGGTAGCTACAGGGTGAAATGTATTTTACAGTTCTTGCCCGATTTCTCCTGATTGGCTTCATTGAAAATTCTGAAAAAAATCACAGTTATTATACCCAGTGGTGCACATATTTCTGAATTTTTTCAGATTTTTTGGTTGGCAAATCAATTTTTAAAAAATATCGATGAATGAGTCGCTCAGAAGGCAATACGGTTAAGTCATTTTTTGATATTCTCTCATTTTTGTATGAATGATTTTTGCATTTTGAATAGATTCTATTAAAATGTACAAATTCAGAAAATATAAAAAAAATTGATTTGACCGCATTGGCTTCTGAGCGACTCAAATGTAAATTATAATAGGAACAATCGGTGACCGACATTTTCTTAAATTAAATCTTTGAAAGAGATGTTTTTTTAAGTTAAATTTCCAATATCTCGATAATAAATATAGACTGTGATTGAAACAATCAGAGGGTAGTAATTACTGAACTTAGCCGCTTGCAATTTATGTGAATTTGCGGTCCGTTATTCTTGCAAAGAATATGAAATATCGATTGCAATAATTTTGACGGGATCCGTGGATACAATGAACTCGATTTCTACGGAATCATAGAACGCCATTGCGATATGCATAGAATTTTGTGATATAAAAGGAAGCAGCCTCATAAAATAATTAATGCAATTAAGAAAACCGCCACGTATGATTAATCCAATTTACACCGAGATTGAAATAACGCTAGGGTATTGTTACAAGCAACTATTTTCGTATCACTTTGCCAGATTGTTGACAAAATCTGCGGATAGAAATTTGTTATGCAGTCGTCGAAATGGCTACATTTCGAAATTTTCACAGATCCCATCGGCAAATTCAATTCTTTTGATAAAAAAAATATTATGAACCCTTACCACATAATTTTATATAAACTATTGAAATTCTTTGAGAATAAATACAGTTTGTAAATGAAAGAAGACCTAAAGTAACCAGATTTGATTTTACAACAAAAAGATCTCTTCTGAGAGCAATTACAGGATTGAAATCATTAAATAACTTTGAAATATGGCACAATAAATTGTACTACTTATATAAAACACTTTCGAAACGATAATTATCTTAAAACAGCCTCAATATAGGGACTTTTTGAAAGTACCGCGTATAATACACTTTATAGGGAAAATAAAAATTCCCTAAATCTCATCAAGCTTTGAGAATTATCACTAGCAATAGAGAAAAATTCTTTTTTCGTTGTAATGTGAATAAAGTCGTTGATTCTCAAAAGGACACCGTAATTTCAACGTCCTCGCGACTTCTACTCTCCGTTATTTGAATAATTCTATGTTTAATGATAGAAATTACGAATTAAAGTCTGTCGGAAGGAAATTGACGTGAAAATTTGTCCATCTATAATGTAATAACAGACGTAAACCCTATTCCGTCCTTTCTACGTCTTTCTCGGATAATTCAAACCCATTGCCGTCGATTAGCCATGGAAATTTTCTCGTCTCGTCGCCCCGGCAATTACATCCTATCGACTAATCATATGTAAACGATATCGATTATGAATATTCCTTCGAATAATTCACTCGTTCCGTCAACGGGATCGGAAATCCACGTATTTCCAGATGTTGGATGGATTTTACGCTCACTTCCACCTGCAGTTTTTCCGTTTTCGAGTTACGGAAGCTTGTTTCGTGGCAAATTGAACTTTGCCGGTTGTAAAATCAGCTTCGATTGAAAAAGTGCAGCCAATTTTGAATCGTAGATACTTTGAGGACGACAAATGCATATAAGTCGCTGAGAAGCCAATGAGGTTAAGTCCACTTTTTTGATATTCTCTGATTTTTGTACTTTGAATTCATTTACAAAATTTACAAAAATCAGAAAATATAAAATAAAATGGACTTAACCGCATTGGCTTCTGTGCGACTCATATATGCATTTATCGTCCTCAAAATATCTACGATTCAAAATTAAATGCACTTTTTCAATCGAAGCTGATTTCACGACTGGAAATTTAGAAAAATCAGAAAATATCCAAAAAATGGACTTAAACGCACTGGTTTCTGAGCTATTCATATGTGGTCTGAGAAAAAGTCTGATTAGAGTTTATCATATACACGATTAGAGTTGAAAAATTGAAATATAACCGTTGAAATATTATTACGCAAATAGCAGTTAATAATTTCTATACATTGACACTATTACTTTCCGATAAAAAGGTAGTTTTCCATCGCCAAATATACGATTACATTTTCAAAAAAGTCTCCCTCCGCAAGGGGTTAATTGCAAGCGGATTTTTCTATAGGAAATATGTCTTCCCTGTTGCATTAGCTTTGACATAGAGTCAATTAATTTTCTATCAAAGACAATTTGGCCATTTAGAAGAATTTCAAATAATACTGTACTTACAAAAATTCGCACAGTATCGAAAGTCTTATCAAAGGACCTTTGTTAAATTCGACAAAAAGCAAAGATCCAAAGGGTGCGAGATTTTTGAGAAATTTGAATTTTTACATTTACAAATTCAGATTATATTTGCCAGTGTCGCATCGCACAACAAATTCTCATCGAACGCAGGACAATGTTCGAGCTACAGAGAATTAAAGAAGAAAACGACTTTGATAAAATGCAAACGAAGACACGAGCAAAATACCAGCGTCATTTGCCTCGTTAAAGGAACGTCCGATTAGCGAATCTACCCCTCAGACATTTCGTATATTTTTATCGAAGATCGCATCTCATTTGCTAATCGTACATAGACGACATTGATTATGAATGGCCTCGTGAATTATTCGGACACCACGTCGTCAGGATTAGAAACGAAATCCATCGACTGGGACACTGAAATTCTGTCTTCTCTTTCTTTTGTCCGTGTGTGCATCTGGGTGTGCGAGAATACGAGTGTGTATGTGGTCGTTGCAATGACATTTTAATGGTGTGCAGACAAGTCGAAGTCTCCGGGTTTCTCCACCCGCTCGATAACCCCCCTTGCTGTTTCTCTATCACTCTCTCTTGCTCTCTTCCACTGATTTTTCCTCTCAGTTGCTCTTCCTTGCGCTGTTCCTCTCTTTTTTCTTCTCTCTTGCTCTTTTTCTCAATTTTTTCTTCTGACTTGCTCTATTTCCCAAATTGTTCTTCTTTCTTGCTCTCTTTCTTCCTTTTCTGTTCTCTTTAGCTCTATTTTTCTCCCTTTTCTTCTGTCTTGCTCTATTTCTCAATTTTTTCTTCTCTCTTGCTCTCAGTTGCTCTCTATTGCTCTCTTTCTTTCTTTTCTGTTCTCTGTAGCTCCATTTTTCTCCTTTTCCTTCTGTCTTGCTCTATTTCTCAACTTTTTCTTCTCTCTTGCTCTCAGTTACTCTCTTTCTTTCTTCTTTCTTCTCTCTAGCTCTCTTTCTCTCATTTTCCTCCTCTTCTGCTTTCTTTCTCTTCCTTTTCTGCTCTCTTGTTCTCTTTCTCAATTTTTTCCTTCTGTCTTGCTCTATTTCTCAACTTTTTCTTCTCTCTGGCTCCCTTTCTCAATTTTTTCTTCTCTCTTGCTCTATTTCTCAACTTTTTCTTCTCTCTTGCTCTCAGTTACTCTCTCTTGCTCTCTTTCTTTCTTCTTTGTTGTCGGTAGCTCTATTTTCCCCCCTTTTCTTCTATCTTGCTCTACTTCTCAATTTTTTCTTCTCTCTTGCTCTCAGTTGCTCTCTCTTGCTCTCTTTCTTTCTTCTTTGTTGTCGGTAGCTCTATTTTTCTCCCTTTTCTTCTGTCTTGCTCTATTTCTCAACTTTTTCTTCTCTCTTGCTCTCAGTTACACTCTCTTGCTCTCTTCCTGTCTTCTTTCTTCTCTGTCACTCTCTTTCTTTCCTTCTTCTTCAATGTTGCCCTCTTTCTCTCCTCCTTCTTCTTTCTTGCTTTCTTCCCGTCTTGGTCTCTAACTTTTTTCTGGTCCCTCTATCCCTTTCCCTCTTTTTCTGCTCTCTCTAATTTTCTCTCTTTCTCTCCGTCCCTATTTTTCTCACAATCTTTTTCCTACTTCTCTCACTGTCTCTCTCTGCCTTTCTTTTTTCGCCCCTTTTTGCATACAGATATGGACTTCGTGCTGCCTCGCTGAAAAGTATGCGACTTCTCTGAACCAGTTTCTTGCCTCGCCGAGTTACCGTTGCAATTTATCTAACGAGCTCTTCCGGTGATCGCTATTTAATTTTATAGCGCTACACGATGTCCCGGTCTTCTATCTTAAATAATATTACCATTACCTTTATCATTCTTCTTATTATTATTATCATTGCCGCTGTTACTATTACGTTGTTAATACTACCGCTGTTACCATTATTATTACCTATATCTCCGTATATCCCTGTTATCCGTGTTTGCTCATTTTTCAGAAAAATCAAAAATTACCTGTGCAAAGATAATTTCGATAATGCGAAACCCCCTTGAAGTTGCTCAGAAGCAAGTTATCTTAATGTTTTGAAATTGAGCTTCATCGTGTAAAGGTATCGTTATTGTTAATAACAAAATGGCACTTTTTGATACTGTCACACTCATGTCCAGCTACAGTGGACACAGGTTTTTGTTATAATTAATTATTTAGCTGTTAAATGAGTCGCTCAGAATTCAATGCGGTTAAGTCCTCTTTTCGACAATTTCTAATTTTTGTAAATTTTAATGGAATGAACTTCCTTCTATTAAATTTAAAAAAATTAAAAACTATCGAAAAATGGACTTAACCGCATTGGCTTCTGAGCGACTCAATATGGACTTTGGAATGTGACAATAATTTTTTATCTTCACCTAATTATCACTCGAGACTTATAATTTGTTCTATTAGATAAAGTGAAAAGAAATGTCGTCTTTTTCATGCGTATAGAATCTTGGATGTGATTTGTTATGAATAATTGAAACCTGGTTGGTCGATCACTGCCGTGCTCTGCTTTTCGCAATTAGAAAGAATAAATATATATTATGTATAATAGATATAATAATAAATATCTATATGCATCTTTTCAATAAATAAATTCGTTGACATTGTAAAAAACCGACACTTCTTTTCGCTTTACGTAATATCACCGATTAAGGATGAATAACCAAAAATAGAAAAAATATTATGAAATGAATTTCTATAACCTGAGAAAAACTTGGGAAAGTATAATTCGGATTCGCAAACTGTTAAAGCAATACTCGTACCTAGTTAGAGTTTCAATTTGTAATTCGACATTAGGCTTATAATTAGGGGAAGTTTTGGCCACCTGAAAGTGTTTTTAAAGCAATTATCGCAAGAGTTGTTCTATAAAATTCCAAAATTATCTAATGATTACACAGTCCTTTGGCGGCTGCACGAAGCATTTCGCGTTCAGAGAAACAATTTTGCCGATTTAACGGAATGGTTTCTCTAATTGCAAGCCCAAACTCTTCGACCCTGCGGGCAATAATTCTTACTCTCCCGGTTTTTCTTTCTCTCTGTCTCCCTTCCTCCGTCTTCCCCTCCTTCGCTCTTTTTCTTGCTCTTTGCAAAGCCACACTTTAAACTCCATACGCATAAATGCGATCGTAACTCTTACAATAAAGGTATAAAGTCTTAGGCGTACATTTTACTGTGAGCCTTTAACCGGAAACGCTTAAATGTATCCGTTTCATTTGGAATTACGAACACTTTTGTTATTCGCATTTGCAAAAACGAAGTTGCTGCATTAAATAAAGTGAATACTCGATAAATAGACCGTGGTTGTTTAGGTGAACTTGAATTTTGCAAATTTAACTGACTGTGGATGTAAACTGAATTATATTTTACAAAAAAGTGGCGGAATATTTTAATACAAATATATAAAGCATTGAGAATGTACAAATTGTTATAATGTTTAGTGAAAACATGTAAATCACCATGGAAGTTATTTTATGAGACTCGAAATAACTAAAATATATTTGAAAATTTTTCTAAGAAATATCTTAGAAATATAAACTTGCAGATTTTATTTTCTTGTGTGTCGAACAATTGCAGATTTTTAAGATCTGCAAAAGTCCTGTCTTTCGCTAATCAATCTTAATTATTTTAATGATGAAAATTGACAGTTTTTAATGAATCTTGATCGACTTAATTGTAAAAGGTAAAAGAATCTGCATCGTAGAAATATTGCAAAATTCCAATTTCCATTGAAATATTCCAAATAATAATGTATTGAATGTAAATTATTCTTCTTTTCGTTTGTTTCCGCTCGAAAGATATTCTTGCGTTTTATTAAATAAAATTAACGACACTTTGGACCGTTAAACGGGAATATATTACCAGCAGGAATTTCATCAGCTCTTGCAAACAAACGTGGCGAACAACCTGTACGATATTTCTCATGGATGCTAATTTCTGGCAATTTCTAAGCCGCAATTTATATTCTCTACGAGAATATAGTAATCTGTGCAATTAGAAAATGCGGTTGTACGTAGAACCGATGGCGGAACATTGTAGTAACACTCGTTTAACGATGCACCGGCGACTAACAATAAAATTAAATTACTATATCGAATAAAAAAAAAGTCATCCGCATAACGCAGAATACCGGAAGAAATAATCGCAATTCTGAAATTAGTAGGAATCGACTGTATTATAATTAAATAACTGCAATTAATAGGACTGTTCTGTAAAATAGCGAATGTCAAATTTTAGAAATTGCAACTTTCACCTCTCCTTTCAAAATTATCAAAATTTTTACAATTTCAAAAAACGTGGCAGCGTTTCTCTTGAATTTAGACGTAGGGAATTTTTTCGAAAGTAATCGCCGTTCGAATTCGTGCCCGTTGTTTGATCGGATGAAGAGATCATCGTGAGGAATGTTTGCAAAAATGGAACCGCAAGAGCGAAAAGAAAATCGGAGAAAAAAAAAGAGATGGTAGGGAAGGAGAAGCAAAGAGAATCGGAAAAAAGAGAGAGCTGAATAGAGTGCTTCGGGCAGGTAGAGTACCTGAAACAGAAAAAAGGCATTGCGTGACCGAAACCTGAAAACCAGAATTCGCTGCTGTTGCGATACTTTCCACTTGCCACTTTGCTCCTCCTCCACTTGCTCCATGGAATCGTTCAGCCTTGCATCGGCGCATAAAATCACATTTAATGACGACTTCCATAATATTCAACAGTTGCTCCGATTGTGAGTGACGTCTCACTTTAATTCGTTTCGAATTTAATCAATCGGATAATAACAAATACGTTTAATTATTTTTTTAAAACAAATCCAATTTCCTCTAATTCGTTCAGTTCTATGCATCATGTTCATTAAAGTTTAGAATTATTGCCGGCTAATTTGTCATAGTTGGTGCTCCTTACTTTATTTTTATTAGTTTGCAGTCCTTTTTATTTATAATAAAAGAGAGAAGAATTGGAAGTTGCCAAACAATGCAGTAGCTTCTGAATAATTATAGAAACTGTTCTTGAAACGTTTAAAATACTTCTTTTGCCCTTTCACTAGGGAATTTTACGTTTCGGAGAGTCTTGGTAGCCATGACTTCCTTAGCAAACTTCTCTTTCTTAAAATGCTTCAGATTATTTATATTTACCGTGCAAAAGAAGATGATCTCCCTTTCCAATCGTATTCTGCTACAATATCACTGCAACGGTATTGAAAATAACAACCAATTTTGACGAAATAGCCGCAGAAGATAAAGCAGAATACCAAAGGAAAGGAAAAAAAACAACTGATTGCAATAAAATCTAAATAGCAACTCGAGTACCTCAGTTGGTAGCACTACCAACTTAACAGATTGGTCACTTAACATATTGCAGGCGGGAAACGTACTTTTACGGTTTTTACAATCTGTCACTGAAGCGCAGATCGCGTAAAAGTACGTATTTATTAGATTTGTGCTGGAAAGTGGGTATCGTTTAAATACGACGGGCATTACCTATTCAAAATATTTTCGTTTTTTTTTAAATAATTACGGAGCATACTTTCAAGTGTAAAATAAAAAAAGTTTCGTTGAGAAGATGGAAGTAGTTTCCGATTTACTGCGATTTTACTGAATGACCAAACACTCGTGAAATTCACGTAAAAATGTCCGCTACACGTGTAAGTCCGCGGCAAAATATACCCGCATGCAATGTGTTAAAATTGCCCGTCTGATCAAACGTTTAATTCCAAACTATCCGTAAAATAACTTAAATTGAACACAACAATCTTCGACATTCCAATCTTCAAATGAAAAACCCTCGGATCACTTAAAATTCTACCCTCCAGTTCATCGATAAAAACACAATTCCAATCTCAGCCCTCACAAACGTCTGAGAATAAGCATATCAGCTAGGTACAAGAGCGATAAAACAATCCCTAAAATTTCCAAGACACTCGGCAGTCCAAGGTGAATGGCTCTAAAATTGCAACGAAATTAAACTGAAGTCTCGGTTAATTATGCAAGGCGCCGTTTCTCTCTGCCGGTCGGTTGGTGGTTTTCAGGTGGAAAAGGGCTGATGATGGACGAGTCGCGATCGACCTTAGAGGGGCTGGCTGCCAACCTCGAGCAGAGAAATCCCTAACTCAGCGCTAACTCGATCAGTCAACGCCCACCAACGTGCCGGGCTGCCCGGCACTAATTTGCCTCTGGATTAATTACTACGTAATACTGGCTTGAATAATTATCGTTTCTAGGGCGAGGCAGCCTCCTTCGCTATGGCCGCACACGACACCTGATGTTTGCCACGGCGTTTTAGCGGTTTTCACGGTGGTGGATTAGACTGTCTCGTGTGCCGGAAATGATGTCGTTAGGTCGGAGAATTGGATTGGCTCGAATAAGTACTTTATCTCGTAATCTTCACAAGAGAAGGATGCATGATTGCGATTAAATGAAAGAGTGTTAATTGCAATTTTTGAAAATTTCTACCTTACTATTTTCTTTAGTACTATTCTAGGGTTTCACTTTTAACACGTTGAATGCCATGGGAGTCAACGTGTGACTTTACCTAAATTAACACTAAACCTACCAAGCCGGTTAAAATGACCGGTTCCCAATTTTTTCTAAAAATTCCCTGTATTGATAGGGGAGCCACGAAGTAAATATTCCATTTCTATCTTATAAAACCAAAGTTAGTTAATTGATCTTCTTCTTCACCCCTTGATTTCTCTTTTTCCAAAGTACTTATTCAGTTTATTTAAATTTCAGTAGATACAATATCGGTAGTTTTAGTGTTAACACAACAATCGAAAGCAAATTCCAGATTTATCGAAAATTGTGGCTCTTGACATTTCGTGATATCGACGCAAGTAAAAGAATATCGAGAAACTGAACTATTTATAAAAATTGAAAGTTACAAAAATTCTTTCACTTCTGTCTCTTCTTCGTATTATCCAAAATTTACTTAACCCTTTGCGCGCAGAATTATTTTACTAACGTTTAGTAAAAGTAAATATAGTCGCAAATATAGTCTCGGAAAATTGTTTACCGCTGATTATTAATTTTTTCTTGATACTAGAAACAATTGTCGGTGCCGCAGGATATTTAAATTAAGATGCAAAATTATTGTTGATTTCGAAAAGTCGATAATTAGTAGATAAAACGAAAGTGTCATAGAAAGCTGCGTCGAGTGCAGCTCGACATAAGAGTGCAAGGGGTTAATGGTATAATAATAAATAATTTCTTACCGCGCAACATGTAGAAAATTCCAATCCTCTCCTGCCTGTTGCAAAATTGACGATATGAACGATTAATGCAACAACATTACGTTGATAACAAATTATAAGCAAGAATAACCATCGCAGTAAACTCCATCTTGGCTTTTGAGGGGAAAAAAGTATTCGGAAAGGCCGACAACATTCTACATCCCCGTGTATCATTCCCCGTTTATGCGAATTATTTCTCTAACGATCAAACTTCAACCGAAATTCCATGTGACTGGAAATCCCGCGATTTCTCCGGGGAATCCCGTAAAAATCGCGAATGATATGCCGATCCACGGGAGCTCTCGCTAAAGTATCGTCATTGCGATTCCCAGCCTTTTTTACAAGTGCCTCCATGGGATAAATCGGTCAAAAGATACACCGCGATGTTTTTCGGAGACCCTGGGGATGTTCGGTCCCGGAGTATCGGGGGTTAATAGCGGATGAGGTTCATCCGATTTATCGTATATTTCACGAGTCCACGAATATTTGCCGCTTTTCGATGCGATAAACCATCCTGACACGATCGATTGTTTCTTTTTTTTTAACATTCCGTATCATTGAGGTGTTATTTTTTGGGGGAATATTCGACGAATTA
Organism: Cerceris ruficornis; assembly: GCA_963989415.1. Taxonomy (NCBI): domain Eukaryota; kingdom Metazoa; phylum Arthropoda; class Insecta; order Hymenoptera; family Crabronidae; genus Cerceris; species Cerceris ruficornis. The sequence goes on along the minus strand of OZ022529.1, from coordinate 10,131,190 downwards.
AGAATTCGTTGAACTGTTAGCAAAAGAATTTGCTATTCTGTGCTGCAAATTTGGTTTAAATTGTAGATGCGTTAAATTACCCTGACGCGATGGATTATTGTTTATTTTTAAAGATTGTGTATTATATTTTTGAATGAAATTCAAATGAAATGGAATTTTTGAAAGGAGAATTAAAATTTACCTAAAGTGTGCAGGGAAGGATCCACCATTGTTTATATTCCGCTATTAACCCTTTGTTCTATTATTTATTTAAATCTCTACTTACATGAAGCCAAAATGTACACTTAACCTCAAAAAATGTTCCAAAACAATTTTCCCTCGGCTAACGAGATAATTTAAAAAATAATTTGTACCAAAAGAATTAAAACGAAACGCAACTACCGCGAATGCCACAGGCGAGCCTTCGCTCGAGATACGTTTTTGAAACAATGACCCGACGGACTGTTGTTTGTTTTTTATGATTTTGTTTTATATTTTTGAATGGAATTTTTGAAAGGAGAATTAAAAGTTTGCCAAAATGTGCAGGGAAGAATCCACCATTATTTAAATTCCGCTATTAACCCTTTGTTCTATTATTTATTTAAGTCCCTACTTACATCAAATTAAAATGTACGCTTAACCTCAGAAAATTTTCCAAAGCAATTTTCCCTCGGCTGAGGAGAAAATTGAAAAAATAATTCGTACCGCAAAATGATTAAAAAGAAACGAAGCTAGCGCGAATGCCACCGGCGAGCCTTAGCTCGAGATACGTTTTTGAAGCTTCGCAAGAACCAAACCACACGTTGCTTTTATTTCACGGGCGGGAAATATGAATCTTTCAAATTACCCGAGCTTAGACGCCCCGTAAATCAACGCTCCAGTGACAAGTCCACCTGGAAAACATAAATTCCAGGGTGCTCTCAGCTGCCCGGCCAATATTGAAGCAGAAAATATTCCAAAAACTCGTTCCGGCTTATAGATAAACGCGAAGTAAGTTACAAGCAGTGCGGTTACGATATATTTTCAATATACACACGTGTTTATACGTATACGTATATATACGCGGATGTTGCAGATACCGGGATAAGGGTGGGTTATACCTCTTGGGGGTGTGACTGAATAATAGAACGAATTCCCTCATATTTAAAGTGAAATGAGGATCGCGCATGCACTGAAAACGTATGAAATTCTGCTTACTCGTAATTTCATCGGTTTGTACGTTCAGACTTTTAATTGTACAGCGGTTTAAGATTTTTCATGAATTACTCATCGTGTCAGGGAAAGACGAATCTTTCGGAGTCGGGTGGTCGATGGGAATTTTTAATTGTCACTGTATTTGTGTCATTTTGCTAAATACTTTTGTTTGTCGTAGTTTGTTCTCTTAGGGACCACCCAGATCCAAGGTATCATTTTTAACCTATAAAATAATTGACTTTTCGTCTGGATTAGTAATGATTTTATTGGTTTTTGGGAAAATTAGTTAAAGTAAACCCGGACCTAAGCTAGAATTTTTAGATCTACGACAAAACATTGATTTTAAGCCTGCGAAATTTTGCATATTTCATATTTCATTCCATAGGATGGAATTTTTAATTGTAACTGTACTTGTGTCATTTGGTAATTCGTTGAGAAGTTAAATACTTTTGTTTATCGTAGTATGTTCTCTTAAGGACAACCCAGAGCCAACGTACAATTTTTAATCTATGAAATAATTAATTTTTCGTCTGGATTATTAAAGATTTTATTGATTTTTGAGGTAATTAGTCAAAGTAAACCCAGACCTAACTTAGAATTTTTAGATCTACGACAAAAAATTGATTTTAAGTCTGCGAAATTTTGCATATTTCATATTTCATTCCATAGGATGGAATTTTTAATTGTAACTGTACTTGTGTCATTTGGTAATTCGTTGAGAAGTTAAATACTTTTGTTTATCGTAGTATGTTCTCTTAAGGACAACCCAGAACCAACGTACAATTTTTAATCTATAAAAAAATTAATTTTTCGTCTGGATTATTAATTTTGTCGATTTTTGAGTTAATTAGCCAAAGTACTCTCAGATCTAAGCTAGAATTTTTAGATCTATAACAAAAGATTGATTTTAAGCCTGGGTTATCGATGATTCTATTAATTTTAGAGATAACTGCAGAAATTTTAGCTGCTACGATTTCAAATTTCCCTCATATTTCATATTCCATTCCATATGATGGAATTTCCACTTTCCTCTTTCATCCCCGTCGACTTCTCGATTCGCAGCAAATTATCCGATCGTCCAATTTCAAAATTTCCTCCCTGAATCCTGCAAACGTTCCATTCACATTCTTCCATCGATGGAAGAAGAGAACGAGAGAGAAAGAAGGAAGAAAGAAAGATACCTACGTCCGTAGAAGAGACGATCGTTTCTCAAACTTCATAACTCGATATAAACCACCTCTCGAGGGGTGCGTGTGTACGAAGGGTAGAGAGGAGACGAGGCGGCAGTAACAGCAGCGGCTTACATTATCGATATTACGAGGCGTCGATAAAAAATCGCATAAAATTAAGCAAGCCCCCACGTGCTCACGATAAAACTCACCGTGTTTCGAGTACGAGCCACCCTGTTACGGAAACTCACCCCCCTATCTCGACATCCGGGCAATTTTCCTCGAGTGAACGGGCTTTTAATATCGAAGTACTTACTTGCCACGATGCACGGACATGTAAAATTGTTTAATAATTCACTTTTGCCTTTGCTGTTTAAAATTCGAAGAATTTAACTTAGCTTGGTGGAATTTCTCAGGTGATAATTTCCTCCTTGACATTCTTGCATGTTGATGATTTCTGATGTTTGAATGTGAAACAAATAATTGAGAATTTGTTAATTTATTGTGGGAGGATTCTGTGCTGATTAACATTCTGTGAAAATAATGTTAATTTTGGGGGTTTGTGACAAGCTTTGAGTTTTCGGGGGAAAAACAATGCAGTAATTGTAATTATTGCTATTATTAATAGAAATGAATATTTAGCGATGGAAATGCTTGAATGTAAAATAGAAAATTGAGAATTTGTTAATTTATTGTGGGAGGATTCTCTGGCGATTAACATTCTGCGAAAATAACGCTAATTTTTGGGGTTTGTAACAAGCTTTGAATTTTCGGGGAAAAATTCTGCAATAATTGCAATTATTGCTATTAAAAAAATGAATATTTAGCGATGGATATGTTTGAATGTGAAATAAATAATTAGGAATTTGTTAATTTATTGTGGGAGGATTCTCTGGCGATTAACATTCTGCGAAAATAACGTTACTTTTGGGGGGTTTGTAACAAGCTTTGAGTTTTCGGGGAAAAATTCTGCAATAATTGCAATTATTGCTATTAAAAAAATGAATATTTAGCGATGGAGAATATTAGTAATTAAGCTTAATTAATTGACGACAGATAGGAAAAATTATTCGATTGGCAAATGATTAAAGTAACTTCAGAATTTAATTAACTTAACTTAGAACTTCACTACATTAAATTGATAAGACACTCTTAGATAATACAAAACCTGTATAATATCAATAAAACCCTGCTAAACAATACTGCTTTCCAAAAAGGAAAAAAGAACATACGCTTAAACTATGGGCCGGAATTAAGAATGAAATGAACAAAATAGAAAAATAAATAGCGAACACTTAAAGAGACTGCAAAGTAGTAACTAAGAAATACGTGAAACTAAAAGGAGAAACATGTAATAATATATAATATAAAAGAGTAAAACATGGAACGAAAGCCACGGGAAGAATATGCGGCTGAATCGTCTCGAGTGAGCGAAACGACTTCTGTACATTGACGAACAAAAGAATTCGATTTTCCCGTACAATTTCAGTTGCAACCTTTTATCCGTAGTTGAATCTTTACGAGGTAGCCTGCGTTAGAACAAGTTATCCTTACGTGGCAATCCCGGTACAGGTATCCGCGTATTCAGAAAGCAACCCTCTTTGACGCTATAACATACTTACGAACAACATAATTGGACAGACGCAACAGACGGCTGAACAGCTCTAAACGGATTCGTGGAAGACATATTCCGTTCTTGTAAAATTACCCTTTAGCTACCTCTTACCCCTCTCACGCTCTACGGCCTTCTTCTTCGTTCTCTTTCTGTCTCTCTTTCTTTCTTGCTTTCTTGTTCTCATGCTTTCTTGCTCTCTTTCGTTCTCTCCCTCTACCTTTCCTGCTCTCTTTCGCTCTGTCTCACATTTGTCCTTGCTCTCTCCTTGTTTCTGTTTTATCAGTCAATTCTCTCTTTCTTCCTTGTTTCTTGCTCTCTCCCTGTTTCTCTTTCGTTATTCAATTCTCTCTTTGTTTCTTGGTCTCTTGCTCTCTGGCTCTTTTGCTCTCTTGTTTTCTTTCGCTCTCTCTCATTTGTCCTTGCTCTCTCCCATTTTTCTCTTTTATCATTCAATTCTCTCTTTCTTTCTTGAATTCTCTTGCTTCCTTGCTCTCTCCCTGTTTCTCTTTCATTATTTAATTCTCTCTTTGTTTCTTGGTCTCTTGCTCTCTGGTTCTTTTACTCTCTTGTTTTCTTTCGCTCTCTTTCGCTCTCTCTCATTTGTCCTTACTCTCTCCCTTTCTCTCTTTCATTATTTAATTCTCTCTCTCTTTCTTGAATTCTCTTTCTTCCGTGCTTTCTTGCTCTCTCACTGCTTCTCTTTCAGTATTTAATTCTCTCTTTGTTTCTTGGTCTCTTTCTCTTTGGTTCTTTTGTTCTCTTGTTTTCTTTCGCTCTTTTACACTCTATCTCTCATGTTTCTTGGTCTCTTGCTCTCTGGTTTTCTTTCGCTCTGCCTCTCATTTGTCCTCGCTCTCTCCCATTTTTCTTTTTTATTATGCAGTTCTCTCTTCCTCTCTTGATTTCTCGCTCTCTTTCGCTCTTTTTCTTGCTCTCTTTCCCTCTGTTTCTCTTTCTTCCTTGCTGTCACCCTTTTTCTCTTTTGTCGTTCAACATCTACCCTCTCGAGGAATTATCGATCTCTCTCTTCTTGCTCCGATATTGTATCTTATTGAATAATTGCGCGGGTAATTATGAGAGTGGTTTAAATGAAAAACTGAACTTATCACTTCATTTGCGTTGCAGCGGTGTGCATTGCAATATAGTGTGACTACATTTGTAAAAGTGATAAAGTGATAGTACCCAGAATAAAATTGCATTTAACACTAGAACTACCAATCCAGTCGGAATGACTGGTACGCAATTTTTTCCAAAAATTCTCCGAGTTTATAGGAGAGTCATAGAATAAATATTCTATGTTCATCTCGATAAAAAAGAAATCACTCAACCGATTATCTTTTTCGCCTATTAATTCCTCTTTTTCAAAGTACCTATTTAATATATTGAGATATAACAGATTTAACACCGGTAGTTCTGGTGTTAAAACAGGAAACCATCATGACTCACACATAAATCGGTAATCTGTAACAATGAATTGCGAATATGCGATAGCCAACGTGTTCAATTTTAATTGCAACATGCAGAATTATTGTATCTTAAATAAATGTTTAAACATGTATTTCCAATGAAGAAGAATATTTCCCATTTTTCGATATTACAAGTCGTTTCCGTTTAGACTTCTTAGTGCGAAGCTTGTGGCATTTGAATTCCAAAATTCTGCGTCCTTAAATAAATCAAAAATGTTCTTTTCACGACTAGGTGGTTTACAATGGAGCGCAATACACGGTGACAAAGAAATTTTAATAAAAGTATTGTACAATTGTTTAGTTATCACAGTTACGATTCCACCGTATAATACTGATGTATAATAACGATAATAATATATAAATCAATCGATACTCTATCCAAATGAGGATACATACATCACAAACTTTCCCCACGGACTTTAGCTCGGCAATCTGCGACATTACGCGACATTGAATTCACCGAAAACGAAGACTGGTTTTCTTCGGAAGAGATTACCATTTGCGAGGAGTTTTGTAAATTCTGAAAAATAAACGTCCTTTAACGTACAGAAAATAATCCTCCTTTTGTAGTGCACAGAAAACAATTTACTTTGAAGGCCACAAACTCAATTACTGGTGTGGAACGTGCTTGGCGCAAAATAATGACTTTCTCGAGCTGCGACAGCACGTCGTTGCATCATTGGATAATTCTAGACTGAGTCATTCTTGGTTGAAGGGTAGAAGCGACGATCTTACCGACAAAGCCGCCAAAGGTTACGTCTCAAGCTCACTAGGTCGTCGCCGAGATAAATTAGCACTTTTTCAGGCTCCTTTTACGTATCTGTATTGCGAAATCCTGAAATTTTTCAATATTCCTCAATCTAATTCTATTTCTTCTCTCTAATTCCTGCATCTGCTGTTTGAACAACACAGTCCGAGTTCAAATCCTCCCATTACTTTTGCGATTTCTTTTTTATATTGTCATTTAATACATCGCAGTCTCGGTGATTTTAAACCCACATAAAAGAGTCGGTCCTAGGCAAAATGGCGCCATTTTAGCTAGAGGGCTACCAATCAATGGATCACGCGTTCAAGTCCCTCTTCACCAATAGAAAAATTCTTTTATATTGTAATTTAATACATCACAGCCTTGGTGGTTCTAAAACCACCTAAAACAGTAGGTTTTAATCAAAATGACACCACTGCAGCTACAGGGCTACGCTAGTCAAACTAGATTTACCGGACGGGTCATTTTGACCCAGTCTTAGAACTCCGCGGGGGGAATTATAGAAACCGTTTACATCTTTTTCTGCCACTTGTACTGATTTTCGTCCATTCAACGAGACGAGTGTATGTCGACAATAGTTTTCTTCAAAGCCTTCTAATTTCGAAATTCTATGCGTTGTACACCTATTGTCCCGTGTCAGTAGAGATAGATATATTAAGGAGATAAGAGCTCAGACTACGAATTAATGGATTCAAATTAAAATCATCAACCACCTATAAGAAAATTCTTTCATATTGTCATTTAATATATTATAGTCTCGGTGATTCTAAACCCACCTAAAACAATAGGTCCCAGTCAAAATGGCGCCACTGCCGCTAGAGGGCTACGGTGGTTAACAAAATAAGAGCTCAGGCCACCAATCAATGGGTCCGAATTCAAATTCCCAATCACCTCTGGGAAAGTTTTTACAATTATTTAGTACATTATAGTCTCGGTGGTTCTACACCCACCTAAAACAATAGGTCCCAGTCAAAATGGCGCCACTGCAGTTAGAGGGCTACGGTGATTAAGAAGATAAGGGCTCAGGCTACCAATCAATGGGCTCGAATTCAAATTCTCAATCACCTCTGGGAACTTTTTTATAATTATTTCGTACGTTATAGTCTCGGTGGATGTATACCAGCCTAAAACAATAGGTCCCAGTGAAAATGGCGCCACTGCCGCTAGAGGGCTACGGTGATTAAGAAGATAATGGCTCAGGCTACCAATCAATGGGCTCGAATTCAAATTTCCAATCACCTCTGGGAACTTTTTTGCAATTATTTCGTACATTATAGTCTCGGTGGTTGTACACCAGCCTAAAACAGTGGGTGGTAGGCAAAAGAAAGAAAAGAAGAAACGCCGAATCTTCAGAAGTAGAAATCTAACAACCAGGCGGACTTTAATATCCGCAAATGAAAAGTACGTCGTCATAAAAACATACTTAGACAGCCATCGGAAGTAGAATCATTCCAAAGTATACACGATTTAATTTTCTGTATATGAAAGTTACAATTTCTTCGGGTATTCCTTGAATTCATAGCAAAAAGTACGTCAAGTGATTTACACTTATGAGTAACGATAACAGTTGATTCGATGCGCAGTTAAGACAGCAATTTCAACGAGCGAGAGAAGAAGTAGCATAAACGGACAAAACTTTGGCGCCGACATCGAAACCGCTTTTTATTTATGCCAGCCATTTTGCGGCGACAGCTAACCATTTTGTTTTTACGAGTACCGTCTATATACACGTTCAGCCCTCGCCCTCACGATCGACCCCTTAGTTCTTTCTGCATGCAGATACCAATCCTGTTATTTCATCCGATGAATCTTGTCTCCGCCGTTTCGGCCTGCCACGAAAAATTCATGGTTTCCTGTTATTTTTATTTAAGAACGCAATACACCTGCACTTGAATTACTTTTACACACATTTTGCCATATATAGTCGTTAGAAAATTATTTGGGTCATTGAGGGAGGAAGACATTTTTTGCAAAAATTGTACGCAAAGTAACTTTTGAACTTTTAAAATAATCGTATAGGACGACAGTCAACTTTCCAGGCAGACTTTAAGGTTCAAAGTGCAAAGGTTAATTGACATTTGAAGATTAACCTTTTGTATTAAAATCGCTCTCATTTTAGACCACGTTTCACTGTTGGATCGGCGAAATTCGGATTTTCAAATGAGTTTCTACTGTTTTAGTCTGTCATTCTGCAATTAATTATAATTATTCTACTGCACTCAAGTATTTTACAAATACAGTGCAATTGTTCGAAAGCACTCTACAAAATCTCGATTATAACACAATAATTAATTATAATTATTCTATTGCACTCACGTATTGTACAAACACAGTGCAATAGTTCAAAAGCACTCTACAAAATCTCGATTATAACACAACAATTAATTATAATTATTCTATTGCACTCAAGTATTGTACCAAAACAGTGCAATAGTTTAAAAGCACTCTAAAAAATCTCGATTATAACACAACAATTAATTATAATTATTCTATTGCACTCAAGTATTGTACAAATACAGTGCAATGGTTTTAAAGCACTCCACAAAGTCTCAATTATAACACAACAATTAATTATAATTTACAGCCACTTTATAAGTACTTCTTATGAACACTCGACGCGGTTCCTTTACGGTCACCATTACCTATCCCCAAGGACACCATAAGTCTCCATATTCTCAACTTTTTTTCATCGTTCTAACGTATTAGGAAAGCCCGGAATAGTCTCTAAAACCGTTTCTTTTTAGAGCTTTGGAAATGTTACCGCACTGTCGTAATATTACGGGGTGTATCCATGGGGGTAAATACTTCGACCGCGAAACACCCGTCGAGGTATTTTAACCAAAATTACATGGTAATGTCAAAGTCGTGCCAGAGACTGTCGTCGGACACGCTAACGGGGAAAGAGTGGAAGTTTTATGGGGGTGGGCTATTGGGACGCACGGAAAGAACTAATGGTTACAGCCGAAATGCACGAATTACTTTTTTTTTCGAGGAGAATGTTGAAATTAAAGAAATAGGTGCGCTTAAATATCGTACGAGTACTGTGAGCAATCGTCATAAGATTGTTTATCAACTTTTTGCAGTTTTAAGTTGAGTTATACCCGATGTGGACTTCTTTTTGTAGTTAAGTTTACATTGAGTCAATTTCCAGCTTTGAATTTGATAAATTTTACCTCGATTTTGTGTTTTCATGAATGTTGAAATTAAAGAGATATCTGTGTTTGAATATCGTACGAGTACTTTGAGCAATCGTGATAAGATTGTTTATTAATTTTTTGTAGTTTTATGGTGAGTTATACCCGATGTAAATTTCTGTTTGTAGTTGAGTTTACATTGAGTCAATTTCCAGCTGTGAATTTGATAAATTTTATCTTCATTTTGTGTTTTCATGAATGTTGAAATTAAAGAGATATGTGTGTTTGAATATTGTACGACTACTTTGAGCAATCATGATAAGATTGTTTATTAACTTTTTGCCGTTTTATGATGAGTCGTACCCGATGTAAATGTTTGTTTGTAGGTAAGTTTACATCGCGTTAGCAGGAAAAACATTAAAATCACCCGGAGACTTTGACGAACGAAATCTGTCCGACGCCGACGGCGCGAGAGACAATGGAGATCAGCCTTTACCTCGTAGCTTTTCCAGTGTTCAACTGTTAACATTTAATCTACTACCATTGAATCTGTTATATTTAAATCTATTAACACTACAACAAGTATTATATTTAAATATACTAGATAAGTAATTTGGACAAAGAGGAATCAAGAGATGAAAAAAACGGTCAATTAAATAATTTAGGTATTATAAGATAAAAGATAAAAATTGTATTAGATAACTTGGAATAACTAGCTGAGCAAAATGAAAAAATAACTCTCTATCTGGAATTTAGCATAACACTAAGTTCTACCAACTTATGTGACGGAATTTTGTTAACGGTTTTTCTTAGCGCACAATTTGTCAACTTGCAATTGGTACAATTGATATATAATACGTATATTTACAATAAACTCCGACGGGAAATTCATTCTAAAACCTTAAAACTTCTAGAAATGATTATAACTTTAGAACAGTAAGTAGCTTTAAAAGGTGCATTAACAGAAGTCCTCGGAGAACAAGGGGCTTCACAGAGGACGAATAACAAAACGTGGCGGTGGTGGTTGAAAGTAAATGGATCGTACTTCCTAAGAATCCGGGATGCCTTTAAAATATAATCAGAACAGATCGGGGGATCGGTCGTGAATAAAAGACAGGGCGCCTTCTTTGTTCTGCTATTTCACGGAGAATGGTAAGAAAGGGACGAGGGTAAAATGAACAGTAACTTGCTGCAAAGTAAACAGAAGTTCGACGATGAAAAAGAAAGAAATACATAGAGCAATAATTGCGAATGAACTTAACAAAGCGCGGGACGTGGTTGAATTTTCAAATTTAAACTTTGGTAGTATGAGAAAAATTAAGTAACTTGAAAACGCAGCGTATTCTTTCAAAATACGTCTAATGGGATACACAATTACCCACCGATCAAAATAACAGCATCGCCGCAAAACTTCAAACCGGCAACGGCTGTAAACTCAACAATAAATGACAAAAAGTAGGAATAATCGCGAAAAGAGCGTGGCAAAAAATACGGGAAATTGGCATAATTGATACCCGGTTGATCGTAAAACCGGAAAATTTCACCTTTTCTCCGAACCTTACCTCCGATTCGCGCCGTTGTTCGCAAATTCGACATCGTATCGCGAATTTTACGATCTCGTTCAACCGGTGCATGCTTTTCTACGAAAGTAATTACGAATGTGAATTACGAGGGAAGCAAAACGATGGCATGGTGTGTATGTACGTGTGCAGAGCATGATAATGTAACGGAGCATAATAGTCGGTATGCGATTATCGCCCTAATAAGCGAATGACGCAAGAAAAGAGTCTCTACCCCCCTTTTTATCTCCCCGTTGGTCCGTATGTCCGTCTCTTTTGCTTGGAACAAGAATGTGAGAGGCCAATGAGCAGTTACGAGGCGTATAGTAGCTATGGGATAGTTGAGGAAAGGCTACGAGAACAGAGGAGTTTCTTTCTGGGCTTTCGGTTTTGCATTAATGCTGAAAACAATGTCGAGAGGTCTCTGATTGCTTTTTAAATATTGTGGGCAATTTTTTAATGCGCGATTGCTGACCTATTACTGCTGAAAGGGAATTACTGAGTGTTGCTGGGTGTAGGATGATTGGTAGCCTGAGAAATTTCGGTTTTGCATTAATGCTGAAAAGAATTTTAAGAGGTCTATGATTGCTTTTTACATATTGTGCGTAATTTTTTAATGTACGATTGCTGACCTATTATTGCTGAAAGGGAATTACTGAGTGTTGCTGGGTGTAGGATGATTGGTAGCCTGAGAAATTTCGGTTTTGCGGTAATGCTGAAAACAATTTCAAGAGGTCTATGATTGCTTTTTACATATTGTGCGTAATTTTTTAATGTGCGATTGCTGAAATGGAATTACTGAGTGTTGCTGGAAGTAGGATGATTGGTGGCCTGAGAAATTTCGGTTTTGCATTAATGCTAAAAACAATTTCGAAGTCTATGATTGCTTTATAAATATTAGGGGTAATTTTTGAAGGCACGATTAGTGACGTATTATTGCTGAAATGGAATTAGTGAGTGTTGCTGGAACTTTCAGATTTGCATTGATGCAAAAAATGCGATGCGATGGGTCTGTGATTGCTTTTTAAATATTATGGGTATTTTTTCAAGGCACGATTACTGAGATATTATTGCTGAAGTGGAATTACTGAGTGTTGCTGGATGTAGGCGGATTGGTGGCCTGAGAAATTTCGGTTTTGCATTAATACTAAAAACAATTTCGAAGTCTATAATTGCTTTATAAATATTAGGGGTAATTTTTGAAGGAACGACAGTGACGTATTATTGCTGAAATTGGAATTAGTGAGTGTTGCTGGAACTTTCGGATTTGCATTGATGCAAAAAACCGGATGCGATTTCTTTTTAAATATTATGGGTAATTTTTTAATGCGCGATTGCTGACCTATTATTGCTGAAATGAAATTTGTGAGTGTTGCTGGAACTTTCGGATTTGCATTGATGCAAAAAATGGGATGCGATGGGTCTGTGATTGCTTTTTAAATATTATGGGTATTTTTTCAAGGCACGATTACTGAGATATTATTGCTGAAGTGGAATTACTAATTGTTGCTGGAAGTAGGAGGATTGGTGGACCTCGTCGTTTATCAAAGATAATTATTATTTGGAGTACCGTAGCTGAGAAATAAGATGGCCATAGGATAACTGGGAAAGGCTACGAGAATAAAGAAGTTTCTTTCTGGGCTCTCGGTTTTTCATTAATGCAAAAAACAATTTCGATAAGTCTCTGATTGCTTTTAAAATATTATAGGTAATTTTTTAAGGCAAGATTTCTGAGGTATTATTGCTGAAATGTAATTAGTGATTCTTGTTGGAAGTGGGAGTATTAGTATTGAAAAAACTATGAATATTGATATCTGTGAAATACCATTAACTAATACGAACGACAATTTTCTTCAAAATTACCGTCAATCAGTGTAACATTATTAAAGAACGAAGAAACCCGATAGATACAATTCCATCGAATTGCCCTATAAATAAATTGATTGCATTTGTCCGATTCCTCGATAGACACCCATCCGGATATTTACGTGGTAATGAAGAAGGACTTGTATAACGAAATTACCTCCCGTTTGCACTTTCCGCGCTGCAGAATGTATTTTTGGAGGAGGGTGGAGTAATCGTTAAAGGACAAGCTCGTGGTTCCGGAAAGTGGGATGGATAATAGGGGTAATATCCGCCCGATGGCCGTTTACCTTTTAACGATGATTCCATGCTTTCGTGGAAACTACGAGAGCGTCGAACTTAATTTTCAACGAAATTTTCCGTCGCAACCGTGCGACGTAATCGCTGGATAATCGTTCGTTTTGCAATCGAGTTTCCATTAAGCGCACTTAATATTCACCGCTGCTACCCTTGCTTCATGTCGCGGAAAATTTCTAAAGCCTACTAAACACTTTATTTCGGTTAATTAATATTTTCGGATTGTCATCCTCAAGTATTTTTAAAAAAAGTGCAGAAGGTTTGTCAATTAATTGGTACAGTGATCGAATTGCATCTTGTTTATTATTGTTTTGGAATTCCTGTTAGCAAATGTTCGCAGATGTTTTAGAAAAATGTAGAAGGGTTGATAATTAATTGATAAAGTAATTAAATTTACCCCTACAAGTGGCACATTTGAACGGTTTAGGGGTTGATTAATTCCATCCCTCTATTGTTATTTTGTTGAAAATAACGTGCTATTATTCGACACTTAAAGAATTATTGTTTTTCTTCAGTTTAACAAGTTGAACGAAAGCGGTATTTCACTATTTTCACTATTTTTGCTAAAGTGCAACTTTTTCTATTAAAATCACACCCTTGCGAAGCAGAAACATTCAAAATACAAATAGATATATAATCAGCATGACTTTACCTTTTAATGGCAATATTTAAGTATTGAATGCATTAGAAGATTCGTAAATATCACAATTTAAAAGTCATATGAAATTTCGCTGAATTCAGTAGCGCCGGTCACCGGTGACCCCCATGGCGTTCAACGTGTTAATACTTAGCTGAAGTACGTACAATCAAAGAAAAAAATTCCAAACAATTTGATCTCAATTAATATTCACTTTCGTACCAAATAATCCCGTTTAGATTTTAAAAATTCCAGCATTAATAACAATGACATCACACGCAATAAAACAATACCAAAATGTCTACAAAATTCAAATATTGTCGCTTAATGATTGGGGCAAAGTTTTCTACACGAAGTGCCATTTCAGTCGATCCGGCCACTGAAACGGTCACGGCAAAACCAGAATCGTATCTGGCGATTGACAAATTTATGAACATAATTCGTACAAATTTGATGGGCATAAACTGATTAAACGTTCCGCTACTTTTGAAGCCGCTCTCTCGTTAACAGAATTCCTCCTTCACTCTCATCGAGGCGTGACTGTATCGACATCATTAACCACTTATCTTGGTCGTAGTAATAGCTCTCGAATAACAGAAACTCCAATTTAATGCGATTCGCATATTTACGGACTTATTGCGATACAAAGGAGCACGATGGTCAGAATGCAGTAACGAGGAGGACGATAAGAAGCGCGATTAAATCCAGGAAAGCCGGATTTCGTACGGTGTCTTTTAATCGTTAAGTGGAAAATTAAATTCTTCCGTTGATCATTACACGAGTAATTCTGTCAGAGACGAAAATGTTTATTAATTGATAATTTTAACTACATCCTGACTTTTACCAATGTAGCTCTCCACTTAACGGTTAACCATAATTCTAATTAATAGAATTGTTTATTAAAGTCGACGGAAGTAGGTAATTCCAGCACGTAGGAAAATTATTTTGTCAATGAAATAGTTTTCTTACGCGTTGGAATTGTAATTATGTGCAATGGTTAAGAGTTAATTAGATTATTTTGTTGAACATTACACAAGTAAATTTATCAAAGACGTAAATTTTAATTTCTTCCCATTCCCAGAAATGTATGATACTCTTAACAATTTCGAAAATTGTTTTCCAATCGAAGCAATCTCCATTTCCATAAAAATTATCCAAAATTTTCATATCGCGTTCAAACAAAAGTAAAGTCGAATGCTGAACAACTTGGAATTAAACAAATACAAAACACTTGAAAAGTAACAGACAATTATGACAAACAGTCGAATAGCGTCGCTTCCAACAATAATTTTCTGTATGCTCAACCATAAACTGCAACTAGATCCATAAACATGCAAATAATAATCCGATGCAAGCGTGAAAACCAGCTCGTTCAGCCTGCAATTTTCATCTTACGCTTTAATTAACAACTCTTCTCTTTTTTCCTGCGTCCTTTTCCCCGCTCTTTTTGCAAAGAGAGGTTTCCTCGCAGGACACGGGCATACTAAGTAATTTGCGCCATCCTTCTAACACAATTTCGTAGTCTCATTTTATTCCGGCATTCCACGACCTTCTTTGCAACGTTCCCAATTACCTTGGAGGGGGTTGGAGGGGAGTAAGTTATTTACTTGCTCGGTTTCTGCTTCGAGAAAGTGTTTTTCCGAGAAACGGGAGTTGAATTCACGCATTAAGTTTCGTAGAATAAGGTTGCCTTGTGAATACTTGAATTTTCTGCCGTTATGTTTATCTTGCTGGGAATTGTAGTCTTTGTTTTTTTTCATACATTTTTTACTATGTAAATTTGACGAATTTTGAACATTTGCAGCATGCTTTGTCATTTCGAGCAAACTCTTTGGATCACCTGGACGAATTCTCCATTTGTATTTAACTCGCAATGGTCCTGTAACTTATTTATTATTTTGAATAGTTTAAATTTAAGTTTGGACTTTATACAATTAAAAAAAGTTGCTGTACTAAGCAAATATAATTATATTTAGCGAAGTGACAGAACTTTACAGAAGTAAAAAGAGTAAAACGTAAGAAGACAGAACTTTGGCAGAACTATTTACAATTGTGCGCGTGCACATGGAAAATTGAAAATCTTCTTTTTCGAGTCTTGATTTCTGTTTTTCCAAAGTACTTATTCAATATCGCTAGATATAATAGATATAACGTCGGTACTTTCAGTGATAACTCTCTATGGGCCCGTGCAACTTTGAAGACTAAAAATTACTACAATTTAGATTTAAGTTACTAAAATTACTAAAATTTAATTAAATTTAATAAAATTACTTAAGTTATAAAAATTACTACTAAATACTAAAATTTAAAAGACTAAAATGTACTTGATTTTGAAACACTAAATTGTAAAGGATTTCATAATCTTTAAGAACTAAATCGTAATATATGTCAAAGTTAAAAAATTGACTTTGAAGGCTAAAAGCTTAAATTTGTCTTGCGTTACTTCAAAATCAATTTTTTAACTTTGCCATATATTAGGATTTAGTTCTCTGAGTTTAGTTCTTTAGTTCTGCAGTATGAAATTCTTTAGAATTTAATGTTTTAAAATCAAGTTAAATGTATTATATATAATATTATGTTTATCATTAACTCTGCCATATATCACGATTTAGTTCTTAAAAATTATGAAATTCTTTACAATTTAATATTTCAAAATCAAGTTAAATGTATTATTCATAACAGTATTTTTATCATTAACTTTGCCATATATCACGATTTAGTTCTTAAAGATTATAAAATTCTTTACAATTCAATATTTCAAAATCAAATTAAATGTATTATTTATAATAGTATTTTTATCATTTTCTAATGTGCCATCGTGCAACTGATCTTCAGATGCTACAGAAAATTCGTACTATAGTGGGTTAATGAAAATCTGTTAATCCCTCGCAGCACGATTTCTCATCGTTGCTTTCCTGTGTCCTAGTTGCCGGTGCATTTCCAAGGAGGATCGGTCATCCTTATCAGAACAGGACACCCCCAAAGAGAAAGAAGCCACGAACGAGTTTCACTAGGCTTCAAATTGCCGAGCTGGAGAAACGATTTCACAAGCAAAAGTACTTAGCGTCCGCCGAAAGGGCGGCCCTCGCAAAGTCGTTGAAGATGACCGATGCGCAGGTCAAGACTTGGTTCCAAAATAGGAGGACAAAGTGGAGGTGAATATCCGATTATTCGTTCTTTAATACGAGCAATTATTATACTAGTTTATTTCAAATCTTTGCAATTCTGCTGGGTCTACCGAAAAGTTCTGTCCGATTTTAGACAAAATTTAATGTTAATTTCAAATTAATGTTCATTGTTACATCTTTATTTTGTACAGTAGTGCATCAATTGCAAGTTTAATAAATCACGCGCCAAAAAAGGCCGTTTTCAAAATTCCATTATGGAACGTTGCTTTATGTTAAATTTTAAATTAAAAATCCAACAGAACTTTTAGGTTGACCCAAAATATCGACTTAACGTAGCTTTTTCCTTGCAATTCATTTTTTGCCGAGCTGATTTTTAATTTGTAATTTGACGATGATTTTTGTACTTTTAGTTAAATATCTCTTAGGTTTTGTAATTACTCTTCTTTGGCGTAAAGTGTTTCCATATTTTTCATTCGACAAAGGACAACTTATGAAATTAATTTCAGTTAGGTGGCAAATTGAGGAAATATTTTCGAACTGCAAAATAACTTGGAGTTGCTTTAAAAATTATTAAAAATTAAAAGAACCATCGCTTAACAACTACTTTAAATTAAACAAAACTACCAGACGTACGTTTCGTTTACACGAATATAATAAAATCATATTTCTGCAAGTTGAATTCTACAAATTATATTAGCTTGGTAAGAAATTAATGTCGGTTGTCGAGTTCTCAAACTTTGGCGTTTAATTTCGAGACAGCCGTTCATTTTAATCAGTTTGTCTTCTTATATCATTTTAGAAAAAAAAATGTTATTAAAAACCTTGTTTCTGGTTGGGAAAAATGTGTAAATTATTATGGAATTTATTTTGATTAAGAAAAGTTACTCTCATTCTCAACATGTGTATTTACAGATAAAGTATGAAAACCGACATTAATTTCCTACCAACCTAATACCACAATTCTCGTGCACCATAAAACTGTAGAATTCGCTGAAAAATTCTTCCCGAGGAAATGATAGAAACGTCAAAATCCGTCAAATCCACCGTTCACTTTTCTGCCCGGGACAATTTCGAGAAAGTGAAAGGGAAAGGCTGTGTTGGAATGTTAATAGCAAAATTCCTATTTACGTACATCCGTGGATGTTCATGGAGAGTCGGATGTATCTGGCGGAGATAAGGAAAGACGAAAACACGTCGTTTAGATAAAAGGGAGGCCCCTCGTGGCGCTCATGCCCGATAATAAAGGGCGTCTTCGAGGCGACATTCTTCGGGGTTACCTTCTACGCCCTTAGTCTCTCTCGGTCCTTGGATAATAGTTCCTTCGAGGGAATTTTTAAAAAAGTCCTCTCAAATAGTTCCAAGAAGCATGAGATTAGAATGGAAACGAAAGAATGGAATTTTGTCTAAGGAACTCCGAAGAAAAAAATGTAGATGTCAGACGTTGATTTTTCTCTATTGAAATTCCACTTGGAATTTTATTTGTAGAAATTATTTCATATTTGTTGACACTTTTCCTGCATTTTGCGCGTTTTCCTGTTTTATCAGAACGAGGCATTTTGAGTTCTATTAACACTAGAACTACCGGCGTTAAATCTATCGTATTTCAAAATATTAAATAAGTACTTTGAAAAAGGAGGAATCAAGAGGCGGAAAAGGTAATCGATTCGGTGATTTATGTTTTTTAAGATGGTCGCAGGATATTCATTCTAAGATTCTTCTATAAACTTGGAGAATTTTTGAAAAATTGGGCACCAGTCATTTTGACTGGTTTGGTAGTTCTAGTGTTAACGCTGCAACTGCCACGGCAGTAAAAATACTTTTTAACTTCTACTGCTTCATTTTTCTGTAACTATCTTCCTAAATGTAAGGAATTGTATCGTTCAATTTATCTTTCTCTCGATTGTTCCTTTCCTCTCGACATATTTGTTTGTTATATTTGAATTTACTGGATTAATCACCGGTAGTTCTGGTGTTAAAGGGTTGGCGAAGGGAAAAGTGGAATTTCTCGGTGCCGTTTTTATTAAATAGAACCTTTCGTCGCCGTAAGATAGGGAAACTCGATTTGTAAACCGACGACATATGGTATGCTATCTGTCTCAATGCGTTCAGAGATGCCAGTGACAGGTACATTCATCTCGATGTTCCATCGAATTAAATTTACATTCTCTCCTGAGACATGTGGATCATAATTAATTTCGTGTATAGACCGCTCCACGTTTGCCGCATCCTCGTCGAATTCTGCACGATTTCGAGAATTTGGCAAACTATCTCGCTTCGTGAAACTATAACTGGAATTTTCGTACAGCTAAATATTTATCCGAATTAACGGTTATTCCAATTAAATTTAAATAATAATTATACTAACTTACAATTACTACTTTGCTTGCCTGAATATCTTTGGGAGATTTAACGCGTTGGCGGACAGTAAAAGTCTCAAAAAAGTCAGCAAAAATAGACTGTCAAGTATTACACTTCTAACTGCACAGAGCAAAAATAAAATAATACAAAAATTTTCAATGAATCACTTGGCCATCGTGTTAAACTGCATAATAATTGCAAAAAAATATGTTTATATAAGATTAAATGAATTATAATTGCCTTTGTATTTTGGCATGGCATGAATGTTAATTCACGTAATTCTATATTACGATGAGAATGAAAGCGACAACAGAATATCTGTCCTAAAGAATTTTTTTCTTTTGAAAATTTCAAAGATATTAACGTTCTAAGCTGTGCATTTTTTTGTAATATTATTGTGATTGATAATTAGCAGAGTTAGGTGATGCATGACGCGTTGACTTTTAAATGACCTCGATTGTAAAATTACAATAATTTGAAGGAACATAGGAAATTGATGTATCCCTATTTCTATGTATATTATTTTCTTTACAAAAGGTGTACGATATGATTTTCATTAACTGCAAACCATTTTCAACTTGGATACGTCATGAAATTAATAAAAACCATTTCAATGTCAACATGGCAGACGCGTCTAAATTCTATAACTTGACAGCCCTAATGTGCCACAATTAAATGACAAAAAAAATTGCAATTGCTCCTAATAAACCATCAGCACCCCTCAAAACGCAAAGAGAGCGATCCAGCTGAAAAAAAATGATAATCATCAGTAAAAACAGGGTAACATTGTTTAATACTCGTTTACAAACGTAACAAAGACATTGCATCAAGCAACGTCAATCGTCGCAGCCACAGAGACCTAAAACAAAGCCCAAAAAATCTTGCAAATTCTCCGTTCCATTAAAAATTATCAAATTAATTTCCACTTCTTCTTTTGCCCCCCTCGCCGATCAGCCCTGTCCTCTTTCTCGCCGAATCTCCCGATTGGGTTGTGTTTGACCAGTTACCGGCGTGATCGAACACGAAAAAAGGATGAATGTTTAACGAGACGAATCGTCGGAGGTGAAGTGGCAGATCGAAGCGATCCTCGCAGGAGATTCGAAGCTTTGACAGCTTAAAAGCGAAACCAAGGAGTCGCAGGAGTGCCGGAGATCGGATTGGAGTGAAGGGGAGGAGTGGAAAAGTTGAGAGGGGGTTGGATAGGGCGCGAGACGACGGAGTTGGCAGTCAAAGCAGGGTGGTTGAGAGCAGGATGGGCTGGATAGACTACATTATGTACGGGACAGGGCTAAGCTGTTAGGTGACTGAATTATTGAAGCCAAGTTATCTCGCCTCTGCCTACAGTCATCTCGTTACTTTAAACGCAGCTGCGGGCCGGACCACCCCAAACCCCCACCCCGTCGGAGGGTGCTCCTCCCTCGACTTCGCATAGGGGTAAGATGATCTTCGATATGTAGGCGGGAATTTTAATCAATTCGATAGGTGAATAACAGCGCCCTGAGCTTCGAATAGTGCCTGTCACTTTTGGGGTTTTCGAGAGACTGGTTTTTTTCATTTTTTCATTATTTTAGTTGATAGATTTTGCATAATTTGAAGTAAATTGGTGGTAATATTGTATGTCGGCGGGAATTTTAAACAATTCGATTGGTGAACAACAGCGCCCTGAGCTTTGAATAGTGGCTGTCACTCTTAGAGTTTTTGGAAGGTTGTTTCTTTTGTAATTTCTTAATTATTATTTTAGTTGATAGATTTTGCATAATTTGAAGTAAATTGGTGGTAATATTGTATGTTGGCGGGAATTTTAAACAGTTCGATTGGTGAACAACAGCGCCCTGAGCTTTGAATAGTGGCTGTCACTCTTAGAGTTTTTGGAAGGTTGTTTCTTTTGTAATTCCTTAATTATTATTTTAGTTGATGGATTTTGTATAATTTGAAGTGAATTGGTGGTAAAATTGTATGTTGGCGGGAATTTTAATCAATTCGATTGGTGAACAACAGCGCCCTGAGCCTTGAGTAGTGGCTGTCACTCTTAGAGTTTCCGGAAGGTTGTTTCCTTTGTAATTTTTTAATTATTATTTTAGTTGATAGATTTTGTATAATTTGAAGTGAATTGGTGGTAAAATTGTATGTTGGCGGGAATTTTAATCAATTCGATTGCTGAATAACAGCGCCCTGAGCTTTGAATAGTGCCTGTCACTTTTGGGGTTTTCGAGAGACTGTCTTTTGTAATTTTTTAATTATTTTAGTTGATAGATTTTGTATAATTTGAAGTGAATTAGTGTTAAAATTGTATGTCGGCGGGAATTTTAAACAATTCGATTGGTGAACAACAGCGCCCTGGGCCTTCAGTAGCGGCTGTCACTCTTAGAGTTTTTGGAAAGCTGTTTTTTTTGTAATTTTCTAATTACGATTTTAGTTCATAGATTTTTTATAATTTCAGGTGAATTAGTGTTAAAATTGTAAGTTGGCGGGAATTTTAAAGAATTCGATAGGTAGACAAGAGCGCCCTGACCCTTGAGTAGTGGCTGTCACTCTTAGAGTTTTTGGAAGGCTGTTCTTTTTTGTAATTTCTTAATTATTATTTTAGTTGATGGTTTTTGTATAATTTGAAGTGAATTAGTGTTAAAATCGTATGTTGGCGGGAATTTCAATCAATTCGATTGGTGAACAATAGCGTTTTGAACTTTGAATAGTGGCTGTCACATTTTGGGTTGCCTAGAGACTGCCATTTTTTCATTTTTGAATTATTTTAGTTGATGGTTAAGAGATTTTGCATAATTTGAAGTGTGTTAGTATTAAAATTGAAAGACAGCCGGGAATTGTTCTCCCCGTGATTAGCATCAGTCATCAGAAATCTTCCTGGCTAAACCTACCTATTATAAATCGTGTAATTAATACAATATTAAACGCACAAACTCTTCTACCCTGCACCCGGTTACCGAAAAAGCATCTGCCCCTTCCACATTTTTCAATGTTTCTTAATATTCTAACAATAACTTATCCTTCTATTTTCTCACCTTCAACATTAAAACAATATCCAATACTAAAAACCAATATTTTCATCAACTGAAAATTCCATTCACTTTACCATTACACTATTTATTAGTGTTACTACGTATTATAATTTACTTATATAAAAATATTAAATACTATTATTAAATAGTATAATATTATTATTAATATTAATATATACATATTAAATACTTTATACAATTTATTGATTAGTATTTCTATTTATTATCACTATTTATTACACTTCACCAATAATTCGTTTGAATCAAAAAATTCAACCTGTCCTGAATGAGAAATCCAACATCAAGCCTCGTTGCAATCTCCAGAAACGCATAATACCTCTATCCAACTCGCATCAATGGCTTCTAATTCCCTGCGTGGACTAATGTCACGTAAAGAGCATCGAATAGATAGGAAATTAGGAAATTACCATCTCCACCAAACAATGAAGTTAATTATCATCTCCTCTCGGTACGATGCACACGGCAGTCTTCCTTTCTGCTATAACTATAACAGTAATGTGTCCCAAGTCGCGAGAGAATACTATTAAGCCGGCCACAGCCAGCAAATAGGGGGCTGCTCGGTGGAGGTTGCAGCATGGGGGCTGCAAAATGTAATCGGCACGAGGGTTTCAATTATTAATTGCTAACCGCGTTAATTACTTGCACGGGTGTAGGCAAGCCTGTCACTGTAGCAGTGGCGTGGCCGGAATAGATTTTCGGGTACGGTTGAGTGAAATTGAATTTCCCGCGGTAATAGAGATGCGTTTTACGTGCTGCAAACCTGACGAATTAAAAAGTGTTTGGGAAAAAGGTGAGATTTGAGTTGAAACAGTTTCATGTTGGACATATATGTATATGTAGGTTCTTTGTTACTTTGACTTTTAATTTTTCACGACTAGGGTTTTCAAATTTGTTAGGAAAGAGGGTTATAGAGTTTTTCAAAGATGGCGGGAGCAAAGTTTCAGTAACTTTTTTAATCTTGCTAGGTAAAATGTACTCAATTTTTCAGTCTTGTTAATTGTAATACCGTTTTTGAAAAAATACTTTGTAATCGGTAACTCTAGAGTCAAAAATATACAATTAAAATTATATGTTCCCTTTACGAGTACACGAAAGTTTTAAACGTGCGTCTAACAAATTTTTAACGAAAAGCAGTCCTTGTAAAAAATATGAAAAAATATCTAAATGAAATCTCGCTGCAAAGTCAATTCTCCAAGTAAATTAACATTCAAAATGGTAGTTGACGGAACGAAATTTTCGTAAATTATCCAGAGTTCGTTTGCAGCGTCGCGTGAGCTAACGTGGAAGAAAAGTATCGTTACAGAAATTGATATCGACCGAATCAAATTACAGGAAGTTCGGATAGGCCTACCTGGCCGTTTGCTGACCCAAGAATGGTAGCAAAAAAGGCAAATTAACGAGCTACTTTCAGCTCGTACGTTCGATAGGTCGGATCGTGGTATAATGTGCGGGGACACGTTGGATCAATGCTACCGGTTTTTAAACGCACCTCTGCACGCTGACCTGAAAAAACGAACACACCATGAATTATAGTAATCCGTCTTCGAAGAGGCAATCGGCGTACAGCAATTTTCAAAAGTCTCTCGAATTCCGCAACGTTAAACGAGAAATGATTAACGTTATTTCCTTCGGATTAATCCACTCTTAATGTCGTTGAAGACAAATGAAATACAATGGCACAAAGTTCTTAACTATCGGCGTTAAATATATTTTATTTAAATATATTAACACTGGAGCTACCAAGGCTCTGATATCCTTTTATTGCTAATATTCCAAAATAGAAGTATTATTCAACAATTTTATAATTCAACTAAATAGATGTACCATAGCATATTTTTATCACATGGAAAAATTATAATATCGATAAATTAGCCACAGAAACAGCATGAAACTTGTTACTGATCCGCCGTTAACCAAATTTTGTAACATGAATATTAATTATTCAATAGCTGATAAAATCCATGTGCACGAAAATAAGTAGCAAACCGGAAATGCCACACAGATGCTCCCAAGTGTTGCAACTTCAGCAATTCCTCGTCTCCTACCATTCTCCATCGATAATAAAAACAAAAAGACAACGACGAATTACTCTCAACATCTCAGCACATACTTTAAGCTACTGCAAAACAAATAATCCCTAGAACTGCTATTTATAGTGCTACATAACTATAAGCACCAATTTATAATTAATCCCTCAACTAACACACTTTACATTACTGATCCTGCTTTAACCAAATTCTGTAACATGAATATTAATTATTCAATAACTGATAAAATAATCACAGCACATTTTTGTCACATAGAAAAATTATAATATCGATAAACTAGCCACAGAAACAGCATGAAACTTGTTACTGATCCTGCTTTAACCAAATTCTGTAACATGAATATTAATTATTCAATAGCTGATAAAATCCATGTGCTCGAAAATAAGTAGCAAACCGGAAATGCTACATAGATAATGTCAAGTGCTGCAACTTCAGCAGTTCCTCGTCTGCTACCTTTCTCTACCAATAACAAACGCAAAAGAAAGCGACCAATTATGCTCCACACCTCAGCACATACTTTAAACTACTGTAAAACAAATAATCCAAAATCTATCGATAATGCTACAGTACTATAATCATCAACTTATAATTAATCCCTCGACCAACACACTTTACATTACTGATTCTCCTTCAACCAAATTTTGTATCAATGTTGCGGAATTAGAACCGCAGGTAGAACATGTAATAAAGACTCCACACGTATTTAGTTGTAATAATACGCAATTAAAAGAAATAACCATTTATTATTACAAAAAAAACATCTCTTTCGACACTCGGCTACGTCTAAAATTCGCCTGACGATGCTTGCCATCGTCGCTCTTACGGAACTACGCAGTAATCGCAAATACGTTACGTCTCGCAACGCCATGCGCATGCGTCGGCTGCATGGTGAAGTAAAAGTAAAACTTAAAAAGAACTTATTTCGTCTCCACAGTATCAATTATTCAATAACTGATAAAATCCATGTGCTCAAAAAGAAGTAGCAAACCGGAACTCCAGAAATCTCCTACCTTTGTCCACCGATAATAAACGCAAAAAGAAAACAAACAATTACGCCCCGCATCTCAGCATACACGTTAAGCTACTGTAAAAGAAATAATCCATAAAACTACTATCTATAATGCTACGAAAGTATAAGCACAAACTTATAATTAATTCCTCGACCAACACACTTCACATTCCATATATTTCATATAAGAGCAAGAAACAAATACCAATCCTATCGGTTATTCACCATCAGCAAACACCAAAGTACAAGTTGGCGCAAACGATCGGTAATACCAGGCATGAAACACGCGTTCATAGCTAATTAACTGGCAATAATCGTCAATACCCGGCTTCGTGTGAGTCCGAGTGATTTTCGCCCGGCTAAAAGGTCTCTGGCGAACAATTATACCGAAAAGTTGCGCCGGTCTGCTAGGCGCCAGACTGGATAATCAAAGCAACAATCAGGGTGCTGCTTTTACAAACAGCCACGAAACATCGTCGTTCCATTAGAGTTAATCTCTGCTTCTCGGTAATTAAACGGTTTGTACCTTTGTTTATCTCGAGTGTGGCTGTGTTCCACCTCTCTTTTCGTGAGTGCCTCGTTTATTTCTCTCTCTCCGTTGCTCACCACGGCTTCGGATCGCGACGAGGCGACGAGAGAGAGAGAGGGACAACTGTTGCGCGATTAGGAGTTACTATATAGAACCTGATGTCGATGACGGAGATTTAAGATAAAGCCTGCTTTCCGTTGAGATCGTGGAATTCTAAGCGGATCGTTTCGTGTTTATTGTTTTGCTGGGTATTTTGTTATTTAAATGAATCACGGCATGGTATTGGCGGGTTGGTCGTTTGCGAGGTTTCGTGCTGCTCTCGGTGATCGGCGTTGGAATTTTTCTTGCCACTTTGCAGAGGCAAGTTCACGTTCATTTTTTGAGTACAGTTATGTGAAATTTGTAGGTTTGATTTGTCACTAAAATGTGAATTTAACTCCTACAACACTACTGGGATATTTTATATCCCAAACATTATCATATAATTTTCATGTTATTATTGTGCAATTTATTTCCATATATTATTTTGTTTATATGAAAATATTTACTGCTGGGATATTTATATTCCATAAATTTATATATTTATTTATTTATATATTTTTATCTTAGTAATGTACTACTGGGATCTATGCTATCCCAGCTGAAAGTCTGAAAGCTCCTGAAATAAAAAAAAATATATTTCGTTCTCAGTCGTATTTTTATTCCATTTCTTGTGTCACAAAATATACCCTGCTAAAAAGTAGTCATTTTCTGAAGAAATAAAATTCAGTTTTGAAAGGGTTAATTGGGAATGATTGTAATTTGTCTTTCAAACGAGAATTCTTCATTTGCGAATAAATAATGAGAGGGTGTGATCCAGGGGGAGGGACGTAGTTTATAAATTGTAGAAGATTAATTTCTGGGTTGTTCATCAATTTTCACAATGAAAATTTGACACGAATGTGACATTGGGAACAATGTCAAAATTACTACTTTTCGATTTTTGGGGGGTGAGTTGTGTTTTACAGTATTTTTTATTTCTTCTCCGGTTGTGAGTTTTTTTATTTACGAAGGAAATATTAGAGGGTTGTTGCCCTTTGAAGGTGCGTGATTTGACAAATATAGAAAATTAATTTTCCTGTCGCATATCAATTTTCAAATAACATGTATTGTCATTTTTGAGAAACGAAACTTGGTTTCCGAGAGGATTTCGCAATTATTCTTTGAACGCGATGTATTTATTTAAGGATGAAAGATGATGTTAAAATGTCAAGAAAAAATGTGTAACGGAACTGTTACGTTGCAAATAATTCATTAATTCTGCAGAGAAGCAATTACGCAGTCACGGGAACATCGATATCGATAATATATTTCCATGCAAAACGAGGGCCAAAAGGAAATCTGGAATGTGTTTCCGAACTTCGATTCTTTTAAATAAACGGCCATTAAAAACAAATTAAATCAATAGAGAAAACAGGTTAACACACAAGGGAACCGGTTTTTTAAAGTGCAGATAGTGCGGCAGAACCGGTTGCTAATGTTTCGACAACTCACCGATGCCTCAAAAATTGTACCAACTTATTTGTGTGTCAAATCGATCTCCGTTGGCTGAATGATCGATTTTGAAAAATTCCAAAGACCATCTACATATTTTATATCAAGGATCAAACAAACATTCGCAAAATCACTTTCCTTCATTTTCAAAGTAAACAAAATTTCCTTCGCAAAGTTCAATATCTAACAATTATAAACATGTTAGTAATCGCAACAATTTTTTATACATAAATTAATGTTTGTAACATTATTCCCACAATGTGCGAATTGACAAAGTTGGCAGGCAACAAGGAGAACAATCCAACGTCTCTCATCCCCAACAAAAAAACAAATTTCCCCACCAATTTGTATTTAGCGGCACCCCTAAAATTTCAAATTTTCAAAAACATTCGCAGTGTAACTTAGAACATTACATATAATTCGTACAATAGCAAAAGCAAACCAACAATCTTCATCCTCAACAAAAAAAAGAAATTTCCCCAACAATTTGAGGTTAGCTGCTCCCAGAAAAATTCAAATTTCGAAAACATCCGCAGTGTAACTCGGAACATTATATATAATTCGTACAATAGTAGAAAGAAACCAACAATTTTCATCTTCTACAAAAAAATAAATTTCCCCTACAATTTGAGTTTAACTGCTCCTACAAAAATTCAAATT
The DNA here is from genome assembly GCA_963989415.1 of Cerceris ruficornis. Classification (NCBI taxonomy): domain Eukaryota; kingdom Metazoa; phylum Arthropoda; class Insecta; order Hymenoptera; family Crabronidae; genus Cerceris; species Cerceris ruficornis. Next base: position 10,103,211 of record OZ022529.1, on the reverse strand, counting down.
TCCAAAAGTATTCGCAATGTAACTTAGAATGTTACATATAATTCGTACAATAGTAGAAAGAAACCAACAATTTTCATTTTCAACAAAAAAACAAATTTCCCCAACAATTTGAGTTTAACTGCACCCGTAAAAATTCAAATTTCCAAAAACATTCGCAGTGTAACTTAGAATATTATATATAATTCGTACAATAGTAGAAAGAAACCAACAATTTTCATCTTCAACAAAAAAAGAAATTTCCTCAACAATTTGTATTTAGCTGCTCCCATAAAAATTCAAATTTCCAAAACATCCGCAGTTTGCTCATAATGTTACATATAATTCGTACAACAGTAGAAACAAACCAACAACTTTCATCCTCAACAAAAATCAAATGTCCCCAACAAATTTTTGTTTAGCAACAACAACTTTCCTGTCCATTGCAGAACCAAATTACCCGAAAAACAAAATGATCCCCTCAAAAAACAAATTACCCCGACCAGCGAGCAACAACAGCTCCCAAGACATCTGTAAAGTTTCCAGCCGTACCCTCTTCCTTCCATACACCCACATTAACTCCAATATCATCGACCGTTCGATAAAACACGTTGCCGTGCGATTGTAAGCGAAGCTATCGACATCGCCGACAAGTCGGCCATTTTGTGGCACCCTAATAGACTTAGCGCTAGAAAACAGACACCCTCGAGCCAACCCCTAACCCACGAGCACTACCAGCCACCACCACCACCGACGCCGACGAATCCAGTTAGCTTTATTACGTTTGTCTTCTGTTTTCCGCCCCAACGACCGCCACTCTCTTTTCTCTTCGACCCTTTCTCACCCCCCTCTTCCACGTCTCCATCCCTTGTTTGTTCCGTTTACCATCCCCCTGCTTCTTGACTCTTTTACCATGAGCTTTTCTACTTTGTTCCACGGTCTTCCGTGGCATTTAGATTTATACGTGATAGGGGACCGTCAGTTGCCAGGTAGTGAAGAGATTCTGCTGTGTATTTCTGAAAAATTGCTATTTTTGCTTAATTTTGTACTTTTACGAATTTTTACTGGTACCAGCATTTTGCAGGGGACTTGTTTTGGGTGGATTTTGAATTGCTGATGTCGTGATGTGTCAATCGTTTAGTGGGATAATTATTTGTTAAAATATAAAAAATAATGTTAATATTGCATTTTAAACATTATTGTCAATTAGGTACTTTTTCGAATTTTGACCCATATGAACATTTTCCTTGAAGAATCATGGCCTCGTATGGGTTAAATAATAATTTAGAAAAGGTGTCCTGCAGATTATTAATATGCAAACGTTCTAACGATGCTTTGTTATTAATTTACCAAATTTTGGCAATTCTATTTGCCTGTGAATTTCATTTCTTAACTTTTCTCAACATTCGTCAATCAAATTTTCCGATTTAAGTTGAAAGAACAATTCGCAACAACTGTAAACATTTAAATATACAATTTTTAAATTGTTACACGTATTACATACTTATATTTAATTAATGTAAATGAGCGATGTTATTTACAGTTCTCCTTTAAAAAAAAGAGTAATGAGGCAAAAAAACAACACCGACACTCAAAAATACGTCGGTGTATCCGCAA